>CM051238.1:399958620-400558620 GCA_027917425.1 Gastrophryne carolinensis
TGGCACCTTAATGCCCCCTCATGACCCCCCCCCCCCCCAGCCATGACAGTGGGGAAATTTGGGGGTTTTTATAGAGTGGGGCATCACAAATCTGGTTGTTCCTAAGTAAGTATCAATGCCCAGGATAGTGAAAATCCTGGGTTTTGGTTCACTTAAAGTGGAACAAAACCCGAATTGAGATTCTGCGCTACGTGAAAAATACCCAGTTTGCCTAGTAAAAATCACCTCTCCCCGTTTTATTTTTATTTGGGGGGGGGGGGGGCAGCATTTCACTCTTGGACCCAGGCAGCACAATGTCTTGGGCCAGCCCTGGTGTAGACATGTGGCTGAAATGAAGTAACCCTGACCTCCATGGTCACAATCTCATAAATCTATGGCCTGGACTGATTTCATCGGCTTCAATTAGTGGCAGTTACTACTTTGAAGGAATCCTGAAGGAGTCCACCTATACTCCAGCTTTTTGATTTAAAAAAATACATTAGATATGTTGCTGAATACAGACATTGAAACCTGTTGCCTTGACCCCCCACCTCCCATCCCATAATTATTCACATAGGTTTCCGGATGTGGCCCTTTGTAAGACCTGTGCCCACTACTGGCTTCCTTCAGTAGCAGTTACCGCCCTGTAGGCAGTGGTGGACTGGGGCTAAATACAAGCCTAGGATTTTAGTGACCCCCCCCCCCCCCCCCGGCCAGAGCATGACCAGCATGTGACATCTTTAATGAAGGCCCCCAATGTTCTTCCTAGCTTATAGCCTAGTATGTACTATAGCATTAGAGACAGAACATGGGCTGGGCTTTCTTGGCTTGGGGATAATGGGGCTAATGGCAGACTAGAGAAGCCAGAGATTGGATGTGGGTGTTAGAAGCAATGGCCCAATGGCTCCAAACCAGCACAGCCCACAGGGAATTCTCCTGGGTCTCCCTATGGCCAGTCTGCCCCTGTGTGTAGAAATCCTGACCCCTTGACCCTTAATGTTTTCTTTTTCAAAAATGCTTTAGCCACAGACATGGAGTTAAATCCAAACACTAGAAATCCTGTTGCCTTGCCCCCTCACCCCAATTCCATCCCTTTGCACCCCTATTTCAAAATGTGGTCCTTTGGAAAGCCAGGGCTGACTTCACAGTTTTCAGTGGCAATTACCACATGAAATAATTCTGTTGCCATGACCCCAATTATTTTACATTTCCAGAATGCTTCTGATGTAAGCTTGATCAATGGCCACAAGATTCCTTCAGGGTGGTAACTGTTAATCCTGAATTTTTGCATTTTACCCATTCATGCTATTTGGGATACAAGGAGTATTCCATTACTTGTGATTAAAGTTTACAGAATGAAAAATACAGTAAAATAATGAGGCTGATTCACTACTAGCGGCAGGTATTGCCAGATGAGCGCCTGTATGGCAGCAATTAGAGCGACCACTAGTAGACGCTGTAAGCTGATAACAGGCACCGATACAGAGCATCTCTCGGTCGCTCTAGACACCTGGCCGGCATTGATGAAACTGATGTGTTTTGGGTGCTCTAGCAACAGCACAGCATTGCAGCAAGTGATAGGTAGCGCCAACTCAGTGCGTCTGGCACACAATTTTTAACAAAAACTACACACAGCGTTGATGCTCTGGGGACTCTAGCATAGAGCGCCAGATGCTGTGTGATCAAAGTTTGTTTTTGAACACATATCCACCTATAACAAAGCGAAAACACATGGAATGACATTGTTGTAACACTGTGACAATAACACTTTAGTGCCAGACCTGTAATGACAATTTTGCTTAAAAAATCAAAATGGTCCAAAACATTTATAAAAGTGTGTATAGTTTTTGTTTGCAGCCAGGAGAGGTCACACAATGATTTTAGCAAAAAAAAATAAAAAATTAAATTGTCAAACATGCTATTCATACACAACTAATGAAGCCCCATTGAATTGTATGGGAGAGCGCTAAAGAGCGACAGGTACTACATGGCGCTCTAGGCACCAGAGCGATACACTGAGCTGCCTGGATTAATACATGTGACGCTACATGGCGCTGTTAGAGGTGCTCACCAGATTATTTTTCTTAAATGGGGTTTTGTGTACAGCGCCCAGCATTCACCAGACGCTGACTGCCGCTACTAGACACTACCTGACGCTATCCTTTCTTAAATAACCCCCATTGTGTTTTTGCAGGTGGCAAAGTAGAGACAGGATTCATTCAGGGAGGTAACTGCTACTGAAGAAAGCCTGTGAATTTGGCCGAGGCCTCAGAAATTGCTACATCTTGAAACCTATATGCAAATTTACAGGATTGGGGGTGGTGAGTTAAGGGGACACGATTACTTGTGCCTGCATTCAACCGCATGCCTGCATCTTAAACCGGACCTTCAGCGTGATTTAATGAAAAGCTCAAACTCTTAAAAAACGGTTCCCCAGCATCTAAAATTAATATATTTTACGTTTTTAGTGACTAAATTATTATTCTTTCCCCCACTGGGCTGCAACTCTGTTCAGGAATTTAGGATACGGGCGCCGCCATCTTGACTCAGAAGTATCACATTTACTGAGGAGAGGAGAGTGGGATAAAGTACAGGGGTGGGTTATAGCTGTGCTTTGCTCAGACAGAGCAGAGCTGGGGTCAGGAAAAGGTCAGCAGTCCCAGAATGCAGAGCAGCACAGTCAGGAGGCACTTCCTGTTTGCAGGCTGCCTGATAAGATGGCAGCTTCCATAAGCAGCCATCTTGGATGTTTAAAGGCTCATAACATGCAGTAGATACAGGTAGGATGATTTTTAATGTGGACAATCTGTATGTACAGGGTGTGAGAAACATAAAAGATAGACTCTAATTCAGAGTGAAGGTCCGCTTTAAGAATTTTTTTTAATTAAAAGTTGGAGTCAATGCCACAGGATTGCTCTAGGATGGTAACTAACTGCCACCCTGAATTTACATTATGTCCTTCCATAGCATATAAGGTACAAACATATGAGTATTCAGCTGCATATTAGCAATACAACTGTATAAATATGTTCATGAAGGTTCTAATTTATCCAGGTTTAGTTTTTCAGTCATCCAACTGGCCTTGTCAATTTAGAGACCTGTGTGACCATTGCCATGGGTGGATCAGAAAAATCACACACATTAGCAATAAAAGCCATGCAGGATAATAAAACAGGATTAACCAGTAAACACAGTACTAATAAGTTAATAGCGATACAAATAAAAAAGGATGAAAATAGTTTATAGTTGATGGTAAGAATCGAGTGTGTCGATTGGCCATTCTTGGCTCACCTTATCCTGTCTAACCAGGGGTCAGCTTATGACCACTCCTATTGGGCAAAGCAATTGAAGCCACCCACTGTTCATATGAGATACCCCATCTTTGGTGAAGCTCCTCTAAAACTACATTTACAGCAAGAGAAAGTCTTATGTATTTCACAAATATTGGGGACCATCTGGAAAAAATGTAGATAAACTGAGAGTAAAAAAATACTGCCATGTACTTGACTTGTTGATTAAAGTAAAAGCTATTCGCTGCATGACATGCTTCTTTATGGTTTATGCATGGAGCCAAAAAAAAAGGACCTTGAACCTTGAAGTCCTAGTCTGGCTAAAGATTGTACATTAAAAGGATTGTCCAGGCTAAATGTTAAAACAAATCACTTGAAACATATCCTTACCTGCCATGCAGAGGATTTATCCTGGCGTGCCGCTGAATAAAGTTTTAGAAGCTCAGACGTGGAGGCTGATTCATTACTAGCGCCAGGTACCGGCAGATGAGTAGATGTACAGCGGCGCTCAGAGCGACCGCTAGTAGTCGCTGTGATCGGCTATGGTCCACTGTTACCGAGCACCTCAGTCGCTGGCCAGCATTGATGAATTTGATGTGTGAGTCGCTATAACACCAGTACAGAGCTAACGGTAGCGACTGGTCAGTGTGAGCGACTCAAACCATATTCATATTCAAATAAAACAGCCTCACACAGCACCAGTGCTCAAAATTGGGTCACTGTAGCCCAGAGCGCCAGAAGCTGTGTGATCAAAGTCCGTTTTTGAACACATATCCTCTAGTAACACAGCAAAAACATCTGGAATTACATTGTTATTACATTGTGACATTAACACTTTAATACCAGAGTTGTAATGACAATTCTGTATAGAAATATAAAAAATCAATAACGTTTTCAAAAATGACTTTTTCTAGGCCAGGAGAGGTCACACAATTTTTTGATAAGAAAAAGAAAAAAGAAAATTAAAAGAAAACCCTGTTAAAAGAGAAGAAAAATAACGTTCATTGAAATGTATGGGAGAGCGACAGGTAGCAACAGGTAATACCAGGCACTCTGGAAGCCAGAGCGCCTGCCGTATACGCTGAGCTGTCTGTGAGTCTGTGATGATGAATCGGTCGCTACATGGCGCTGTTTGAGTATCTCACCAGAATCGCTTTGATAAATGTGGTATTGCGTACAGCGCCCGGCGGCCACCGTTCACTACATGTCGCTACCTGTCACTATGGCTTGATAAATAACCCCCTTAGCTTCCTTTCTGGGCTTTATTTTTATATATGAGTGCCTTTTTATAAATTTTAGAGGTGGAAATATCTTCACTACTCTTGCATTAGACTGCAGGCTTCAGGCGGAAGGCACCTGAAGAGGAATTTTGCGCTTGCCGTGAGCACATGACATTTGGTGTGAACCGCACATGAGCCCAGCATGCGCACAAAGCCATGAATCAGGCGCCTGGGCTCTTGTGGAATCATTTGCGCTTGGTTTGGGTTTTTTGCACACTGTTCATATTATGTCCTCAGTCTGCAGGAGAGCTCTAGATTATTTCTCTACTTGCCTGTCTCTTCCCTGCTTTTTAGCTCAGTGAAAAATTGAACAGCAAATACAATTACAAAAATAATAAAATAATCATGTTCTTAGGCTGGTGATTTGGGTGAATAAGTGATGCAAATACACAGATACATGGAACTTTCCCCTGTTTTTACAGACCTCCTGGAACAACCCCAGCTTTTCTCACATTGAGACAGGTTTCAGCCGTGCTACAGCACAGGAGCCAATCATCCCAATAACTCTGTTCTGAGGGATAAGTCTGGTAGAAATAAACTTTCAGGGAGGCAAGAAACATATACTGCAATTTTGTGGTCAGCCTGTTCTGTTTACTGTTGTTTTTTATGTTAATGTAATTGTGTTGTTTAATCAAAGATGGATCTAAAATGTTCTCAGTATTCCCAATTAAAAGGTTTGGCCTTGAGCTGGGGTTTTAAATGTAGGGCAAAACTTCATCTAACTAAACCATTAAAAGGAATATTAATATTTTGGTGTCTTATTGTTATCCTGTTCTGGAATGTAAAATAAACATTTGTGTTAGTATTGTGATTACTCATCAGCATAGTGTTTTCAAGTGTCTCATATTCCTGTGGTGGGTCTGCTCAAATGGGAGTGGCTTTTCTGGCCTTATGCCGGACCAACAGCCTGGCACAGTTGGAAAAGAATGGTAGCAGCCATTTTGGAGCTTTCTCTCCCAAATGACATAACTGACAATGCACAGTAACAGGAAGCCCATTAGCACTTCCTGTTGACAGGTGGCCTGCAGTCTATGAGCCACCATCTTGTTTTTAGAATTGACCCCAGCAGGAGTTAGAAAAAGGTAAATGAATTTGTATGTGCTGCTCTAAATTGCACTGGCGAGGGATGCATATGAGCATTGTTTGTTGTGTTGGTCTGATTTAAGATATTTTTAACTGTTGGTCCACTTTAAGTAAAGCCTTTTAGGATAGCCTCTGCCTACAAATCCCAGAAGCCTTCCTCTGACAAGGGTGTGGTCTAATTACAAGTGAGGAGACACAGGCACAAAAAAGGAGAGGGCAAACCTGATTGCGGACCAAAGGGAAGGGTTTGGGACCTTTACATAATACAAGACTACTCACGCGCCATCTTTTTTTTATTTTTAAGGGTTAAACCCTTAAAAAATGTAAAATGGTGTGGGGTCACCCCTCTCCAGCCCAGGCACCAGATATTTTGAGGCTGAGTGGCTGGCCCCCAGCCTTAAAGTCTACCAGCTCACATAGCCCACACAGGCATCAGGCTTCTCTGCACCATCATCGGGGGTTCGGGTAATGGGGTGGGATGCTTTAGCAAGTAACTCACTTGTTGGCAGGTTGCTTGTGAGCCCCTCCTGCCCTTTGAACTGGTATAGGGGTCTCAAGTACCTGGTAGTGGGTCCCAGAGACCCATATACAAATTCACAGGGTAGTGATGGCTGGCATAGAACTTGCCAGCATTGATCGGTGGCATGCTGGACAATATGACCCAGATATTGTTTGAACTAACAAGGTTTGCATGGGGTGAAATGGAGTGAATTAGAAAAAATTGGGTCAAATCTAGCTTTGGCCCAGATCCAAAGCCCATCATTACACAGTACCTTCTTCTCAATTACCCACATGAAAAAGTATTATCCTTAGTTTAAAATAACCACTGTATATCCTCAAAGCTCTTCACTTCAGTGTTTGTTATCCACAGGACAAGCCCTCTGTCATATTTGGTGAAACGCATCGGGGCAACAATCTAGATCTGACAAATTAAATATACCCTCATCCCCCTACTTGTCTATCGCTTGAAATGCGCCCATTAGCCAGACTAGAAAGACTCCTTGCAAACAGAGCTGCTAATGGTTATCCAAAGACTGCTTAATAATAGTGTTGGCGAACCCAGCCCCAACATGAAAAAACTCATTGATGGGTTGATGAAAGCTGCTGTACAACTTACCTGAGCCCTGATGGGATCTGCGGCCATCTTTTCGTGGCCCCAGCAGTGGACCATTTGAAAGGAACGCTGATGACGGCCAGGGACTGGATCTAGCATAAGTTGTACAGCAGTGCTTCCTGCTGTACATTCTACGCAACTGATTTGATTCCAATGGGGACCAGGTACGGGTTTGAGTCTCCACACCCGAACTTTTATTCAAGTTAACCGAAGTCAAGCCACAACTTTGGTGGATTTGCCCTACACTACTTAGTAACGATATCAATCACTATGAAGTGTGACAGTGAGAGCAGTTTGTTACGTGATTGTATAGTATGTAGAAAAGTGATGAGAGTAAATATTACTTTTTAAAATACTTGTGCATTTTTGTCTTTGATAAATTATAATGTGGTGATAGTGGGACACTGTATCAATAACAAGAGGTGTGACTCATATTTTTTCAGTTGATTATATTTCTACAGTCCATCTGGAAAATCAGAGAAATCATATTCTAAAATGTAGTTAAATACCAGCAAAAATGTAATATCGCCAAATTATAGCTGCTTGATAAAAATGTGTAGTTTATATTTGAATTGAAGCCGGATGCAGCAAATCATAGGAAAGCGTGCTTCCAGTGACTCAGACATGTTTAGTTATATCAGGACTTTCCATCAGTTCCCTGTGAAAAGGGAGTCACAGCTCTTCAATTATTTAGAGGCTGCTAAATTTCACTTGCTGTTATTAACCCCTCACTGTCTGGGGAAATCATCGGCTCCTTCTCAGCCCTGGGCTTGAGAATGAAAGGGGGTTAAAGTCGTGTCTAATTCATGAGCAGGGAAAGGTTTCTATTTGGCCCAAGATAATTACATTTAGGTTTGGTAATTGTGCAGCTGAATATGAAATGAGGCCAGGCTGAAGGGAATTTTTAGCTAAGGTAAGTAACAGCGTCTCACATTTGTAAGCAGCATCCTTCCTCATTCTTACTTCTGTTGGTTCATCTTGTTCTCTACTTCTTTTTCTTTTTTTGTCCAACTTTTTTCTGAGTATATCTGTTCTGAATGTAAGCCTTTTGCCTTTCATATCTAGCACAAAGGTTTAATTACACGTCTTTGGCCTATCATTCGCTCAGTTGTATATTCTCCTCTCTAACATATTGCTCTTTTTCTCACTATATGCTAGTTTCAACTTTTAATATCCAATGACACCTGCCAGTATTTTTACTAAACAGTTATTTAATACTACAGGTGAATTAGTAGGCAATACAGCAATTCAGCTTTATAACTTTACATTCTTTTACAGTATATAACAGTGAAAAATGTACCTGACATAAAAGTGCCACAATTACTTATTTGTACTGCTTAAAACCTTTCAATACAAATCTATTAAAAATAAAGCAACATCATGTGCAGTCGTGTTTTCCAAGGTTTGGATTTGTGTCAATTTAGCAAATTCCATTTGCTTCAGCCAAAACAGAAGAGTGCAAAAATTGCTTTTGGTCAAGAAAAAAAAGTATTAACTAGTAGATTGCTGTACACTGAGATCACCTCAATGTACAGGAAACACAACTTGCAGCAGAGAATGTACAACAGAGACTACACATAAATGTAAAAACACAATTCTATTATACTAACCTGTAGAATTGGTTTCTCTTCTACATCCATTCCAGCATCATTCATGATATTCAATATATTCTGTTTCTAGAATTCTAGAATTTCTGTAGAATGGTTTAGAGTGGGGCCTCCAGTTAAGCACCCTTAAGGGTCATGTTTCAGCCTTATCCATCTTCTTTCAGAGACTAATCACTGACAATAGACTCATCAGAACCTTCTTTCAGGGAGTCATTCAGGTCCGTCCACCTATTTTACCGGTGTGGGGCTTGAATTTGGTGCTATCAGCTCTCCAGGGAGCCCCTGATTGATGCTCCCTTGAGCATTTTGACGCTCAAGGTCATTTTTTTGGTGGCTATTACCGAATTGGCCGCCTTGTCGGTCAAGGCCCTTTATTTTGAATTATACAGAGACAAAGTGGTCTTCCGTTTTAAACCAGTTTTTTTAACCCAAGGTCGTTTCTCCATTTCACCTTAACGAAGAGGTAGTTTTACCTTCTTTATGCCCAGTACCAGCTAATCTGAAGGAGAGGGTTCTTCATTCTCTGGACATAGTCAGAGCTGTAAGATATTACATGTCTGCTACAGAATCCTTCTGGAAGTCGGATTTTCTTTTTGTCATATTGGAAGGGCCTAGAAAGGGGCTTCCACCAGCTAAATCCATTATCAGCAGGTGGATTAGACAGGCGGTAGTAGGAGCCTATTCTGCCAAGGGAAAGGAGCTCCCTTTTCGTATCACATCTCATTCCACTATGGCCATTGGTGCCTCCTGGGCATTTTAGCATCAGGCCTTGGTGGAACAGTTTTGTAAAGCTGCCACCTGGTCTTCAGTTCATACATTTACCAAATTTTACAAGGTAGATGTTAGGGCCTCAGCAGACACTGTTTTTGGTCGGAAGGTTTTACAGACGGTAGTGAAATGAACTGCCTGTTGCTTCTGCGTTCGGGATCCTGCCCATATATATGCCTTGCTTTTGGAGGTCCCTGTCGTGAATTAAGCTGACGTCCTGGAATGGATTGGAAGAGAAAACACAATTCTGTGATACTCACCTGTAGAATTGGTTACTCTTCTACATCTATTCCAGCCCGTCAGACCCGCCCTGGTTGGGTTACGATCTAATCCATTTGATGCCTTTTTATTGTGTTTTTTGTATTGTAATAGTATTTAGTATTGAAAATAAAAAGAAAATTCGAGAGAAAATAAGTGGAGTTTGGTGTGGCATAACATTGTCTCCTGTACATAATAGGCCTTAGCCTCCCGGTAAGTGATTCTACTGCTATTTAATTACTGGTTTGGTCAGAGGCAGCCGCATGCTTACAGGTCCAGGGGAGCCAACCCTTTAATCTTGCAGCCCACGCCCTCCGGGCAGGAATTAACCCTATCGAGAATGAAGCTGACGGCCTGGAGTGGATTGGAAGAGAAAATGTAAATTGCATTAACTTAGCAATATAGCTGCAGGTTGCATACTAAGCTAAGGCTGTTGTATATCCAATACCCCTTCTCAGCAGCTGAGGCTCAGTCTGTTAAGCCTCAAGTTTCTTTCAGCGGTCAGGGGCTTGGTAAGGATATCTGTTGTCATAGCCTCAGTAGGGCAATGAAGTAACTCAAAATTCTTATTCGGGGATTGCAGCATTTCTGCTTCATCCCCTTCTTGCTCAAAATAAAGATTTTTACTCCTCTGAAAGTCCTATAAATATATATTAGTTTTTTTACTAGGCTCAAATTGGGGGGGGGGGGGGGGGGTAACACCTGGGTGATTGCCTTGCACAAATGGGGTAGGGAAAATGCTCAAAATAATCCCACAAAACAAAAAAAAATCAATTAAAGATAAACTTAAAAAATCTAAATATTCATTTTATATGGCTGTCGGAGGCCAAATGGGGGGGGGGGGGGAGAAAACGGGATAGGGAAAGCACTCAAGATAATAACAGAAAACAAAGAAATTGAAGAAATAAATTAAAAAAATAAAAGATTTTTAAGGGTGTTAGAGGCCAAACTGGGGAGGAACACCTAGGCAATTGCCCTGCATAAATTGGGGTAGGTGAAGTACTCAAAATAATAACCGTACAAAGAAAAATGTAAGAAATACATCTATAAATACATCAATTAATATATACAGAAATGAATTAATAATAACATCAATAATTAAATAAATAAACAATAAATCCTGCTCCAGTGCTGGAATCAAGGAGCCGATGTCCTTATAGCGAGGATCCAGCAGGATGGTCACTCAGTAATCTGCACCGATGATAATGCGGGCAACTCTCACTGCGCAGGCACTGGCAAATAGAGCTTGTAGTTGCTCATGTAAGCCAGGCTGCCCTGAGGCAAGAAGAAGCTGTCCCCAGTGTTAGGTGTCTCCTCCTTCTTTTCCTTTTTCTCCCTCCAGCCACGATCTAGTGATGCCTGTGAGCTGCACTGGGTGCCACCCTGCTGTGAGAAGTCTTTCTCACAGCACAATCACAGCACAATCACTGCCCTGTGCATTGCTGGGGAGAGCTGCAGCCCTAATGACCTCACCTGTACATTGCTAGGGAGAGCTGCAGCTCTAATGACCTCACCTGTGCATTGCTGGGGAGAGCTGCAGCTCTAATGACCTCACCTGTGCATTGCTAGGGAGAGCTGCAGCTCTAATGACCTCACCTGTGCATTGCTGGGGAGAGCTGCAGCTCTAATGACCTCACCTGTACATTGCTGGGGAGAGCTGCAGCTCTAATGACCTCACCTGTGCATTGCTGGGGAGAGCTGCAGCTCTAATGACCTCACCTGTGCATTGCTGGGGAGAGCTGTAGCTCTAATTATCTCACCTGTGCATTGCTGGGGAGAGCTGCAGCTCTAATGACCTCACCTGTGCATTGCTGGGGAGAGCTGCAGCTCTAATGACCTCACCTGTGCATTGCTGGGGAGAGCAGAAGCTCTAATGACCTCACCTGTACATTGCTGGGGAGAGCTGCAGCTCTAATGACCTCACCTGTGCAATGCTGGGGAGAGCTGCAGCTCTAATGACCTCACCTGTGCATTGCTGGGGAGAGCTGCAGCTCTAATGACCTCACCTGTACATTGCTGTGGAGAGCTGCAGCTCTAATGACCTCACCTGTGCATTGCTGGGGAGAGCTGCAGCTCTAATGACCTCACCTGTGCATTGCTGGGGAGAGCTGCAGCTCTAATGACATCACCTGTGCATTGCTGGGGAGAGCTGCAGCTCTAATGACCTCACCTGTACATTGCTGGGGAGAGCTGCAGCTCTAATGACCTTACCTGTGCATTGCTGGGGAGAGCTGCAGCTCTAATGACCTCACCTGTGCATTGCTGGGGAGAGCTGCAGCTCTAATGACATCACCTGTGCATTGCTGGGGAGAGCTGCAACTCTAATGACCTCACCTGTGCATTGCTGGGGAGAGCTGCAGCTCTAATGACCTCACCTGTTCATTGCTGGTGAGAGCTGCAGCTCTAATGACCTCACCTGTACATTGCTGGGGAGAGCTGCAGCTCTAATGACCTCACCTGTGCATTACTGGGGAGAGCTGCAGCTCTAATGACCTCACCTGTGCATTGCTGGGGAGAGCTGCAGCTCTAATGACCTACCTGTGCATTGCTGGGGAGAGCTGCAGCTCTAATCACCTCACCTGTGCATTGCTGGGGAGAGCTGAAGCTCTAATGACATCACCTGTGCATTGCTGGGGAGAGCTGCAGCTCTAATGACCTCACCTGTGCATTGCTGGGGAGAGCTGCAGCTCTAATGACCTCACCTGTGCATTGCTGGGGAGAGCTGCAGCTCTAATGACCTCACCTGTGCATTGCTGGGGAGAGCTGCACCTCTAATGGCCTCACCTGTGCATTGCTGGGGAGAGCTGCCGCTCTAATGACCTCACCTGTACATTGCTGGGGAGAGCTGCAGCTCTAATGACCTCACCTGTGCATTGCTGGGGAGAGCTGCAGCTCTAATGACCTCACCTGTGCATTGCTGGGGAGAGCTGCAGCCCTAATCACCTCAACTGTGCATTGCTGGGGAGAGCTGAAGCTCTAATGACATCACCTGTGCATTGCTGGGGAGAGCTGCAGCTCTAATGACCTCACCTGTGCATTGCTGGGGAGAGCTGCAGCTCTAATGACCTCACCTGTACATTGCTGGGGAGAGCTGCAGCTCTAATGACCTCACCTGTGCATTGCTGGGGAGAGCTGCAGCTCTAATGGCCTCACCTGTGCATTGCTGTGGAGAGCTGCAGCTCTAATTACCTCACCTGTGCATTGCTGGGGAGAGCTGCAGCTCTAATGACCTCACCTGTGCATTGCTGGGGAGAGCTGCAGCTCTAATGACCTCACCTGTGCATTGCTGGGGAGAGCTGCAGCTCTAATGACCTCACCTGTGCATTGCTGTGGAGAGCTGCAGCTCTAATGACCTCACCTGTGCATTGCTGGGGAGAGCTGCAGCTCTAATGACCTCACCTGTACATTGCTGGGGAGAGCTGCAGCTCTAAAGACCTCACCTGTGCATTGCTGGGGAGAGTTGCAGCTCTAATGACCTCACCTGTGCATTGCTGGGGAGAGCTGCAGCTCTAATTACCTCACCTGTGCATTGTTGGGGAGAGCTGCAGCTCTAATGACCTACCTGTGCATTGCTGGGGAGAGCTGCAGCTCTAATCACCTCACCTGTGCATTGCTGGGGAGAGCTGAAGCTCTAATGACATCACCTGTGCATTGCTGGGGAGAGCTGCAGCTCTAATGACCTCACCTGTGCATTGCTGGGGAGAGCTGCAGCTCTAATGACCTCACCTGTGCATTGCTGGGGAGAGCTGCAGCTCTAATGACCTCACCTGTGCATTGCTGGGGAGAGCTGCACCTCTAATGGCCTCACCTGTGCATTGCTGGGGAGAGCTGCCGCTCTAATGACCTCACCTGTACATTGCTGGGGAGAGCTGCAGCTCTAATGACCTCACCTGTGCATTGCTGGGGAGAGCTGCAGCTCTAATGACCTCACCTGTGCATTGCTGGGGAGAGCTGCAGCCCTAATCACCTCAACTGTGCATTGCTGGGGAGAGCTGAAGCTCTAATGACATCACCTGTGCATTGCTGGGGAGAGCTGCAGCTCTAATGACCTCACCTGTGCATTGCTGGGGAGAGCTGCAGCTCTAATGACCTCACCTGTACATTGCTGGGGAGAGCTGCAGCTCTAATGACCTCACCTGTGCATTGCTGGGGAGAGCTGCAGCTCTAATGGCCTCACCTGTGCATTGCTGTGGAGAGCTGCAGCTCTAATTACCTCACCTGTGCATTGCTGGGGAGAGCTGCAGCTCTAATGACCTCACCTGTGCATTGCTGGGGAGAGCTGCAGCTCTAATGACCTCACCTGTGCATTGCTGGGGAGAGCTGCAGCTCTAATGACCTCACCTGTGCATTGCTGTGGAGAGCTGCAGCTCTAATGACCTCACCTGTGCATTGCTGGGGAGAGCTGCAGCTCTAATGACCTCACCTGTACATTGCTGGGGAGAGCTGCAGCTCTAATGACCTCACCTGTGCATTGCTGGGGAGAGTTGCAGCTCTAATGACCTCACCTGTGCATTGCTGGGGAGAGCTGCAGCTCTAATTACCTCACCTGTGCATTGTTGGGGAGAGCTGCAGCTCTAATGACCTCACCTGTGCATTGTTGGGGAGAGCTGCAGCTCTAATGACCTCACCTGTTCATTGCTGGTGAGAGCTGCAGCTCTAATGACCTCACCTGTACATTGCTGGGGAGAGCTGCAGCTCTAATGACCTCACCTGTGCATTGCTGAGGAGAGCTGCAGCTCTAATGACCTCACCTGTGCATTGCTGGTTAGAGCTGTAGCTCTAATGACCTCACCTGTGCATTGCTGTGGAGAGCTGCAGCTCTAATGACCTACCTGTGCATTGCTGGGGAGAGCTGCAGCTCTAATGACCTCACCTGTGCATTGCTGGGGAGAGCTGCAGCTTTAATAACCTCACCTGTGCATTGCTGGGGAGAGCTGCAGCTCTAATAACCTCACCTGTGCATTGCTGGGGAGAGCTGCAGCTCTAATGACCTCACCTGTGCATTGCTGGGGAGAGCTGTAGCTCTAATGACCTCACCTGTACATTGCTGGGGAGAGCTGCAGCTCTAATGACCTCACCTGTGCATTGCTGGGGAGAGCTGCAGCTCTAATGACCTCACCTGTGCATTGCTGGGGAGAGCTGCAGCTCTAATGACCTCACCTGTGCATTGCTGGGGAGAGCTGCAGCCCTAATCACCTCACCTGTGCATTGCTGGGGAGAGCTGAAGCTCTAATGACATCACCTGTGCATTGCTGGGGAGAGCTGCAGCTCTAATGACCTCACCTGTGCATTGCTGGGGAGAGCTGCAGCTCTAATGACCTCACCTGTGCATTGCTGGGGAGAGCTGTAGCTCTAATTATCTCACCTGTGCATTGCTGGGGAGAGCTGCAGCTCTAATGACCTCACCTGTACATTGCTGGGGAGAGCTGCAGCTCTAATGACCTCACCTGTGCATTGCTGGGGAGAGCTGAAGCTCTAATGACCTCACCTGTGCATTGCTGGGGAGAGCTGCAGCTCTAATGACCTCACCTGTGCATTGCTGGGGAGAGCTGCAGCTCTAATGACCTCACCTGTACATTGCTGGGGAGAGCTGCAGCTCTAATGACCTTACCTGTGCATTTCTGGGGAGAGCTGCAGCTCTAATGACCTCACCTGTGCATTGCTGGGGAGAGCTGCAGCTCTAATGACATCACCTGTGCATTGCTGGGGAGAGCTGCAGCTCTAAAGACCTCACCTGTACATTGCTGGGGAGAGCTGCAGCTCTAATGACCTTACCTGTGCATTGCTGGGGAGAGCTGCAGCTCTAATGACCTCACCTGTGCATTGCTGGGGAGAGCTGCAGCTCTAATGACATCACCTGTGCATTGCTGGGGAGAGCTGCAGCTCTAATGACCTCACCTGTGCATTGCTGGGGAGAGCTGCAGCTCTAATGGCCTCACCTGTGCATTGCTGGGGAGAGCTGCAGCTCTAATGACCTCACCTGTGCATTGCTAGGGAGAGCTGCAGCTCTAATGACCTCACCTGTGCATTGCTGGGGAGAGCTGCAGCTCTAATGACCTCACCTGTACATTGCTGGAGAGAGCTGCAGCTCTAATAACCTCACCTGTGCATTGCTGGGGAGAGCTGTAGCTCTAATGACCTCACCTGTGCATTGCTGGGGAGAGCTGCAGCTCTAATGGCCTCACCTGTCCATTGCTGGGAAGAGCTGCAGCTGTAATGACCTCACCTGTGCATTGCTGGGGAGAGCTGCAGCTCTAATGACCTCACCTGTGCATTGCTGGAGAGAGCTGCAGCTCTAATGATCTCACCTGTGCATTGCTGGGGAGAGCTGCAGCTCTAATTACCTCACCTGTGCATTGCTGGGGAGTGCTGCAGCTGTAATGACCTTACCTGTACATTGCTGGGGAGAGCTGCAGCTCTAATGACCTCACCTGTGCATTGCTGGGGAGAGCTGCAGCTCTAATTACCTCACCTGTGCATTGCTGGGGAGAGCTGCAGCTCTAATGACCTCACCTGTACATTGCTGGGGAGAGCTGCAGCCCTAATTACCTCACCTGTGCAATGCTGTGGAGAGCTGCAGCTCTAATGTCCTCACCTGTGCATTGCTAGGGAGATCTGCAGCTCCAATAACCTCGCATGTGCATTGCTGGGGAGAGCTGCAGCCCTAATCACCTCACCTGTGCATTGCTGGGGAGAGCTGCAGCTCTAATGACCTCACCTGTACATGGCTGGGGAGAGCTGCAGCTGTAATGACCTCACCTGTGCATTGCTGGGGAGAGCTGCAGCCCTAATCACCTCACCTGTGCATTGCTGGGGAGAGCTGCAGCTCTAATGACCTCACCTGTACATTGCTGGGGAGAGCTACAGCTCTAATGACCTCACCTGTGCATTGCTGGGGAGAGCTGCAGCTCTAATGACCTCACCTGTGCATTGCTGGGGAGAGCTGCAGCTCTAATGACCTCACCTGTGCATTGCTGGGGAGAGCTGCAGCTCTAATGACCTCACCTGTGCATTGCTGGGGAGAGCTGCAGCTCTAATGACCTCACCTGTGTATTGCTGGGGAGAACTGCAGCTCTAATGACCTCACCTGTGCATTGCTGGGGAGAGCTGCAGCTCTAATGACCTTACCTGTGCATTGCTGGGGAGAGCTGCAGCTCTAATGACCTAATCTGTGCATTTCTGGGGAGAGCTGCAGCCCTAATGACCTCACCTGTGCATTGCTGGGAAGAGCTGCAGCTCTAATGACCTCACCTGTGCATTGCTGGGGAGAGCTGCAGCTCTAATGACCTCACCTGTGCATTGCTGGGGAGAGCTGCAGCTGTAATGACCTCACCTGTACATTGCTGGGGAGAGCTGCAGCCCTAATGACCTCACCTGTGCAATGCTGGGGAGATCTGCAGCTCCAATAACCTCGCATGTGCATTGCTGGGGAGAGCTGCAGCTCTAATGACCACACCTGTGCATTGCTGGGGAGAGCTTCAGCTCTAATGGCCTCACCTGTGCATTGCTGGGGAGAGCTGCAGCTCTAATCACCTCACCTGTGCATTGCTGGGGAGAGCTGCATCTCTAATGACCTCACCTGTGCATTGCTGGGGAGAGCTGCAGCTGTAATGACCTCACCTGTGCATTGCTCCGGAGAGCTGCAGCTGTAATGACCTCACCTGTACATTGCTGGGGAGAGCTGCAGCTCTAATGACCTCACCTGTACATTGCTGGGGAGAGCTGCAGCTCTAATGACCTCACCTGTGCATTGCTGGAGAGAGCTGCAGCTCTAATGACCTCACCTGTGCATTGCTGGGGAGAGCTGCAGCTCTAATGGCCTCACCTGTGCATTGCTGGGGAGAGCTGCAGCTCTAATGACCTCACCTGTGCATTGCTAGGGAGAGCTGCAGCTCTAATGACCTCACCTGTGCATTGCTGCGGAGAGCTGCAGCTCTAATGACCTCACCTGTACATTGCTGGAGAGAGCTGCAGCTCTAATAACCTCACCTGTGCATTGCTGCGGAGAGCTGCAGCTCTAATGACCTCACCTGTACATTGCTGGGGAGAGCTGTAGCTCTAATGACCTCACCTGTGCATTGCTGGGGAGAGCTGCAGCTCTAATGGCCTCACCTGTCCATTGCTGGGAAGAGCTGCAGCTGTAATGACCTCACCTGTGCATTGCTGGGGAGAGCTGCAGCTCTAATGACCTCACCTGTGCATTGCTGGAGAGAGCTGCAGCTCTAATGATCTCACCTGTGCATTGCTGGGGAGAGCTGCAGCTCTAATTACCTCACCTGTGCATTGCTGGGGAGTGCTGCAGCTGTAATGACCTTACCTGTACATTGCTGGGGAGAGCTGCAGCTCTAATGACCTCACCTGTGCATTGCTGGGGAGAGCTGCAGCTCTAATGACCTCACCTGTGCATTGCTGGGGAGAGTTGCAGCTCTAATGACCTCACCTGTGCATTGCTGGGAAAAGCTGCAGCTCTAATGACCTCACCTGTGCATTGCTGGAGAGAGCTGTAGCTCTAATGATCTCACCTGTGCATTGCTGGGGAGAGCTGCAGCTCTAATGACCTCACCTGTACATTGCTGGGGAGAGCTGTAGCTCTAATGACCTCACCTGTGCATTGCTGGGGAGAGCTGCAGCTCTAATGGCCTCACCTGTCCATTGCTGGGAAGAGCTGCAGCTGTAATGACCTCACCTGTGCATTGCTGGGGAGAGCTGCAGCTCTAATGACCTCACCTGTGCATTGCTGGAGAGAGCTGCAGCTCTAATGATCTCACCTGTGCATTGCTGGGGAGAGCTGCAGCTCTAATTACCTCACCTGTGCATTGCTGGGGAGTGCTGCAGCTGTAATGACCTTACCTGTACATTGCTGGGGAGAGCTGCAGCTCTAATGACCTCACCTGTGCATTGCTGGGGAGAGCTGCAGCTCTAATGACCTCACCTGTGCATTGCTGGGGAGAGTTGCAGCTCTAATGACCTCACCTGTGCATTGCTGGGAAAAGCTGCAGCTCTAATGACCTCACCTGTGCATTGCTGGAGAGAGCTGTAGCTCTAATGATCTCACCTGTGCATTGCTGGGGAGAGCTGCAGCTCTAATGACCTCACCTGTACATTGCTGGGGAGAGCTGCAGCCCTAATGACCTCACCTGTGCAATGCTGTGGAGAGCTGCAGCTCTAATGTCCTCACCTGTGCATTGCTGGGGAGATCTGCAGCTCCAATAACCTCGCATGTGCATTGCTGGGGAGAGCTGCAGCTCTAATTACCACACCTGTGCATTGCTGGGGAGAGCTGCAGCTCTAATGACCTCACCTGTGCATTGCTGGAGAGAGCTGCAACTTTTATGACCTCACCTGTGCATTGCTGGAGAGAGCTGCAACTTTTTTGACCTCACCTGTGCATTGCTGGGGAGAGCTGCAGCTCTAATGACCTCAACTGTGCATTGCTGGGGAGAGCTGCAGCTCTGATGACCTCACCTGTGCATTACTGGGGAGAGCTGCAGCTCTAATTACCTCACCTGTGCATTGCTGGGTAGAGCTGCAGCTCTAATGACCTCACCTGTGCATTGCTGGGGAGAGCTGCAGCTCTAATGACCTCACCTGTGCATTGCTGGAGAGAGCTGCAGCTCTAATGACCTCACCTGTACTTTGCTGGGGAGAGCTGCAGCTCTAATGACCTCACCTGTGCATTGCTGTGGAGAGCTGCAGCTCTAATGACCTCACCTGTGCATTGCTGTGGAGAGCTGCAGCTCTAATGGCCTCACCTGTGCATTGCTGGGGAGAGCTGCAGCTCTAATGGCCTCACCTGTGCATTGCTGGGGAGAGCTGCAGCTCTAATGACCTCACCTGTGCATTGCTGGAGAGAGCTGCAACTTTTATGACCTCACCTGTGCATTGCTGGGGAGAGCTGTAGCTCTAATGATCTCACCTATGCATTGCTGGGGAGAGCTACAGCTCTAATGACCTCACCTGTGCATTGCTGGGGAGAGCTGCAGCTCTAATTACCTCACCTGTGCATTGCTGGGGAGAGCTGCAGCTCTAATGACCTCACCTGTGCATTGCTGTGGAGAGCTGCAGCTCTAATGACCTCATCTGTGCATTGCTGGGGAGAGCTGCAGCTCTAATGACCTCACCTGTGCATTGCTGGAGAGAGCTGCAGCTCTAATGACTTAACCTGTGCATTGCTGGGGAGAGCTGCAGCTCTAATGGCCTCACTTGTGCATTGCTGGGGGGAGCTGCAGCTCTAATGACCTCACCTGTGCATTGCTGGGGAGAGCTGCAGCTGTAATGACATCACCTGTGCATTTCTGGGGAGAGCTGCAGCTCTAATGACCTAACTTGTGCATTGCTGTGGAGAGTTGCAGCTGTAATGGCCTCACCTGTGCATTGCTGGGGAGAGCTGCAGCTCTAATGACCTAACCTGTGCATTGCTGGGGAGAGCTGCAGCTCTAATGACCTCACCTGTGCATTGCTGGGGAGAGCTGCAGCTCTAATGACCTCACCTGTGCATTGCTTGGGAGAGCTGCAGCTCTAATGACCTCACCTGTGCATTTCTGGGGAGAGCTGCAGCTCTAATGACCTAACCTGTGCATTGCTGGGGAGAGTTGCAGCTGTAATGGCCTCACCTGTGCATTGCTGGGGAGAGCTGCAGCTCTAATGACCTCACCTGTGCATTTCTGGGGAGAGCTGCAGCTCTAATGACCTAACCTGTGCATTGCGGGGGAGAGTTGCAGCTGTAATGGCCTCACCTGTGCATTGCTGGGGAGAGCTACAACTCTAATGACCTCACCTGTGCATTGCTGGGGAGAGCTGCAGCTCTAATGGCTTCACCTGTGCATTGCTGGGGAGAGCTGCAGCTGTAATGGCCTCACCTGTGCATTGCTGGGGAGAGCTGCAGCTCTAAATATGTTGCCTGTGCGCTTGTGTGGAGATTCTCCCATTCATTTCTATGGGTCAGTCTTCCCAATACCCCTCCCCTACTGTACATCTGGCAAGGTGTTCAGAAGTCTATAGAGGACAGACAGACTAAATATATATATATATATATATATATATATATATATATATATATTAGTTTTAGTGAACTCTTTAGTATAAAGTGCAGCATACACTGGGTTAATTGATTCAGAATTCAGGTTACCAATTCCTTAGGAAGGAGAAACAATTAGCATAAGCTATTCATTTGTGACTACAGTACGATAATTAGCATTATGTTGCTAATCACAGTAAGAGATCAAGACTTAGAATGAATTAGGTTAATTTAATGGTTATTAGGTAAGCTGTATTTAATAGCTGTCAACTTTTATATATACAGTAGTTAGGTTTAATTCGTTTTTTAGCTTGCTTTTCTTTGATTTAGCATTCATCTGAACAAATGTTTAACTGTATAAAGTGATTGATATGTTTATTATTAGGTAAACTTCATTAATTAATTACTCATTTAGCTTAACTTATTTTAGGTATTAAGGGATATTTATTTTTTCATCCAGTTTAAGTGACTTTAATGCATTTAGCGTCATTATTCTAACAATGCAGAAAAAATATGGTATAAATTGCCATATTGCAGGATGTAAGTAGGAAAACTTGCAGTAGGTGAGTGCTCTATATATAGAAAAGCTAGAGGCCAAATGAAGGCAAAATTTGTATTCTTAGTATGTAGTTCTCATAAACCCCTTCAATTTTTTCTTCTTCTTTATTGTGTCACACACAGCCTGGCACACAGGAAAATTGGGGAATCCCACGGCGAACCACTGGATGGGCGTAGGGTCTATCTAATAGACACTATGCCTTTAGCTATATGGCAGCTTCTTGGGAGCATTGGCTTTGGCACTGATGGTAGCTCTAGGTCAGAGCTTAGGATCTGGGCCTTTGGTGGGCCAGTGCAACACTGGACCTTTACATTGGCTCTTGTTTCCATCTAATGAACACCGCTCTTTTAGCTATAATGAAGAATTCTGAGAGTATTGGCATTGGCACTTCCATCTAGAAGACACTCCACTTTCATGGATACTGCAGCTTCCCCACACCACTCATCTGGTCATTGTCCCCTTCCAACAGACACCACACATTCAGCAGTACTGCAGCTTTCAGAGACCATTCACATCAGGCCTTCTATCTGTTAAACACTTACCACAGCTAAAGTCGTAGTGCAAATTTTCTAGACCACTTGATTTGACCCCTGTGTGCACCTAGTGGACACCACACTTTCAGCTGCACTGCTGCTTCTCACCCCTGTAGAAGTGCTGTGATCCCGGCTGGACAGCTGTGAAATGCGTAGGGACCAGCGCCATTGCATTATTGTTTTGAACACAGTATAATATTGGTATTTTTTGGATAGCTTTTCATTTTAATAAATATTTTTATTAATGGGATTTATATGATTGTAATTTATTTATTATATGTATGTCGGTATGACTTTTACCTATATATATATATATATATATATATATATATAATTTTTCGGGTTGGGGTTGTGGTGGAAAAGGGATCAGAGCATACACTGCAATGTGCTGCATAATTTTTTTTTTGTTCAATAATTTTTATTGTAGCAAAAAATAGATTACTTTACACGAGATGCTATGCCACATGTGCACATTACATACAATTGGTATATATCAAAGAAAGAATTTTAACTTTGACACATCTCAGAGTGTTTACATCATATCACATATATCATTTTAACTATACATAATAGCCATATAGCAAAATCAAAAATACAAAGATACACAAAAGTGTTGATCTAGTTTACAAATAAAATCTAATACCAAGACATTTTGGTATACAGCCTTACCCGACACTTGAATCCAAATTGCTAGCTTTGTCGTTAGCTAATTGAAGCATAATACACTTTCTTTAAATTCAAAAAGAAGAAAAAATGAAACAGGTTAACGAAGAAAAATAAAGGACTTCCCCTGAGGAAGTAAAAAAAAAAAAAAGGAGAGGGGGGAGAGGAGAGGGGAAAAAGGGGGGAGGAAGGGGGAAGGGAGAGGAGAGGGAGAGAGGGGGGAAGAGGGGGAAGGGGGGAGAGGGGGGAGAAGGGGGGGAAGAGGGGGAAGAGGGGGAAGGGGCGAGAGGGGGGGAGAAGGGGGGAAGAAGGGGGGGAAGGGGGGGAAGAAAGGGGGTGCTGCGTACATTTTTAAGTTTTAATAGAATAGATCAAAGTTGGTTGAATTTTTTAAAGACGTATTTTGGTGTTGAAGCTGTCTAAGATAATTTAATGGTTTGTAGTTTGGTCATATTTATTTGGTTTTGGGAGTTTACTTATTAAGGTTGCTTCCAGAGATCACTTCCTCACAGCTCCTGTCCCCATTCAATGGAAAAAAAAAAGAAAACGGTCAGAAACAGTATCTGGGTTGTAAAGTGGTAGAGCCCAAGCAGAGTGCTGGCCACATGAAGTAACCATACAGTAAGTATTTAACAAGGATCCCAATGAACTTATGTCAGATCCTTTCGAACTTTTGACTTCATTTCATGGCTGTGTTGCCATAGAAACCTACCTTCTACATCAGCTAAAAAGAATGTTTTTCCTCTTATTGTAAGCCTAAAAGATTCTTATAACCTTGTCGTGCTCACAACAGATATGCCAGATATGCCAACAATAGTGCTACTACAAAGGAAACCAAAAAGTGGTAAATTAATGACTTCTCAGCGATTCTTGATTTGAGGGGGAACTCAGTGTGGTGCCCAGTGGTACTCACATTTGACCTCTCTATTAGCATACACTGGGACATTCCACCCCCTTCTCTCTCTCCCCTTTATGCTTTCTCTTTATTCCCCCTCAAAACTACTGAACCAATCACCAGGGTCTCCAAGGACACTAAACTATTTATTCTTTAACAGACTTCTGTCACGAATAACTTACCTTCTACCCGTGCCCGTGGTGTCCCTAGGCAACGGGCTCGGGTTCCTCCTGCCCAGGATCCGCTTATGCCTCAGTTGCCATCCCCTATGGCGCATGTGTCGCCGAGTAAGTCCTTCCCCCTTGCCCATTGTCACTCAGCTGGTGCTTGCTGGCCTATACAGTCAGCTCATGTCTTCCGGTGGTGCAATACTCAGAATGGCCACCGGAGGCTGTTTAAAAGAACAAAGTCTAGAAGGTGCAGCACTGAGCAGTTTGCCTGGGAAGCTCAGCTGGGGCAATCAGCCCAGAGCTCACCAATCAGACTACAGAGCCAGTGCTCCAATCGGCCGCCAGATCCTATGTGCACCAATCCCAGCCACTGTCTCCCTGTCCAATCCTGCCGGTTTTGCCACTATAAAGGCAATTCCCTCTCAGTTGTGAATTGCCTGTGATAGCGCTCAGAACCCTGTGTTACCTACTCCTGTGAAGTCTAGCCTGTTGCCGATTTGATTGTATGACCATTCTCGATCCTGAATCCTTGTTGCCGACCTCTGCCTGAATTGACGCCTCTCGATCCTGAATCCTTGTTGCCGACCTTTGCCTGAACTGACGCTTCTAGATCCTGATCCCCAGTTGCTGACCTCTGCCTGAACCCCGACTACGTCTTGCCTGACCCCTGGTGCCGCTACGATCTCTGCCTTCCCGTTATCGACCTATTGCCTGTCTCTGGACTTCCGTCACTCACGCTCTTGCTATTGGTTCTCCAGTCCTCCCACATATAAGCTTACATCCTTTGAGCCATTAAGTCCTGGGGGCAACCGATCCCGGGTAGGCGTATCTTGCGTCCCGGCAAGCGGGGGCTCCTACAGGTGAAGCTGGCTGTGGAGATTGGGGGTTGTGAGCTTATTAAGAGGGCTGGAGTTACCCCGAGCGTGACATTATCACAGGCCCAAAAAAATGGATGACCTGGTACAGCAGGTGCAAGCTTTGGCCACCGCCATCAACCAGCTGGCCCAGCGAGTAGCCACTCAGGAGAGTTTTGATTTTGAGCGACTTGAACAACAAGTGCATGGCATGGGTACCGCCATTAACTACTTGTCCCAACGTGTGGCTAATCAAGATCGCCAGCCGGCTGCACCACCTTCATCCTTACCTCTTGTCGAGCCGAAGGTTCCCCTTCCTGAAAAATTTAATGGGGACCGAAAAAGATTTTCCAACTTCAGGAACTCGTGTGAACTTTATTTCAGACTACGGCCCTACTCCTCGGGCACCGAATTGCAGAGGGTTGGTCTGGTTATCTCTCTGCTCCAGGGTGATCCACAGTCCTGGGCGTTTGGCTTAGCGCCCACTGATGAGGCCTTGCAAACTGTCGCAGCTTTTTTCTCCTCCATGGAGATTCTGTATTCTGACCCAGACAAGACTTCGACCGCCGATGCCAGGCTTCGTAGCCTGAAACAGGGGAAGCGTTCAGCAGAGGAATATAGCGCTGAATTCCGCCGCTGGGCGATTGAATCCCATTGGAATGATCCTGCTCTCTGTAGTCAGTATCGTATTGGTCTCTCAGAGAGTATTAAGGATGTTCTAACGAATTTTCCCTACCCCAGAAGCCTGGATGAACTCATGCCTATGGCCATTAAAATTGACAGACGGCTACAGGAGAGACATATGGAGAAGAATCATTCTGACTTCCGGGAATCTTCTCATTGGGAGTCATCCACTGTTGGAGAGGTCTCATCTTCTCCCCCTGATGAGCCTATGCAGCTTGGTGCTACTCACCTTTCTCTTAATGAAAAGAGTAGACGTCGCACCTTAGGCCTATGCATGTACTGTGGAACTTCTGGTCACCTGGTTAGGACCTGCCCCAATAAAAAACCTTTGGCGGGATTGCAACGTCCTGACAAGACTGAGAAAGTTTGTCAGGACGGTCAGGTAACTTCCCTTCACAGAAATAAGATGTTGTTACCTGTTACTGTGGCTTGGGAATTATCCAGGAAATCCATCCCCGCTCTAGTCGATAGCGGAGCAGTGGGCAACTTTTTGGATAAATCCATAGTGACCGCCTTAGGCATTCCATTAATACCCCTTGGGAAGCCCCTCCAGATGTTGGCTGTAAATAATATTCCTGTTCGTGGAGGAATAGTAACCTCCAAAACCCCTTTTATCAGCCTAGTTGTGGGACCCTCCCATTCTGAGAATCTTGAATTTTTTGTATTTGACTGCCCTGAAACCCCGGTTGTCTTAGGGTTCCCTTGGTTGAAGATGCACAACCCTACCCTTAATTGGAAAACTGGGGAACTGACAGGATGGGGCCCACACTGTGAAGAACACTGCGCTAGCATCACTGTTGGGGCAACCCTGGTCTCAGAGTTTGTTTGTCCGCCTGCCTCTCCATCCAGGAGGGTACCTCGTGTATCTTCATTGAAGTCTGTCAGAACTATTCGGGGCGGTTGTCCTGTGGAGTCTGGTGAGGGTCCGGAGGCCCCTCGTGAAGGGGGGGGTAGTGTCACGAATAACTTACCTTCTACCCGTGCCCGTGGTGTCCCTAGGCAACGGGCTCGGGTTCCTCCTGCCCAGGATCCGCTTATGCCTCAGTTGCCATCCCCTATGGCGCATGTGTCGCCGAGTAAGTCCTTCCCCCTTGCCCATTGTCACTCAGCTGGTGCTTGCTGGCCTATACAGTCAGCTCATGTCTTCCGGTGGTGCAATACTCAGAATGGCCACCGGAGGCTGTTTAAAAGAACAAAGTCTAGAAGGTGCAGCACTGAGCAGTTTGCCTGGGAAGCTCAGCTGGGGCAATCAGCCCAGAGCTCACCAATCAGACTACAGAGCCAGTGCTCCAATCGGCCGCCAGATCCTATGTGCACCAATCCCAGCCACTGTCTCCCTGTCCAATCCTGCCGGTTTTGCCACTATAAAGGCAATTCCCTCTCAGTTGTGAATTGCCTGTGATAGCGCTCAGAACCCTGTGTTACCTACTCCTGTGAAGTCTAGCCTGTTGCCGATTTGATTGTATGACCATTCTCGATCCTGAATCCTTGTTGCCGACCTCTGCCTGAATTGACGCCTCTCGATCCTGAATCCTTGTTGCCGACCTTTGCCTGAACTGACGCTTCTAGATCCTGATCCCCAGTTGCTGACCTCTGCCTGAACCCCGACTACGTCTTGCCTGACCCCTGGTGCCGCTACGATCTCTGCCTTCCCGTTATCGACCTATTGCCTGTCTCTGGACTTCCGTCACTCACGCTCTTGCTATTGGTTCTCCAGTCCTCCCACATATAAGCTTACATCCTTTGAGCCATTAAGTCCTGGGGGCAACCGATCCCGGGTAGGCGTATCTTGCGTCCCGGCAAGCGGGGGCTCCTACAGGTGAAGCTGGCTGTGGAGATTGGGGGTTGTGAGCTTATTAAGAGGGCTGGAGTTACCCCGAGCGTGACAACTTCCTGCCCTAACTTCTACAAGTAATCTCTAAGTAAACACTAATCTCATTCCTGACCTTAAACTACAGTCTAGTGGCCATGTGGTGTAATTACAGTTATCTTTTCAAACCTCTGTTTATCTGAGCTAAACCAATAAGTGCTCATCTTGTGTTATAGTTTTTTTCTGCTGCTACCTATACAGGCCTTACAATAACCTGTTTGAGGTGAGATGATATGTCTTTATGCCTTTACCATACAGCTGCTTCCAGAGACCATTCACACTCACCCATAACTCCAGGTAAGGTTGGAACAATGACCTGGTAGGCTTTCCGCCTTTGAAGTCTTTGATAACTAGAATAATGTGCACACTAACCCAATCAGCACACTTTTTTCTAGTCCCATCTCCTTCAAACCATACAGTTTAAGAGCTAACAGCAATGAGATCAGTCAAAAAAGTTATAGATTTAATCCTTGTACCTTACAAACCATCTGAAAATATAGACTTAATAAACATAAAAGTTATTAAAAGGTGTCATTTTTACAGGAAAAAGACTAATAACTAAATTATATTATAAAAGTATTTCAACAAGGTGTAAATGATTTCAAGTTTTGCTTGGGGCTGACTTTGGTAATCTGCCAGACGAAGGAGCTATGTGTGAAACATTACTGCAACACAACTTCTTCCAGAAAACTTTAATATCAGCTCATCTATGTAATCTAGAGATGAGCGAACCGGTTCGGACGAACCGGAATTCGCTCCGAATTTCAGGAAATATTCGATTCGGCACGAACCCGAATATTTTGTGGTTCGTGCCGATCGAATTTTTCCTGAAATTAATAAAAAAAAATGCCGGCATGGTGGGAGCGGGCCGGCCAGTTCCGCTGCCGGCCGGCCCGCTCCCACCATGCCGGCATTTAAAAAAAAAAAAAAAAAAAAAAGCATTTTTGCCGGCATGGTGGGAGCGGGCCGGCCATGATGACGCGCCCTCAGATGACAGCTGAGAGCGGCGCCGGCCTCCACGCTCCGGACCTGCAGGTAAGTGTTTGCCTTTTTTTTAAAATGCCGGCATGGTGGGAGCGGGCCGGCCAGTTCCGCTGACAGCGGCCGAATCGAACTTTTCAAAAGTTCGCTCATCTCTAATGTAATCTATAAAATATTCATACTCATGTTTTATGTTTCATTGTCCTACAATAAATTACAATTGATCACAGAAATAGACTCCTTCATGATCTCTGCAAAGTAATTTGAATATTTTATGAAGAATATTTTCACAGAAACAGAACCCAGGATTTTTATTACCTTGAGCAGTGATGAGCGGGTTGGTTGAAATTGGGGTTCGACGATTTCGGCCAAACTTGCTGCCAAAGTTCGGGTCCTGGACCCCAAATCCGAACCCCATTGAAGTCAACAGGGACTCGAACCTTGGGGCCCAAAAATGGCTGTAAAATGAGGCCAGCAAGGGCTAAAGGGCTGATAATCAAGGGAAACACCAGAGCGATTGCCCTGCACAAAATGGGTTAGGGAAAGTACTCATAACATTAACAGAAAGCAAAAAAAAAGAATACATGCATAAATAAAACAATTAAAATATTTGTGTGTGTCAGAGGTCAAATTGGGGGGGGGGGTGTCATCACAGAGATTGCCCTGCATAAAATTGGGTAGGTAATATACTAAAAATAATCACTGAAAACAAAGAAAATAAAGAAATAATCCAATAAAGCAAAAAATACAAATATTAGTTTTTTCGACGGGTGTTGGAGGCCTATTTTGGGGGGTAACACCTAGTCGATTGCCCCTGCACAAAATGGGCTAGGGAAATCATCACAGAAAACTAAAAATTGAAAAAAATATACCAATAATGGAAAAAATTAAATATTATTTTTTTACAGGTGTTGGAGGCCTAATTAGGGGGGCAAAGGCCTGGGCAATTGCCCTGCATAAAATGGGCTAACAGAAAACTAAAAGATTAAAGAAATACATACATAAATGAAATAAATCAAAACATTATTTTTTTTTAAGGCGGTTGGAGGCCATATTATGGGGGGTGGCACCTGTGCCCTGCACAAAATGAGCTAGGGAAAGTGCTCAAAACAATAACAGAAAACTAAAAAAAATTTAAGAAATACACAAATAAAGAAAAGAATACATAAGTTCATCCATCAACATATACAACAACATATACAAAAATAAATATTAATAAAAATAAAATAAATAAATCAATAAATAAATATATACATCAATCTCTACATATATAAATCAAAAAATTAACATATACCTCAGTCTATATACAAATAAATAGCATAAAATCTAGCTTTTTTTTTACAAATGTCAGAGGTCTGGGAGGCAGGGCGTCGATTGAATGTGGGAGTTTAAGCGTCAGAGGCGGAGGAAGTGTTAGCAAACACTTTAACCATTCACTCAGATGCTGGCACAGCTAAGTTCCACGGCTCCGGATCTATGCCTGGTTCATCTTAAGGAATGTAAGGATGTCCACTTTGGCTGTGGATAGGCAGATCCACTTGTCGGTAATGACACCCACTGCAGTGCTGAATACATGTGTTGATAGGACAATTAGCGCAGGGCAGGCCATCACCTCCAAGGCATAGAGGGTAAGCTTTGGCCATTTGTCCAATTTAGTGACCCAGATTGAAGGCAGAGTATCCATCGCTCAGTAACAGGAGATGCCTGGACAGGTAATCATCCACCATGCAAGTAAAAGCCTGCCTCCTGGTACTACGGGCTGTATGCAATGGTGGTGGATGTGGTGGACAATGGGATAAGTTGTTCCACATTGTGGCCATGCTCACCCTTCCCTGTGAAATGCTGCCAGTGCCCCTGCTGTGTTGGTGACTTGCTCCTCCTTCTTCTACTCCTCCTCGTGCAGCTACTGAGCCATCAATGTCAGCTAGGAACACTGCCAGTAGTGCGTCCACCAGCGTGCATTTGTACTCTCTGATTTTTCGATCCCGCTCCAGTGTTGGCCCTGAGTCAAGGAGAAGCTGTCCTCAGTGTCAGGTGTCCCCTCCTCCTCCTCCTGATCCTCCCTCCAGTAACACTTCAGTGCCACCCTGCTGTGAGAGAACATAGTATTCTGATTCCTCCAAAACTGTCCCCTGTCTGGACATTGGTGCACCTGTCTGCCCAGGAACTTCACCCTGTGAGCCACATGTGCACTGCCTTGACAGTAGGGAAAATATGCCTTCCTCCTCTGCTTCCTCCTCCTCCTTTTTTTCTAACAGGCAGAGGATGGGAATGGTAGCGCTGACAATGACGTCATCAGCGCTGACCATATTGGTGGCATACTGGAAGCACTGCAGCACTGCACAGATGTCCCCTCACTGTTGATGAAGTGCTGCTGGTCTGCACTTCAACTCACCAGGGCATTTTGGAACTGAAACTCAACGATTGCCTGATGCCTCTCACAAATCCTTTCAAGCATATACAATGTGGAATTCCACCTGGTGGGCAAGTCACATAAGGAGTGGTGGGTGGGAAGGCCGAAATTACTCTGCAATGTAGACAGACAAGCGACAGCAGGGTGGGAATGCCAAAGGTTTGAGCACATGCTACATCCTTTATGCATCCCTGGATAACGGGTCAGGAAGCACTGCACCAGCAAGTTGAGCATATGCCCTAGGCACGAGAGGTGTGTCAACCCACCTCACCCATTGCCCAGTGCACATTTTATTTTTCTTCACAAGCTGTTAGGGCAGGGGTGGCCTGGAGAGAAAATTAGTGGCAGCTGGGAACAGTATATTGGGGGACAGTCGCCGCCATGAGATCTTTAAAACTTTCTGTCTCCACCAGGCTGAATGGGAGCATTTCAAAAGTCAGCAATAGAGATGAGCGAACTTTTGAAAAATTCGATTCGACTGATTCGCCGAATTTTCCGACAAACATCGTTTCGACCCGAATTTATTCGCGACGAATCGCTAAAAAACGGCTATTTCTGAGCCTCCTAGAGCCTCAATAGGGTTGTAAACCATTCTGCCTTGCTGTAACACGCATAGGATGCGTGCTGGGTTAGTTAAATAATACTTTAAATAAATATCACATGCAGATCAGAGGCATCGCTAATAGAATCGCAGAGCGGCACAATTGCAGAGAGTTGAAGTGGCATCACTATGAGGGGCAGGAGCCCAAACATTGCTTTAAAGAGACACAGGAGTTGGCAGCAGCAGGAGCCCAAAAATTGGATGAATCACACCCTGGAGTTGCAAGCAGCAGCAGGAGCCCAAACATTGGCTGAAAGAGACACTGGAGTTGGCAGCAGCAGGAGCCCAAAAATTGACTGACACACCCTGGAGTTTCAAGCAGCAGCAGCAGCAGCAGGAGCCCAAACATAGCTTGAAAGAGACACTGGAGTTGGCTGCAGGAGCACAAAGATTGGATGAATCACACCCTGGAGTTGCAAGCAGCAGCAGCAGGAGCCCAAACATAGCTTGAAAGAGACACTGGATTTGGCAGCAGGAGCCCAAAAATTGGATGAATCACACCCTGGAGTTGGCAGCAGCAGGAGCCCAAACATTACTTTAAAGAGACACTGGAGTTGGCAGCAGGAGCCCAAAAATTGACTGACACACCCTGGAGTTGGCAGCAGCAGCAGCAGGAGCCCAAACATTACTTTAAAGAGACAATGGAGTTGGCAGCAGGAGCCCAAAAATTGGATGAATCACACCCTGGAGTTGGCAGCAGCAGCAGCAGTAGCCCAAACATTACTTTAAAGAGACACTGGGGTTGGCTTCAGGAGCCCAAAAAATGGATGAATCACACCCTGGAGTTGCAAGCAGCAGGAGCCCAAACATAGCTTGAAAGAGACACTGGAGTTGGCAGCAGGAGCCCAAAAATTGGATGAATCACACCCTGGAGTTGCAAGCAGCAGCAGGAGCCCAAACATTACTTTAAAGAGACACTGGGGTTGGCAGCAGGAGCCGAAAAATTGGATGAATCACACCCTGGAGTTGGCAGAAGCAGCAGCAGGAGCCCAAACATTACTTTAAAGAGACACTGGAGTTGGCAGCAGGAGCCCAAAAATTGACTGACACACCCTGGAGTTGGCAGCAGCAGCAGGAGCCCAAACATTACTTTAAAGAGACACTGAGTTGGCAGCAGGAGCCCAAAAATTGGATGAATCACCCCCTGGAGTTGCAAGCAGCAGGAGCCCAAACATAGCTTGAAAGAGACACTGGAGTTGGCAGCACAATTGCAGAGAGTTGAAGTGGCATCACTATGAGGGGCAGGAGCCCAAACATTGCTTTAAAGAGACACAGGAGTTGGCAGCAGCAGGAGCCCAAAAATTGGATGAATCACACCCTGGAGTTGCAAGCAGCAGCAGGAGCCCAAACATTGGCTGAAAGAGACACTGGAGTTGGCAGCAGCAGGAGCCCAAAAATTGACTGACACACCCTGGAGTTTCAAGCAGCAGCAGCAGCAGGAGCCCAAACATAGCTTGAAAGAGACACTGGAGTTGGCTGCAGGAGCACAAAGATTGGATGAATCACACCCTGGAGTTGCAAGCAGCAGCAGCAGGAGCCCAAACATAGCTTGAAAGAGACACTGGATTTGGCAGCAGGAGCCCAAAAATTGGATGAATCACACCCTGGAGTTGGCAGCAGCAGGAGCCCAAACATTACTTTAAAGAGACACTGGAGTTGGCAGCAGGAGCCCAAAAATTGACTGACACACCCTGGAGTTGGCAGCAGCAGCAGCAGGAGCCCAAACATTACTTTAAAGAGACAATGGAGTTGGCAGCAGGAGCCCAAAAATTGGATGAATCACACCCTGGAGTTGGCAGCAGCAGCAGCAGTAGCCCAAACATTACTTTAAAGAGACACTGGGGTTGGCTTCAGGAGCCCAAAAAATGGATGAATCACACCCTGGAGTTGCAAGCAGCAGGAGCCCAAACATAGCTTGAAAGAGACACTGGAGTTGGCAGCAGGAGCCCAAAAATTGGATGAATCACACCCTGGAGTTGCAAGCAGCAGCAGGAGCCCAAACATTACTTTAAAGAGACACTGGGGTTGGCAGCAGGAGCCGAAAAATTGGATGAATCACACCCTGGAGTTGGCAGAAGCAGCAGCAGGAGCCCAAACATTACTTTAAAGAGACACTGGAGTTGGCAGCAGGAGCCCAAAAATTGACTGACACACCCTGGAGTTGGCAGCAGCAGCAGGAGCCCAAACATTACTTTAAAGAGACACTGAGTTGGCAGCAGGAGCCCAAAAATTGGATGAATCACCCCCTGGAGTTGCAAGCAGCAGGAGCCCAAACATAGCTTGAAAGAGACACTGGAGTTGGCAGCAGGAGCCCAAATTGGATGAATCACACCCTGGAGTTGGCAGCAACAGCAGCAGGAGCCCGAACATTACTTTAAAGAGACACTGGGTTTGGCTTCAGGAGCCCAACAATTGGATGAATCACACCCTGGAGTTGGCAGCAGCAGCAGCAGCATGAGCCTAAACATTACTTTAAAGAGACACCGGAGTTGGCAGCAGGAGCCCAAAAATTGGATGAATCACACCCTGGAGTTGCAAGCAGCAGCAGGAGCCCAAACATTACTTTAAAAAGACACTGGTGTTGGCTTTTGGAGCCAAAAAATTGGATGAATCACACCCTGGAGTTGCAAGCAGCAGGAGCCCAAACATAGCTTGAAAGACACACTGGGGTTGGCTTCAGGAGCCCAACAATTGGATGAATCACACCCTGGAGTTGCAAGCAGCAGCAGGAGCCCAAACATTACTTTAAAGAGACACTGGAGTTGGCAGCAGGAGCCCAAAAATTGGATGAATCACACCCTGGAGTTGGCAGCAGCAGCAGCAGGAACACAAACATTACTTTAAAGAGACACTGGGGTTGGCTTCAGGAGCCCAAAAATTAGATGAATCACACCCTGGAGTTGGCAGCAGCAGCAGGAGCCCAAACATTACTTTAAAGAGACACTGGAGTTGGCAGCAGGAGCCCAAAAATTGGATGAATCACACCCTGGAGTTGCAAGCAGCAGCAGCAGGAGCCCAAACATTACTTTAAAGAGACACTGGAGTTGGCAGCAGGAGCCCAAAAATTGGATGAATCAAACTCTGGAGTTGGCAGCAGCAGCAGCAGGAGCCCGAACATTACTTTAAAGAGACACTGGGGTTGGCTTCAGGAGCCCAAAAATTGACTGACACACACTGGAGTTGGCAGCAGCAGCATCAGGAGCCCAAACATTACTTTAAAGAGACACTGGAGTTGGCAGCAGGAGCCCAAAAATTGGATGAATCACACCCTGGAGTTGCAAGCAGCAGCAGCAGGAGCCAAAAGATTACTTTAAAGAGGCACTGGGGTTGGCAGCAGGAGCCCAAAAATTGGATGAATCAGACCCTGGAGTTGGCAGCAGCAGCAGCAGGAGCCCAAACATTACTTTAAAGAGACACTGGGGTTGGCAGCAGGAGCCCAAAAATTGGATGAATCGCACCCTGGAGTTGGCAGCAGCAGCAGCAGGAGCCCAAACATTACTTTAAAGAGACACTGGAGTTGGCAGCAGGAGCACAAAAATTGAATGAATCACACCCTGGAGTTGCAAGCAGCAGCAGCAGGAGCCCAAATATTGCTTTAAAGAGACACTGGAGTTGGCAGCAGGAGCCCAAAAATTGGATGAATCACACCCTGGAGTTGCAAGCAGCAGCAGGCGCCCAAACATTACTTTAAAGAGAAACTGGGGTTGGCAGCAGGAGCCCAAAAATTGGATGAATCACACCCTGGAGTTGGCAGAAGCAGCAGCAGGAGCCCAAACATTACTTTAAAGAGACACTGGAGTTGGCAGCAGGAGCCCAAAAATTGACTGACACACCCTGGAGTTGGCAGCAGCAGCAGCAGGAGCCCAAACATTACTTTAAAGAGACACTGGAGTTGGCAGCAGGAGCCCAAAAATTGGATGAATCACACCCTGGAGTTGCAAGCAGCAGCAGCAGGGGACCAAATATTACTTTAAAGAGACACTGGAGTTGGCATCAGGAGCCCAAAAATTGGATGAATCACCCCCTGGAGTTGCAAGCAGCAGGAGCCCAAACATAGCTTGAAAGAGACACTGGAGTTGGCAGCAGGAGCCCAAAAATTGGATGAATCACACCCTGGAGTTGGCAGCAACAGCAGCAGGAGCCCGAACATTACTTTAAAGAGACACTGGGTTTGGCTTCAGGAGCCCAAAAATTGGATGAATCACACCCTGGAGTTGGCAGCAGCAGCAGCAGGATGATCCCAAACATTACTTTAAAGAGACACTGGAGTTGGCAGCAGGAGCCCAAAAATTGGATGAATCACACCCTGGAGTTGCAAGCAGCAGCAGGAGCCCAAACATTACTTTAAAGAGACACTGGTGTTGGCTTTTGGAGCCAAAAAATTGGATGAATCACACCCTGGAGTTGCAAGCAGCAGGAGCCCGAACATTGCTTAAAAGACACACTGGGGTTGGCTTCAGGGGCCCAACAATTGGATGAATCACACCCTGGAGTTGCAAGCAGCAGCAGGAGCCCAAACATTACTTTAAAGAGACACTGAGTTGGCAGCAGGAGCCCAAAAATTGGATGAATCACACCCTGGAGTTGGCAGCAGCAGCAGCAGGAGCCCAAACATTACTTTAAAGAGACACTGGGGTGGGATTCAGGAGCCCAAAAATTGGATGAATTACACCCTGGAGTTGGCAGCAGCAGCAGCAGGAGCCCAAACATTACTTTAAAGAGACACTGGAGTTGGCAGCAGGAGCACAAAAATTGAATGAATCACACCCTGGAGTTGCAAGCAGCAGCAGCAGGAGCCCAAACATTACTTTAAAGAGACACTGGAGTTGGCAGCAGGAGCCCAAAAATTGGATGAATCACACCCTGGAGTTGGCAGCAGCAGGAGCCCAAACATTACTTTAAAGAGACACTGGGGTTGGCAGCAGGAGCCCAAAAATTGGATGAATCACACCCTGGAGTTGGCAGCAGCAGCAGCAGGAGCCCAAACATTACTTTAAAGAGACACTGGAGTTGGCAGCAGGAGCACAAAAATTGAATGAATCACACCCTGGAGTTGCAAGCAGCAGCAGCAGGAGCCCAGATATTGCTTTAAAGAGACACTGGAGTTGGCAGCAGGAGCCCAAGAATTGGATGAATCACACCCTGGAGTTGCAAGCAGCAGCAGGAGCCCAAACATTACTTTAAAGAGAAACTGGGGTTGGCAGCAGGAGCCCAAAAATTGGATGAATCACACCCTGGAGTTGGCAGCAGCAGCAGCAGGAGCCCAAACATTACTTTAAAGAGACACTGGAGTTGGCAGCAGGAGCCCAAAAATTGGATGAATCACACCCTGGAGTTGCAAGCAGCAGCAGCAGGGGACCAAATATTACTTTAAAGAGACACTGGAGTTGGCAGCAGGAGCCCAAAAATTGGATGAATCACCCCCTGGAGTTGCAAGCAGCAGGAGCCCAAACATAGCTTGAAAGAGACACTGGAGTTGGCAGCAGGAGCCCAAAAATTGGATGAATCACACCCTGGAGTTGGCAGCAACAGCAGCAGGAGCCCGAACATTACTTTAAAGAGACACTGGGTTTGGCTTCAGGAGCCCAAAAATTGGATGAATCACACCCTGGAGTTGGCAGCAGCAGAAGCAGGATGAGCCCAAACATTACTTTAAAGAGACACTGGAGTTGGCAGCAGGAGCCCAAAAACTGGATGAATCACACCCTGGAGTTGCAAGCAGCAGCAGGAGCCCAAACATTACTCTAAAGAGACACTGGTGTTGGCTTTTGGAGCCAAAAAATTGGATGAATCACACCCTGGAGTTGCAAGCAGCAGGAGCCCAAACATAGCTTGAAAGACACACTGGGGTTGGCTTCAGGAGCCCAACAATTGGATGAATCACACCCTGGAGTTGCAAGCAGCAGCAGGAGCCCAAACATTACTTTAAAGAGACACTGGAGTTGGCAGCAGGAGCCCAAAAATTGGATGAATCACACCCTGGAGTTGGCAGCAGCAGCAGGAGCCCAAACATTACTTTAAAGGGACACTGGGGTTGGCTTCAGGAGCCCAAAAATTAGATGAATCACACCCTGGAGTTGGCAGCAGCATTAGCAGCAGGAGCCCAAACATTACTTTAAAGAGACACTGGAGTTGGCAGCAGGAGCCCAAAAGTTGGATGAATCACACCCTGGAGTTGCAAGCAGCAGCAGCAGCAGGAGCCCAAATATTACTTTAAAGAGACACTGGAGTTGGCAGCAGGAGCCCAACAATTGGATGAATCACACCCTGGAGATGGCAGCAGCAGCAGCAGGAGCCCAAACATTACTTTAAAGAGACACTGGGGTTGGCTTCAGGAGCCCAAAAATTAGATGAATCACACCCTGGAGTTGGCAGCAGCAGCAGCAGCAGGAGCCCAAACATTACTTTAAAGAGACACTGGAGTTGGCAGCAGGAGCCCAAAAATTGGATGAATCACACCCTGGAGTTGCAAGCAGCAGCAGCAGGAGCCCAAATATTACTTTAAAGAGACACTGGAGTTGGCAGCAGGAGCCGAAAAATTGGATGAATCACACCCTGGAGTTGGCAGCAGCAGCAGCAGCAGGAGCCCAAACATTACTTTAAAGAGACACTGGGGTTGGCTTCAGGAGCCCAAAAATTGACTGACACACCCTGGAGTTGGCAGCAGCAGCAGCAGGAGCCCAAACATTACTTTAAAGAGACACTGGAGTTGGCAGCAGGAGCCCAAAAATTGGATGAATCACACCCTGGAGTTGCAAGCAGCAGCAGCAGGAGCCCAAACATTACTTTAAAGAGGCACTGGGGTTGGCAGCAGGAGCCCAAAAATTGGATGAATCAGACCCTGGAGTTGGCAGCAGCAGCAGCAGGAGCCCAAACATTACTTTAAAGAGACACTGGGTTGGCAGCAGGAGCCCAAAAATTGGATGAATCACACCCTGGAGTTGGCAGCAGCAGCAGGAGCCCAAACATTACTTTAAAGAGACACTGGAGTTGGCAGCAGGAGCACAAAAATTGAATGAATCACACCCTGGAGTTGCAAGCAGCAGCAGCAGGAGCCCAAATATTGCTTTAAAGAGACACTGGAGTTGGCAGCAGGAGCCCAAAAATTGGATGAATCACACCCTGGACTTGGCAGCAGCAGCAGCAGGAGCCCGAACATTACTTTAAAGAGACACTGGGGTTAGCTTCAGGAGCCCAAAAATTGGATGAATCACACCCTGGAGTTGCAAGCAGCAGCAGCAGGAGGCCAAACATTGGCTGAAAGGCACACCCTGAAGTTGGCATCAGCAGGAGGCCAAAAATTGGTTGGAAGGCACACCCTGAAGTTGGCATCAGCAGGAGCTCAAAAATTGGCCTAAAGAAATAAATATGTTTTGCACCATTTGGAAAGTGTAAAACGTGGCACCATGCTGAATCGCATTCATCAGGCATTGGTGGGTGGAAATCCTGGCTGATCCATCCCTGATTCATTTTGACAAAGGTGAGTCTCTCCACATTTTTAGTTGACAGACGAGTTCTCCTCGCCGTAACTATGGCCCCCGTCGCACTAAACACCCGCTCAGATGGCAGGCTACTTGCTGGGCAGGACAGCTTTTCCAGGGCAAACTCTGCTAGTTGCGGTCACAAATCAAGTTTGGCTGCCCAGAAGCCCAGCGGATCCTCAAGGTGTGTTGGCATGGTCATGTCAAAGTATGACATGACCTGCTGGTTCAGGTCCTGCTCCAGGTCTTCCTGCTGCTCATGAGTAGCCTCACTATGCGGATGTAGAAAGCTACTCATTAGCGACTGAAGACTGAGGCTGCTGCTGATAGAGCTGCTGCTGCTGCTCCTGCCAACCCCCCCAGCAGCCATGGCAGTGGAAGGTGAGCGCAGAGGTCCCCTCGAGTCAGACCTGCGAGAGTATGGACCATGGTGCAGATAGGCATAGGCCAACTGCCTACGTAGAATGTCTTTGTAGTAGTTCAGTTTGTCCTCCCTCTCGGTGGGTTTAAAAAATGCCCCCATTTTGTGCCGGAAGCGAGGGTCCAATAAGGTGGACAGCCAGAAGTCATCCCGCCGACAGATGGAAACCATTCTGGGGTCACTACGCAAGCACGTGAGCATGCTTCCTGCCATTTGCGCAAGTGACTCGGATGGACTACCTGTCTCCATCTCCACTGCATACTGCCACGGTGTGTCCGGGTCCTCTGTCTCGCCTTCCTCAAAAACCTCTAGCTCCTCTGGCTGCTCCTGCTCCTCCTCTCCTGTCCGCTGACTAGATAAACCAGCCAACTCCTCCTCCTCTTCTTCCTCCTCCTCCAGTTCAGCTCCAACGGGGTTCATGTGGCCGTAAGATGTAAACGCCATGTCTCCATTGCCCTGACCAGCCATAGTTTCCAACATGTGCTGTAGTACATGAAGCAGTGGAATCACATCGTTCATCCCGTAATCCTGCCGAATAAAGTGGCTTCCTCAAAGGGCCTGAGCAAACGGCAGGTGTCATGTATGAGCTGCCACTGGTTGACATTGAAGTTACACAGGGGAGTCCCCCTATCCGCTTGGATCATCAGGAAATCCGTGATGGCTTTTCTCTGTTCATATAATCGGTCCAACATGTGAAGGGTGGAATTCCAACGGGTGGAAACATCGCAAATCAGACTATGTTGGGGGATACCGTTCTGACCCTGTAGCTCAAGAAGGGTGTGTTTGGCGGTGTATGAGTGGCTGAAGTGTATGCAAAGTTTCCTTGAAGTTGTTAGGATGTCTTGGATATGGGGGGAACACTTCAGAAACCGCTTGACAACCAGATTGAAGACGTGAGCCATGCAGGGGGCATGGGTCAGGATTCCTTGGCGCAGCGCAGACAAAATGTTCTTCCCATTGTCGGTAACCATGATTCCCATTTTAAGTTTTCTTGGAGTAAGCCATGTTTGGATTTCCTGATGAATAAATGTAAGCAGTTCCTCCCCTGTGTGACTCCTTTCGCCAAGACAAACCATGTGAAGCACTGCGTGACACCTCCGTGCCCTGCACACAAGGTAGACTGGAGGGGCACTGAGACTTGAGCCTACAGTGGAGGGTGACGAGATGGCGGAGGATGAGGAGGCCGAGTCGCACAGTGCCACAGGCCCAACGGGCAGGGAACGCGGGGGCCGAAGCGGCGTGACCTGTCCAAGTTGCTGCTGCAAAGGGACCACATTCACCCAGTGGGCCGTAAACGACATGTACTGTCCCTGACCGTAGTTACAGCTCCAGATGTCGGCGCTGCCATGCACTTTGCTACACACCGACAGGCTCAAGGACTGTCCCACCTTCTGTTCAACAAAAGTGTGCAGCGCTGGTACTGCCTTCTTGGCAAAGAAATGACGGCTTGGGACTCTCCACCTCGGCTCGGCACAAGCCATCAGTTCTCTGAAAGGTGCAGAGTCCACCACCTGAAAAGGGAGCGACTGCAGCACCAGCAACTTGGACAGGAGCACATTCAGCTTCTGCGCCGTAGGATGAGTGGGCGCATACTGCTGTCTCTTGGACATGGCTTCGCTGATGGATTGCTGGTGGGATGCATGACTTGGAGGAGGAGGAGCAGGAGCAACAGAGGATGGGTATGACGCACAGCTGCCTTCGGCTGAGGTGCTGGAGCCTTGGCTGGCAGAAATTGGGAGCAGCGTGCCACTTGGTGAGGAAGCAGACTGGACCACCCCTTGGGAGCCTCGGTTCTCCCAGGTCGCTTTATGGTGACGCATCATATGTTGACACAGGGCCGTGGTGCCAACATTTGGGCCCTGGCCACGCTTCACCTTCTGCCTACATATCTTGCATGTGACCATGTTACCCTCCTGCGGATGCTTCAGGAAAATCTGCCACACTGCCGAGTAGCTACTTTTCCCACCAACAGGCCTCACTGATTCGCTGCTATTGTCGCCAACTCCAGGAACCCCTGCCCCACTACCTCCCGATAAGGTAGCCTGCCGCGCAGCAGGTGCTCTACCCCGGCCCCGTTTGGCTCCAGGCTTTACAATTGTGCCCCATGCTGACTGCCAACCATGCTGCTAACACCTTGCTGCCTGAGCTGCTGACTCCGGGGCAACCTGCGCCCCTCTTCTCCTGATGATGACGGTGAAGCCCCTTCATCACCCGGCTCCCAAGTGCGATCGGCTTCATTGTCATCATCATTATCACCGTGTTGTGGCTGTACGTCACTGATGTTCGTGGATTCGTCAACAGTGTCTGGCGCAGGAGCTGGAACGCTCGCAACACCCACGACACTGTCCACATCACTATTTGTCTGCCTAGCTAAAGAAGCCACCTCCATTTCTTGGCTGGGCAGTGGCTGCTGACTGTCCTCTATCTGATCGTCCTCTTCACTAAAGAGTGGAGCTGAACCCAGAGCATAGGATACGTCGCTGGGGGAGGGAATGGCATAGGACAGAGGCAATGGGAGGACAGGGATTGCTCTCGGGGCATGCCAACTCAGGGTTGTGTCAGAGGAACCTACCGACCCTAGACTGGGGGTCTCAGACGTAACTTGTGATGATGTTGTTGATGAGCGCGTTAACCAATCTACCACGGCAGATGCGTTACTGGTGGAGACACGACCGCTAGCAGATACTGGCAGACCAGGTCTCTCATCATGACTCCTGCTGCCACTCGACCCTAGTCTGCTGCGACCTCTGCCTGCTGAATCTTGGCCTCTGCCACTCCTCTTTGAACATTCTGGCACTTGTCTGCCTGACATTTTTATGTATTTGCTTATTTAGTATAAACAGATAGGGTTCAAGGTGAAGCTTTGGGGTGCTCTGCTGCCTGGTTTATTAAAAGCAGTCAAAAACAAATGGGATGGCCCAACAGCAGACTTGAGATCAGTATATATGCACACAGCAACAGTGTCTATGCAGGCTCATACAGGCCAAATTACTTTAAATAAGTTTGCAGCTAAGAGTAAATACAGAGGCTAATGGTATGTTACAGAATGGGATGCCCCCACAGCAGACTTCAATGTCAGATTGCACAGAAGCACTCTTACCTAGCGTTGTAGTGGGTGCTGTGGCCGGCGGTGGCGCCGCAAACACACAAGAAAGACGATCAGCCAGCACTCCAAAAGATATTGTATTCAAATCCAACAGGTCAATATCACAGCAAAGACCAAAAAGATCCAACAAAATCCAACGTTTCGGGGCGTCTAGCGCCCCTTCATCAGGGAGCAAAAACAAGCAAGCAGAGATTCCCCTCCACTGAGGATTAAATGTCCTCAGAGAGCCCGGGATTACCACCTGATGTCAGTGGGTGTGTCCCACGTGACATCAGAGCTGATGCAGCCAATCAGAACAACACCAGCCAAACAAATGCAATTACAAACCATATACATAATACAATCATGTGAAACAAGTAAAATAAGTAAAATAAACACAGCAGAGACCTGATGCGGTCGCTCAACAGGGGCTAAGGTGGGTAGGTCGTACCCCGCAGCACCACGTGCCAGCAGAGCAGCAAGCCGCTGCGATTGGAAGGCGGCGCTGCCAGGGCTGCTCCTAGTAGGCCAGGAGCTGCCAGTCCCGCATCTGGTGTATAAACACCAGCGCCGGTTGCTGTCAGCACGCCGGCGCATGCGGGGAACGTCGGCAAACCAAGCGCTGCTGGGGGAACCTCTCCACCTCAGACCTCCCGGCAACCCATTCAATTCAGGTTGCGCACGAAAAATAAACAATACCAGTAGGAGGATAGGTCTACCCACAGTGCACAAGTCATGCTGTCACCACACCGCCACACCTGCACCATGGCAGGCTCCCCGCCGGCCGCCCACATCTGGCACGGGGTGGCCGGTGGCGGGCCCACATCCGAACTAGCGCATCATGGGATCCGCCTGTGGCAGCACGGGTCGAGCACCACTGGAGAACCTCTCCACCTCAGTGCCAAAAGGTTAACCAGGCAGAAAATACGCCATAAGTAAAAACCACAATATGCGCCTCAAACGCATAGGGGTGAGGTGGAGGGCTTCCCTCCGTAGTGAGCCCCAGACCTGGGGCCCCACAGCCGGCAAAGTGGGCCCCCACCCACAGGGATGGTAGTCCGCCAGCAGGCCGCCGTGCGACAGAAAGCCGCACTCCACGGGAGAGCCTCCCCACCTCAACCTCGCCTACATGCTATAAACAAAATATTAACAGATAGAAGCATATCAATAAATGTCTGTCCCAGTGCAGACATCAGGGAGAAAGGACCTCCATGGTCACACTGGATCCCAATTAGGGTGAGTATAAGCGTTCCCTACGGGTCCTGACCAGGAACGGGGGAGGGGGGAGGGGGAAGGGGAGAGGGGGAAAAAAAGGAGGGGGGGGGGAAGAAGGGGGGGAGGGGGGGGAAAGGGATGGGGGAAAGGGGGGGAGGGGGGGAGCCATTGGTAGGAAATAGGGGAAGGTACCATAGGGGAAGTGTACCAAAAAACAAAAAATCAATGTCATTCCATCAAATCAACGTCTCTCAAGAAAGCAAGTGTATCCAAACGCGGTGTTAAGTCCCCTCGGGTATACAGTATTCAGTCTGTGTATCCAGAAAGTCTCTCTTTGCAGTAGTCGGGTATGCCGGTCTCCCCCCCGGGGTGGTTTCTGGACATGTTCTATTACCATCCCTCTGAGTTCGTGTGTTTGGTGTCCCAATTTGACAAAATGTGCCGCAACTGGCTTCTCATAGTCAATTGATTCTCCTTTTAGGTGTCTGTTGATATTGATCCGGATGTCACTACGATGTTGTTGAAACCTCTTTTTAAAAGGGCCCACAGTCTTGCCTACGTATGCCAATCCACACGGGCACTTTAACAAGTAGACACAATATTCAGTAAGACAATTAAAGGGGCCACCGAGTTTAATCATTTGTCCCGAGTGTGGGTGTGCAAGTTCTGCACCCAGAATCAATGAATTACAGATATTACAGTTGTTACATCGAAATGTACCTCGTTTAGAGGACATGAGAATCGGGGGTCTGGAATATTTCTCTTGTGGATCCGCTTTCACAAGCATATCCCTAAGGTTCTGATTCTTATAGTAAAGTTTCCTAAATGGTCGTTTCAATACCGGACACACGCCCGGATCTGCACAAAGAATGTTATGGTGTCTCCTTACAATACGTTCTATTGCGGGGGAAGCATTATTGAATGTCTGCGGAAAGAAGATACCCCCATCCTTCCTCTTTTCACTGTCCTTCTTACGTGGTCCCAGGAATATCTCACGGGCTTTCCCCAATGTCTTGTTCAATACGTGTTTGGGATACCCCCTAATCTGGAATTTCCCATACATGTCTCCAATTTGTTGCTCTCTTTTCACCGGATCTGAGTTAATCCTGAGAACCCTCAGGAACTGTGAAATTGGGAGACTGTCCACTAGTCTCCTGGGATGCGCGCTCTCATAGCGCAGCAGGGTATTGCGGTCAGTGGGTTTAGAGAACAAGCCAGTGGTTAGGTGACCCTCCTTATCTTTTTCAATTGCCACGTCGAGGAATGTGACATAGTCCTCAGATATCTCGGGATTAAACACAATTGTTGGGAATAGGGAGTTGATGTAATCAACAAACACCATGAACTCCTGTCTGGTTTTCCGCCATATAACCATCACATCATCAATATATCTACCCCAAAAAATCACATTCTCCGTGTATAAGGGGGAATCAAATATGTATCTTTCTTCAAGGTATCCAACAAACAAATTTGCGAACGAGGGTGCTGCCGCGCTACCCATCGCTGTCCCAATGATTTGTTTATAATAGTTGCGCTCAAACTTGAAACAGTTATTATATAGTATCAATTCCAGACCCGCTAGAATGTATTCCGTCGGGATGGAGGGAGGATCTCGACTCAGAAAATGTTTCACGGCTTTTATCCCATGCTCGTTTGGGATATTGGTATATAGAGACGATATGTCCATAGTTGCCATCAGTGTATTACTCTCCATGGGGATGGTGTATAACTTCTGTAAGAAGTCTTCCGAGTCTCTCAAGTATGATGGTAACTTCCTTACATATGGCTGCAGGTAAAAATCAAGCCATTGTGCTAGGGGCTGAGTAGCTGAATTAGTACCCGCCACTATGGGGCGGTATTTCAGAGGGTCAAAGCCTTTATGGACCTTAGGTAAGCCATAGATTACTGGGGTAACTGGAAAATCAATATTAATGAATTGTGCAGTGTCCTCTGTGATCCAGTTGTTAGTCAATCCCATCTCCACGTACTCACTTACGTTTCTAGAGATGCTATTGATGGGGTTATACCAAATGTATAATGTATAATGATCAGTATATATGCACACAGCAACAGTGTGTAAGCAGGCTCATACAGGCCAAATTACTTTAAATAAGTTTGCAGCTTAGAGTAAATACAGAGGCTAATCGTATGTTACAGAATGGGATGCCCCCACAGCAGACTTGAGATCAGTATATATGCACACAGCAACAGTGTCTAAGCAGGCTCATACAGGCCAAATTACTTTAAATAAGTTTGCAGCTTAGAGTAAATACAGAGGCTAATGGTATGTTACAGAATGGGATGCCTCACAGCAGACTTGAGATCAGTATATATGCACACAGCAACAGTGTGTAAGCAGGCTCATACAGGCCAAATTACTTTAAATAAGTTTGCAGCTTAGAGTAAATACAGAGGCTAATGGTAAGTTACAGAATGGGATGCCCCCACAGCAGACTTGAGATCAGTATATATGCACACAGCAACAGTGTCTAAGCAGGCTCATACAGGCAAAGTTACTTTAAATAAGTTTGCAGCTTAGAGTAAATACAGAGGCTAATGGTATGTTACAGAATGGGATGCCCCCACAGCAGACTTGAGATCAGTATATATGCACACAGCAACAGTGTCTAAGCAGGCTCATACAGGCCAAATTACTTTAAAAAAGTTTTCAGCTTAAAGTAAATACAGAGGCTAATGGTATGTTACAGAATGGGATGCCTCACAGCAGACTTGAGATCAGTATATATGCACACATCAACAGTGTCTAAGCAGGCTCATACAGGCCAAATTACTTTAAATAAGTTTGCAGCTTAGAGTAAATACAGAGGCTAATGGTATGTTACAGAATGGGATGCCTCACAGCAGACTTGAGATCAGTATATATGCACACAGCAACAGTGTCTAAGCAGGCTCATACAGGCCAAATTACTTTAAATAAGTTTGCAGCTTAGAGTAAATACAGAGGCTAATGGTATGTTACAGAATGGGATGGCCCCACAGCAGACTTGAGATCAGTAAATATACACACAGCAACAGTGTCTAAGCAGGCTCATACAGGCCAAATTACTTTAAATAAGTTTGCAGCTTAGAGTAAATACAGAGGTTAATGGTATGTTACAGAATGGGATGGCCCCACAGCAGACTTGAGATCAGTATATATGCACACAGCAACAGTGTCTGAGCAGGCTCATACAGGCCAAATTACTTTAAATAAGTTTGCAGCTTAGAGTAAATACAGAGGCTAATGAGATTTTACAAAATGGTAATGTTCCCACAGCAGACTTGAGATCAGTTCAGTATATATGCACAGTAAAAGTGTATAAGCAGCCTGAAAATGCTAACAAAGCCAGTCAGCCCGCCAGTAACACTCAGGCTGGATGAAAAAAAAAAAAATCTCCCTGTGACTGCCTCCGATTTTTCCTAACTTTCCCTGCTTCTCGCTGACTTCCTGCCTGTCTCCTGCCTGTCTCCTGCCTGTCCCTGTCTGTCCCTGGCTCTCTAACTGTCTCTCCCTGACTACAGCAGTGTCCTGTCTCTCACGAATGCAATAGAGAAATGAGGAAAAGCAAGATGTCCGCCGCCTTAAATTGCGCTGTGACGTCACCGGGCTTGCTGGCTGCTGATAGGCTGCATGTGACTGCCCCAGCATGCACTGGAGCAGGGTAGATGTCTGGACATATCCCATCCGTCATCTGAGAATGCCTGTAATGTAAATGAATGGATGTTAAAGAAAAACTTCAAGCGTTCGAAGCACGGGGAAATTCGGATTCGATCCGAATCGAATTTTTCATGAAATTCGGATCAAATCCGGGTTCGTCCGGATCGATTCGCTCATCCCTAGTCAGCAACTTTGACATGCTCCCATTTAGGGCCAGGGCTTGTGGGTGAGATGGGCCCAACTTCCATTTTGTGTCCAAAGTTTGCAGGATAAAGAGCTGAACGTTTCCCAGGGATAATGTGGACTGGCTTGGTGGTGGTGCTGCTGCTAGTGTTGGAGGTGGTGGGGTTCCTACATTCTTCCTTTGGGGGAAGACTGGTGGCCTTGCTGTTGGGGAGGTGGAGCTGTGTGACTGAGACCGAGGGAGATTCAGATGTTTGCAGGTTTTTCTGGTAGTTCTGCCACTGCAGCTCATGTTTTACTTGCAGATGCCTGGTCATGCACAAGGTGCAGAAATGATTAACAGCTTTCCCTTGCTTCAGTGACTGTTGGTACAGCTTGCAAATGTGGATTGCATGAAAAAATGCCTTGCTGGTGAGATTCTGTAAGCCTGCTTTGGCGTGCTCAGTCCCTGGGTGTGGGGATAGTGGCAGCTGAGAGTTTGCACCCTTCTTCTCCGAACTCTGATGGTCTTCAGTCTACTTAGGGTCTAGGACCTTGTCATCCTCCCTGGCATCCACTCCTCCCTGCTAGCCACCCTCGCAGCCTCAAAATTGCAGAAAGCTGCAGCAGTCAGCACTCATCATCATCTATCAGGTTGTCATGTGATGGTACACTGGCCACTTCTTCATTGTCCCACAGAAGCTCTTGGGCATCCGTAAGCGCTAGATCTGCAACTGGGACAGGGGCAGGTGGATGGCCCATGGTATCTCAGCCAGACATGTCATCATAGAGCATTATTGACTCTGTGACTGTTGTCTGGGACTGCCTTGCAGATTTTACGGGGGGGGGGGGGTGAGGTGGAGGGCTCTGCGACCAAGACCGCAGTAGTGACTAGCCAGTGCTATTAGTGCAGTAGTAGTGAAGACGTCTAGCCCTCACTCCAGCCACTATTTCTGACTATAGTTTTCCCTGAAAAGGGCAGTTTTTTAAACAATAAAGCCTATCTGTCCCTAAACCGCTGCAGCAGGAACCTTTCCCTTTCTAAAACAGCACTGCAAGATCATGCAGCTCACGTGTCCCGCTGGGCCAATGAAGGGAGGGGAAGGAAGAATGCTGACTGGCTGCACAGTTCTTCTGGCTCCTGCCCAAATGTTGCACACACATGGATACGAAATTTGTGAGTTGGATACGCTCATCACTAATCCTGAGTTTTGTTCCATCCACTGAGGCTATCCCTATCCCAGATCAGTCAAAAACGTTTTTTTTGTTCCCACGCTACATGTAGTGTGCTGCTTAGCTAATCTGTGGCTTGAGTTTCATTCAGATTTTCCTTGACGCTCTAAGCTCAGGGTGCCAAAAAAAGCTGAACAGAGTGTGCGCCACCGATCACATCTCCACTCACGTTTAGTTGTAGGTTTGTCAGCCATTCAGAAATCCCAGCTAAAGGTATAGCAGGCATGCAGCCTAGAAATATAGTGTGGGATTGACAGTGAGGTTAGTGTACCGGGTGATCCCTGGGGTTTCACAAAGCTGGGCTTCCCAATTCTAGATTCACCATAAAAAGGTAAACCACCAGCTCTAGAGTCTTATATACTGTAAGGTACTGTTAAAGAGACAGGCAAAACTGAGTGGATATCCTTTCCCATGAGGACATTGCCCAGCCGGAAACTCAGAGACTGGGCAGACCATACTCTGCTCGCTTCCACATTCCCTGGTCAGGTTGCTGCCCCATGTGACCACCAGAAGCCTATGAGATTCACCAGGGAGGCTTACACATCTCTGCCAAATAGTCTTACATATGGTGAAATACAGCACCAGGCCAAGCTGCCAAAAGAAAAGAATGGGCACCTTGGTCTGATGCTCAACACATATCCACATATCGCTGAGTACGGAAAAAGGAGCTGCAAGAATTCAGAGACATTTGGCCCTGGACCCCATTTCCTGATAGTTATAACCATGCAAACAAAAAGATGAGCTTCAAGAAAAAGGTTTCTGGGTCCAGAGGGGTGTAACTGACAAAGGAACCCCATAATTTGGTCATCCTGTGCCTTTGAGCCTTGGGTTAGTAGCTAGTAGCTCAGGAGGGGGACACTTTCCTTTTCCATGTAAAAAAAAAGAGCTGAACAATTTACCTTAAACCATGTTGTTTTGGGTCTAGCAGGACCAAACCAAATTGGCAATATTTGGACTGAATTTAACCCTTACCTAAATGTGAAGCTCATCTCTAGCCACCACCATTTGATGGTGTTTCTAAAAACTAAAAAAACAACTAAATAGGTTAATGGCCCTAAGTCTTACCCACACAGAAAAACAACTGTGAAACCTATTTGTAGCTATTTACCTATACATACAACACATAGGTTATCTTTTTTTCTACAATTTCTTTTTTACTTTATTTGATTTTCTTATTATACTATTTTTACAATGCCATCACTTAAAATTATTTTTACATATTGCTTCCCTTTAACCTTTATCCACGTCTTTTTCCATTCCCTCTCCTATCTCACACTTGTCTTTTTCCCACCTGCAAATGTAAATCAAATCCATGCCTGCACTTCTACATACCTCCCCATTTCCCAGAAGCACCCAGGGATGCATTTTGTATGATTGATGCCATACACACTATCAAAATACATTACATATCAGCAGGTGCACTATGTCTCTTTTTGCTCCCCCTGACACTTCCTCTCGCCTCCCATCAGTTCTCACCTCTCATATTATTTTGAGTTTTTATTTACAGTTGCCTTCATTGCTTTTTTTCTCCTGCTTCTCTTAATATCTCTTGATCTTATCCAGAACTATGCTTTTCCATCCCCCTGGAAATTTCTTCCTTTGTATCGTTGTTATATATACTCATCTTCTTTTATGAGATCTCCATTCAATGCATTATACCTTTCAAAGTCCTAGCTGACACATTGGGGAAATTACAACTAAGCCTGAAGTAACATACGGTACGTGACCTCTCTCACAGCACACTTAAAAAAGGAGGATGAACAAAAAGTTTACTATAATTTTGTACTTAGAACTTTCAAGGAGAGCCCATTTTTTTTAAAGCACACCTAAACCTTTAGATGCATTGCTTGCCTACCCCTTCAATCAGGATTCTGACCTTCACATAACCCACCAATCACAATGGCTAGTGTAATCTGCCTTGGTTTAGGTGTTGGTTAATATGGACATTTTGCAGTACACAAAAGAAGACTGAGGGTTGAGAGATGTGCTGTAACACCTAGGCAGACTTAACATGGAGGCACATGACTTGACAGAGTTCTGGTCTGGGGAAGTATAGCAGGCCAGTTAGAGGTATGGGTTGTTCTGTGGACATACATCACACCTCCACCTCTTGAACCAAGAACCAGGCTCTTGAACTTCAAATAGCCCATCAATCAGAATGGTCAATGCCAAAGTCAATTCATGTCACTGATGTCAGAGGGAAGAATTGACATTTCCACTGGCTCGCTTTACCTTTCACGAGTTAACATGCCCAGTCATTGTACACTAGGAGTCTTTTTAAAGTACCTCTTGGAGGAGTTTTGGGCAAGGAACTAGGTTGTAGGGTGGAGGGGTAATTGAGATAAGCCTAAAGGTTGGGCTAAGTGTTGAGCCTGGAAAGAGCTTCCTGTACCAAGAGTAATTTGTCATGGTTCAAGAGCTAGTTAGTCAGTTGGTTAGTAAGTTAGCAAAGCTATTTTGAGGTACTCAAGAGAGGCCTGAGGGTTGGCAAATAGGAAATTTGCTTTACCAAGGGCCATCTACCAAGGCAGACATTGCAAGGCACCACTTGGTCTGGGGAAGGTTAACAAGGCAAAAGAGAGCTACAGGTTGTTCTCTGGGCATATATGCATGTCCCGTGCAAAGTATACTATTCACTACATTCACTACTGCCCATAGTAAGGGCCAGGAGAATTTCTGATAGGCCACGCTGCTCTGGGACTAAGCTGGGAGTAGCCCGCAGCACAAAACCCATCTCACCCAGAGCTCATTCTCTCTCTACAGTGCACTGTGGCTTCTTTTCCACGCCTTGTCTCCCGAGCCTCCCCAGCCCCTCATCCCCATTCCCCACTCAACTGTACCCCTCAGCTAAGGCATATATCTACCACTGCAATGTAATAGCCTCAGTATCATATTGGAAACCATACCCACCCTTGCCAATTATCTGTTCCTACAATAGTAATGTTTCAGTACCATGACTTTTAAAGTGGCCATATTGACTCCTGCTCGTGATCTGTCTCTTCAGTGATATAGCCTCATCTGTGGTTTACACTCATTAACCTGACAGGAAGCACATTTGGGGTGGGAATGTTGTCCCTGTGCTGGTCAGGGTCCAGTAAAATCCCAGGCTGATTTCTGCCCCTCACCCCTGAAGACAAGTACAGATTTGGAGCATTTAGCCAGGACAGCCAATCAGGTCTAATTTATGAAATACAATTAGTAATTTGATTGGCAGCTTTTCTCTTCACTACATGAAGTTGTGTACTGAAATAGAATATATTTGTAGCCTACTTCTGAATTTGAATCAAGTGATTGTCCTCCTACAGAGCAGGCATGTATAGTATATGTGGTACCCCACCCATACAGTTTATTTGTTATGAATGCCATCTGAATGCCATCTGTATCAAAATATGTTTAAGACCATTTTGGCACTTCAACTACCTTTATTTGCTTTCTGCATGATGAGATCTGGAAATGTCTTTGGAATATGTCAAAATCGTCCACCCACGGACATATGAGTTAAAATCACAATGTTTCTTACAGACAATACTAACATAGTGCTGTTTGTATACATAAAATACATTTAGCAGCTCATTGATATATATCTGTCTATTGAACTGATCAGTAGGGGCAGCAGTCTAGAGGGGGCTATTCATTAAGGGATAGCGCCAGGTAGAGCCTCGTAGCGGCAGGCAGGGTCTGGTGAACGTCGGGCACTGTAGCGAAACCACATTTATGAAAGTGAATTTGGTGAGCGTCTCTAACAGCGCCATGTAGCATCTGATGTATTATTACAGGCGGCTCAGTGTATAGCACCAGCGCTCTAGCTTGCAGGGCGCCAGGTGTTACCTTTCACCCACTGTCGCTCTCCCATACATTTCAATGGATGCTCCTTTTCTTCTGTTTAAACAGGGTATTCCTTTTTTTTTGCCTAAAATCATTGTGTCACTTCTCCTGGCTTAGAAAAAGTCATTTTTTTTTTTTTTTTTTATTTTTAATCTTTTTATGCAGAATTGTCATTACAGGTCTGGCACTAAAGTGTTATTGTCCCAGTGTTAAAACAATGTAAATCCATGTGTTTTTGCTTAGTTACTGGTAGATATGTGTTCAAAAACAGACTTTAATCACACCGCATCTGGCGCTCTATGCTACAGCGACCAGATTTAGAGCGCGGACACTGTGTGTGTGTCCTTTTTTGATAAGTATAGTGTGGAGAGCCGAGAGTCAGTCTCACTGAGCTGGTGCTACCTCTCGCTCCCTGTTGTGCTGTACTGGTGTTAGAGCGCCCAACATACATAAAATTCATCAATGTGGGCCAGGTTGCTACAGCGACCCAGGCGCTCTGTTACAGCTCCCGATACCTGCTTACAGCGTCTACTAGAGGTCGCTCTAAGCATCGCTATACAGACGCTCATCTGCCTATACCTGGCGTTAGTATTGAATCAGCCTCTAGGTCATTTGTCCTCCATGCCATCTTAAGCTGTAGCAAAAGCCAGCATGGGTCTGCTAATGCTCACAGGCAGCACCCTAGGCATTATACCCATTGATCAGTTTTCTTGAACCTCTATGTATGTAAATTGGTTGCTGATATGCTTTCATTTACACTCGTCTTTGGGGTATGATGTGTGGTATGGTTATTTAGTTACAATGTAATGTTATTATAACATTATGATATTTGTTGATTTATTTAACCTTTCATCAACTTTTTTATTGACTATATTCATTTAGTAATTTACAGTAAATAGTTGAATCCTATTGCTATGTAAATATTTTACATTATTAGTTGATTCATTTTAACTTAAAGGGGACAAAAACCCACATTTTTAACTTGCATCCCCTGAATTGCTCCCCCTATGAAGATTACCATTTGCCAATTTTCACTGCTCCAGCTTCACTCTAATCCCAGATAATGGCGCCTGTTTTAGCTGTAAAGCTACGTCTCCTCCAGTCATTGCCGTGTGTGGCAATGATGTCATTGCCACACCTATGCAATGACTGATCACCTGCCATCTTACAGAGAGGAACAGCCCAAAAAAATCAGTGTTCCAGGATGATTCGAAAAAAATATCTATTTCTAGTTCTACACCCTAAGAAAAGAGTATAGGCAGGGGCTTTGGCCAAATGTAATTCACAAGTTCAATGGGTTTTGGTCTGATTTAAAGGGTAAGCGCACCTTCAATGGAATTGTTTAAGGTGTATATTTTTTTGTTCCAAAATGATGTCCTCAAGTTGCTGAGCTTATGGTGTACATTGCCAATGCCAAAAACAACTGATTGCATATAGTGAAAATAGTTTCCATAAAACTCACATTTGCTAACAATGCTGGATCAGCTCAGCCCCTTTAAGGCTTCATGTTGCCAGCCATAAATTTACACTTTGAAAAATTCAATAGAAAGTAGGCTTAGGCCCTTATTCATGAAGGGATAGCCTCAGGTAGTGCCTTGTTAATGAGAGGTAGCGACACAGCACGCAATTACACATTTATCAAGCAGAATCTGTTGAGCGAATGGGATAACGCCATGTAGCGTCTGATTCACCATTATCCCAGCCTCAGCGTACAGAGCCAGCGTTCAGCCTTGCACAGCACCAGGTATTACCTCTCGCTACCTGTCGCTCTCCCATACATTTTAATAGACAATCCTTTTCTTCTCTTTAAACTGGGTTTTTTGTTTTTTTTTTTAATCTCAAATAATGTTGTGACCTCTTCTGGCATTGAAAATGCAGTTTTATTTTTTTTTTTTCATGTTTTATATATTTCTGCAGAAATGACATTACAGGTCTGGCATTAAAGTGTTCATGTTACAATGTTATTACAATGTAATTCCATATGTTTTCGCTTTGTTACTAGTTGATAGATGCTGAAAAACAGACTTTAAACCCACCGCCTCCTTCAGAGAAGCATTTTTCAGCGCCGGAGTTTTGTGAGGATGTTTTTTTTAATGAATATGTTGTGAGTCAGTCGCACTGACCAGTCGCTAACATGCGCTCCCATACATCGCTGTACTGGTTAAATAGCGACTCCTCACAATGTATTCCTCATTGCTGCACAGCGACTGACTCACTAAGAACTAGCGACCCACAGCCGAGCACAGTGACTACTAGCGGGCGCTCTGAAAATGCCTGCTACAGACGCTCATCTGTCGCTACATGGCGTTAGTGATGAATCAGCATGCCCTTCTTTAAGCTTCAGATGAGGCTGTATTATTGGCTTTGAGTATGTCTTAAACATATATGTTGTATATGTATATATATATATATATATATATATATATATATATATATATGTATCATATGATGCCATCCAAGTCCGTCTAGTGACTTATTTTTACTATAGTAACCACCATTATATATTGTTCGATCATGTATCATCATGCAGGACGCTCATGCATAGATAGAATATCTAGGTCAGGTATGTAGAACATAGTTGGCGCAGGCGCATTAGCTTTGCAATTAATGGGGGTCATGCTAATTATCTGGTGAAGCAAGGTGCACCAGCAGTGTACCTTGTGGTGTAAATTGCAACCTTGCATCCCAGTGATCTTTTAACAAACAAGAAATTGTTTGTTCCAGTTGGTTCCACTTTCTCCCAAAAAAATCAGCTGTACCTATGATGAAGCATTTTTACAAATTAGGTACATACATTTTCTAATGAGGTATGGTTATTTTTTTTATGATTTTAGAAACAATGGGGCCCTATGGGGTATGCAGAAAAAATGCCCAAATATTCTGCATAGCCCATAGGGTTCTGTTATATCCAAACTAGAGTGAATCGGTCGAATCTAGCTTTGGCCTGGATCCAAAACCCATCACTACTGCTATCATGTTAATTTGGGGAAGTAGGCAGATAATTTTTACATATGCCTTACTGCTTTTACAAACTTGTGGCACAGCCAAATAATGGGCTGCTGATTGCAGTATATATGGATAAGCCTGTGTGTTTTAGTACGAAACGACACACTCTTGTGAAAGCTACATAAGTAAAGTTTTTGTTTACAGAAGCCACAACAAAACTAGCAGCAAAAGAAGCCAGAGAGGTTCATTAGATTCTAATTACCACAACTATACAGAATCAGATAGCAGTTGAAGGGTGTTCAATAAGTTATTTGCTTGAGAAATTGAACTGTCTATGTTTCAGTGTAATCCCCCTTGACTTTAAAACACTTAGGGCCTTATTTACAACTTTTGCTGCTGTACTTGACTTTCGCTTATCCTGCGTTCGCCATGTGTGCTGGCAAGAGGGGAAAACTACAGCGAATGGAGTCAAAATTGAAGCGCAGAACACAAGTGACAACTGACTTTCGGCATTTTGTTGTGTTTGCGCTGCAATTCAAAATTGGTGGTATTTACTTTGCAAAAATGTTTTGGCAAATGCCAGCGAGCTGCTGTGGCGGATTCGTAAAAACTCGAAATCTTGCTGAAAACACACTTTTACAGCATAAGTTCGCATAGATGAGGCCTTAGAATATATGTGGGTTGTCTTGGGAGTGTCTTGGTTGTCGAAAAGCTTAAGAAAAAAAAGTTGAATTAAACAGCATCATTAGTTGTTTTTCACATATTGGTTAACTATCTAACGTTCATGTTCAAAAATATGTTAAAGATGCTAAAAAGACCTAAAGAGACCATCTCAGGAAAAATAACATAGATTCTTATGGGGTTTGCTGCTAATAGCTGGTGAGCGGAAAATGTGTTCACCTAATCCAGAAACTCAGACATCGCTGAGTGGAAAAACACCATGTTGTAAATATGGAAATCAGCCAATACCCGGAGAATGGTTTAGTAAATCACCCTCTTTTTCAACTTTGCGTTCACTGATTGGATGCCATCAAAAAAAGAAAGAGAATACTTGCTGTTGTATCATTAGGAAAACATTGCCCAAGCAGAAATTACTTCCATGAAGCTGCATTCCCCAATAGTAGCTTGTAATTTGTGAAACTTGTGAACTGAGACATTAGGCTCGATTCAGAGAGACAAAAAAATACTTTCGTTTTAGTGCCGATCTGTTTTTTTTTTTTATAATGTTTCCGCTCTTGTATGAGTGTGCGAGCGATTCTATGCATGCATTGCAATCCTTCTGTAAAGTTTCCGTCCGTTCGTACGGCAGAGTACGAATACGAGGATGTCATTTTCCAGCGTGACTTTTCCGTTTCATTTTCTCATGTTACAACGTAGGCTTTCGTTTTTGCCCTTTTCCCATCGTATCCTCCCACGAATCCTTTACGTTTCCCGATAGATTCTGTTTCCTTTTTTCAATAAATAATCGTCCAGACGGAAATCCTTACGATCTTGTTCTGTGTCCTGCCATTGCTATGTATTTTGTTTTTATAGTTGTAAAAATTTGAAATTTTCAACATTTTTTAAGATTTTATATTTTATGATGGAATAAAAAAAAATGTTTCAGTGTCATTTCATTTACAAAATACATTACCAAAATACTAATGGGCCCAGAAATATTTAAAGATGAATATTCACATGACCGAGAAGTGATTTGGGTAAGTTTTAAGGGTCCAAAAGGGAAGATGGAGGATAGTGCTAAGTGATTTAGCTAAACATTGTAGTAGAAGTGAGGGTGGCAAATATGTAGGCGAGCACTTTAATGAGTTAAGTTTGTAGTGCGCAGGCGCAAGATCATAAGGATTTCCGTCTGGACGATTATTTATTGAAAAAGGGAAACAGAAACTAACGGGAAACGTAAAGGATTCGTGGGAGGATAAGATGGGAAAAGGCCAAAAACGAAAGCCTACGTTGTAACATGTGAAAATAAAACGGAAAAGTCACGCTGGAAAATGATATCCTCGTATTCGTAATCTGCCGTACGAACGGACGGAAACTTTACAGAAGGATTGCAATGCATGCATAGAATCGCTCGCAACCTCATACGAGAGCGGAAACATTTCCAAAAAAAAAACAGAAGTATTTTTTTGTCTCTCTGAATCGAGCCTAATGAGGGTAACTTTCAACAGATTTAAATAACAATCATTTGCTTCTAATTCCTACCCATTTTCTCTCTATTGACCATTCATGTGTCTGTATCCACTCTACCTTTCTGTTTGCTCGATAGAGTCGTTTTTTCCTGTAGCCGTTAGTTAAATTCATTTTTATCTCCCATATCTTGCTCTTATTTCCCCCTGCACAGAACATCCAAATGCCTTCTAAGTGATACATATTTTACTTAGTCATTACTGGAAGTCCCCAGACCAGCTTAACTCAATTCAATGTTTGAAGGACCCCCATCTATAGGATACTGACAATCTAATTGGTTGACCGAAAGTCATTTATCTTCCACCTCTTGCTCTCCTGACTCCTCGTAGGCTCTGACAGCGATATAGAAGGCTAGTACTCTGAATTCCATTAAATGGCAATCCCACAGAGGGCTGCTAGCAAAATATAACTAATGGATAATAATATATTGTGCCATAGAAACTGATGGTCTTAAACTGGGTGTGCCATGGTGCAGACAAAACTTAAAGGGCTTTTTAAATAGATGTAGTGAAGCTAAGGGATATTAATGACAGATACGTGCCCAAAAGAGAGAGGCTTAGATTTTAAAACGCTTCATTTATACTCTGATCACATATACATCACATACATCTGAACACTAAGTATTAAGACTGAATCAGCAAGGATATTGATTGCACTTAAAAAAGAAGCATAAGGGTAAATGCAACTAAGAAAAAAAACATGTGTTACTATGATCATAATCAATATTATTTTTTATTATTGTAACAATATTTGCCAGAATGCTGTCCCATGTGGACGGAATAACCAATGACTGATCGGTGTATTCAATTTATTCAACATGGGCCAAGAGAATAGGGAGAAAAATCCAATAAGCATTAAAGCATGACACTTTTATTCTCTATTGTTTTCAGTAAAAAATTCCATCTACATCCACCAACTGGGAAAATCCAGGTATCCAGCCATCTTGGCTATGTTAAAAAACAAAACATATATTCATTAAATTGCAGATTGCAGGTACTGAAAAAAAAAGCTCAGCATCCTGGACACATCATTTAAGCATACAAAAATATACAATTTCAAAAATGCCTTTGAAAGTGGACTTTCCCTTCAAGCAAATCAAAGCTTTGGGGAACCTTATTTACGAAGCATCAGCACCTGCTTTTTTGCCTCAGCGGCACTCAGCGTTACATTCAATAAACCAAAAAACGTCAGCGTGCCTGCGGGCGCCAGCTAGCGTCTCATTTTACTCTAGCTGGCAAAAGGTCACAGCACCAGGCACTCTGGTTGAAGATGAAACCTGGCGCTGTAGGTCAAAATCCTATAGAGAACAATAGGCAGAACTGGAGTTTTATGCTTATAATTAATAATACACACATTTATTTGTACAGAACTTGCATTGTGACGTGCCAGTAATGGAAACGTAGGACCTAGATGTTTTTTTAATTAACAAAACATTTTTCATTGCTTTTTTGGTTACAAATGTGTAATTCGGACAATAACAACTATAACCCACTGCCCCCCCTAAACGCACTGCCCCCTTTATCCCCAGCAGTGATTTCTCGATCGGCTATCGGCGCTGTAACAGAGTGTGTCATTCATTGTAGTAACCTGGCCAGCATTGATGAATGAGATGTATGTTGGACGTACTAACACCAGTACAGCGTTGCAGGGAGCGAAAGGTAGCGCCAGTTCAGTGCGACCGACACTCTGCGACCCACACCATATTCAACAAAAAAACAGACTCAAAGAGCGTAGGCACTCTGGATCTGGTCGCTATAGCATAAAGTCTAAACGCACTGCCCCCTTTGTTCCCAGCAGTGATTTCCCGTAACTGTAGCGATAAAATTCTGACCAGGGCCTGAAAAATACAGCTACCACCTTTTCAAAAAGGAAAAAAAATCATAAATACGCTGTGCAGCGCCGAACAAAACGACAGTACAAAGTGGCGCTTACTGGCACTGGTATAATTGTCAGTCGGGGCCGACAGGCACTGACATAAACCGGCTAATACCTAGTGCAGCAATCAAAGCAAATTAGTTAGTATTTGCCACTGTGACTTTTAGCGCCATTTGTAGTCCACAGTGCAGCACCAGACAAGATAAAAAATGCTGGTGCTCCAAAACTGGTACTATAGCCACCAGATAGATGCTAAGTGCTGCTCCTCATAAATTAGGACCACAGTCTCCTAATTACTGGCTCCTCCATGGAATTGAAGGGATGGTTAAAAAAACAGTCAGGGTATTTCCCTTGTGCTGACTTAACAGCACGAACACACACCCACTGGCCTAGCCTCTTGAATGGATGGCATTGAGCGCACACACAGCATAGAAGTGCCAGGAGAACATGCTAATTCCAGGACAAGGAGAGTTAATTTTTTATTTAACTCTCTGTCCTTGCCCTGCCTCCACATTTGTGTCTTTAGGGTTTGACAACTGTTAACCTGACACAAGCCTCAGGATTGTATTGGTGGAACTGGAAGCAAAGGAAGAGAAAGAACTTCCCCTTCATTTCAGTGACCAGAGCAAAGAGACATCATGGGACTAGCACTGCATCAGGTAAGCTGCCAGGCAAATGATTTTAAAGTTTGACTGGTCACTTCCTTTAACTCTCATAAAATGCCCCCACAAAAGTAAAGGTTTGTTTTTCCCACCCCTGGAGATAAGTGGTCATGAAAGTGTTAAATATATTTCTTATTCCAACAACTGGCATGAATCCAGATCAACATAACAAGCCATACTATGAATTTAAAAAAAAATCTTAATATTTTGTACACAATATATTACGGTAAAATATATACTATAAAATGCACTACTAGTTTCTAAACATGTAACACATTAAGACCCTACTCCAAGGATGATTTGTTCCAGGAGAGACCAGGGAGGATTCCCTGTGGGCAGTACTGCTTTTGGATTGGTTAGGCTGCTGGTTTTAATACCTTCATCTTATTCCTGCCTCCCTAGTCTCTGCTACACTATGCCCTGATGACTGTACACCACAGATTTCAAACCCCAGCCCATGTGCTGCCTCTAGTCATGCTATAACCTTCAGCATCATATGGTATCCATGGGTCATCATAGCCCCACCTTCAAAATCTCTTACCCCTACAATACTTAAACTTTAGTACCATCACTTTAAACCGGACCTTCACCCTGAATAAGAGTTTTTCTTATATGTTTTACCCACCCTGTTACAGCGCCCGATAGCCGATCACAGCTCCTAATAGCGGTCGCTCTTAGCGCCTCTGTACAGACGCTCATCTGCTGATAGATGGTGCTAGTAATGAATCAGCTTGTAAGTAAGTATGTACGCTGGCGGCGGCGTACATTTTGCAGAAAGGTGCAGATAGCTTGCGCTGTGCCCCCTTGTTCCACGGGCCCAGGGCATGTGCCTGCACTGCCTCTATAGTATGTATGCCCCTGTGCCCCACACTTGTTAATTAAAAAAACTATTTTATTATTGCTATAAACTGGACATGCAGTTTGTCCCATAGAAGGATAGAAAACTGAAGGGGTTATGTTTCCCATTAAAGGGGAGGTACCTCTCCATCCAGTTGATTCGGGGTTCTCAGCATGGTACAGGGGGCTCCACCCAATGGTGTTATCCCCCTAATTTGTTAACCAATAGTCCCACATCCCAAAACCGACAAATCTAATACACTTACACTGTGTCACCAGTTCTCCAGTGGTGGACACACAGTGTCCAAAGTGGCTTCCTAGCTAAGCTCAGCACCATAATTACTGGCGGTAGGTGCTGGATCCCTGCCGAGGTAAGGAGTTTTTTTTTGTTGTAACCCGCCACCCTGTCTCTGCACCATGAGAGGGTGGTGGGGGTAAATCTAGATTGGACATCCACTTTACATGGTTAAAAAATGAACACCAATTAATAGGCTTCTTCAGTACAGATTGGTGTACAAGAATAGAAAATGTGTACATAGATTTGACAGGATTTGGGGCATTTAGTGGGAAAACCCTAGTACATGCTAAGACATTATAATCTAAGGAAGCCTCAACAATGTCAGTGATTTATGGCTGTTTCTTATACGGATATGTCTGAAGGTTATGATAAATAGGGACAGTCATAGTAGATGGGGACCAATTACTTCACACCCAAGTATGTTTGCTGAGCTGAATAAAAATATTACACAAAATTCCAATCAAAATTGGATTAAAGTGAATGGTCTTTGAGGCTGATTCATTACTAGCGCCAGCTATCGGCAGATGAGCATCTATGCAGTGGCGCTAAGAGCGGCCGCTAGTATATGCTGTGATCGGCTATCGGGCGCTGTAACAGAGTGTGTCATTCATTGTAGTAACCTGGCCGGCATTGATGAATGAGATGTATGTTGGGCGTTCTAACACCAGTACAGTGTTGCAGGGAGCGAAAGGTAGTGCCAGTTCAGTGCGACCGACCCTCAGCGACTCACACCATATTCAACAAAAAAACAGACTCAAAGAGAGTAGGCACTCTGGATCTGGTCGCTATAGCATAGAGCGGCAGACGCTGTGTGATTAAAGTCTGTTTTTAAACACATATCTACCAGTAACAAAGTGAAAACACAGGCATTACATTGTTGTAACACTGTGACATTAATACTTTAAAGACCTGTAATGACAATTCTGCATAAAAATATAAAAAATCTAAAATTTCAAAAATGACTTATTCTAGCCCAGGAGAGGTGACACATTATTATTTTATTTTATTATTATATATTATTATTATTATTATTATTTGAGTGAAAAAAAATTAAAAACAAAAAACCCTTAAACAGAATAAAAGGAACGGCCATTGAAATGTATGGGAGTGCGACAAGTAGCGAAAGGTACTACCTGGCGCTCTGGAAGCGAGAGCACCGGCGCCATACGCTCTGTAATGATGAATCATACGCTACATGGCGCTGTTAGAGTCGCTCACCAGAATCGCCTTCATAAATGGGGTATTGCGTACAGCGCCTGGCGTTCGCTAGACGCTGCTTGCCGCTACGATGCACTACCTGCCGCTATCCCTTGATGAATAAACCCCTTTGTTGTTTAGCTTCTAATGAAGTATTTGCAAATATATGTCACATGATGTAATATTCTTAATGTACAGTTATATATGTGTCTATTTGTATATTCTGTATACCAATTATATTGTTCTGCTTATAGCATGACTGACAGCAATCTGTACAATCTGTAGCTGTACACTTTGACATTTTGTCAATGAAATAAGTTTAAAAAAAGTGATGCAGCTGCCACAATACAAGACATTTCTCTTTCGCAGAACAGTACACATCATTCATGTCCATAGTGGGATGACACACAGCCTCAAAGAGCTCCAAATCCTCAATTAGATTTACACATTTCTCTCATATGTACATAATTCATAACAGCAAGCGTGTAGCTGTTACGTTTTGAGAATGATTACATGTAGCATGTTTTTCTCTGACAGTTCCAGAAAGACTGTGCGCGTACTCTCCTGGGCAGCACCAGCGCTTAACAGCAGCCTGCAACCCTACCAGGAAGTTAAATGTTAACAATGAAACTGCCTGCTATGTGCAAATGCCCGAGTTTGTCTCTAAGGGAAGAAATTGGATTTAGAATTCCAGCGGGACAGTGACTGATATGTCTGAATGGAAAACTTCTTTGATTTGATTGTATACATTTGCATAATACATTGCCATTATGTAAATACGTTATCCTACCAGTCATACATCATGAAACACAGATTTTATAAACACAGCATTTTACTAACATAGCCAGAGTGTTGCAATCCAGTTAAAATTAAATGCAGAACAAGCAAAAAGTTGCCTAAAACTACACAGTGATATCTGTATGTGCACAGGGCCGGCCAAACCAAAATACAGACCAAAAGTTAAAGGCCCACTATCTTGAAATTGTGCAATATTAAAAATGCATACAAACATATCAGCTAATGAGAGGAGGGGTCACTTATACACCAGTACTGAATAAAGTTCCCGCCAAGCTTGTGGTTTATTCTTTAATGGTAGGAAAAAAATCCAGGGGTGACAGGTTTAGTCTATCAGGGGTGATAGAGCCTGTCACCCCGGATGTCTTTTCCTTCTATTAAAAGAAAGAAACACAAGCCTGGCTGGATATTTCTTGATGCCAGTGCAAAAGTGACCCCCCCACCTGCCATCCAGCACATTTAAAGGGATCTTTATCATCGGGCCACTTTTCACGATAGTGCTCCTTTAAGAGCAGAAAAAGTTCCACGAGTCCACACTAACTGGTAAAGAAAGGTCATCTTCAATAAATAGATAGACCTTCAAAAGCATACATAACAACCCATGCAAAACAAGCATACGTTGGTTTCATAGGGCCAAGTATAAAAAAAATATATGAATATCTTAGTTAAACGGATCCCAAAATAATAATAACGATAAAGTAATTGTAACCAGTGAGCAAAACAAAGGATCAAAGTAATAATAACAAAATCAGAATTTAAAAAAAATTAAACCATGTGCAAAGACTTACAGGAAATGTTAGTTATGTAAGTATACAGTGGATAACGCAATAAGGTAACAACAAAAGTTTAGAAAACACGGGGAGGCCGATTCATAAATAGCGCAGGTAGCGACAGTTGAGCGACTGTAGAGGCATTTTCAGAGCGCCCGCTAGTAGTCGCTGTGCTTGGCCGTTTGGTAGTTGATAGCGACTCAGTCGGTTTGCCGTAATGTTGAATATTGGGTGAGGAGGCGCTATTTGACAGGTTCCGCGCTGCGACTGGCCCTAGCGATCGGCTCCCACCATATTCATTAAAAAATCACGCTCAAAAAATTCTCGCGCTGTAAAATGCATGTTTAGACCCCAGAGCGCTGGCAGCGATGGGCTAAAAGTAGTTTTTTAACCCCCAAACAACCATATTTTTGGAAACCAAAAAAAAAAACTAGTTTTTTTAAATAATTTAGTAATATGAATACATTAATATCAGACCTGTAATATCAATTCTGTACAATTTTTTATTTATTTTTTTTTTTACCTTAAAAAAAATCTAAAATGGCAGAAGTGGTCACAGAATTTTTCACATTTAAAAAAAAAAAAAAGAATAACAATTAATTATTAATATTTAAAGATTGTTCCATTGAAATGCATTTGAGAGCGCCAGGTAGCGAGAGGTCATACCTGTTGCTGTTCAAGGTCGGACGCTGGCGCTGTGGGCTGAGGCTGGAATAATGATGAATGAGTGGCTATATGGTGCTATCTCAGTCGCTAAGCAGGATTGGCTTGATAAATGTGTGATTGTGGTGGGGAGCTGGCGTTCTCGTGGCGGGGCCGGTCATTACCGGCCACTCACCAGTCGCTACCTGTCGCTATTCCTTCATAAATAAGGGCCTAAGTGTGAAATCCCTGGAATGCCTGCCCAGCCGCCATCACTCCAACGCGTGTCAAAGCTAAACGAACACTTCTTCAGGGGGCATTTGTTAAGTATTGTGCTATTGCACCTGTATTTAACTGAATGGGATTTGGTTATATGCTGGATGGGAGGGGGCAGCTTAAAATGTGCACACAGCTGACGGAAGATGCTGTAGACTGCCAGACATTAATATAAACTGCAATCTATTCTTATTGGCTGGAAACCTGCACAGATGGGTTAGGGAGCATAGTGTAAGGTACGAGACTTGACAATTCTAGGGGATTCACATACAGTACGGTGGAATCCCAGCCCTTGCCAGCTATGTCCTGGGGGGGGGGGGGGGATCTGGTACCTGGGGAACTAAAACACCCCCACTGCTTTTCAGCCCAGATGGTGGAACAGAAAATGGCTCTATATTGCAGCACTTCACACCTACTATTGGAGGAGGTGCAGCTAAAATGTATGTGTGTTGCTGTTTCCAGGTTTCCAAGAACAGAAAGATGGGTTCTTTGATCATTTGGACTTGCGGCATCTCTGCGAACCGAGGCACCCACCCTTTACTACTTCTACGATATGTAAGAGTGTAGAGGACATCACTTTCTTTCCTACACCTAAATCATCTAGTTTCACCAACCACAAGCATGACATTAAAGTGAAAGTCATGTCTAAGGCGATGCCCTCCTCCCCAGCTGGGAGGAAGGATGGGGTGGGGGGGCTAACAAAATAACATATATTACCTGGTTCCAGAATTCAGCACTTTGGGTGGTAGCCACAGGAGCAATGTTCCCTGCTCAGTGCTTGTCCCCACCAGTAGGGGATGCCGCTCTGCGCAGTCTCTCCAAGATGGGCGCATCCATGGCTGGAAACGTGGATGAACAGCACTAAATTACTGGAAACGGGAGATTTATGTTGTCAAAGTGGACCTATCACCAATACTTTCAATATCCTGATGATAGGTCCTTGTCCCTGGGGCAACCCAATTTGGGACGCCCCACTGTGTAAAACCCCCCAGATGCCCACTCAACTTTCTGCCCCTTCCCACAGTACATGCATAGTCTCTCATCCAATAATGAACGGCATAAAGAGCTGGTTAGAACTGAGCATCAGCATATGAAGCGAGGGCACGTTTGCCCCCCCCCCATTTGCCGGAATGTCTAGGTGTGGGAGTGTGCCTCAGCTGCAGGGATGTCTGTGGTTGTGGCATGGAACTGCCAGAAAGTTAAGCCATTGCGGGCAACTACAGGGGGGGTACATCCTGAATTTCCATACTTGAGGGACACTTAGGCCCTTATTTAAGAAGGGATAACGTCAGGTAGTGGCTGGTTAATGACAGGTAGCGACAGGTAGCGTCTGGTGAACGCCGGACACGGCACGCAAATTCCACATTTGTCAAGCAGAATCTGTTTAGCGACTGGGATAGTGCCATGTAGCGTCTGATTCATAATTTTCACAGCCTCAGCCAACAGCGCCGGCGTTCAGCCTTGCACAGCGCCAGGTATGACCTCTCACTACCTGTCGCTCTCCCATACATTTCAATGGACAAACCTTTTCTTCTTTTTAAAAGGGGTATTTGTTTATTGTTTTTTTTTTTCAAAAAAATCACAAATAATTCTGTGACCTCTCCTGGCATTGAAATAGCAGTTTTTTCACAATGTTTTCATTTTTATATATTTCTTCAGAAATGACATTACAGGTCTGGCATTAAAGTGTTCATGTTGCAATGTTGCTACAATGTAATTCCATATGTTTTTGCTTTGTTACTAGTGGATAGATGCTGAAAAACAGACTTTAAACACACCGCCTCCTGCGTTCAGGGCTTCAGAGAAGCATTTTTCAGTGCCTGAGTTTTGTGAGGCTGTTTTTTTGCTAAATATGGTGTGAGTCGGTCGCTATGAGCAGTCGCTAACATGCGCTCCCATACAGCGCTGTACTGGTCAAATAGCGACTCGTCACAATGTATTCAACATTACTGCACAGCGACTGAGTCGCTATAAACTAGCAACCCACGGCCGAGCACTGCGACTACTAGCGGGCGCTCTTAAAATGCCTGCTACAGACGCTCATCTGTCGCTACCTAGCGTTAGTGATGAATCAGCCTGCCCGACAGCTCGCCAGAGTCAATAGCTGTGATTGGTCCACTTTAAAGAGAATCAGCCATCCCTGGAGTTTAAAAGACTTGGACCATTACCTACCCTTAGAGCATCCTGTTTTGGGATGGCCTGATGTGTTAGACCCCTGGGATCACCACTATACGTACATCACCGATCACTATCCTGGTAGTTGTTTTGCTTACCTGGGGTGCCCTAATTTGGGATTCTCCCCGTGCCATGGTGCATGCACAGTTTTTCATCAAGTCCACACTGTTTGCTGTGCATATTAATGCATAGCATACTCCCGTCACCAGGCTTTCTGAATGGCTGGGCACAAGAACATGTCTCAGCCACAAGGGATGCGGCCCATGCATGTCCCCGTTATCACAGTGCTAGAGACACAGGTGGCAAGCTCAGTGAATTCAAGATGGTAACCAGGATGCTGAACCCAGTACCTCCGCACAGTGCGTCCCTCTGTCGCTTAATTGACCGGACCACTCACCCAGATCTAATCTGCCCTAGTCCAGCTGTAACCGATGTCTCTAAACTCCCCAGGTCATCCCAGCGCATCACTGAGGCCCGGCGATGATGCCAACACATTTAGCCCCTCCCAGGAGCTTCATCAGGGTCATTAAATGCAACCATAATCTTTTAAGTTTTAGTTTGATCTGAACAGTTTTGAGTGAAATTAGCCAGTCTTATTTTTGAATGCACAAAAGCCTCTTGATGCCATTTCATTTTAGATTAGCCAAGCAATGCATGTTTAGTGTAAAAAAAAGAATCTAATTTTTGAATTCTTTTGAATTGAAAGAAAAAAGTGGACCAAAATCCATACCCCAATGGCCCTGAAATCTATAAGATTCCAGGATGCTGGATTCCTTCTAGAATCGGGATGCCCCGCTGTGTGAAACCCCCCAGGTCACCCGGAAACTCACCTTCTTTCCCGGTCCAACAGTGCGCTTGGATCTGCTCCCTCCCTTCCAGTGACGTCTTAAGTCACATGGGGGGATTCCACAGAGGCTCCTCCTCTGTTGTATAAACAGTTCCTTCCCCTGGGGCCTGGCATTAGCTTGGTGGGATGCCAAGAACGGAGGAGGGGGACTGTGTACACCTGTACTACAGATGCCGGTGGAGCAGCTGCAATAACCTCCCCCCATCATCCCAGGGGGCCACTGACCCCAGGGACCGTCAGAAAGGAGTTCTTTTTTGGACCAAAACCCAGGATTTTGACTATCTTGGGTTTTGGTTATTTCCCGTGGGACACCCCGAACGGGGGAGCCCTGCTGCATGAGACCCCCCAGATCGGCAAAGCCAACTCACCTCCTCCCGGTCCTATGGCGCAAGTGCGGCCACTCATCCAATCAGCGCTCTCAGAGCCGCCAATATCACGTCATCTAAGCCTTCGTCAAAGGTCAACGGCTCAGAGTGCACTGACGGCTGTATTTCCCGCTACTCTCTAACGGGGAGCGTGCCCACGGTGGCCATTCACCAATGCCTGGCGCGCGCACTGCTAGAGGGATAGCGAGGACACTGCCACTGACACTGCAAGGTAAGTGTATGGGGTGACCCGGGGGGTTTCACACAGCGGGGCATCCCAATTTTGGATGCCCCAAGGGGGGGGATCGATAGGCCCGGGAATATTATATGGCTGATCGCCGTGGGTTTTGGTCCACTTTAACAGTCTGCGAACTTGTAAGAGGACCCCAAAGGCAGTTCACATGTTGAGGCAGCAGTGTATGGGATACAGGATACAGCATTATCACTTTTAGCAATGCTGCCTCTGTATAACCTCAGCACATTGGGATCTGTTGGGAGCTGTTTAAGTGTAGCAGTGGGGGGGGGGGGCACAACCGTAGGATGTCAACTGGCTTCCTACAATTTAAAAGTAGAAATCTGCTCTGCTTGTTACATTGCGCAGCACAAGGCACAGAGGCAGGAGTTCAAGGAATACTATTTTATTGCTCTAAGCAATGTAGCCTCTCTATAACCATGAGTGTTGCTGTTTGGATTTGGGTTGAAAAATGTGAAAAAAACAAGGGTAGTGCCTTGTAGAGACAGGTAGCGAACGATGAACGCCGGGCGCTGTACGCAATACCACATTTATCAAAGTAATTCCGGTGAGCGAATCTAACAGCGCCATGTAGCGTCCGATTCATCATCACAGTAGGCTCAGCGTATACCGCCGGCGCTTTGGCTTCCTGGTATTAACTGTCACTCTCCCATACATTTCAATGGACGTTACCTCTCTTCTCTTTAAACAGGGTTTTATTATAATTTTTTTTTTTTTTTTTTTTCATTGTGTGACCTCTCCTGGCCTATTTAAAGTCATTTTTGAAAACTTTTTGGATTTTTTACATTTTATTGCAGAATTGTCATTACAGGTCTGTCAAGTGTTAATGCCACAATGTAATAACAATGTAATTCCATATGTGGAATATGTGTTAAAAAACGGACTTTAATCACACAGCTTCTGGCGCTCTATGCTACAGTGACCCAATTTTGAGCGCCGGCGCTGTGTGAGGCTGTTTATTTGATGAATATGGTTTGACTCGCTTACACTGACCAGTCGCTACCGTTCGCTCCCATATAGCTCTGTACTGGTGTCATAGCGACTCACACATCAAATTCATCAATGCCGGCCAGCGACCGAGGGGCTCCGTAACAGCGACCCATAGCCGATCCACAGCGACTACTAGCGGCTACAGCCGCTCATCTGCCGGTACCTGGCGCTAGTAATGAATAGAGATGAGCGAGTAGTGAAATATTCGAAATTTCGAATTTCGATTCGAATAGACCGCGTTACTCGACTACTCGACCGAATATCGAATCTCATTATAGTCTATGGGAAAAAAATGCTCGACACTTGGAAATCTCAATTCGACCACTTGGAGGTCACCAAGTCCACCCTGAAACATCAGAAAATGATGCCAACACTGCTGGAATGCAACTGGGACAGCAGGGGAAGCATGTCTGGGTGCATATAACGCGCCCAAGTCGCACTATTACGCCACTATCACAGCCTCTCAACAATACACTCCAAACACAATATTACTTCTACGTAAAGTGAGACAAGACAAGGAAACCTTCTTTCCTCTACATTGCCATGGACCCCAAGCCAAACTGTACAAAAAAGAAGAACAAAATTCTGCACCCCTTAAAATCACGTTGCCTAATGACAACCACAGATGGCATAGGCAAGGGGGAAAATAAATATACCCCACCCCTAATTGTCATTGTGTGTGTGTGTGTGTGTGTGTGAGATGTGGTCAGACATGTCCTCTTGTGTCATTGTGTCACCCCAGCAGTAAGGGAAGCTTAAAGGAGGAGGTTTGTTACAGTGTGTCACCCCAGCAGTAAGGGAAGCTTACAGGAGGAGGTTTGTTACAGTGTGTCACCCCAGCAGTAAGGAAAGCTTACAGGAGGAGGTTTGTTACAGTGTGTCACCCCAGCAGTCAGGGAAGCTTACAGGAGGAGGTTTGTTACAGTGTGTCACCCCAGCAGTAAGGGAAGCTTAGAGCTGAGACCTCTTAAAAATTGTGTGGAGGCCCAAGAGCTGAGACCTTTTAAAAATTGTGTGGAGGCCCAAGAGCTGAGACCTTTTAAAAATTGTGTGGAGGCCCAAGAGCTGAGACCTCTCAAACATTGTGTGGAGGCCCAAGAGCTGAGACCTTTTAAAAATTGTGTGGAGGCCCAAGAGCTGAGACCTCTCAAACATTGTGTCGAGGCCCAAGAGCTGAGACCTTTTAAAAATTGTGTGGAGGCCCAAGAGCTGAGACCTTTTAAAAATTGTGTGGAGGCCCAAGAGCTGAGACCTTTTAAAAATTGTGTGGAGGCCCAAGAGCTGAGACCTTTTAAAAATTGTGTGGAGGCCCAAGAGCTGAGACCTTTTAAAAATTGTGTGGAGGCCCAAGAGCTGAGACCTTTTAAAAATTGTGTGGAGGCCCAAGAGCTGAGACCTTTTAAAAATTGTGTGGAGGCCCAAGAGCTGAGACCTCTCAAACATTGTGTGGAGGCCCAAGAGCTGAGACCTTTTAAAAATTGTGTGGAGGCCCTAGAGCTGAGACCTCTCAAACATTGTGTGGAGGCCCAAGAGCTGAGACCTCTCAAACATTGTGTGGAGGCCCAAGAGCTGAGCACTTATTAGTGCTGCAGCTACGGCTGCTTTAGTGAGGGGTAGCTGCTGCTGCTGGAATAGGGACAGAAAGACTTCAGTGGTGTATTACCACCTATATACAAAACTATATACACTCTGCTCAAAACGGCTGCTTTAGTGAGGGGTAGCTGCTGATGCTGGAATAGGGACAGAAAGACTTCAGTGGTGTATTAGCACCTATATACAAAACTATATTTTGCACTACTGTTTTGTGTCCTCTGTGCCAACAAAACACTGTTTTATACACGGTGCGTATAGGCACCATTTCACCTTCTGGCAGTATACGGCTGTATAGCCAGGTGTTTTTCTTAAAAATATTTTTTATATTTGGCACTACTGTTTTGTGTCCTCTTTACCAACAAAACCTTGTTATATACCCGGTGCGTATATAGGCACCATTTCACCTTCTGGCAGTATACGGCTGTATAGCCAGGTGTTCTTAAAAATATATTTATATTTGGCACTACTGTTTTGTGTCCTCTGTGCCAACAAAACACTGTTTTATACACGGTGCGTATAGGCACCATTTCACCTTCTGGCAGTATACGGCTGTATAGCCAGGTGTTCTTCTTAAAAATATTTTTATATTTGGCATAACGTGTGGCCAAAAAAGTAAAACGTCTGAAATGCGGAGGGCTAGCGCAAAGGGACGTGGACGAGGACGGGGGCGCGGAAATGCTGGTGGGGGCACAAACCGCGTTGAAGCCAGTGGGGATACAATGCGTGCTGGTGAGGGGCAGCCAGCATTACTCTCATCCAGCTTCCCTGCCTTTATGGGACAGTTATGCGGGGGGCGGGGTACACCTCTGTTAAGGCCTGAGCAGCGTGAACAGGTGGTGCAATGGATGGCCGATAACGCTTCCAGTCACTTGTCCACCACCCAGTCATCCACACAGTCTCACTCTGACCCTCCTTCCTCCCAACCTGGCCAACAGAGTCAGCCCAACCTTGACCCCTCCCAGGACCTCTTTTCGGGTCCTTTTCCAGATGTGCTGCAAGAATCCCAGGAGCTAGCAGAGGAATTTGTTTGTAGTGATGCCCAAACACTTGAGTATCCGCCATCTGCTAGTGATGTGGACCCGGAACCAGCATCTGCTATCATGAGCGATGATGATGATGAGACGCAGTTGCCATCAAGGGAGGCTGTTGGAATGTCCAGTGGGCAGGAGGAGGAGCAGAGAGAGGAAGTGGAAGAGGAGGTGGTGGACGACGAAATGACCGACCCCACTTGGACAGGGGTGATGTCCAGCGGGGAAAGCAGTGGAGATGCGGTCTGCGCATCACCGAATAAGGCAGCAAAAAGCAGAGGACAGTCCAGAGGCAGAGGACAGTCCAGACAGAGAAGGCAGGCCACAGCCAGCAGGGCCGAAGCTCTTCCCGGCAGCAGGCAGTCGCGCGAAGCTCCCCCATCGAGGCCTCGTACTTCTGTGGTGTGGAGATTTTTTAACGTTTGCGCGGATGACAAACTGAGCGCGGTTTGCGCAATCTGCCACTCAAAACTGAGTAGGGGCTCTGAGAAGAGCAATCTGACCACCTCAGGCATGCGCCGTCACTTGGAATTCAAGCACTGGGCTGAGTGGGAGAGAGCAAACGCAATACAACCTGCGCCCCGTCTTGCTGCCACTGCCTCTTCCCCTTTGTTGTGTGCTGCCACTGCGGTCCAGACCTCCAGCCAGGACACCTCCACATCTGCCTCTGCCTCGGCTACTTTGGGGCCTTCTCCTTCAGCCCCACCTTCCCCCGCATCTTCGTCTGCACCTTCCATCTCCTCGTCCCATCAACTGTCCATCTCGCAGGCGTTCAACCGCAGGCGGAAGTACGCCTCCAGTCACCCCCAAGCCCAAGCCTTAACCTGCCTCATCTCCAAACTGCTGGCCCTGGAGATGTTGCCGTTTAGGCTTGTGGAAACGCAGGCCTTCCGCGACCTGATGGCGGCTGCCGCACCTCGCTATTCCGTCCCTAGCCGCCACTATTTTTCCCGGTGTGGCGTCCCCGCCCTGCACCAGCACGTGTCGCGTAACATCAGGCGGACCCTGAGGTACGCAGTCAGCGCAAAGGTCCACTTGACCACCGACTCGTGGACAAGCGCTTGCAGCCAAGGACGCTACATCTCTTTGACGGCACACTGGGTGAATGTTGTGGAAGCGGGGACGGGGTCGCAAACAGGGACGGCCTACATACCACCCCCGCCCAAGATTGCCAGCACAGGTTCTGATAGACCCCCCTCCTCCTCCTCCTCCTCCTCATCCTCCTCCTCCTCCTCCTCCTCATCCTCCTCATCCTCCTCATCCTCCTCCTCATCCTCCTCCTCATCCTCCTCCTCCTCATCCTCCTCCTCATCCTCCTCCTCATCCTCCTCCTCCTCCTCCTCCTCTGCCTTAACATCGCCCTCAGCCCCTAGCTGGAAGCGTTGCAGCACTGGCCCAAGAGCTGAGCACTTATTAGTGCTGCAGCTACGGCTGCTTTAGTGAGGGGTAGCTGCTGCTGCTGGAATAGGGACAGAAAGACTTCAGTGGTGTATTACCACCTATATACAAAACTATATACACTCTGCTCAAAACGGCTGCTTTAGTGAGGGGTAGCTGCTGATGCTGGAATAGGGACAGAAAGACTTCAGTGGTGTATTAGCACCTATATACAAAACTATATTTTGCACTACTGTTTTGTGTCCTCTGTGCCAACAAAACACTGTTTTATACACGGTGCATATAGGCACCATTTCACCTTCTGGCAGTATACGGCTGTATAGCCAGGTGTTTTTCTTAAAAATATTTTTTATATTTGGCACTACTGTTTTGTGTCCTCTTTACCAACAAAACCTTGTTATATACCCGGTGCGTATATAGGCACCATTTCACCTTCTGGCAGTATACGGCTGTATAGCCAGGTGTTCTTAAAAATATATTTATATTTGGCACTACTGTTTTGTGTCCTCTGTGCCAACAAAACACTGTTTTATACACGGTGCGTATAGGCACCATTTCACCTTCTGGCAGTATACGGCTGTATAGCCAGGTGTTCTTCTTAAAAATATTTTTATATTTGGCATAACGCGTGGCCAAAAAAGTAAAACGTCTGAAATGCGGAGGGCTAGCGCAAAGGGACGTGGACGAGGACGGGGGCGCGGAAATGCTGGTGGGGGCACAAACCGCGTTGAAGCCAGTGGGGATACAATGCGTGCTGGTGAGGGGCAGCCAGCATTACGCTCATCCAGCTTCCCTGCCTTTATGGGACAGTTATGCGGGGGGCGGGGTACACCTCTGTTAAGGCCTGAGCAGCGTGAACAGGTGGTGCAATGGATGGCCGATAACGCTTCCAGTCACTTGTCCACCACCCAGTCATCCACACAGTCTCACTCTGACCCTCCTTCCTCCCAACCTGGCCAACAGAGTCAGCCCAACCTTGACCCCTCCCAGGACCTCTTTTCGGGTCCTTTTCCAGATGTGCTGCAAGAATCCCAGGAGCTAGCAGAGGAATTTGTTTGTAGTGATGCCCAAACACTTGAGTATCCGCCATCTGCTAGTGATGTGGACCCGGAACCAGCATCTGCTATCATGAGCGATGATGATGATGAGACGCAGTTGCCATCAAGGGAGGCTGTTGGAATGTCCAGTGGGCAGGAGGAGGAGCAGAGAGAGGAAGTGGAAGAGGAGGTGGTGGACGACGAAATGACCGACCCCACTTGGACAGGGGTGATGTCCAGCGGGGAAAGCAGTGGAGATGCGGTCTGCGCATCACCGAATAAGGCAGCAAAAAGCAGAGGACAGTCCAGAGGCAGAGGACAGTCCAGACAGAGAAGGCAGGCCACAGCCAGCAGGGCCGAAGCTCTTCCCGGCAGCAGGCAGTCGCGCGAAGCTCCCCCATCGAGGCCTCGTACTTCTGTGGTGTGGAGATTTTTTAACGTTTGCGCGGATGACAAACTGAGCGCGGTTTGCGCAATCTGCCACTCAAAACTGAGTAGGGGCTCTGAGAAGAGCAATCTGACCACCTCAGGCATGCGCCGTCACTTGGAATTCAAGCACTGGGCTGAGTGGGAGAGAGCAAACGCAATACAACCTGCGCCCCGTCTTGCTGCCACTGCCTCTTCCCCTTTGTTGTGTGCTGCCACTGCGGTCCAGACCTCCAGCCAGGACACCTCCACATCTGCCTCTGCCTCGGCTACTTTGGGGCCTTCTCCTTCAGCCCCACCTTCCCCCGCATCTTCGTCTGCACCTTCCATCTCCTCGTCCCATCAACTGTCCATCTCGCAGGCGTTCAACCGCAGGCGGAAGTACGCCTCCAGTCACCCCCAAGCCCAAGCCTTAACCTGCCTCATCTCCAAACTGCTGGCCCTGGAGATGTTGCCGTTTAGGCTTGTGGAAACGCAGGCCTTCCGCGACCTGATGGCGGCTGCCGCACCTCGCTATTCCGTCCCTAGCCGCCACTATTTTTCCCGGTGTGGCGTCCCCGCCCTGCACCAGCACGTGTCGCGTAACATCAGGCGGACCCTGAGGTACGCAGTCAGCGCAAAGGTCCACTTGACCACCGACTCGTGGACAAGCGCTTGCGGCCAAGGACGCTACATCTCTTTGACGGCACACTGGGTGAATGTTGTGGAAGCGGGGACGGGGTCGCAAACAGGGACGGCCTACATACCACCCCCGCCCAAGATTGCCAGCACAGGTTCTGATAGACCCCCCTCCTCCTCCTCCTCCTCCTCCTCATCCTCCTCCTCCTCCTCCTCCTCCTCCTCCTCATCCTCCTCATCCTCCTCATCCTCCTCCTCATCCTCCTCCTCATCCTCCTCCTCCTCATCCTCCTCCTCATCCTCCTCCTCATCCTCCTCCTCCTCCTCCTCCTCTGCCTTAACATCGCCCTCAGCCCCTAGCTGGAAGCGTTGCAGCACTGGCACGGGGAGACGTCAGCAGGCGGTGCTTAAGCTCATCAGCTTGGGCGACAGGAAGCACAGCGCTGCAGAGGTGAGGCACGCGATATATTGCAGCAGACAGAGATGTGGCTGTCGCCGCTGCAGCTAGGACCAGGCATGGTCGTGTGCGATAACGGCCGTAACCTGGTGGCGGCTCTGGAGCTTGCAGAACTCAATCACGTACCATGCCTGGCCCACGTTTTTAATTTGGTAGTACAAAAGTTTCTAAAGACTTACCCCAACCTGGCAGAGCTACTGGTCAAAGTGCGGCGCTTGTGCGCTCACTTTCGGAAGTCAACTGTAGCTGCTGCTAGCTTAAAAAAAAATCCAGCAACGCCTCCATTTGCCTCAACATCGGCTGTTGTGCGACCTGCCCACTCGCTGGAATTCCACCTATTGCATGTTGGCCAGGGTGTGTGAGCAGCAGAAAGCATTGATGGAGTACCAGATGATGCATCCACGCGTGCCTCCAACTCAGCTCCCTCAGTTTGCCAACCACGAGTGGCCATGGATGGCAGACATATGCGATGTATTGCGTATCTTTGAGGAGTCCACTAAGAAGGTCAGCAGCGAGGACGCTATAGTGAGCGTAACCATCCCGCTCCTAGGCGTCCTTAAAGAATCGCTCATCGCAATAAGGGAGAACGCATTGCACACAGAGGAGATGGGGGTAGGAGGAGACGCAACGCAGGTAGACAGTCAGACCACACTTTTGTCTGCTGCTCGGTGGCAGTTGCAGGAGGAGGATGAGGAGGAGGAGGACAACGTGGAGGTGGCTGTGGAAGAGGATGCTGGCGGCGAGGGTAGCAGTCAGGCTGTGTGCGTCCCATTGGTTCAGCGCGGATGGGGCGGAGAGGAGGAGGAAGAGGAGGAAATGGAAAATGATCCTTCTGGTGGGGGCAGTGACGTCATGCCTACTCAGAGTCTGGCACACATGGCTGACTTCATGCTGGGCTGCTTTTCCCGGGACATACGTGTTGTCCGGATATTGGAGAACAAACTATACTGGGTCTTCGCACTCCTGGACCCCAGGTATAAAGATAACTTCTCCTCTTTTATTCCGGTAGAGGAGAGGACGAATCGATTACTGGAATACCAGAGGGAACTCTTGCAGAACATGATGCAGATTTTCCCACCCAGCATCGCTGGCGGCAGAGAGGAGAGTGTCTCCCAGAGTCTGACAACATCGATCAGGCCCACAGCCACCAGGGGAACACTCTCCAAGGTGTGGGACACGTTCATGTCACCCCCTCGTGCAACTTCCATCACTGCGGGGCCCGCTATCAGCAGGAGGGACAAGTATCGGCGGATGTTGCGGGACTACCTGGCAGACCACACCCCTGTCCTCCCCGATCCCTCGGCGACCTACACTTACTGGGTCTCCAAGTTGGACACGTGGCTGGAACTGTCCCTGTACGCCTTGGAGGTGCTTGCCTGCCCTGCCGCCAGCGTGCTATCAGAAAGTGTGTGTTCAGCACAGCCGGGGGCATTATAACCGATAAGCGCAGCCGCCTGTCAACCGACAGTGCCGACAGGCTGACGCTAATCAAAATGAACAGCAAGTGGATTGACCCGGACTTTGCTTGTACAACAGTGGAAAGCAGCCAAGAGTGAAGTGCCATCTGTATGAAGTGCCATTTCCTCCTCCTCCTCCTCCTCCTCCTCCTCCTCCTTAACCGCCGTAGAATTGCTGTATTAATGAAAAAAATTATGGCTCACCTCTTAGGCTTAATACAATCAATTTTTAAGAGGTCTCAACTCTTGGGCCTCCACACAATTTTTAAAAAGTCTCAGCTCTTGGGCCTCCACACAATTTTTAAGAGATCTCAGCTCTTGGGCCTCCACACAATTTTTAAGAGGTCTCAGCTCGTGGGCCTCCACACAATTTTTAAAAGGTCTCAGCTCTTGGGCCTCCACACAATTTTTAAAAGGTCTCAGCTCTTGGGCCTCCACACAATTTTTAAAAGGTCTCAGCTCTTGGGCCTCCACACAATGTTTGAGAGGTCTCAGCTCTTGGGCCTCCACACAATTTTTAAAAGGTCTCAGCTCTTGGGCCTCCACACAATTTTTAAGAGGTCTCAGCTCGTGGGCCTCCACACAATTTTTAAAAGGTCTCAGCTCTTGGGCCTCCACACAATGTTTGAGAGGTCTCAGCTCTTGGGCCTCCACACAATTTTTAAAAGGTCTCAGCTCTTGGGCCTCCACACAATTTTTAAAAGGTCTCAGCTCTTGGGCCTCCACACAATTTTTAAAACATAGCAGCCCTAATAAGGGCTCTCAATGACTCTCTTGTCTTCTGGTAGCTGGTATATATGGTGGTAAATGCGATATTCTGAGCTTCTGGGGCCCTGCCTGACTACATAGGATATGAGATATATACTGTTCAACATAGCAGCACTAATAAGGGATTAAGGACTGTCTTGTCTTCTGGTAGCTGGTATATATGGTGGTAAAAGGTATATTCTGAGCTTCTGGGGCCCTGCCTGACTAAATAGAAAATGAGCTATATACTGTTCAACATAGCAGCACTAATAAGGGATTAAGGACTGTCTTGTCTTCTGGTAGCTGGTATATATGGTGGTAAATGCGATATTCTGAGCTTCTGGGGCCCTGCCTGACTACATAGGATATGAGATATATACTGTTCAACATAGCAGCACTAATAAGGGATTAAGGACTGTCTTGTCTTCTGGTAGCTGGTATATATGGTGGTAAAAGGTATATTCTGAGCTTCTGGGGCCCTGCCTGACTAAATAGAAAATGAGCTATATACTGTTCAACATAGCAGCACTAATAAGGGATTAAGGACTGTCTTGTCTTCTGGTAGCTGGTATATATGGTGGTAAAAGGTATATTCTGAGCTTCTGGGGCCCTGCCTGACTAAATAGAAAATGAGCTATATACTGTTCAGCGTAGCAGCCCTAATAAGGGCTATTAAGGACTGTCTTGTCTTCTGGTAGCTGGTATATATGGTGGTAAAAGGTATATTCTGAGCTTCTGGGGCCCTGCCTGACTAAATAGAAAATGAGCTATATACTGTTCAGCGTAGCAGCCCTAATAAGGGCTGTTAAGGACTGTCTTGTCTTCTGGTAGCTGGTATATATGGTGGCAAAAGGTATATTCTGAGCTTCTGGGGCCCTGCCTGACTAAATAGAAAATGAGCTATATACTGTTCAACATAGCAGCACTAATAAGGGATTAAGGACTGTCTTGTCTTCTGGTAGCTGGTATATATGGTGGTAAAAGGTATATTCTGAGCTTCTGGGGCCCTGCCTGACTAAATAGAAAATTAGCTATATACTGTTCAACATAGCAGCACTAATAAGGGATTAAGGACTGTCTTGTCTTCTGGTAGCTGGTATATATGGTGGTAAAAGGTATATTCTGAGCTTCTGGGGCCCTGCCTGACTACATAGAAAATGAGCTATATACTGTTCAACATAGCAGCACTAATAAGGGATTAAGGACTGTCTTGTCTTCTGGTAGCTGGTATATATGGTGGTAAAAGGTATATTCTGAGCTTCTGGGGCCCTGCCTGACTAAATAGAAAATGAGCTATATACTGTTCAACATAGCAGCACTAATAAGGGATTAAGGACTGTCTTGTCTTCTGGTAGCTGGTATATATGGTGGTAAAAGGTATATTCTGAGCTTCTGGGGCCCTGCCTGACTAAATAGAAAATGAGCTATATACTGTTCAACATAGCAGCACTAATAAGGGATTAAGGACTGTCTTGTCTTCTGGTAGCTGGTATATATGGTGGTAAAAGGTATATTCTGAGCTTCTGGGGCCCTGCCTGACTAAATAGAAAATGAGCTATATACTGTTCAACATAGCAGCACTAATAAGGGATTAAGGACTGTCTTGTCTTCTGGTAGCTGGTATATATGGTGGTAAAAGGTATATTCTGAGCTTCTGGGGCCCTGCCTGACTAAATAGAAAATGAGCTATATACTGTTCAACATAGCAGCACTAATAAGGGATTAAGGACTGTCTTGTCTTCTGGTAGCTGGTATATATGGTGGTAAAAGGTATATTCTGAGCTTCTGGGGCCCTGCCTGACTAAATAGAAAATGAGCTATATACTGTTCAGCGTAGCAGCCCTAATAAGGGCTATTAAGGACTGTCTTGTCTTCTGGTAGCTGGTATATATGGTGGTAAAAGGTATATTCGGAGCTTCTGGGGCCCTGCCTGACTAAATAGAAAATGAGCTATATACTGTTCAGCGTAGCAGCCCTAATAAGGGCTCTTAAGGACTGTCTTGTCTTCTGGTAGCTGGTATATATGGTGGTAAAAGGTATATTCTGAGCTTCTGGGGCCCTGACTGACTAAATAGAAAATGAGCTATATACTGTTCAACATAGCAGCACTAATAAGGGATTAAGGACTGTCTTGTCTTCTGGTAGCTGGTATATATGGTGGTAAAAGGTATATTCTGAGCTTCTGGGGCCCTGCCTGACTAAATAGAAAATGAGCTATATACTGTTCAACATAGCAGCACTAATAAGGGATTAAGGACTGTCTTGTCTTCTGGTAGCTGGTATATATGGTGGTAAAAGGTATATTCTGAGCTTCTGGGGCCCTGCCTGACTAAATAGAAAATGAGCTATATACTGTTCAACATAGCAGCCCTAATAAGGGATTAAGGACTGTCTTGTCTTCTGGTAGCTGGTATATATGGTGGTAAAAGGTATATTCTGAGCTTCTGGGGCCCTGCCTGACTAAATAGAAAATGAGCTATATACTGTTCAGCGTAGCAGCCCTAATAAGGGCTCTTAAGGACTGTCTTGTCTTCTGGTAGCTGGTATATATGGTGGTAAAAGGTATATTCTGAGCTTCTGGGGCCCTGCCTGACTAAATAGAAAATAAGCTATATACTGTTCAGCGTAGCAGCCCTAATAAGGGCTATTAAGGACTGTCTTGTCTTCTGGTAGCTGGTATATATGGTGGTAAAAGGTATATTCTGAGCTTCTGGGGCCCTGCCTGACTAAATAGAAAATGAGCTATATACTGTTCAGCGTAGCAGCCCTAATAAGGGCTATTAAGGACTGTCTTGTCTTCTGGTAGCTGGTATATATGGTGGTAAAAGGTATATTCTGAGCTTCTGGGGCCCTGCCTGACTAAATAGAAAATGAGCTATATACTGTTCAGCGTAGCAGCCCTAATAAGGGCTCTTAAGGACTGTCTTGTCTTCTGGTAGCTGGTATAGATGGTGGTAAAAGCGATATTCCGAGCTTCTGGGGCCCTGCCAGCGACAGCCTGTCTTTCCCTGCTGTGAGCGTCTGTCCCTCACTAAGTTCAAGCTGCTAATGCTGACGAAGAGGAAGTGCTGAGTTTTGTATATTCGAGGTCACATGGTTTTTCCAGCCAATGCGTGTAGACGCCGTTTTCGCGATGCCAGCGTCCTCCCAGGACCTGTCCCACCCCCCCTGCATGGTGATTGGTGTAAAAAACGCGCCAGGGAAGGTGGGAGGGGAAATGAATTGTGAGTGCGCCATCGCCGCTGTACTCGATCGAAATCGAGTATGACGAACAGCGTAGTATTCGATCGAATACCGGCTCGGTCGAATACTACTCGCTCATCACTAGTAATGAATCAGCCTGCAAGTCAGAAGAGAGGTGTGTAGAAGCCACTCTATTAGATCTTTGCCTGACTGGTGCCAAGGCCAGTTTATTATTTCAGCGGTTTCAGATCTGTTTTTATTAGAGCAATACTGACCCATATTTTCTTTTAAATTAAAGTGGTTCTACACCAGGCTTTCTATTAGACACGTTTTCTATTATAGTGCTAGACCTGGTTTTCTATTAGAAAAGGCACAAGGCTTGGGTTTCTATTAATTTAATTCTGGGCCTGGATTTCTATTAGAAAGACATCGGGTTTTCTTTTATTATTAATAAAAGTGGCACTAGGCAAGCACAGCCGGGGTCTGGATTTGTATTAGAGGACTGCCAAGTCTGGTTTTCATTAGAGTAGCACTAGACTTGGATTTCTATTAAAGAAGCAGGGTCCTCTATGGATATGAAATATGTATGAAGAGTAGGGATGAGCGAATCGATCCGGACGAACCCGGATTCGATCCGAATTTCATGAAAAATTCGATTCGGATCGAATCCGAATTTCCCCGTGCTTCGATTGCTCGAAGTTTTCCTTTAACATCCATTCATTTACATTACAGGCATTCTAAGATGGCGGACGAGACATGTCCAGACATCTACCCCGCTCCAGTGCATGCTGGGGCAGTCACATGCAGCCTATCAGCAGCCAGCAATCCCGGTGACGTCACAGCGCTATTTAAGGCGGCGGACATCTTGCTTTTCCTCATTTCTCTATTGCATTCGTGAGAGACAGGACGCTGCTGTAGTCAGGGAGAGACAGTTAGAGAGACAGGGACAGACAGGGACAGGCAGGAGACAGGCAGGAGACAGGCAGGAAGTCAGCGAGAAGCAGGGAAAGTTAGGAAAAATCAGAGGCAGTCACAGGGAGATTTTTTTTTTTTCATCCAGCCTGAGTGTTACTGGCTGGCTGACTGGCTTTGTTAGCGTTTTCAGGCTGCTTATACACTTACTGTGCATATATACTGAACTGATCTCAAGTCTGCTGTGGGAACATTACCATTTTGTAAAATCTCATTAGCCTCTGTATTTACTGTAAGCTGCACAGTTATTTCAAGTAATTTGGCCTGTATGAGCCTGCTTACACACTGCTGCTGTGTGCATATATACTGATCTCAAGTCTGCTTGGGGCATCCCATTCTGTAACATACCATTAGCCTCTGTATTTACTGTAAGCTGCACAGTTATTTCAAGTAATTTGGCCTGTATGAGCCTGCTTACACACTGCTGCTGTGTGCATATATACTGATCTCAAGTCTGCTTGGGGCATCCCATTCTGTAACATACCATTAGCCTCTGTATTTACTGTAAGCTGCACAGTTATTTCAAGTAATTTGGCCTGTATGAGCCTGCTTACACACTGCTGCTGTGCGCATATATACTGATCTCAAGTCTGCTTGGGGCGTCCCATTCTGTAACATACCATTAGCCTCTGTATTTACTGTAAGCTGCACAGTTATTTCAAGTAATTTGGCCTGTATGAGCCTGCTTACACAATGCTGCTGTGTGCATATATACTGATCTCAAGTCTGCTTGGGGCATCCCATTCTGTAACATACCATTAGCCTCTGTATTTACTGTAAGCTGCACAGTTATTTCAAGTAATTTGGCCTGTATGAGCCTGCTTACACACTGCTGCTGTGCGGATATATTACTGATCTCAAGTCTGCTTGGGGCATCCCATTCTGTAGCATACCATTAGCCTCTGTATTTACTGTAAGCTGCACAGTTATTTCAAGTAATTTGGCCTGTATGAGCCTGCTTACACACTGCTGCTGTGCGCATATATACTGATCTCAAATCTGCTTGGGGCATCCCATTCTGTAACATACCATTAGCCTCTGTATTTACTGTAAGCTGCACAGTTATTTAAAGTAATTTGGCCTGTATGAGCCTGCTTACACACTGTTGCTGTGCGCATATATTACTGATCTCAAGTCTGCTTGGGGCATCCCATTCTGTAACATACCATTAGCCTCTGTATTTACTGTAAGCTGCACAGTTATTTCAAGTAATTTGGCCTGTATGAGCCTGCTTACACACTGTTGCTGTGTGCATATATACTGATCTCAAGTCTGCTTGGGGCATCCCATTCTGTAACATACCATTAGCCTCTGTATTTACTGTAAGCTGCACAGTTATTTCAAGTAATTTGGCCTGTATGAGCCTGCTTACACACTACTGCTGCTGTGTGCATATATACTGATCTCAAGTCTGCTTGGGGCATCCCATTCTGTAACATACCATTAGCCTCTGTATTTACTGTAAGCTGCACAGTTATTTCAAGTAATTTGGCCTGTATGAGCCTGCTTACACACTGCTGCTGTGCGCATATATTACTGATCTCAAGTCTGCTTTGGGCATCCCATTCTGTAACATACCATTAGCCTCTGTATTTACTGTAAGCTGCACAGTTATTTCAAGTAATTTGGCCTGTATGAGCCTGCTTACACACTGCTGCTGTGTGCATATATACTGATCTCAAGTCTGCTTGGGGCATCCCATTCTGTAACATACCATTAGCCTCTGTATTTACTGTAAGCTGCACAGTTATTTCAAGTAATTTGGCCTGTATGAGCCTGCTTAGACACTACTGCTGTGCGCATATATACTGATCTCAAGTCTGCTTGGGGCATCCCATTCTGTAACATACCATTAGCCTCCTTATTTACTGTAAGCTGCACAGTTATTTCAAGTAATTTGGCCTGAATGAGTCTGCTTACACACTCTTGCTGTGCGCATATATTACTGATCTCAAGTCTGCTTGGGGCATCCCATTCTGTAACATACCATTAGCCTCTGTATTTACTGTAAGCTGCACAGTTATTTCAAGTAATTTGGCCTGTATGAGCCTGCTTACACACTGCTGCTGTGCGCATATATACTAATCTCAAGTCTGCTTGGGGCATCCCATTCTGTAACATACCATTAGCCTCTGTATTTACTGTAAGCTGCACAGTTATTTCAAGTAATTTGGCCTGTATGAGCCTGCTTACACACTGTTGCTGTGTGCATATATACTGATCTCAAGTCTGCTTGGGGCATCCCATTCTGTAACATACCATTAGCCTCTGTATTTACTCTAAGCTGCACAGTCATTTAAAGTAATTTGGCCTGTTGGAGCCTGCTTATCCACTGTTGCTGTGCATATATACTGTTATAAAGCCTGCTTGGGGGCATCCCATTCTGTAACATCACATTAGCCTCTGTATTTACTCTAAGCTGCACAGTTATTTCAAGTAATTTGGCCTGTTGGAGCCTGCTTAGACACTGTTGCTGTGCATATATACTGATCTCAGGTCTGCTGTGGGGGCATCCCATTTGTTTTTGCCTGCTTTTAATAAACCAGGCCGCAGGGCACCGCAAAACTGCACATTGAACCCTATCTGTTTATACTAAATAAGGAAATACATTAAAATGTCAGGCAGACAAGTGCCAGGATGTTCAAAGAGGAGTGGCAGGGGCCAAGATTCAGCAGGCAGAGGTCGCAGCAGACTAGGGGCGAGTGGCAGCAGGAGTCACGGTGAGAGACCTGGTCTGCCAGTATCTGCTAGCGGTCGTGTCTCCACCAGTAACGCATCTGCCATGGTAGATTGGTTGACACGCTCATCAACAACATCATCACAACTTACGTCTGAGACCCCCAGTCTAGGGTCGGTAGGTTCCTCTGACACAACCCTGAGTTGGCATGCCCCGAGAGCAGTCCCTGTCCTCCCATTGCCTCTGTCCTACGCCGTTCCCTCCCCCAGCAACGTATCCTATGCTTTGGGTTCAGCTCAACTCTTTAGTGAGGAGGACGATCAGATAGAGGACAGTCAGCAGCTACTGCCCAGCCAAGAAATGGAGATGGCTTCTTTAGCTAGGCAGACAAATAGTGATGTGGACAGTGTCGTGGGTGCTGCGAGCGTTCCAGCTCCTTTGCCAGACACTGTTGACGAATCCACGAACATCAGTGACGTACAGCCACAACTTGGTGATAATGATGATGACGATGAAGCCGATCGCACTTGTGAGCTGGGTGATGAAGGGGCTTCATCGTCATCATCAGGAGAAGAGGGGCGCAGGTTGCCCCGGAGTCAGCAGCTCAGGCAGCAAGGTGTTAGCAGCATGGTTGGCAGGCAGCATGGGGGCACAATTGTAAAGCCTGGAGCCAAACGGGGCCGGGACCGGGGTAGAGCACCTGCTGCGCGGCAGGCTACCTTATCGGGAGGTAGTGGGGCAGGGGTTCCTGGAGTTGGCGACAATAGCAGCGAATCAGTGAGGCCTGTTGGTGGGAAAAGTAGCTACTCGGCAGTGTGGCAGTTATTCCTGAAGCATCCGCAGGAGGGTAACATGGCCACATGCAAGATATGTAGGCAGAAGGTGAAGCGTGGCCAGGGCCCAAATGTTGGCACCACGGCCCTGCGTCAACATATGCAGCGTCACCATAAAGCGGCCAGGGAGAACCAAGGCTCCGGAAAGGTGGGCCAGACTGCTTCCTCACCGAGTGGCACGCCGCTCCCAATTTCTGCCAGCCAAGCCTCCAGCACCTCAGCCGAGGCCGCTGTGCGTCATACCTATCCTCTGTCGCTCCTGCTCCTCCTCCTCCTCCAAGTCATGCATTCCGCCAGCAATCCATCAGCGAAGCCATGTCCAAGAGACAGCAGTATGCGCCCACTCATCCTACGGCGCAGAAGCTGAATGTGCTCCTGTCCAAGTTGCTGGTGCTGCAGTCGCTCCCTTTTCAGGTGGTGGACTCTGCACCTTTCAAAGAACTGATGGCTTGTGCCGAGCCGAGGTGGAGAGTCCCACGCCGTCATTTCTTTGCCAAGAAGGCAGTACCAGCGCTGCACACTTTTGTTGAACAGAAGGTGGGCCAGTCCTTGAGCCTGTCGGTGTGTAGCAAAGTGCATGGCAGCACCGACATCTGGAGCTGTAACTACGGTCAGGGACAGTACATGTCGTTTACGGCCCACTGGGTGAATGTGGTCCCTTTGCAGCAGCAGCAGCAGCAACTTGGACAGGTCGCGCCGCTTCGGCCTCCGCGCTCCCTGCCCGTTGGGCCTGTGACACTGTGCGACTCGGCCTCCTCATCCTCCGCCATCTCCTCACCCTCCACTGTAGGCTCAAGTCTCAGTGCCCCTCCAGTCTACCATGTGTGCAGGGCACGGAGGTGTCACGCAGTGCTTCACATGGTTTGTCTTGGCGAACGGAGTCACACAGGGGAGGAACTGCTTACGTTTATTCATCAGGAAATCCAAACATGGCTTACTCCAAGAAAACTTAAAATGGGAATCATGGTTACCGACAATGGGAAGAACATTTTGTCTGCGCTGCACCAAGGAAGCCTGATCCATGCCCCCTGCATGGCTCACGTCTTCAATCTGGTTGTCAAGCGGTTTCTGAAGTGTTCCCCCCATCTGCAAGACATCCTAACAACTTCAAGGAAACTTTGCATGCACTTCAGCCACTCATACACCGCCAAACACACCCTTCTTGAGCTACAGCGTCAGAACGGTATCCCCCAACATAGTCTGATTTGCGATGTTTCCACCCGTTGGAATTCCACCCTTCACATGTTGGACCGATTATATGAACAGAAAAAAGCCATCACGGATTTCCTGATGATCCAAGCAGATAGGGGGACTCCCCTGTGTAACTTCAATGTCAACCAGTGGCAGCTCATACGTGACACACTGCTTCATGTACTACAGCACATGTTGGAAACCATGGCTGGTCAGGGCACTGGAGACATGGCGTTTACATCTTACGGCCACATGAACCCCGTTGGAGCTGAACTGGAGGAGGAGGAGGAAGAGGAGGAGGAGTTGCCCAGCAAAACACAGTTTAGGCTTGGCGAAATGGCTGGTTTATCTAGTCAGCGGACAGGAGAGGAGGAGCAGGAGCAGCCAGAGGAGCTAGAGGAGGTTTTTGAGGAAGGCGAGACAGAGGACCCGGACACACCGTGGCAGTATGCAGTGGAGATGGAGACAGGTAGTCCATCCGAGTCACTTGCGCAAATGGCAGGAAGCATGCTCACGTGCTTGCGTAGTGACCCCAGAATTGTTTCCATCTGTCGGCGGGATGACTTCTGGCTGTCCACCTTATTGGACCCTCGCTTCCGGCACAAAATGGGGGCATTTTTTAAACCCACCGAGAGGGAGGACAAACTGAACTACTACAAAGACATTCTACGTAGGCAGTTGGCCGATGCCTATCTGCGCCATGGTCCATACTCTCGCAGGTCTGACTCGAGGGTACCTCTGCGCTCACCTTCCACTGCCATGGCTGCTGGGGGGGTTGGCAGGAGCAGCAGCAGCAGCTCCATCAGCAGCAGCCTCAGTCTTCAGTCGCTAATGAGTAGCTTTCTACACCCGCATAGTGAGGCTACTCATGAGCAGCAGGAAGACCTGGAGCAGGACCTGAACCAGCAGGTCATGTCATACTTTGACATGACCATGGCAACACACCTTGAGGATCCGCTGGACTTCTGGGCAGCCAAACTTGATTTGTGGCCGCAACTAGCAGAGTTTGCCCTGGAAAAGCTGTCCTGCCCGGCAAGTAGCGTTCCATCTGAGCGGGTGTTTAGTGCGGCGGGGGCCATAGTTACGGCGAGGAGAACTCGTCTGTCAACTAAAAATGTGGAGAGACTCACCTTTGTCAAAATGAATCAGGGATGGATCAGCCAGGATTTCCACCCACCAATGCCTGATGCATGCGACTAGATTCAGCATGGAGCCACGTTTTACACTTTCCACAATGGTGCAAAACATATTTATGTCTTTAGGCCATTTTTTGGGCTCCTGCTGATGCCAACTTCAGGGTGTGATTCATCCAATTTTTGGGCTCCTGAAGCCAACCCCAGTGTCTCTTTAAAGTAATGTTTGGGCTCCTGCTGCTGCTGCTGCCAACTCCAGGGTGTGATTCATCCAATTTTTGGGCTCCTGCTGCCAACTCCAGTGTCTCTTTAAAGTAATATTTGGGCTCCTGCTGCTGCTGCTGCCAACTCCAGGGTGTAATTCATCCAATTTTTGGGCTCCTGAAGCCAACCCCAGTGTCTCTTAAAAGTAATGTTTGGGCTCCTGCTGCTGCTGCTGCCAACTCCAGGGTATGATTCATCCAATTTTTGGGCTCCTGAAGCCAACTCCAGTGTCTCTTTAAAGTAATGTTTGGGCTCCTGCTGCTGCCAACTCCAGGGTGTGATTCATCCAATTTTTGGGCTCCTGAAGCCAACCCAGTGTCTCTTTAAAGTAATGTTTGGGCTCCTGCTGCTGCCAACTCCAGGGTGTGATTCATCCAATTTTTGGGCTCCTGCTGCCAACCTCAGTGTCTCTTTAAAGTAATGTTTGGGCTCCTGCTGCTGCTGCTGCCAACTCCAGGGTGTGATTCATCCAATTTTTGGGCTCCTGAAGGCAACTCCAGTGTCTCTTTAAAGTAATGTTTGGGCTCCTGCTGCTGCTGCTGTCAACTCCAGGGTCTGATTCATCCAATTTTTGGGCTACTGAAGCCAACCCCAGTGTCTCTTTAAAGTAATGTTTGGGCTCCTGCTGCTGCTGCTGCCAACTTCTGGGTGTGATTCATCCAATTTTTTGGGCTCCTGCTGCCAACTCCAGTGTCTCTTTAAAGTAATATTTGGGCTCCTGCTGCTGCTGCTGCCAACTCCAGGGTGTGATTCATCCAACTTTTGGGCTCCTGAAGCCAACTCCAGTGTCTCTTTAAAGTAATGTTTGGGCTCCTGCTGCTGCTGCTGCCAACTCCAGGGTGTGATTCATCCAATTTTTGGGCTCCTGAAGGCAACTCCAGTGTCTCTTTAAAGTAATGTTTGGGCTCCTGCTGCTGCTGCTGCCAACTCCAGGGTCTGATTCATCCAATTTTTGGGCTACTGAAGCCAACCCCAGTGTCTCTTTAAAGTAATGTTTGGGCTCCTGCTGCTGCTGCTGCCAACTCCAGGGTGTGATTCATCCAATTTTTGTGCTCCTGCTGCCAACTCCAGTGTCTCTTTAAAGTAATATTTGGGCTCCTGCTGCTGCTGCTGCCAACTCCAGGGTGTGATTCATCCAATTTTTGGGCTCCTGAAGCCAACTCCAGTGTCTCTTTAAAGTAATGTTTGGGCTCCTGCTGCTGCTGCTGCCAACTCCAGGGTGTGATTCATCCAATTTCTGGGCTCCTGAAGCCAAATCCAGTGTCTCTTTAAAGTAATGTTTGGGCTCCTGCTGCTGCTGCTGCCAACTCCAGGGTGTGATTCATCCAATTTTTGGGCTCCTGAAGCCAACCCCAGTGTCTCTTTAAAGTAATGTTTGGGCTCCTGCTGCTGCTGCTGCCAACTCCAGGGTGTGATTCATCCAATTTTTGTGCTCCTGCTGCCATCCCCAGTGTCTCTTTAAAGTAATGTTTGGGCTCCTGCTGCTGCTGCCAACTCCAGGGTGTGATTCATCCAATTTTTGGGCTCCTGAAGCCAAATCCAGTGTCTCTTTAAAGTAATGTTTGGGCTCCTGCTGCTGCTGCTGCCAACTCCAGGGTGTGATTCATCCAATTTCTGGGCTCCTGAAGCCAAATCCAGTGTCTCTTTAAAGTAATGTTTGGGCTCCTGCTGCTGCTGCTGCCAACTCCAGGGTGTGATTCATCCAATTTTTGGGCTCCTGAAGCCAACCCCAGTGTCTCTTTAAAGTAATGTTTGGGCTCCTGCTGCTGCTGCTGCCAACTCCAGGGTGTGATTCATCCAATTTTTGGGCTCCTGCTGTCAACCCCAGTGTCTCTTTAAAGTAATGTTTGGGCTCCTGCTGCTGCTGCTGCCAACTCCAGGGTGTAATTCATCCAATTTTTGGGCTCCTGAAGCCAACTCCAGTGTCTCTTTAAAGTAATGTTTGGGCTCCTGCTGCCAACTCCAGGGTGTGATTCATCCAATCTTTGGGCTCCTGCTGCCAACCCCAGTGTCTCTTTAACGTAATGTTTGGGCTCCTGCTGCTGCTGTCAACTCCAGGGTGTGATTCATCCAATCTTTGGGCTCCTGCTGCCAACCCCAGTGTCTCTTTAAAGTAATGTTTGGGCTCCTGCTGCTGCTGCTGCCAACTCCAGGGTGTGATTCATCCAATTTATGGGCTCCTGAAGCCAACCCCAGTGTCTCTTTAAAGTAATGTTTGAGCTCCTGCTGCTGCTGCTGCTGCAAACTCCAGGGTGTGATTCATCCAGTTTTTGGGCTCCTGCTGCCAACCCCAGTGTCTCTTTAAAGTAATGTTTGGGCTCCTGCTGCTGCTGCTGCCAACTCCAGGGTGTGATTCATCCAATTTATGGGCTCCTGAAGCCAACCCCAGTGTCTCTTTAAAGTAATGTTTGAGCTCCTGCTGCTGCTGCAAACTCCAGGGTGTGATTCATCCAGTTTTTGGGCTCCTGCTGCCAACCCCAGTGTCTCTTTAAAGTAATGTTTGGGCTCCTGCTGCTGCTGCTGCCAACTCCAGGGTGTGATTCATCCAATCTTTGGGCTCCTGCTGCCAACTCCAGTGTCTCTTTAAAGTAATATTTGGGCTCCTGCTGCTGCTGCTGCTGCCAACTCCAGGGTGTGATTCATCCAATTTTTGGGCTCCTGAAGCCAACTCCAGTGTCTCTTTAAAGTAATGTTTGGGCTCCTGCTGCTGCTGCTGCCAACTCCAGGGTGTGATTCATCCAATTTTTGGGCTCCTGCTGCCAACCCCAGTGTCTCTTTAAAGTAATGTTTGGGCTCCTGCTGCTGCTGCTGCCAACTCCAGGGTGTGATTCATCCTTTTTTTGGGCTCTTGCTGTTATCCCCAGTGTCTCTTTAAAGTAATGTTTGGGCTCCTGCTGCTACTGCTGCCAACTCCAGGGTGTGATTCATCCAATTTTCTGGCTCCTGAAGCCAACCCCAGTGTCTCTTTAAAGTAATGTTTGGGCTCCTGCTGCTGCTGCCAACTCCAGGGTGTGATTCATCCAATTTTTGGGCTCCTGCTGCCAACTCCAGTGTCTCTTTAAAGTAATGTTTGGGCTCCTGCTGCTGCTGCTGCCAACTCCAGGGTGTGATTCATCCATTTTTTGGGCTCCTGCTGCCAACCCCAGTGTCTCTTTAAAGTAATGTTTGGGCTCCTGCTGCTGCTGCTGCCAACTCCAGGGTGCAATTCATCCAATTTTTGGGCTCCTGAAGCCAACTCCAGTGTCTCTTTAAAGTAATGTTTGGGCTCCTGCTGCTGCTGCCAACTCCAGGGTGTGATTCATCCAATCTTTGGGCTCCTGCTGCCAACCCCAGTGTCTCTTTAACGTAATGTTTGGGCTCCTGCTGCTGCTGCCAACTCCAGGGTGTGATTCATCCAATCTTTGGGCTCCTGCTGCCAACCCCAGTGTCTCTTTAAAGTAATGTTTGGGCTCCTGCTGCTGCTGCTGCCAACTCCAGGGTGTGATTCATCCAATTTTTGGGCTCCTGAAACCAACCCCAGTGTCTCTTTAAAGTAATGTTTGAGCTCCTGCTGCTGCTGCTGCTGCAAACTACAGGGTGTGATTCATCCAGTTTTTGGGCTCCTGCTGCCAACCCCAGTGTCTCTTTAAAGTAATGTTTGGGCTCCTGCTGCTGCTGCTGCCGACTCCAGGGTGTGATTCATCCAATTTTTGGGCTCCTGAAGCCAACCCCAGTGTCTCTATAAAGTAATGTTTGGGCTGCTGCTGCTTCTGCTGCTGCCAACTCCAGGGTGTGATTCATCCAATTTTTGGGCTCCTGCTGCCAACTCCAGTGTCTCTTTAAAGTAATATTTGGGCTCCTGCTGCTGCTGCTGCCAAGTCCAGGGTGTGATTCATCCAATTTTTGGGCTTCTGAAGCCAACCCCAGTGTCTCTTTAAAGTAATGTTTGGGCTCCTGCTGCTGCTGCTGCCAACTCAAGGGTGTGATTCATCCAATCTTTGGGCTCCTGCTGCCAACCCCAGTGTCTCTTTAAAGTAATGTTTGGGCTCCTGCTGCTGCTGCTGCCAACTCCAGGGTCTGATTCATCCAATTTTTTGGTTCCTGAAGCCAACCCCAGTGTCTCTTTAAAGTAATGTTTGGGCTCCTGCTGCTGCTGCCAACTCCAGGGTGTGATTCATCCAATTTTTCGGCTCCTGAAGCCAACTCCAGTGTCTCTTTAACGTAATGTTTGGGCTCCTGCTGCTGCCAACTCCAGGGTGTGATTCATCCAATTTTGGGCTCCTGAAGCCAACCCCAGTGTCTCTTTAAAGTAATGTTTGGGCTCCTGCTGCTGCAAACTCCAGGGTGTGATTCATCCAATTTTTGGGCTCCTGAAGCCAACCCCAGTGTCTCTTTAAAGTAATGTTTGGGCTCCTGCTGCCAACTCCAGGGTGTGATTCATCCAATTTTTGGGCTCCTGCTGCCAACCCCAGTGTCTCTTTAAAGTAATGTTTGGGCTCCTGCTGCTGCCAACTCCAGTGTCTCTTTAAAGTTATGTTTGGGCTCCTGCTGCTGCTGCTTGCAACTCCAGGGTGTGATCCATCCAATCTTTGGGCTCCTTCAGCCAACTCCAGTGTCTCTTTCAGCCAATGTTTGGGCTGCTGCTGCTGCTTGCAACTCCAGGGTGCAATTCATCCAATTTTTGGGCTCCTGCTGCTGCCAACTCCAGTGTCTCTTTAAAGCAATGTTTGGGCTCCTGTCCCTCATAGTGATGCCACTTCAACTCTCTGCAATTGTGCCGCTCTGCGATTCTATTAGCGTTGCCTCTGATCTGCATGTGATATTTATTCAAAGTATTATTTACCTAACCCAGCACGCATCCTATGCATGTTACAGCAAGGCAGAATGGTTTACAACCCTATTGAGGCTCTAGGAGGCTCAGAAATAGCTGTTTTTAATAGCGATTCGTCGCGAATAAATTCGGGTCGAAACGATTTTTGGCGGAAAATTCGGCGAATCAGTCAAATCGAATTTTTCAAAAGTTCGCTCATCTCTAATGTAGAGCTGTTTGGGAGTGTTTTACAGAGACTGACAAAAGGACACAAACAACAAAAAACTCCACCCAAAGTTGCTTACCTTTACTGGAGGAAGGAACGATCAGGGGGACAGGTTTTTGAATGGACCATGCAACTTGCAGAAGGGAGAACTGTACAAATACAGGCTGATTCATTACTAACTAAGGTAGCGTCAGATGAGCGGCTGTAGCGTGGATTTCAGAGCGCCCACTAGTAGTCGCTGTGCTCGACCATGGCCAAGCTGTTGCCAGGCCCCAGGGGAAGGAACTGTTGAATGTGCCACAAACAGGCAGGCAAACAGGCAGCGTCTGGTGAGCACTGGGCTCTGTACACAAAACCACATTTATGAAAGCGAATCTGGTGAGCGACTCTAACAACGCCATGTAGCGTCACATGTATTATTACAGGCAGCTCAGTGTATAGCGCCAGTGCTCTAGCTTCCAGAGCGCCAGGTATTTCCTTTCACACAGTGTCGCTCTTCCATACATTTCAATAGCCGTTCATTTACTTGTGTTTAAAAACAATTTTTTATTTTTTTTTGCTCAAATCATTGTGTGACCTCTCCTGGCTGCAAACAAACACTTTTAGAAACTTTTTGACTGATAGCAGAGCTTATAGCGATGCTTAGAGATGTATGTTGGGCGTTCTAACACCAGTACAGCGTTGCAGGGAGCGAAAGGTAGCGCCAGCTCATTGCGACCGACTCTCAGCGATTCACCCCATATTCAAACAAAAAAACAGGCACACACAGCATAGGCGCTGTGGATCTGGTCGCTATAGCATAGAGCGCCAGACGCTGTGTGATTAAAGTCTGTTTTTGAACACATATCCACCAGTAACAAAGCGAAAACACATGGAATTACATTGTTTTAGCACCGTGACATTAACACTTTAATGCCAGACCTGTAATGACAATTCTGCATAAAAATATAAAAAATCTAAAAAGTTTTAAAAAATGACTCTTTTTAGGCCAGGAGAGGTGATACAATTATTTGAGATAAAAAAAAAAAAATTAAAAACAAAAAACCCTGTTTAAACACAAGCAAATGAACGGCCATTGAAATGTATGGGAGAGCAACAGGTAGCGACAGGTAATACCTGGCACTCTGGAAGCTAGAGTGCCGGCGCTACACGCTGAGCCGCCTGTAATGATGAATCGTATGCTACATGGCGCTGTTAGAGTCTCTCACCAGATTTGCTTTCATAAATGTGGTATTGCATACAGACGATACCTGCCGGTAAGAGACACTACCTGCCACTATCTCTTGATGAAAAATCCCCTGTGGGTGTCCTTTTTTGATAAGTATGGTGTGGAGCGCCAAGAGTCAGTCGCACTGAACTGGCGCTACATCTCAATCCCTGCAGCCCTGTACTGGTGTTAGAGCGCCCAACATACATCACATTCATCAATGCTGGCCAGGTTACTAGAGCGACTGAGGCGCTAGGTTACACTCTGCTGCAAAAAATATATATATATAACTTTGCAGAAAATTCCAGCAAAAATTGCGCAAAACATGGCGCAAAATGGGGAAAAGTGACCTGTCAACAGAGGGTGACAAAATCTCAAGTAGGCTGTCAATTAAAAGGGTTAAATGTAGCTATGCATGTTGGGTATTGTTCTGTTCGGGGGACCTTGCACTTTCAGACTTAGCTTGTTTTTTCTTGTTTGTATATTTATATTTTAGGAAAACATGTTATTTATTCAGCTTTTTTATACATTTTTTAGGGAAACCCTGCGCAACCAAAGAATTCTTTGAGGGATTAATTCCAGAAACATGAGCCCACTACAACAAGCTGGGGGAATATATTGTTTATGGGATTATTCCAAATGTAAAGGGTTGTTTTGGTTGAAAAAACGCAAGGTGCGCACTTTGTCTGCAGAGCTGAAATTTTCAAGTAAAATTACTGTTACACACATGCTTTACTTTGGGGTGTTTGGCAACTCTTCCCTTGACAGTAGCTATGCATGTTGGGTATCGTTCTATTCGGGGGATGTTGCTTTTTCAGGTTTTACTTGTTTTTTCTTGTTTGTATATAGTTTTTTTAGGAAAACGTGGCTTTGATTCTGCTTTTTTATCATTTTTTTACATTGAGGGATTACTTCCAGAAAACTGTGGCCACATCAACAAGCTTGGTACACCTAGAAAGCTTGAGGTGTGTACTTCCAAAGAATATATAGTTTGTTGGGGGTATTTCAAATGTAACGGGTTGTTTTTCTGGAAAAACTTCAAGGTGCGCATAGAGCATAGCATAGTTGTATTCTATCTGAAAATCCCCTAAAGCGCTGTTTCAGTTTGGGGGAGTCTCCTGGACAGGAAAGGGTGTCTACCTATACATATGTGGTACCGCTGTAACTGGGAGAAATTGGGATTTCACACGCAATAAGATTTTTTTGACAAACTTACATTTTTTATTTCAAAAAACACTACAAATAGTAAAAAATATTTTTTTATTTTTTTTTCACATATTTCACCCAAAAATATTGAGAATACACCTAAGAAATGACAAACAAGACATTTGTTAAAGCCCAGACTATGCTAAAAAAAACAATATATCATTTTCCTGGGAAATCCCTTCAAAAATCACATTTGAACATGGGGAGCGCAAAAAAGTGCAAAATGGTCTGGCAACAATGGGTGACAAAAACAAGCAGCGAAAGGGTTAAACCTTAAACTGTGCTGTACGATTACATTGTACATTGAATATAGCATAAGCTTCATATAATAAATGGCTTATAAGGGAGAGCCAAGGTTACTCAATGACAAAGATGTTTGAACAAAAGATTATTTTTCTGTTCTGATGAGCAAACTGATTGGAGGACCAGGTTACAATTACTATGGGATTTGGCTCTAGTCACTAATGTAATTATAAAGATCCATGTTTGTTACTCAGAGAGAGACATTTCTTTGAAGAGAATAGATAAGAGAGATGTTTTGTTATCATAATCAAAAAGGTTGATCACGACAATTACATAAAATAGCATGCTTCTATATTTCAGCAGTCTGGTCAATGTGTATTCTAATGAATATAATACACAATGAATATAGGAGTGTTTCATTTATTATTATAATTTATTAATAGAGTTCCATTGTAATCCAAAGTACACGTAAGACAAGTGACTTACTGGTACATGAGCATGGTCAGGAGTGAGGGTTCTGCCCTTGCAAAGCTTACAATCAAAGAGATGAGGATGAGACAAGATTTTGGGTCACAATGAGTATATACTAAGCACAGTAGCAAGTGCCCTGAAGGGCGACAAAACTGTAAAGTTGGTTTGTTAAGCCAGATGATAGGCTTGCTCCAAAAGATGAGTTTTAAGGGTGCTTTTGAAGGCTTGTGTTAAAGAGGGGCAACTTGTATGGGGAAGGGCATTCCAGATGAGTGGAGTGGAATGGTTGGACAGGAGAGTGGAAGAAGGTTTATCAGGGCTGATGACAGGAGGAAGTCATAGGAAGATCGGGTTTGTATCTTTGGACCAGCAATAAAAAGAAGGAAGGTGCTTGGCCATAAAGAGCCTTGTATGTTAGAGTTAGGCATTGTATGGGGAAGGGCATGCCAGATGAGTGGAAAGGTTGAAGTCTTGGACATGAGACATATGAAAGGCTTGCCCCAAAAATATGAGTTTTAAAGGTGCGTTTGAAGGCTTGTGTTGAAGTCATAGGCAGATTGGGTTTGTATCTTTGAACTAGCAATAAAAAGACGGAAGGTGCTTGGCCATAAAGAACCTTGTGTGTCAGAGTTAGGAATTATATTGGGAAGGGCATTCCAGATGAGTGGAGTGGAATATTTGAAGTCTTGGACATTAGAGTGAGAGAGGGTCATCAGGGCTGATGACAGGAGGAAGTCATAGGCAGATTGGGTTTGTATCTTTTGACTAGCAATAAAAAAGGAAGGAAGGTGCTTGGCCATAAAGAACCTTGTATGTCAGAGTTAGGAATTATATGGGGAAGGGCATTCCAGATGAGTGGAGTGGAATATTTGAAGTCTTGGACATGAGTGAGAGAAGGTCATCAGGGCTGATGACAGGAGGAAGTCATAGGCAGATTGGGTTTGTATCTTTGGACTAGCAATAAAAGGGTGCTTGGCCATAAAGTATGTTAGAGTTAGGAATTTGAACTGATTATTTTAGATACTGGCAACCAGTGGAAGGATTGACAATGGGAAGCAGCACTGGAAAAGCTAGTTGAGAGTTGAGAACAGATCGGAAGGGTTTCTGTTTGTCTGCAGGTAGACCATAGGTGTGTGTTGCAGTAGTTAAGCCGGGAGATTGTCAGGGCATGCCCTGGAACTTCAGAGATTTCAGACGTGAAGAAAGGCAATGAGATGTTTTTGAATTTGGTGTGAGGTTTGATTGAGAGAAATTAGTCCAGTATAACACCAAGTGTTAGGACATTTCTTTTGAGGGTTGATATAATTGCAACCATGGATATCTATTAGAAAAGGATATTTCAAGGAAAGTAAAAAAACAAAATGGTTTCTCACCTTTTGTCCTCAGCAAGTTTCACTATTGAGGTCCTGCACTTGCTGGATCTTGCGATTGACCCCTGCACCATCCCGGCCCATATTTCCTGTAACATGTTTCCTTGGCACACGCTCTCAATTGCAGCGAATATGCAGCATCACTGTTGGTGGAGGCCACCAGATTGATTTCTGGAGATTGTGTCAAGTTTAGCAGCTTTATAGAAACCTCACAGTTTGCAAGCTTAGAGGGTAGAGGGACTAGATGATAGGTGAACTTACCATATCACCTTGGTGTGAAGATGCTGGTGTCCTGACCTGGAGCAAGCTGCGCTGTCAGTGTTTTACCTGGGGGTGTATGTAGTAGCTTGTACGGCCAGTGCACTGCATATTGCCAGGCTAGCTGCCTGGGGTTTCTGTAGACACTTTTACTGTGTATTTTTATATTGAACCTGGTCTTATCATTGATTACTTCATTAAATAGTTTAAATTCAGCTAAGAGGAATGTAGGAAGGTTCCCAGTGATCTTTATTTTCATATTATATGTTGTGCGATGTACACTCTTTACAGCAGGTCAAAAAAGAGTGCCAGAGAACATTAGAAATTAGTAAAAATGGCTAAATAGGATAAAAAGGGGAGGAGCTACCTCTATTAGAGACTTGCTGCAGCACAAGAACAGGGACAAGCTACTAGGCATGCAAAGAAACAGAACTATGAAACAAACCATATAACAGATTAAATAGCAGCAAATATGAAACACAGGTCATGGGACATAACTGTATTTGTAATTTGAGGATGATAAGGATTGTGGCAATGAGCCAACAGCAATAATTAGGCAACAAGCAGCTTATCTGGTGCCTGTCCTATGTGCCTCGTCTCCATTTTCTGTAGTGCAAAGTAAAAGCCATAGCAGGGCTCCAAAGTTTGCCCTTTTTCAGTTGGGAAGCTGTTTTCTTTTATAACACAGAGTTGCAAACAAATAGAAATTTTTTAAAAAATGACAGATACACGTAGCACATTGAGGACATAATTTTGCCACACAATAATGGAAACTTTTAAAAATGCCATAGAAAGTGGAAATACCCTTTAACCCTTTCGCTGCCAGCCTACCTGCAGCATTTGCCACTCCCTGTTGCCAGACTGAGTTTGAGTGTTTTGCGCTACACATGTTCAACTGTCATTTTCGAAGGGATTTCCAGGGATTTCCCAGGAAAATTATATATTGTTTTTTTCAACAGAGTCTGGGCTTTAACATGAAATGTCTTGTTTGTGTTTTTTAGGTGTATTCTCAACATTTTTGGGTGAAATGTGTGAAAAAAAATAAAAAAAATATATTTTTTTACAATTTGTAGAGTTTTTTTGTAATAAAAAATGTAAGTTTGTCAATAAAATCTTATTGCGTGAGAAACCCCAATTTCTCCCGCTTACAGCGATACCACATATGTATAGGTAGACACCCTTTCCTGCCCAGAAGCCTTTTATAGCTGCTGGATGACAAATGGTTAATTAAAAAAAAAAATGACATAGGGTCCCCCTTCCCGGGGAGGGGGACCCCATTTTTTTTGGGATTTTTAAGGGTTAAAAACCCTTAAAAATCCAAAAAAAAAAATGACGTGGGGTCCCCCTTACCCAAAGTAACCAGCCCGGGACCAGCTATGGGGGCTTGTAGGCACAGAGTGGGGGGGCCAGCTTTGGTGGCCCCCCCACCCTGCAGCCTACGAGCCCACATAGCCTATGTGGGCCCGGGCTCTTCTGCCCCCCCCTGGCCTTTGGGGAGGCAGGTAATGGGGGTGCGGGGGTTAATGGCAATGCCACCCCCCCAGCCATGTGAACTGGTATAAGGGGTCTCATGGACCCCTTACCAGCTCACAAAGGGTTAACTGTAAAAAAAAAAACACCACACAATAAAAAAAAGTATTTTATTAAAAAAAAATAATTTTTTTTTACTGTACTTACCTTCGATTGCAAGCTCTTGTCCCTCGCCGCTCAGCTGACAGATGCCTGTGATCGGCATCCAGAGAAGGAGAAGGCAGGAGATCAGAGGATCTCCTGTCACCTCCTTCCAGGGCACCGATCACCGGCATCTGAGAAGCTGAGAAAGCTGAAGCCGGTGATCGGGACCGGGATGACGTCATAAGCCCCGCCCCCAAGGGGGCGGGGCTTAGAGGCAAGATGGCGGTCGCCATCTTGAAGAAGAGAGGAGAGAGCCTCCCAGGCTCCCTCCTGAAGATCGGTAAGTCCTGGGGGGGGATCGGAGGCCCCCCAGGTGAAGAGGAGGGACAGCGGGAGCCAGCGCACATGGAGGTAAGTGAATGTCATTTTTATTTTTTTTTTTTTTTTACAGTTAGCAGCTGCTGCTGCAGAAGCGGGGGGGGGGGCGGCCTATTCCGGGGGCTCTCCTGGAGCCATCCGACCCCCCACGGGGGATCGGATGGCACCAAATTAAAGGGGAGACCCGGCCGGATCCAACAAGGGGTCAGGTGAGTATTTTTTATTTTTATTTTTTAAACTAGAAGCGATCAAAGTCAAGCACGTAACACCTACGGGCTTGGCACTTAAGGCCCAGCCAAGCCAGCACGTAGGTGTTACGTGCTTGGCAACAAAAGGGTTAAGTTACCTTAAGTTACGGCAGAGCATGGGTTATAATATAACAAATTAGGGACTCATCTGTTTACATCGTCTTGCCTGTGAGGAGTTGTTACAGTGGTAGGGAACCCTAACTCTCATTAAATTGGGGGAGTCTATAAAGGGGGTTAGAACACCTAGACAGATTAGCTTTAGCTCATTCTAAATGTAGTTGTGGGGTGATCAGACATCTGGTACAGGAGGGAGACAGCAGCAGAGGAGATAGAATAATCCAGTCAAGTTTTATAACTTTGCTTAGGGAGGAAGCTTAAAGCCCAAGTGACTATTTAGAGACAGGAAATCACTGCAGCTACCTTTCATACTAAAGGGGAACCAGATCTATGTGCTGTGGATTGGATTTTAGAAAGAAAGTTGGACTAGTATAGAGTATACCTGATGACTGCCCAAAGACTGTCAGTATCTCAATCTCACATCATTACCCACAAGGTCCCCACAGCCCAAGCAACCAGAAACCACTTCCTACATGCCAGTGTAAACCTTAGGCTCATGTGTGCTACAATAACATTTACATTTTTCTACTGTTAACCCTTCTAGTGCCAGCTACGTGAGTCTCACATAGCAGCCTCTACTCCACTTAAGTGCCAGCTACGTGAGACTCACATAGCTGACTTTAAACCCCCACAGAAAAAAAAATATAAAAGTTAAAAACTCACCTGGGGGGGGGGGGGGGGGATCGGACGCCCCCGGGTGAAGAGAAGACCCGGCCTAATCTAACGAGGGGTCAGGTGAGTTTTTAAGTTTTATTTTTATTTTTTTTCTTTGGGGGTTTAAAGTCAGCTACAATAAACCTCTTCACGAGGGCGCCCGAAATAGCCCCCCCACCCCCCCCCACTTCGGCCGCTGGCACAATAAACTGTAAAAGAAAAAAAAATTACATTTACTCACCTGTGGCCGCTATTCCTCCTCTTCACCGGGGGGGGGGGGGGGGGGGCACATGGTGAGAAATTGCCCTCTCCCTCACTTCCTGGTTTTTGCCTGTTAGCCCCGCCATCATCGGTGACCCGGCACCTGTCACCCGGCAGCCGGCGAGAGAAGCTCAGTCACTGTTGGAGATCGGAGGAGGAAGGTTGGAGGGGGGAGATGGCTCTGATCCCTCAACCCCCCAGCCCTCCTCCACCGATCACCAGCAGCTGTCATCGGAGCGTCATGGGACATGATCGGGACATCGGAGGTGAGTAGAAAAAAATAAATAATAAATGGCATTTTTTCTAATGTGTGTGTGTGTGTGTTTATCTTTACTGTTAACCCCTTGTGAACTGGTAAGGGTTTCATGAGACCCCTATACCAGTTCACAAGGCTGGGGGCTGGCAAGGTACCTGCCTCCCCAAAGCCCGGGGAGGGGGCGAAGAGCCTGGGCCCACAGAGGGTATGTGGGCTTGTAGGATGCAGGGTGGGGGCCCCACAAGCTGGCCCCTGCACCCTGTTCCTACAAGCCCCCATAGCTGGTCCCGGGCTGGTAATGCTGGGTAAGGGGGACCCCATGTCATTTTTTGGGGGATTTTTTAAGGGGTTTTAACTCTTAAAATTCCCCCCAAAAATGTGCCCCCCCCCCAGGTAGGGGGAACCCTATGCCATTTTTTTTAATGAACCCCTTATGTTTATAGCGTGGATAGTAGTTGTATTTTATTTGTAAATGTTATAAAATGCTCTTTTCAGTTTGGGGGGTCTCCTGGGCAAGAATGGGGGGCTACCATGGTTTTAATTAATAAAACAAATGTTTTATTTAAAATAAAGGAGACGGTTGTCTAAAAAATACTATTTTATTTATTTGTTGTTTTTTTACACAAAAATATTTAAAAAACAGTAGAAAAATTAGAAACAAGACATTTCATATTAAATTCTAAACTCTGCTGCAAAATATATATATATAATTTTCCTGGAAATTTCAGCAAAAATCACGGTTAAACATGGCTCAAAATGGGGAAAAATGACCTGTCAACAGAGGGTGACAAAACTTCAAGTAGGATGGCAATTAAAAGGGTTAATAGTGCCTATGCATGCTGGGTATTGTTCTGATCGGGGGACCTTGGGCTTTCAGATTTAATTTTTGTTTTATCTTGTTTGCATATTGATATTTTAAGAAAACATGTTTTTATTCTGCTTTTTTATAATTTTTTTAGGGAAAGCCTGTGCAACCTAAGAATTCTTCAAGGGATTACTTCCAGAAAGCTGGGTACGCTTAGAAAGCTTAACATGTGTACTTTCAGGGAATATATGGTTTATGGAGGATATTCCAAATGTAAAGGGTTGTTTTGGTTGAAATATTGCAAGGTTGCACACTTTGTATGCAGAGCTGAAATTTTCAAGTAAAATTACCATTACGCACATGCTTTACTTTGGGGTGCTTGGCAACACTTCCCTTGACAGTAGCTATGCATGTTGGGTATTGTTCTGTTCAGTGGATGCTGCTTTTTCAGATTTTACTTGTTTTTTCTTGTTTGTATATAGTTTTTTTTTAGGAAAATGTGGCTTTGATTCTTCTTTTTTATTCTTTTTTAGGGAAACTCTGTGCAACCTAAGAATTGATTGAGGGATTACTTCCACAAAACTACACCCACATAAACAAGCCTGGTATGCCTAGAAAGCTTGAGGTGTGTACTTCCAGAGAATGTATAGTTTGTGGGGGTATTTCAAATTTAAAGGGTTGTTTTTCTTGAAAAACTGCAAGGTGTGTTTAGCGCGTAGCATAGTTGTATTTTATCTGAAAATCTCCTAAAGCTCTGTTTCAGTTTGGGGCAGGAAAGGGTGTCTACCAATACATACAGTATGTGGTACTGCTGTAATAGGGAGAAATTGGGGTTTCACACGCAATAAGATTTTATTGACAAACTTACATTTTTTATTACAAAAAAACATTACAAATTGCCAAAAATAGATTTTTTTTATTTTTTTGAACATATTTCACCCAAAAGTATTGAGAATACATAAACAAGACCAAACAAGACATTTCATGTTGAAGCTCAGACTGAAAAAAAACAATATATTCTTTTCCTGGAAAATCCCTGGAAATCCCTTCAAAAATCGAGGTTGAACATATGTAGCGCAAAATAGTGAAACGTGGTCTGGTAACAAAGGGTGACAAAAATTCTAGGAAGGCTGGCACTTAAAGGGTTAAATCAGGGCAGATTCCAGGCTTATGCAATCCCTTGGGCAAAATAGTCTCAGTAGGCCACTTAGTGGTGCATCATGTCACATCACATCTTGTCACCCTTTCTCTCCACCACCACTGATAGGTCCTCCTTTGCCACTTCTCTGCTGCTAATCAATTTCTGATCTTTGTTATCTTCTTCACAGCTCTTAATCAACCTTTGAGTTCTTCCTTCTTCCTCTGCTGGTGATCCTTCTATGCTACTACTGAAAGGGTCCATGACCAATCATCATTTTCTGAGCTGCCGCCAATCACACTCCATTCCATTCTCCTTTGCCTGGTGCTTGTCCACAAGACACATGGCTCACCACTGCCAACTGAAGAATCATTCTGTGCACCCGTTTCCACCCTGAAGATACCAGGGACCTCAGCACATGCCTGGGAATGCCCAGTGCTGTGTTTGCTGCTAGTTGTCCTTTAATAAAATAGCAGTATTTTTGTATTGCACCTAATATATTGTGGAGAGAAAGCAATTTGTGTTGTATCAGTGACAAGGATAAAAGAGAACAAGTTTAGTTTTGTTTAGTTTTGTTTGACTTATCGCTACATATATCCCATGAATGGGATGAATGGGACTCTTCACATAAGCCTCTAAACATGCTTTTGTGGAGATAAATGACCTTTTTAACATGGCAGTGGATGCCAGCATGCTTCTTTTAATTCCTGAGTTACAGTTCATGTTGTATATATGGCCTTCATGGGTTGAGTTTATTTTATTAGCCATTTATAAAAAGCCAAGGAATTTTTTAATCTCTACTTTAGCTTCCCTTGAGGAAACTATTTACAAGGCACAGGACTTTTATGTGACTAATGGGCTCTTCCATTTAATCAAATGAATGAGGCCTGTTCTGAATCCCTTTTATTATAGGTTGTATATCTGAAAACAGTTGTAGCATTTTGATGAGGATCAATACATTTTCTCTTTAGTGCTTTCTTTACAGCCCAGTTTCTGCAGCCATTTAAACTATTACTTTTTATTTTATGTAATTTCTTTTTTTTCCTAGTTGGCTATTCTTATTTTTTATTATTTCTTTTATTGTTGCTCTCTAGATTGTGGATTATTGCTCTGTTTTTATTTCAAATGTTCTCTCTTTAGTTTTTGCCTTTCTTCTTCATCTCAGCTTCAATGAGCTTCAGGGCTTGTCATTTGATGCATAATAAAAGTGCAATAATGAAATGCTGAATGCTCTACAATGGCACTCTTGGGTTCTAGACCCACTGCGGGAACCAAACAGAGGCAAATACTTAGGTAATTAAATAATTACTGTAGGTTGAAAAATGCCTTGTGTTAATTGAATCTCATTTTCAGACACTCCAGGGTTATCCAGGGAGAGAATACAAATCCTATACATTGTAATTTTTCAGAATCGTAATTGACTTGATTCGCCAAGCACTGGGTACAGTTAATGAGAAGGAGATCCTTCTTTTCTTCTACTTAATATTCGATAAGAATAATTTATACATTTTTGCCATCCTATTTAATTTTTGTCCGAGCCTGGTCTCTTGACTGTTTGGCCTAGGCTGCAGTCCCCGTGCTTCTTGCAGGTCACATAGTGCTGGAGGTTAAAACTCTGCACAAAAAGATTCCAAAGCTGACCACAAGCCTTCCCCTGAGGCATCCAAATAACCCCCCCAGGTCACCCCAAAACTCACCTTCTTCCTTGCTCCCTCACTGATGTAAATACTGCAAGCAGCAACCCTGCATCTTTGGGTTGTGCACGTTCTCCTGTCCCCAGCTTCCGATTGCTGTAAACAAAACAGTTTTCTGAGCATCAAATATGCACAGCAAACAGTTCTGATTGGACGAGAGCCCGCACACGTGCCGTAGGACTGGGGAAAGGTGAGTTTGTATGGGCGATCATGGGGGTTTCACACACGGGGCATTCCAAATCAGGATGCTCCAGTGGCAAAAAACAATGGTTTTGTTCCGCTATAAGTCTTTTTTTATGGGGCCTGCTCTGACATTTCCTACGGGGCCCTGTGAAACCTATATATGCCCCTGCTTGAATAGGGAGCATTTTGGTCTCTTTTAGCCCACGATATTAAGCCTTACATGGTCTCTCCTTAAAGAGGAACATCGGAGGCCCTGGAATCTAAAAGACACCAGGGCTACTCGGGTTCCACTCCTTGGAGCATCCTGCATAGGAATGCCCCCCTATGTTAAACCCCCCAGAAGTCCCGTTGCACTCACCTTGTCTCGGAGCCCTCGCCGCGCCTCCAGGCTTGCCTCTAGCCGTGTGCACCCAGCCTTTCTGTGTGGAGGAGGTAAGCGGGGGATGCGGCCGGTGGCGCACTCGGCTGCTTAGCCATATGCGGCACCAAATGGAGAGAGTGAAAGAGAGTGAGCTGATTGGTTGAGTGGGGAGCTCATGCCAATCAGCGTGCTTCTCCTTGTCCCGAGTCTGTGCAGTGGAAGTGATAGGAATGTGAGTGAATGGGGCAACCTAGGGAGATACATACAGCGGGGCATCCCAATTTGTTTACTGAGAGAAACAACACCCCGAAAAGTGAAAATTGGGTGTGTTGTTTCTCTTTAAGTGTCTTCTCTCTACTGTTACGATGTTACCAAGCCTAACCTACCATACATACATCACTTCCAGACTTGTGCTGCCAAGGGCCACTGATCTCTAATCCCATTCAGTCTACAAGTAATGGCTGTGGAATTATTAACGCTATACTCATATAGTATATATATAGATATTACACACCCAATCTGCTTTCTGGGAGCTTGAATTATCATAGAGGTGAGCATAGATGTCATTCTTGCCACTGCCTCTTTCAGACACTTTTAAAGAGGAACAACACACAGGAATTTCACTTTCCCATGTGTTGTTCCTCTGTGTGGCGGCATCCCGAATTGGAATTCCCCGCTGTGTGTATCCCCTAGGTCACCCCATACACTCACCTTCCTTCCCCTCCCACAGCGCAGACTCAGACGAGAGCGAGTGCTCTAGCTGTCATTTTAGCACGCTAGCTGTCACTCAGCTCTCTTTGCTGCCGCTGACGGCTAAGCGAGGGCCGAGTTGAGTGCACCCCCAGCTGCATCCCCCCATGCCATGCCTGCGGTGTTCATTCAGAAAGGCTGGGCTGGGGTGCGTGCACGGCTAGAGGTAAGCAGGGATGCGGCCACAGTGCGGCTCAGGAGACTGTCAGTGGATCTGGGCATCTAGGGGTTCCACGAAGTGGGGCGTCCCAATTCGGGAAGCCCCAAGGACAGGAACTCGGAGGGCCCAGGAGGCCTTTGGACTCCAGGGTCTCCGATGTTCCTCTTTAAACCCATGCCCCTCCCCTTAAACCCATGCTGGGCTACATCGCCATCTTTTCCACTGCTAACTTCTGTCAACTTCTGCTAAGTTCTGAATACTGATTAGATGTTCAAACCAATTTCTTAAATATATAATTATGGACTAAAATATCATGCTTCTCTGCTAAGAGAAATTGTCATATTTCGTTTAAGGATATTAATGTATAGTCTATGCAGTCTATGAGTCATGCAAATGTGCATTTTAATGACAAGATTGCTTTATAACCCAATAACATATTCTGTAGACAGGAAGTGAAATTGAAAACTAAATTAAAAATGAGCTAACTTTAAACAGCAGACTGTGCAGCTGGGAATTCATGTTCTATAGAGTAGTACAGCAAGATTCCGTGATATTCTTTATCAGATTCCAATTATAAGACTAGCTGGGTTTTGTTCATTTTTGGTCTGACATAGAAATAAAAAGTGCAAAATGAAATAAATAAGTAAAACTAATAAAGCAGTGAAAATACACTTTATAAAGAGCCTGATTTACCAAAGACAAGAGTTCTCAGCACTTTTGTTTGAGGCTCCATTTATCTGCAGAGAGTGTTTCAACATTGAGTATTTAAAAGGGCTGAGTTTGCCGGGTATTAGTACTTATATTACTTGTACAGCTGCTGAGTACAGCAGCTACAGATGAAAGTGTATCTTATTGCATACCATTACTATAACCTAGTCCTGGTGGAGCTTTAACTTGATTTTAAATTAATTTTAACTTCATATTTGATGTTATACTATTTTGTACATTTCAATACTAGGTCAAGTCTCCCGCCCCTCCTTTCCTTCCAAAGTCAGGATGAAGACATTTTCTAATTAAGACATTTTGTTCGAGCAGCAAAACAGCTGCTTAGATTAGCATAGGTTATAAATACTTTGCATGAATTGTCCACATTTATGAGCAAATGAAATGTAGATTGTAGCTCACATTTAAAAAAATGTACAAAATTAATTTGCCAACTAATTAAAATATTTAAGTTATGATAGCGTCCTACTGATATCTCCATGAGAACTGTGTACAATTAGAGAAAGCTCTAAAATGCAGACCCTGTGTCCTTGCCATTTTTCATTAATTATATTTGGAGCCATTAAGAGACTTTTGACATGCTAGGGAGTATGTTGAATGTTCTAAGGCTGCATTGGTTACCTATTAAAACATATACAGAATTATTTTTGATCTCCTTTCTTTAGAGTAATAAAGAAATAAGAACTATCAAGCCATCCCAATCTCTCTTCCAGGATATTACATGTTCAATCCCTACCTAACTCCCTGGGATATAAAAAGATCTGGCATAAAATTAAATATCGATACATACAGAGGGTCTGATATCTGATAGGGCATGTGTCCACTCTTTCTTCCGTGCCCTCAGGGCCTGAAAATGCCATACTTAATAAGATGATGTATTGAACTTTTCAGACATTTCTACTTCTGGTTCTCTAAAAGCAAGCCTAGCTTCTGGAGATTACATGACCACTCATGGGTTGTGCTAACCTGTAGTCCTGTAATATCAATTGTACAGTGATGTGTTTGCTCAGCATAGCTAAACCAGCGCTGCACCGCTAGCTATTGTCTACTCTGGTACTGCCGCTACTGGCTTGTGAAGGTTTCCTGGTCTCCTAGCCCTAGGCCACAGGAGTGCAGGCAGGTAAGATGTCCCCATCTTGTGCCTTGTACTTTCATAGCACATCTGATCTGAAGTTTGATTTAAAAAATACAGGGAAGGGGGGGGGGGGTGCATGCACGTGACTTAGCAGGTCAGGTGCACAGCTTCACAAACCGTAAGGCTATGCAGCTCCTTTGCAGCTTAACGGATGGCAAAGTTGGACCTTCTCTGCCCCAACACCGCTCTGCGGACTAGCAGGGCTCCTGGACAGCATGGTCCCGCAGCCCAAACATGCCAAATGAATCAGCTGGGAACTCCAGTCCCAGCAAGATCCAAGATGACGACGGCCATGTGCAGCAGGGAGGAAGGCATGGGCAGCACAGCCGATGAAGCGTTGCTGGATTTATTAGAAAGCTGGCCTCAGCAATTCCATCCTCAATTAAGGCAGGTGCTCCCTCCTCCATCGAACAGGACACCATCTCCCAGCTACGGTCCATCATCAGAGAGGAGGTACTTGTTCAGCTCAGCTAAGCAGATGACAGCTCTGTTAAAAGATACCAGGGATCTGGGGCAGCGCACAGAGCATGTGGAATCCTGCTTAGATAATGCTACCACTATTTTGACGGAACATGAGGAAGAAAAACCTCAATGTCACATGAAAAACCACAAATGCAGATGTTACTTCTGCTTTAGGGGCCTCCTTGAGACCATAGAGGACATGCCTGGCACCATAACATCCGTGCTGCTGGAGCTAGTCCCTGAGGTCTCAATAGAGTGCCTTGAGCTCAACCAAGCTCACCGGGCATTACCAAGAGACCCACAGACAGCCCCCCGCAACATAGTCATATGTTTTCAAAACTACCAAACCAAGGAACTGGTTTTAAAAGCATCCAGAAAGAAAGCCCTGCTTTTTTTCCAGAACAACAACTACTCATTTTAACCCTGTCACAAGTATTGCAGGAGCTAGATATAAAGTATAGATGGGGCTTCCACTTAAAGGTTGTGTTCATGCATGCAGGGAAACAAGTCCCAGCCTCTACCCTACAGGAGCTTCATGACCATTTTATGGCACTGGGCTTGAAACAGCCGGAACAGGAAATATGCTCTCCAGGACCCCTCTCCAATCCAAAATTCCCAAAGACCCTGTTTACTGCTACTAGAAGGCAGATAGAGATTTTCTTTACTCCCCCCAGTAGCAGAGATCACAGGTCGTGAAGCAACTGCTCTCTCAGGTGTTCCAACCTAGCCAGAATGGCTGAAGAAGGCTTGGGAATTAGGATACCACCATGCACTCCTCAAACTGATTGGCAGTATTTTAGGGACCTAACGCTCATAAGGCATTGTTTCCACTTACTGTGACCCCTCCTGGGCCCATATTTTGTGTGTTATGTTTTACAGTTGTTCTCTCTTGTTGTATTCAGTAGCGCCTCCCTTTGCACTCAGGCAACAGTAGGGTCTAATTGCAAATACTGTTATACCTTTTGTTATGTCCCATGTTTGCAGGTTTACAAATAGATGGATGTGAGAGCTAGCCCACACTTTTAATTGTAGGCACTAAGTTGATAGTATTTACTTAGCCTATTGTGTACTGGTACCCCCCCCCCCCCTTGTGGGAGGGAGTATTAGCTCCCCGAGGATAGGTTTCTTTCTGACGAAGTATGAGCTATACTTCTGTGCCTGGGCCACAGATGAACATTGGGTTATGTATACCATATCTATCCTATTCTTACTCTCCTCCCTTTACTGCTTTTCTGCCTTCCTACCTTCCTCCCTACCCCACTCCCTAGTCCTTATATACCTACACCCCAGGAACCCCCAGGCTGGGGGTGGTCTAGAGTATTTAACTAGTTTAACTATAGGCTGATATAGTATGTATCCAGGAGACCCACTTTTCTATCCAAACAGCTTAGTAATAGATATGCATCCTACTTCCAAGCCCAGAGCCAAACAAAACGGGGTGTTGGGTTATCTTTCTCTTGAAATAAGCAGATCCCAGACGTCTCAGGTCTCTACTTACTCCTTCAGGGCATGTTACAAGATTCAGAAGTAACTAAACTACTTCACTCCTAAGAGCAAACAACTCCCCTTTCCCCGTGCCATCTACTTCGGAAGCACCAAAAAGGTTTTCTATGTGGAGACTCTAACATGGTCTTGCACCCCCATCTAGATAGATTCATACCACCCAACCCACAAACCGTTTACACAGCAAAGCCTTTAGCCATATCATAACCAACACCCAATTAATTGACCCTTGGAGAGATTCCCATCCACATAATAGCACACACTGTTCAGCACCCCATAAGCTGTTCATTAGAATAGACCACATTCTGGTGCATAACCGGTTTCTACCTCAAACTAGTCCTCATTATCTGTGAATCCTTAGTCATCAAACAGGGTCCCTCTTAGTGGGTCCTGAATGACTCCTTGATATTTACTAAGACCCAAGTGGAAGGCCTAAGCGAGGAAGCAAATTAATATTTTACCTTAACTGCACCCTCAGCCTCTTCACCTGTTACCCTGTGGGGGGGTTTTAAGTGTTTGATGAGGGGACGCTTAATATCACTAGCCTTTAGGAGAAAGAAAGAGAGAGGAGCATGCTACATGCAGGTAAGGGGAAATACACAAGTGCCCCAACAGCATTTTAATCTGACCCTACACCATCTTCATGGGACAAAGCTGAATCACTCTGCGCCCAACTTTATTTACTCCAATCCAGTGAAGTAGAGGGTCATTACAGGTGGTCTAACCGGAAGTATTATACAGCGACAAATAAGCCGGGCTCGTTGCTGGCATCCCAGCTATGCTGTCAGGAGAACACACCTAAAACAATAAAGCTTAAAACAAATGAAGGGGAGATAACGGGTAATCCTTGCAAGGTCCTGGAAGAATTCAGGTCCGAGATATCAAAACTTTATGAAGTGCCCAATCCCCTATGCAGTGACTCCGCTGTGGCCTTTTTTGATGACATCTCTCTCCCCACTTTCCCCCCTAGACCAAAAACAGGCAGTTGATGTGGGCCTCATCACAAAGGAAGTCACAGAGGTTATAAACACTTTAAAGACCAGTAAGAGGCCAAAGCCTGATGGTTTTACACCTCTTTTTCATAAGAAATTCCAATAATCCCTCCCATAATCTCTCCACACTTAGTTACCCTCTTCAACTTTATCAAGGCAGGCAACCTATTAGACTCAGAGATGCTTAACCATTGATATGATCCCCTAAAGCATACTCACTAAAATGATAGCAACGAGAATCCACATTTTTTTGGGCAGCATTATATACATTAGGTGACATTTTTACCAAGGAGACAGGCCGGAGTTGGAGTTAGAAGGATTCTGTAACTAATCAGTATTGCTAAAGAGAAAATATTAGAAATCATGTTAGTATGTTTAAATATTGCTAAGGTCTTCGACTCTATCTCTCGGGATTACCTATTTGGTTGGGGCCTCCTAGCTTAGGTTTCGGCTATATATATATCGCCTCATGTTAAATATGCAGGATTTGAATCTGTATCCTTTGACATCTGAAGGGGGACAAGACAGGGGTGCTCCGTATCTCCTATCCTCTTTATCCTGGCCCTGGAACCATTGGCAATCAAAATTAAAGAAAACACTTTCATAAAAGTGACCCCCCTCTACAGTAAGGAACATAAATTGTCTATGTTAGCAGACAATGTGGTGCTCTTACTTACCGTCCTGCACACTACAGCACCCAATATCATTAAGGAACTGCAGGGCTTCCTTTATATATCTGGGCTAGAGGTAAAAAGCCCATGGCATTGGATGTCTGTCTCTTAGGCAACCCCCTTTTCCCCTAGGATTGCAAGCTTTAAATAGTGGGCTAACAAAGGATCCTCTACAGTGAAATCTTTAAGCTCCCCTCAGTGCCATGCTGGACAGGACACTTTTTTCTACATAAGAAGATATGCCTCCCGCAGAAATATTTAGATACCTGCAGTTGAATCACTTTGTTACTACCCTGCTATCCACTTCGCACACTCCAAGCATTGTGAACTGGTATAGGGGGTCTCATGAATCAGAGGTTAATGGCAAGTCACATGCTAGCCACAGGTGACTTGCCAGCCCCCTAAGCCTTGTGAACTGGCATAGGTGTCTCATGGACCCCTTACCAGTTCACAAAGGGTTATGTGTAAAAAAAGGCACCACACACAGGAAAAAAATACTTATATTTTTTTAAAACACACCTCCAATCATGTGTCCTGCGGCGATCCAGTCCCCTGGCAATCCACTGACAGCTGCCTGGGCTAATCACAGGAGGGGGCCGGGGGAGGCAGGGGACCACAGCCCCCTAGCCCTCCACTCCGGCATCTGACAGTTCCAAGCCCAGAGTTGGATGACATCACGGGTGACATAATCTGCCCCGCCCTCCTTACCTCAATTCCAACCAACCCTTAATGAACTTTTATTTTACATAAAATGACACAGAAACCAGTTTTAATTTTGTTTTGTTTTTTATTAATAACTGGCAAATTCTTTTGCCTTTAATTTTTTTTGTTTGTAGAATACATTTTTGTGTTTTCAACTTTTTTTTTATTTTACAAATGTAAAAAATATATTAACATTTTTAAAAATTGTAAAAAATTTTAAATGTCTAAAACTATATACAAAGGCATGGCAGGCCCCAGATAATTACTCTTCATCTGTGGGCCCCAACGAATCTCGCAGCTCCTGTATATCGCCCACCAGCCGAAACACCGCAAATCTGGCATGTGCGGTGTCTGTAAAAAAAAGAGAAGGAACTTATTGTTCTGCAAATACATGTTTAACAGCTGTGGATGGAATGATTATTAGGGTGAAATCTAACTCATGAGGCCATATGTCATTATGCTAAGGAATTTCTTAAAGGAAGAGGCCATATGCCATTATGCTAAGGAATTTCTTGAAGGAAGAGGCCATATGTCACTATGCTCATGACATTGACAGTGGATTTAGGTTGATTGATGATGATGTCATTTTTCACATACTCTAAGAGGCTGATTCATTATTAGCGGCAGGTAGCGACAGATGAGCGTCTGTAGCAGGCATTTTCAGAGCGCCCACTAGTAGTCGCAGTGCTCGGCCGTGAGTCGCTACTTTATAGCGACTCAGTCGCTGTTCAGTAATGTTGAATACATTGTGAGGAGTCGCTATTTGACCAATACAGCGCTGTATGGGAGCGCATGTTAGCGACTGCTCATAGCGACCGACTCACACCATATTCAGCAAAAAAACAGCCTCACAAACCTCTGGCGCTTAAAAATATTTGTTTGAAGAAAAAAAAAAAAAACGTTTCAAGAGAAGAAAAGGATCGTCCTTTGAAATGTATGGGAGAGCGCCAGGTAGCGAGAGGTCATACCTGGCGCTGTGCAAGGCTGAACGCTGGCGCTGTTCGCTGAGGCTGTGAAAATGATGAATCAGACGCTAAATGACACTATCCCAGTCGCTAAACAGATTCTGCTTGATAAATGTGTAATTGAGTGCCGTGTCCGGCGTTCACCAGTCGCTACCTGTCGCTACCTGTCATTAACCAGCCACTACCTGACGCTATCCCTTCTTAAATAAGGGCCTATCTATTTACATTACAACTTACTTCGGTGGTGGGCGACCTCTGCTTCGGGGACCTCCCTACGGTCTAGGGCCTGCCACTGCTGGGAATGTGAGGCTGTAGAGACATTTAAAATAGGCTCACTTCTAATGTCTGATTGAACAGTAACCAAATGACACTTAGAATGTGTGTGTGACATCACGCACCTTCTCCATGTTCCTCCAGGGCATGATCTGCTGCAGTCTCAGCTCCAGATCCTTCACCCGTTACATATTCATCTATAAAAAGAGATTTAGGGAATCAGTTTTTTGTAAATAGCATGTTTGTGTGTGGGGTTACATTCAGAGTCACATACCGGAGGCTAATGGCTGAGTTGTTTCGTACAACTGCTTGCCCACGCCGTGTGGACCCTCCTCTGTGGATAGGTCCAGGGGCTAGGAAATTGACCCTGGAGATGGGAGCCTGAAAGGGCTCTCCCCCTCCTCTCTCGATGGGCGTCACTCACCGGGTGTCGTCCTGGCTCCTGGATGCTGTTCTTTCAGATGCGATCATGCTGGCAACAGGAGCAGAGGGGCAGGCGATCAGATCATCACCTGCCCCTCTGCTCCTGTAGCCAGCATGATCGCATCTGTCATCACATCAAGGGACAAAGGAGCTGACGATCGGAGGTAAGTAAATTAATTAATTAGTTAATAAAAGTCATTTTTTCTTATGTGTCAGTGTGTTTTTTTTTACATTTAACCCCTTGTGAACTGGTAAGGGGTCCATGAGACCCCTATAGCAGTTTCCAAGGCTGGGGGCTGGCAAGTCACCTGCGGCTAGCGGGTGACTTTCCATTAACCCCCGGCCCCCCCAATTACCTGCCTCCCCAAAGCCCAGGGGGAGCAGAAGAGCCCGAGCCCACAGAGGGTATGTGGGCTTGTAGGCCAGAGCTGGCCCCTGCACCCTGTTCTACAAGCCCCCATAGCTGGTCCCGGGCTGGTTATGATGGGTAGAGGGGACCCTATGTCATTTTTTTTTTAAATTAACCCCTTATGTTTATAGTGTGGATAGTAGTTGTATTTTATTTGTAAACGTTATAAAGTGCTCTTTTCAGTTTGGGGGGGTCTCCTGGGCAAGAATGGGGGGGCTACCGATACATATGTGGTACTGTTGTAATCGGGAGAAACGGGGGCTTTTTTACGCAAAAATATTTAAAAAACAGTAGAGAAATTACAAACAAGACATTTCATGTTAAAGCCTAAACTCTGCTGTAAAAAATATGTATATAATTTTTCTGGAAATTCCAGCAAAAATCATGGTTAAACATGGCGCAAAATGGAGAAAAATGACCTGTCAACAGAGGGTGACAAAATTTCAAGTAGGCTGGCAATTAAAAGGGTTAATAGTACCTATGCATGTTGGGTATTTTTCTGCTCAGGGACCTTGCACTTTCAGATTCAGCTTGTTTTTTGTTGTTGTTTTTTACTTGTTTGCATATTGATATTTTAGGAAAACATGTTTGTTAATCTGCTTTTTTATAATGTTTTTTAGGGAAACCCTGTGCAACCTAAGAATTCTTCAAGGGATTACTTCCAAAAGGATGAGCCCACTACAACAAGCTCAGTACGCTTAGAAAGCTTAACATGTGTACTTTCAGGGGATATTCGAAATGTAAAGGGTTGTTTTGGTTGAAAAATTGCAAGGTGTGCACTTTGTCAGCAGAGCTAAAAATTTCAAGTAAAATTACCGTTATGCGCATGCTTTACTTTGGGGTGTTTGTCAAAGTACCTATGCATGTTAGGTACCGTTCTGTTAAGGGGATGTTGCATTTTCAGATTTTACTTGTTTTTTCTTGTTTGCATATAGCTTTTTTAGGGGAATGTGGCTTTGATTCTTCTTTTTTATTCTTTTTTAGGGAAACTCTGTGCAACCAAAGAATTGATTGAGGGATTATTTCCACAAAACTACACCCACATAAACAAGCCTGGTATGCCTAGAAAGCTTGAGGCATGTACTTCGAGAAAATATATTTGTGAGGCGTATTTCAAATTTAAAGGGTTGTTTTTCTTGAAAAACTGCAAGGTGCACTTAGCACCTAGCATAGTTGTATTTTATCTGAAAATCTCCTAAAGCGCTGTCTCAGTTTGGGGTAGTCTCCTGGGCAGGAAAGGGTGTCTACCAATACATATGTGGTACCGCTGTGACCGGGAGAAATTGGGGTTTCACACACAATAAGATTTTATTGACAAACTTACATTTTTTATTACAAAAAACACTACAAATTGCAAAAAAATAGATGTTTTTTTTTTTTATTTTTTTGCACATATTTTACCCGAAAGTATTGAGAATACACTAAAAAAGGCAAAACAAGACATTGCATGTTGAATCTCAGACTCTGTTGAAAAAAGCAATATATAATTTTCCTGGAAAATCCCTGGAAATCCCTTCAAAAATCAAGGTGGAACATATGTAGCGCCAAATAGTGAAACGTGGTCTGGCAACAAAGGGTGAAAAAAATTCTAGGAAGGCTGGCACTTAAAGGGTTAAAGTGGACCAACACCCAGGATTTTCACTATCCTGGGTTTTGGTCCACTTCCGCGGGGCACCCTGATCGGGGGTGCCCCGCTACGTGAAACCACCCAGATCGCCCTAAAAAACTCACCTCACCCCGCTCCTACGAGAGCGCTCGTCCAATCAGAGTGCTCAGAGGCATTGTGGTATGTACGGACAAGCGACGGGAGCGCGCCCGCGCCGGCCATTCACAAACGGCCGGCACGGGTGCGAGCCCTGCTAGAGAGAAGCGCGAGATGCGGCTCTCGCATGCGCCGATGGAACGGGGATAAGGTAAGGTTTCTGGGTGTCCTGCTGGGTTTCACACAGCGGGGCATCCCGATTATGGATGCCCCGTGGGGAGGGATCTGATCGGCCCAGGAACCTTATAGATTCCTGGGCTGATCCCCCCTGGGTGTTGCTCCACTTTAAAGGCCTACCTTCTGTATTAGTTACATCTAGCATGCAATTGGTATGTACTTACTTGGGAAATGGTTCGCAAAAAATTGCCACACCCGGGGCATGTGCAGTCGCTTCAGGTCCGACCAGTGCTGCATGATCTGCGTATAAGTGAAGGTGGTGTCCGTTTCCTGTTGGATCCTGTCCACGATCTCCAGGGCCAGATTCCTCTTCTCAAAGGCGTTGGGCAGGTAGTCGTACCTGCGCTCAAGCATAGTCTAAAAAACACAAACAACAAAATAGTCGTTAGATCAAACAGCATACAAATATATTTCCCAATTAGATCAGTTGACTAAATGACATTCCACAACACATTTCTAGCCTTAACCTATCCTTCTAGTTGCAAGTAAGTTGGTTAGTACATGTGTGCACTAACTTCTGTTTGGCAGGGAGTTTAAATCGCTTTTAAAAACAACTGTTTCTTCCTGCGCTTCCTTAAGGCCAATGCATTATTATTATTATTATTATTATTGTTTATGTATATAGCGCCATCATCTTCCGTAGCGCTTTACAAAGTAGTAATTACAGACAGGGTAGAAACATACGATACATATACTATTTCAAATGCAGTTTTACAGAGATGACAATGGATATTCTGAGTACAAGATACAATAGGGGAGAGAGCCCTGCCCTTTGCGAACTTACAGTCTAAAGGAAGAGGGGTGAAGACGAGGGGGAAGGATCACAAACAGTCAGTATTGAGCTTTGTGGCATGTGCTCTTTAGAAAATTGGTTAGGCCAGATTACATGCTTGTCTGAATAAGCGCGTTTTAAGGGCCCCTTTGAAGGTTTTGAGGGTTGTGGAGTGGCGGATTGGGTGCGGGAGGGCATTCCAGAAGATTGAAGTTGCACGTGAGAAGTCCTGGAGGCGGGCGTGAGAGGAGGTGACCAGGGTGGAGGACAGGAGAAGGTCGGCAGAAGAGCGGAGGCTGCGTCTAGGTTGATACTGTTGGATTAGAGATGAGATATAGGGAGGGGCCTGGTTGGAGAGAGCTTTGTAGGCGAGAGTTAGAGTTTTGAACAGGATTCGCTGTGGGACTGGCAGCCAGTGTAGGGATTGGCAGAGAGGCGCAGAACTAGAGTAGCGAGAGGAGAGATGGATGAGGCGAGCAGCAGAGTTCAGAATAGATTGGAGGGGTGCCAGTCTGTTAGTTGGTAGGCCACAAAGAAGGATGTTGCAGTAATCCAGACGTGATATGACCAGGGCATGCACTAGCATTTTAGTGGTGTCAGGTGAGAGGAAAGGACGGATGCGGGAGATGTTTTTAAGTTGGAGGCGACAGGAGGTGGCCAGGGAGTGAATATGTGGTTTGAAAGAGAGGGCAGAGTCCAGAATGACTCCCAGGCACCGAGCTTGGGGAGTTGCTGATATTGTGTAATTGTTGACAGAAATAGACGTGTTAGAGAGGGGAGGGGAGTTAGATGGTGGGAAAATGACCAGTTCTGTCTTGTCCATGTTTAGCTTGAGGTAGCGAGATGACATGAATGAAGAAATAGCTGAGAGGCAGTTGGGGAGACGAGATAGTAGAGAGGAGAGATTGGGGCCTGAGAGATATATCTGAGTGTCATCCGCATAGAAGTGGTATTGGAAGCCTAATGAAGTAATAAGTTTGCCAAGGCCATGGGTGTAGACTGAGAAAAGTAGGGGGCCTAGGACAGAACCTTGTGGCACACCAACAGAAAGGGAACGTGAGGATGAGACTGTGTTAGAATAGAATACACTGAATTATCTATCAGAGAGGTAAGAGTTGAGCCAAGAGAGTGCAAGCCCTTGAACCCCGAGAGAGGAGAGAATATCAATAAGCAGAGAGTGGTCGACAGTATCAAAGGCTGAGGAGAGGTCAAGAAGGATAAGGATGGAGTAGTGACCTTTGCTTTTGGCAGTGAGCAGATCATTGGTGACTTTGGTGAGGGCAGTTTCAGTGGAGTGGTTACGGCGGAATCCTGATTGTAAGGGGTCAAATAAATTGTTGGTGGATAAGTATTGTGACAGTTCTGAGTGGACATGTTGTTCAAGAAGTTTGGAGGAGAAAGGGAGTAGTGAGATAGGGCGGTAGCTGGAGAGGGCAGAGGGGTCGAGAGAGGGTTTCTTGAGTATCGGAGTAATAACAGCATGTTTGTAGGAAGAAGGAAAGGTGCCAGTGGAGAGAGAAAGGTTGAATATGTAGGTTAAGGCTGGAGTGAGGGATGGAGACAGTTGAGGAATAAGGTGGGATGGAATAGGATCGAGGGAGCAGGTAGTCAGGTGGGCCCTAGATATGAGAGAGGTTAGTCCAGGCTCAGTTATTGGAGTAAAGAAAGTAAGAGAGTGAGGCGGGGGGATAGTTTGAAGTGGTGAGGGATTCTGAGGGGCAAAGCCAAGTCGAATGTTGTCAATTTTTCCTTTGAAGAATGTCGAAAATTCTTCTGCTGTTATTTGGGAGGTTGGAGGAGGAGGTGGAGGGCGGAGTAAGGAACTGAAAGTATTGAAGAGTTGTTTGGGATTCCGGGCTTGTTCAGAAATCAGTGAGGAGAAATAAGCTTGCTTAGCAGATGAAAGGGCCGTCCTGAGATCCTGAAGGGCTTGTTTATAGAATAGAAAGTCATGATTGGCTTTGGTTTTCCTCCATCGCCGTTCAGCAGCTCGAGACAGCTGTTTCAATCTGGCTGTGCTTGCATTTAGCCAGGGTTGGGGGTTTTTGGTGCGGGGACGGCTATAGGTGAGGGGGGCGACAAAGTCCAGAGCTGAGGAGAGAGTATTATGGTAGTGTGATGATGCAGCGTCTATGTCCGTGAATGAGGTCAAGGTCTGAAGAGGTTGAAGTGAGGCAGAAAAGGACTGAAGGTCTAGGTTTCTTAAGTTCCTGCGTTGAGTTGTGGGTTTGTGTGGAAGGGGGTTTGCAGGCATTGGAGAGAGGGTCATAGTCAGCAGATTATGGTCAGAGAGGGGGAGCAAAGAGGAAGAGAGGTTTGATAGAGAGCAGAGGTGAGAGAAGAGGAGGTCAATTGTGTGGCCGTCTTTGTGGGTGGGTGTAGTAGACCATTGCTTGAGGCCGAAAGATGAGGTTAGTGACAGTAGTCTGGTGGCAGCAGGGTTGCTAGTGTCCACAGATATGTTGAAGTCACCCATGATGATTGCAGGGATGTCTGTGGACAGAAATTGAAGGAGCCAGGTAGAAAAGTGGTCGAAGAAGAGAGTAGTAGTTCCAGGAGGGCGGTAGATGACTGCGATTTTCAGGTTACAGGGAGAATATAAGCGGACACAGTGAACTTCAAAAGATGAGAAGGATAGAGATGGCAAGGCAGGGAGTGGGTTAAAGGAGCAGAGTTTGGATAGAAGGATGCCGACACCCCCACCCTGTTTGTTGTTGGATCTTGGGGTGTGGCTGAGATGTAGTCCCCCATGTGAGAGGGCAGCAGCTGAAGCTGTATCTGATGGGGTAAGCCATGTTTCTGTGAACCCCATGAAGGTAAAAGAGTTAGAGAGAAACAGGTCGTCAATATAGGTGAGTTTATTGCGCACTGAGCGTGCATTCCACAGTGCGCAGGTGACAGTGGCGGGAAGGGATGGAGAGTGACTAAGCTGTATCAGATTAGATAGGTTGCGTGTGTATCCCGGTTTAACACGGTTGTAGACTTTTGGCTTTGATGAAAAGTGAATAGGTATGGAGGAGGGGGGTGGAGAGAGTGGGCCTGGATTAGGACTGATGTCACCGGCGGCAAGTAAGAGTAAAAGGAGAGAGAAGAGATGGTTGTGGCTTTTGAGGGTGGAGTAATGTGTCTTGTGCTTGGATATAGAGGGGGTAAGTGATTTTGCCAAGGAAAGGAATTCATGAGCAAAGAGGTAAGGGGAGGAGAGCAGAGAGGGGGAGATATATAGGGACTTACCGGGAGCAGGGGGATACGGTGTGCCTAGGATTCTGAGGGTAAGAGGAAGCAGTGTGATGAGGTAGAAGGTGATCATTGTTGTTGATGCTGGGCTATTCAAACAAGCAGAATCCGGTGCAGGTTTCCTCCAGGTTGAATTCAGGTTAAATTCGCTGCAGACTTAGAAGGAGTCAGACTTGGAAAGGAGTCTGAATTGCAGCCAAAGTGACTTGCAGCCACTATTCACTCAATATGAGCAGTATGCATTTAGATGTCAAATCAAAGTCCTTACAATACACTTACGAGCATAATCAGATCTTGTTGTTGGCGGGCGAAGATCGTTAGCGCCATCTTTCTTCTTGTCCGCAGCAGATAGGTAATGCCCCAGTGGTTTCCGGGTTCCGCACTCCCGGACAAACGCATACACGTCATACCCAGTCATTTCTATTTAAAGGGTAATGGACACACAGCTCATTCTCTTTGTGATTGTCATCATGGCACCCAAAAAGACTAGCACTAAGCAACCAGAAGCAAAGGAGGCCAAGACAAAAAGGCCAGAGTGGCATGAGGACACTTCATCCTCCAGACCGAGCACTCGCTCGCACAAATCTCCTACAAAGGTGCCTCAAATGCGGAGCAAAATTGGCCACCACAAGGCTACATTGGCCACAACTCCAGGACCGTCAAAAACTTCAAGCACCCGCAAAGTTTTGAACCTTCCTCCAAGAAGAAGGCTCCCCGCGCAACCTCCAAGGGGAAAAGTAAGCAGAGAGCGCGAAGCCCGAGCCCCCCAAGAACACCCTCTCCTGATCCCCGGCCTACCACATCCAAAGACAAGGGAGCACAACGTCCAAGGGCCAAAAGAAGAAGAGGGCGCAAAGCCCAAGCCCCCCAGGAACACCGTCTCCTGCTCCCCGGCCTACCACATCCAAAGAGAAATGGAGCACAACATCCATGGTCCAAAAGTATAAGAGGGTGCGAACCCGAGCCACCCAAGAACACCCTCTCCTGCTCCCCGTCCTACCACATCCAAAGAGAAAGGGAGCACAACGTCCAAGGGCCAAAAGAAGAAGAGGGCCCAAAGCCCAAGCCCACAAAGCACACCCTCTCCTGCTCCCCGGCCTACCACATCCAAAGAGAAAGGGAGCACAACGTCCAAGGGGAAAAGTAAGCAGAGGGTGAGAAGTCCGAGCCCATCAAGCACACCCTCTCCTGCTCGGCCACATTTGCCACCGTCACACGTGGAAACAAGCGAGACCTATGCAGTTCTGTGGCCACCTAGCCAATGACCCCCAGTCATAATGCCAGCCCAGTCCAATCTTTTTCCAGCGAGGTGACGTCCTATTCCTCACCACACACCCAGCCAAGAATGTCCCCTGAATTGCCACCAACAAGACAAGAGCCAGAAGAACAACCATTAGGCCGAACCTTGCGCTGAGGCCAGTTGAAAGGCTGGTTTGGTGAGGCACAAACCCTAGCTTTGGCAAGTGGCCATACACTGCATTTTAATGAGCTATATGGGCGCAATTCCAAAGCAACCCGCAAAGTGAGAAAAGAACAAATCTGGGAAGGGCTCTCCAGACAGGTGAATGCAGCGGGGGACGAGAGGAAAGATGTGGAGCAGATCCAGAGAACAATATCTGACTTAAAATATGCAGTAAGGAAGAAGCAGAATAAACGGCGCAATCACAGGTACATATTTGCTGTTGGGATTTTGCAGCTTGTTGTAGTGACCACAATGCCAAATAATGTTTAAACTCTTATTTTCAGCTTGCAAACAGGTGGAGGCTTCCCTACAAAATTACAATGCACCAGAGCTGAAGAAATGGTCCTGGCTTTGATACACCCCGTAGCATTACAGGGCCTCTCTGGCAGACACGACACGGACACCCAGGACATTTCTGCAGGTTAGTAATGATTGTTTTAATGTGAGATATTGTAAACTTTCTAAATGATGCTCACAGCCAGATATGAACACAGGCCCCTGGGGAGTAACTTTGATGGGAGGTTACTGTTGTAGGCGGGTGTTTAATGGCTGAGGAATGGGCTTAATGATGGACACTCAGGGTGCAGGGTGCAGTAGTTAATGGTCCTTAGAAAGGTTTTCAGTCGATACACAACCTTTAACGTTATTGCTTGCAAATCTAAAACAATGTTTCTTACCAAAGCACTGCATGTGATGTGATTAGAGTAAAAAATTACTTCTTTGTCTTTCTACCACTGGGGTTCTAGCTGTGCTTTGGTCAGACAAATTTGAGCTGCGGTCAGGGAAAAGTCAACATTGCAAGAATGCACAGCAGCATACTAAGAAGCCAAATGCTATTTGCAAGCTGACTGTTGGCCCCTAAGGAGCCATTTTGTATGTGTAAAGCCTCCTAACATGCAGGACATGCATGTTTTTATTATTTAAGGTGACCAATCTGTAGGTACAGGGTGAGTCATACATATAAGATAGAAAGCATATGTACTCAGCCTCATCAAGGGATGTTTGTGTGTTTACGTGCCTTTTATTTTTTACCACAGCACAGTATCCTGTCTCTGGAAGTGTGGAAGCCTCCTCCATTGTTAGCACGCCGTCTACTTCCCTGCTGCCTAGGACACAGGACCAGATATATAGGGTAAGTGTACTTTGCTTAAACTGGTGATGTATGTGAATGCACATGACTAATTGTTCCCAAACAGATTTAGCCAACAATTTGACACACTTTTTCACATGTCCCAACAGACTCCCCCACTAATGGATGTAATCCAGGATATGGAGGAGGACGATGCCAGCCACATTGGACCTTCGCTAATTACCCCCCTGGAACCTAATCTGCCACTGCCCCAGCATCCTACTGCACCAAATCCTCTGCAGCAGAGTGAAGCTGGACGCATGCTGCCAGCCCATCGTGGGCAGCAGGCTGAGACTGAGCCTACAGTCCCCAGTGGTAGCTCTGCTGCAGAGGTTTTGCCTAGTACATCTGGTACTGTTGCTCGCTTTAGATGTCCAGCATCTGCAGGTGCTCTACTTCGACAGGTGACTCAAAGAACAACAGAGCAGATTACTGCACAATTCGAGAACTTAAATACTACATTCACCACCATGCTGACTGAATTTAGGGCGAGCAACAGCCAGATGGCAGAACAAATGGCCACCTTAAACAGACAGATGGCAGAACAAATGGCCACCTTAAATACTAACTTCACTGCCATGTTAGATGAATTTAGAACTAGCAACAGACAGATGCTGGAGCCACCACAACCTTATTATGGGCAACATCAATATTATTTTTTTGTCCTGGATCTGCTACACATCTTTCCTCTACATCCCAACTCTAATTAACTGTGTGGTGAGCGCAACCAAGATTGGTTTGTTTATGGCTTTGCTGGTTTGTTTTGGAATTCACCCATTTAGCTCATTAGAGTGCTCACATACCCCACTAGCCAATGGCTGAGCTTAAGCCTCAGTGGAGCGGCCGCTCAAGATCCCATGCAGCAGCCTTGGGCCTATGGAAATGCTGCCTGCCTCATCCTGTTGGTTGGCAATATTGGGGGACATTCTTGGCTGGAAAAAAATCCACATTTGGTCATGGAAAAGATTGGACTGGACTGGCATGGGGTCTGGCTGTCATAGGCTGGCAAAATTACACGCAGGATAGGGTGTGTTTGTGGCCCTATGTATCCCTGGCTGACAATTCCCCTTGAAAGTCGTGCTCTCAATGGTTCTGGATGTTGGTGGGCGGGTAAACTTGGGCCTGGAGTCACCTTAGAACTCAGGGATGTGGTAAATTGCTAGGGGGAAGGAGTCTGGCCCAATTTATAGTTATGTTTGAAAATGTATGTCCATGGACTCTGCGATTGCCCTTCACCCAAAATTTGGCATATTTGCAGAAAATGCATGGAATTTCACTTTAGCTGTTCTTGCCTAAGTTGATGTTCATGTTTGTGTTGTTTTTACATTAATGAAGGTTTGTCATGACAAACATGAGAAAATAAACTGCATTACGCTCAAATCAGGTGTAAAATGTTTTGTAATTAAGGCATTACAACATTGTTATACCAAAAAAAAAGGCCTTCACATAGCCAACAAATACAACAAACAGACAAAAACATAAACTAAACAAAAGTTAAGAAAAATAAGATTCAATAACATGGGCACTCGGGGTGCCATAATATATGTCATCTGCCTCCTGCCTGGGTGGAGAGGGGGGCAGATCAACATAATGGGGGACACGCTGCATCAGGGCAAAATTATGCAGCACGCAGCATGCAAGGATGATTTGGATGACCTTGTTGGGGTCGTACTGTAGGGCACCCCCCTGTATGGTCCAAACAATGGAATCTGGACTTCAGCAGTCCAAAGGCCCTCTCCAATATGGCCCGGGTCTTCTGGTGTGCCCGATTATAGGACTCCTGGGCCGCATTCTGCTGGCAAAGAACAGGCGTCAGGAGCCAGGCATGAGCGGATATCCAGAATCCCCTGAATGAATAACAAAATACTAACATAAATTACACATTCTTAACAACATTATTCTTTAACATGTCATCAAGGGCTAAAAACAGCCATAGGTTAAGACATGGGTCATCAACTATATTCATTGCCATACAGTGAAAAGGAAATGATGGAATTTGAGCAAACTTACCCAGGAGCCATCCACCAGATAATTCTCCAGACTCAAACCGACGAAATTAGCCGGAGCTCCTCAATATATATGCGTCATGGGATGAGCCTGGATATCCTGTAAGTACACTGAGGAATCGCATGTTTGGGCCAACCACTGCTTGGATATTCAGTGAGTGGCCCATCTTGCGGTTCCTGAAACCAAAAAAAAAAAAAAATGCAAGCCAAGGTAACCAACTAAAACAAACTCCTAAAACAAAAAAAAAACATGTTCTACAAACCATAAATAAATAACAAAGGACATAAGTAGTTTAAAAAACAAATATTATAGGGATGTGTTCGAAAAGAAAGTTTAACATGCTAAGGACTAATTAAGGTCAGCATTAAAATGCTTTTATAAGGCCTACATGAAAAGTATTGATGAAGGTATGCATTGTAAATTGTTTCAAAGGGACACTTGAGAAAGAGGGATTAAGGTATGCATTGGAAAGTGGTTCGATGGGACACTTGAGAAGGAGAGATTAAGGTATGCATTTTAAACTGTTTCAAAGGGACACTTGAGAAGGATGAATTAAGGTATGCATTGGAAAGTGGTTCACAAGGACACTTGAGAAGGAGGGATTAAGGTATGCATTGGAAAGTGGTTCAAAGGGACACTTAAAAAGGAGGGATTAAGGTATGCCTTGGAAAGTGGTTCAAAGGGACACTTGAGAAGAAGGGATTAATGTATGCATTAGAAAGTGGTTCAAAGGGACACTTGAGAAGGAGGGATTAAGGTGTGCATTGGAAAGTGGTTCAAAGGGACACTTAAAAAGGAGGGATTAAGGTATGCCTTGGAAAGTGGTTCAAAGGGACACTTGAGAAGGAGGGATTAAGGTATGCATTGGAAAGTGGTTCAAAGGGACACTTGTGAAGGGGGCATTAAGGTATGCATTGGAAAGTGGTTCACAAGGACACTTGAGAAAAAGGGATTAATGTATGCATTTAGAGATGAGCGAACTTTTGAAAAATTCGATTCGACTGATTCGCCGAATTTTCCGACAAAAATCGTTTCGACCCGAATAAATTCGCGACGAATCGCTATTAAAAACGGCTATTTCTGAGCCTCCTACAGCCTCAATAGGGTTGTAAACCATTCAGCCTTGCTGTAACACGCACAGGATGCGTGCTGGGTTAGTTAAATAATACTTTTAAGAAATATCACATGCAGATCAGAGGCATCGCTAATAGAATCGCAGAGCGGCACAATTGCAGAGAGTTGAAGTGGCATCACTATGAGGGGCAGAAGGAGCCCAAATATACACTGGAGTTGGCTTCAGGAGCCCAAAAATTGGATGAATCACACCCTGGAGTTGGCAGAAGTTGGCAGCAGCAGCAGCAGGAGCCCAAATATACACTGGAGTTGGCTTCAGGAGCCCAAAAATTGGATGAATCACACCCTGGAGTTGGCAGGAGTTGACAGTAGCAGCAGCAGGAGCCCAAATATACACTGGAGTTGGCTTCAGGAGCCCAAAAATTGGATGAATCACAGCCTGGAGTTGGCAGGAGTTGACAGTAGCAGCAGCAGGAGCCCAAATATACACTGGAGTTGGCCTCAGGAGCCCAAAAATTGGATGAATCACACCCTGGAGTTGGCAGGAGTTGGCAGCAGCAGCAGCAGGAGCCCAAATATACACTGGAGTTGGCTTCAGGAGCCCAAAAATTGGATGAATCACACCCTGGAGTTGGCAGAAGTTGGCAGCAGCAGCAGCAGGAGCCCAAATATACACTGGAGTTGGCTTCAGGAGCCCAAAAATTGGATGAATCACACCCTGGAGTTGGCAGGAGTTGACAGCAGCAGCAGCAGGAGCCCAAATATACACTGGAGTTGGCTTCAGGAGCCCAAAAATTGGATGAATCACACCCTGGAGTTGGCAGAAGTTGGCAGCAGCAGCAGCAGGAGCCCAAATATACACTGGAGTTGGCTTCAGGAGCCCAAAAATTGGATGAATCACACCCTGGAGTTGGCAGGAGTTGACAGTAGCAGCAGCAGGAGCCCAAATATACACTGGAGTTGGCTTCAGGAGCCCAAAAATTGGATGAATCACAGCCTGGAGTTGGCAGGAGTTGACAGTAGCAGCAGCAGGAGCCCAAATATACACTGGAGTTGGCTTCAGGAGCCCAAAAATTGGATGAATCACACCCTGGAGTTGGCAGGAGTTGACAGTAGCAGCAGCAGGAGCCCAAATATACACTGGAGTTGGCTTCAGTAGCCCAAAAATTGGATGAATCACAGCCTGGAGTTGGCAGGAGTTGACAGTAGCAGCAGCAGGAGCCCAAATATACACTGGAGTTGGCCTCAGGAGCCCAAAAATTGGATGAATCACACCCTGGAGTTGGCAGGAGTTGGCAGCAGCAGCAGCAGGAGCCCAAATATACACTGGAGTTGGCTTCAGGAGCCCAAAAATTGGATGAATCACACCCTGGAGTTGGCAGAAGTTGGCAGCAGCAGCAGCAGGAGCCCAAATATACACTGGAGTTGGCTTCAGGAGCCCAAAAATTGGATGAATCACACCCTGGAGTTGGCAGGAGTTGACAGCAGCAGCAGCAGGAGCCCAAATATACACTGGAGTTGGCTTCAGGAGCCCAAAAATTGGATGAATCACACCCTGGAGTTGGCAGGAGTTGACAGCAGCAGCAGCAGGAGCCCAAATATACACTGGAGTTGGCTTCAGGAGCCCAAAAATTGGATGAATCACACCCTGGAGTTGGCAGAAGTTGGCAGCAGCAGCAGCAGGAGCCCAAATATACACTGGAGTTGGCTTCAGGAGCCCAAAAATTGGATGAATCACACCCTGGAGTTGGCAGAAGTTGGCAGCAGCAGCAGCAGGAGCCCAAATATACACTGGAGTTGGCTTCAGGAGCCCAAAAATTGGATGAATCACACCCTGGAGTTGGCAGAAGTTGGCAGCAGCAGCAGCAGGAGCCCAAATATACACTGGAGTTGGCTTCAGGAGCCCAAAAATTGGATGAATCACACCCTGGAGTTGGCAGGAGTTGACAGTAGCAGCAGCAGGAGCCCAAATATACACTGGAGTTGGCTTCAGGAGCCCAAAAATTGGATGAATCACACCCTGGAGTTGGCAGAAGTTGGCAGCAGCAGCAGCAGGAGCCCAAATATACACTGGAGTTGGCTTCAGGAGCCCAAAAATTGGATGAATCACACCCTGGAGTTGGCAGAAGTTGGCAGCAGCAGCAGCAGGAGCCCAAATATACACTGGAGTTGGCTTCAGGAGCCCAAAAATTGGATGAATCACACCCTGGAGTTGGCAGGAGTTGACAGTAGCAGCAGCAGGAGCCCAAATATACACTGGAGTTGGCTTCAGGAGCCCAAAAATTGGATGAATCACAGCCTGGAGTTGGCAGGAGTTGACAGTAGCAGCAGCAGGAGCCCAAATATACACTGGAGTTGGCTTCAGGAGCCCAAAAATTGGATGAATCACACCCTGGAGTTGGCAGGAGTTGACAGTAGCAGCAGCAGGAGCCCAAAAAATGGCCTAAAGACATAAATATGTTTTGCACCATTTGGAAAGTGTAAAACGTGGCACCATGCTGAATCTAGTCGCATGCATCAGGCATTGGTGGGTGGAAATCCTGGCTGATCCATCCCTGATTCATTTTGACAAAGGTGAGTCTCTCCACATTTTTAGTTGACAGACGAGTTCTCCTCGCCGTAACTATGGCCCCCGCCGCACTAAACACCCGCTCAGATGGCACGCTACTTGCCGGGCAGGACAGCTTTTCCAGGGCAAACTCTGCTAGTTGCGGCCACAAATCAAGTTTGGCTGCCCAGAAGTCCAGCGGATCCTCAAGGTGTGTTGGCATGGTCATGTCAAAGTATGACATGACCTGCTGGTTCAGGTCCTTCTCCAGGTCTTCCTGCTGCTCATGAGTAGCCTCACTATGCGGGTGTAGAAAGCTACTCATTAGCGACTGAAGACTGAGGCTGCTGCTGCTGATGGAGCTTCTGCTGCTGCTGCTGCCAACCCCCCCAGCGGCCATGGCAGTGGAAGGTGAGCGCAGAGGTCCCCTCGAGTCAGACCTGCGAGAGTATGGACCATGGCGCAGATAGGCATCGGCCAACTGCCTACGTAGAATGTCTTTGTAGTAGTTGAGTTTGTCCTCCCTCTCGGTGGGTTTAAAAAATGCCCCCATTTTGTGCCGGAAGCGAGGGTCCAATAAGGTGGACAGCCAGAAGTCATCCCGCCGACAGATGGAAACAATTCTGGGGTCACTACGCAAGCACGTGAGCATGCTTCGTGCCATTTGCGCAAGTGACTCGGATGGACTACCTGTCTCCATCTCCACTGCATACTGCCACGGTGTGCCCGGGTCCTCTGTCTCTCCTTCCTCAAAAACCTCTAGCTCCTCTGGCTGCTCCTGCTCCTCCTCTCCTGTCCGCTGACTAGATAAACCAGCCATTTCGCCAAGCCTAAACTGTGTTTCGCTGGGCAACTCCTCCTCCTCCTCTTCCTCCTCCTCCTCCTCCAGTTCAGCTCCAAGGGGGTTCATGTGGCCGTAAGATGTAAACGCCATGTCTCCAGTGCCCTGACCAGCCATGGTTTCCAACATGTGCTGTAGTACATGAAGCAGTGGAATCACGTCGTTCATCCCGTAATCCTGCCGACTGACAAATAAAGTGGCTTCCTCAAAGGGCCTGAGCAAACGGCAGGTGTCACGTATGAGCTGCCACTGGTTGACATTGAAGTTACACAGGGGAGTCCCCCTATCTGCTTGGATCATCAGGAAATCCGTGATGGCTTTTCTCTGTTCATATAATCGGTCCAACATGTGAAGGGTGGAATTCCAACGGGTGGAAACATCGCAAATCAGACTATGTTGGGGGATACCATTCTGACGCTGTAGCTCAAGAAGGGTGTGTTTGGCAGTGTAGGAGTGGCTGAAGTGCATGCAAAGTTTCCGTGAAGTTGTTAGGATGTCCTGCAGATGGGGGGAACACTTCAGAAACCGCTTGACAACCAGATTGAAGACGTGAGCCATGCAGGGGGCATGGGTCAGGCTTCCTTGGCGCAGCGCAGACAAAATGTTCTTCCCATTGTCGGTAACCATGATTCCCATTTTAAGTTTTCTCGGAGTAAGCCATGTTTGGATTTCCTGATGAATACATTTAAGCAGTTCCTCCCCTGTGTGACTCCGTTCGCCAAGACAAACCATGTGAAGCACTGCGTGACACCTCCGTGCCCTGCACACATGGTAGACTGGAGGGGCACTGAGACTTGAGCCTACAGTGGAGGGTGAGGAGATGGCGGAGGATGAGGAGGCCGAGTCGCACGGTGTCACAGGCCCAATGGGCAGAGAGCGCGGAGGCCGAAGCGGCGTGACCTGTCCAAGTTGCTGCTGCAAAGGGACCACATTCACCCAGTGGGCCGTAAACGACATGTACTGCCCCTGACCGTAGTTACAGCTCCAGATGTCGGCGCTGCCATGTATTTTGCTACACACCGACAGGCTCAAGGACTGGCCCACCTTCTGTTCAACAAAAGTGTGCAGCGCTGGTACTGCCTTCTTGGCAAAGAAATGACGGCTTGGGACTCTCCACCTCGGCTCGGCACAAGCCATCAGTTCTCTGAAAGGTGCAGATTCCACCACCTGAAAAGGGAGCGACTGCAGCACCAGCAACTTGGACAGGAGCACATTCAGCTTCTGCGCCGTAGGATGAGTGGGCGCATACTGCTGTCTCTTGGACATGGCTTCGCTGATGGATTGCTGGCGGGATGCATGACTTGGAGGAGGAGGAGCAGGAGCGACAGAGGATGGGTATGACGCACAGCTGCCTTCGGCTGAGGTGCTGGAGCCTTGGCTGGCAGAAATTGGGAGCTCACTTGGTGAGGAAGCAGACTGGACCACCCCTTGGGAGCCTCGGTTCTCCCAGGTCGTTTTATGGTGACGCATCATATGTTGACGCAGGGCCGTGGTGCCAACATTTGGACCCTGGCCACGCTTCACCTTTTGCCTACATATCTTGCATGTGGCCATGTTACCCTCCTGCGGATGCCTCAGGAAAAACTGCCACACTGCCGAGTAGCTACTTTTCCCACCCCCTGGCCTCACTGATTCACTGCTGCTGTTGCCAACTCCAGGAACCCCTGCTCCACTACCTCCCGATAAGGTAGACTGCCGCACAGCAGGTGCTCTACCCCGGCCCCGGCCCCGGCCGGCTCCAGCCTTTGGAATTGTGCCCCCATGCTGACTGCTACCACCTTGCTGCCTCAGCTGCTGACTCCGGGGCAACCTGCACCCCTCTTCTCCTGATGATGACGATGAAGCCCCTTCATCACCCGGCTCCCAAGTGCGATCGGCTTCATCGTCATCATCATCATCATCACCGGGTTGTGGCTGTACGTCACTGATGTTCGTGGATTTGTCAACAGTGTCTGGCGCAGGAGCTGGAACGCTCGCAGCACCCACGACACTGTCCACATCACTATTTGTCTGCCTAGCTAAAGAAGCCACCTCCATTTCTTGGCTGGGCAGTAGCTGCTGACTGTCCTCTATCTGATGGTCCTCCTCACTAAAGAGTGGAGCTGAACCCAAAGCATAGGATACGTCGCTGGGGGAGGGAACGGCGTAGGCCAGAGGCAATGGGAGGACAGGGACTGCTCTCGGGGCATGCCAACTCAGGGTTGTGTCAGAGGAACCTACCGACCCTAGACTGGGGGTCTCAGACGTAAGTTGTGATGATGTTGTTGATGAGCGCGTCAACCAATCTACCACGGCAGATGCGTTACTGGTGGAGACCCGACCGCTAGCAGATACTGGCAGATTAGGTCTCTCAGCGTGACTCCTGCTGCTACTGGCCCCCAGTCTGATGCGAGCTCTGCCTGCGGAATCTTGGCCTCTGCCACTCCTCTTTTCACTTCCAGGCACTTGTCTGCCCGACATAGTCTAACTGGCGTGGTAGTAGGTGATATTTAAAAAAACCCCGGGCAGCGGTGGGTCTATATGAAACAGAATATAATGCACACCAAAAGTGAGCAGTAACACCCAGCCTCCAACAGGCCTGCTTAGTGTAAATAAGAGAGCTGCTTAGTGTAAATAAAGAGGGGTATGCTATGTTACAGAATGGGATGCCTCAACAGAAGTGCACCTGGCAGGCAGCAGTAAGCCTATGCCCAGCAAAAGTGTCTTTATCAGGCTAATTTCAAATATGATAAGAGCAAATGCTTATATGGTCTTAAACAGAGGCTGCTGTAGTCACAGAATGGGATGCCCCGGGCAGGAATCGAGCTGGCAGGGTACAGTAGTGCTTTGGCCAGCAAAAGTGTCTTTATCAGGCCTAATTTCAAATATGATAAGAGCAAATGCTTATATGGTCTTAAACAGAGGCTGCTTTAGTCACAGAATGGGATGCCCCGGGCAGGAATCGAGCTGGCAGGGTACAGTAGTGCTTTGGCCAGCAAAAGTGTCTTTATCAGGCTAATTTCAAATATGATAAGAGCAAATGCTTATATGGTCTTAAACAGAGGCTGCTTTAGTCACAGAATGGGATGCCCCGGGCAGGAATCGAGCTGGCAGGGTACAGTAGTGCTTTGGCCAGCAAAAGTGTCTTTATCAGGCTAATTTCAAATATGATAAGAGCAAATGCTTATATGGTCTTAAACAGAGGCTGCTTTAGTCACAGAATGGGATGCCCCGGGCAGGAATCGAGCTGGCAGGGTCCAGTAGTGCTTTGGCCAGCAAAAGTGTCTTTATCAGGCCTAATTTCAAATATGATAAGAGCAAATGCTTATATGGTCTTAAACAGAGGCTGCTGTAATCACAGAATGGGATGCCCCGGGCAGGAATCGAGCTGGCAGGGTCCAGTAGTGCTTTGGCCAGCAAAAGTGTCTTTATCAGGCCTAATTTCAAATATGATAAGAGCAAATGCTTATATGGTCTTAAACAGAGGCTGCTTTAGTCACAGAATGGGATGCCCCGGGCAGGAATCGAGCTGGCAGGGTACAGTAGTGCTTTGGCCAGCAAAAGTGTCTTTATCAGGCTAATTTCAAATATGATAAGAGCAAATGCTTATATGGTCTTAAACAGAGGCTGCTTTAGTCACAGAATGGGATGCCCCGGGCAGGAATCGAGCTGGCAGGGTACAGTAGTGCTTTGGCCAGCAAAAGTGTCTTTATCAGGCTAATTTCAAATATGATAAGAGCAAATGCTTATATGGTCTTAAACAGAGGCTGCTGTAGTCACAGAATGGGATGCCCCGGGCAGGAATCGAGCTGGCAGGGTACAGTAGTGCTTTGGCCAGCAAAAGTGTCTTTATCAGGCCTAATTTCAAATATGATAAGAGCAAATGCTTATATGGTCTTAAACAGAGGCTGCTTTAGTCACAGAATGGGATGCCCCGGGCAGGAATCGAGCTGGCAGGGTACAGTAGTGCTTTGGCCAGCAAAAGTGTCTTTATCAGGCTAATTTCAAATATGATAAGAGCAAATGCTTATATGGTCTTAAACAGAGGCTGCTTTAGTCACAGAATGGGATGCCCCGGGCAGGAATCGAGCTGGCAGGGTACAGTAGTGCTTTGGCCAGCAAAAGTGTCTTTATCAGGCCTAATTTCAAATATGATAAGAGCAAATGCTTATATGGTCTTAAACAGAGGCTGCTTTAGTCACAGAATGGGATGCCCCGGGCAGGAATCGAGCTGGCAGGGTACAGTAGTGCTTTGGCCAGCAAAAGTGTCTTTATCAGGCTAATTTCAAATATGATAAGAGCAAATGCTTATATGGTCTTAAACAGAGGCTGCTGTAGTCACAGAATGGGATGCCCCGGGCAGGAATCGAGCTGGCAGGGTCCAGTAGGGCTTTGGCCAGCAAAAGTGTCTTTATCAGGCCTAATTTCAAATATGATAAGAGCAAATGCTTATATGGTCTTAAACAGAGGCTGCTTTAGTCACAGAAGGGGATGCCCCGGGCAGGAATCGAGCTGGCAGGGTACAGTAGTGCTTTGGCCAGCAAAAGTGTCTTTATCAGGCTAATTTCAAATATGATAAGAGCAAATGCTTATATGGTCTTAAACAGAGGCTGCTGTAGTCACAGAATGGGATGCCCCGGGCAGGAATCGAGCTGGCAGGGTCCAGTAGTGCTTTGGCCAGCAAAAGTGTCTTTATCAGGCCTAATTTCAAATATGATAAGAGCAAATGCTTATATGGTCTTAAACAGAGGCTGCTTTAGTCACAGAATGGGATGCCCCGGGCAGGAATCGAGCTGGCAGGGTACAGTAGTGCTTTGGCCAGCAAAAGTGTCTTTATCAGGCTAATTTCAAATATGATAAGAGCAAATGCTTATATGGTCTTAAACAGAGGCTGCTTTAGTCACAGAATGGGATGCCCCGGGCAGGAATCGAGCTGGCAGGGTACAGTAGTGCTTTGGCCAGCAAAAGTGTCTTTATCAGGCTAATTTCAAATATGATAAGAGCAAATGCTTATATGGTCTTAAACAGAGGCTGCTTTAGTCACAGAATGGGATGCCCCGGGCAGGAATCGAGCTGGCAGGGTACAGTAGTGCTTTGGCCAGCAAAAGTGTCTTTATCAGGCCTAATTTCAAATATGATAAGAGCAAATGCTTATATGGTCTTAAACAGAGGCTGCTTTAGTCACAGAATGGGATGCCCCGGGCAGGAATCGAGCTGGCAGGGTACAGTAGTGCTTTGGCCAGCAAAGTGTCTTTATCAGGCTAATTTCAAATATGATAAGAGCAAATGCTTATATGGTCTTAAACAGAGGCTGCTGTAGTCACAGAATGGGATGCCCCGGGCAGGAATCGAGCTGGCAGGGTACAGTAGTGCTTTGGCCAGCAAAAGTGTCTTTATCAGGCCTAATTTCAAATATGATAAGAGCAAATGCTTATATGGTCTTAAACAGAGGCTGCTTTAGTCACAGAATGGGATGCCCCGGGCAGGAATCGAGCTGGCAGGGTACAGTAGTGCTTTGGCCAGCAAAAGTGTCTTTATCAGGCTAATTTCAAATATGATAAGAGCAAATGCTTATATGGTCTTAAACAGAGGCTGCTTTAGTCACAGAATGGGATGCCCCGGGCAGGAATCGAGCTGGCAGGGTACAGTAGTGCTTTGGCCAGCAAAAGTGTCTTTATCAGGCCTAATTTCAAATATGATAAGAGCAAATGCTTATATGGTCTTAAACAGAGGCTGCTTTAGTCACAGAATGGGATGCCCCGGGCAGGAATCGAGCTGGCAGGGTACAGTAGTGCTTTGGCCAGCAAAAGTGTCTTTATCAGGCTAATTTCAAATATGATAAGAGCAAATGCTTATATGGTCTTAAACAGAGGCTGCTGTAGTCACAGAATGGGATGCCCCGGGCAGGAATCGAGCTGGCAGGGTCCAGTAGGGCTTTGGCCAGCAAAAGTGTCTTTATCAGGCCTAATTTCAAATATGATAAGAGCAAATGCTTATATGGTCTTAAACAGAGGCTGCTTTAGTCACAGAATGGGATGCCCCGGGCAGGAATCGAGCTGGCAGGGTACAGTAGTGCTTTGGCCAGCAAAAGTGTCTTTATCAGGCTAATTTCAAATATGATAAGAGCAAATGCTTATATGGTCTTAAACAGAGGCTGCTTTAGTCACAGAATGGGATGCCCCGGGCAGGAATCGAGCTGGCAGGGTACAGTAGTGCTTTGGCCAGCAAAAGTGTCTTTATCAGGCTAATTTCAAATATGATAAGAGCAAATGCTTATATGGTCTTAAACAGAGGCTGCTTTAGTCACAGAATGGGATGCCCCGGGCAGGAATCGAGCTGGCAGGGTCCAGTAGTGCTTTGGCCAGCAAAAGTGTCTTTATCAGGCCTAATTTCAAATATGATAAGAGCAAATGCTTATATGGTCTTAAACAGAGGCTGCTGTAATCACAGAATGGGATGCCCCGGGCAGGAATCGAGCTGGCAGGGTCCAGTAGTGCTTTGGCCAGCAAAAGTGTCTTTATCAGGCCTAATTTCAAATATGATAAGAGCAAATGCTTATATGGTCTTAAACAGAGGCTGCTTTAGTCACAGAATGGGATGCCCCGGGCAGGAATCGAGCTGGCAGGGTACAGTAGTGCTTTGGCCAGCAAAAGTGTCTTTATCAGGCTAATTTCAAATATGATAAGAGCAAATGCTTATATGGTCTTAAACAGAGGCTGCTTTAGTCACAGAATGGGATGCCCCGGGCAGGAATCGAGCTGGCAGGGTACAGTAGTGCTTTGGCCAGCAAAAGTGTCTTTATCAGGCTAATTTCAAATATGATAAGAGCAAATGCTTATATGGTCTTAAACAGAGGCTGCTGTAGTCACAGAATGGGATGCCCCGGGCAGGAATCGAGCTGGCAGGGTACAGTAGTGCTTTGGCCAGCAAAAGTGTCTTTATCAGGCCTAATTTCAAATATGATAAGAGCAAATGCTTATATGGTCTTAAACAGAGGCTGCTTTAGTCACAGAATGGGATGCCCCGGGCAGGAATCGAGCTGGCAGGGTACAGTAGTGCTTTGGCCAGCAAAAGTGTCTTTATCAGGCTAATTTCAAATATGATAAGAGCAAATGCTTATATGGTCTTAAACAGAGGCTGCTTTAGTCACAGAATGGGATGCCCCGGGCAGGAATCGAGCTGGCAGGGTACAGTAGTGCTTTGGCCAGCAAAAGTGTCTTTATCAGGCCTAATTTCAAATATGATAAGAGCAAATGCTTATATGGTCTTAAACAGAGGCTGCTTTAGTCACAGAATGGGATGCCCCGGGCAGGAATCGAGCTGGCAGGGTACAGTAGTGCTTTGGCCAGCAAAAGTGTCTTTATCAGGCTAATTTCAAATATGATAAGAGCAAATGCTTATATGGTCTTAAACAGAGGCTGCTGTAGTCACAGAATGGGATGCCCCGGGCAGGAATCGAGCTGGCAGGGTCCAGTAGGGCTTTGGCCAGCAAAAGTGTCTTTATCAGGCCTAATTTCAAATATGATAAGAGCAAATGCTTATATGGTCTTAAACAGAGGCTGCTTTAGTCACAGAATGGGATGCCCCGGGCAGGAATCGAGCTGGCAGGGTACAGTAGTGCTTTGGCCAGCAAAAGTGTCTTTATCAGGCTAATTTCAAATATGATAAGAGCAAATGCTTATATGGTCTTAAACAGAGGCTGCTGTAGTCACAGAATGGGATGCCCCGGGCAGGAATCGAGCTGGCAGGGTCCAGTAGTGCTTTGGCCAGCAAAAGTGTCTTTATCAGGCCTAATTTCAAATATGATAAGAGCAAATGCTTATATGGTCTTAAACAGAGGCTGCTTTAGTCACAGAATGGGATGCCCCGGGCAGGAATCGAGCTGGCAGGGTACAGTAGTGCTTTGGCCAGCAAAAGTGTCTTTATCAGGCTAATTTCAAATATGATAAGAGCAAATGCTTATATGGTCTTAAACAGAGGCTGCTTTAGTCACAGAATGGGATGCCCCGGGCAGGAATCGAGCTGGCAGGGTACAGTAGTGCTTTGGCCAGCAAAAGTGTCTTTATCAGGCTAATTTCAAATATGATAAGAGCAAATGCTTATATGGTCTTAAACAGAGGCTGCTTTAGTCACAGAATGGGATGCCCCGGGCAGGAATCGAGCTGGCAGGGTACAGTAGTGCTTTGGCCAGCAAAAGTGTCTTTATCAGGCCTAATTTCAAATATGATAAGAGCAAATGCTTATATGGTCTTAAACAGAGGCTGCTTTAGTCACAGAATGGGATGCCCCGGGCAGGAATCGAGCTGGCAGGGTACAGTAGTGCTTTGGCCAGCAAAGTGTCTTTATCAGGCTAATTTCAAATATGATAAGAGCAAATGCTTATATGGTCTTAAACAGAGGCTGCTGTAGTCACAGAATGGGATGCCCCGGGCAGGAATCGAGCTGGCAGGGTACAGTAGTGCTTTGGCCAGCAAAAGTGTCTTTATCAGGCCTAATTTCAAATATGATAAGAGCAAATGCTTATATGGTCTTAAACAGAGGCTGCTTTAGTCACAGAATGGGATGCCCCGGGCAGGAATCGAGCTGGCAGGGTACAGTAGTGCTTTGGCCAGCAAAAGTGTCTTTATCAGGCTAATTTCAAATATGATAAGAGCAAATGCTTATATGGTCTTAAACAGAGGCTGCTTTAGTCACAGAATGGGATGCCCCGGGCAGGAATCGAGCTGGCAGGGTACAGTAGTGCTTTGGCCAGCAAAAGTGTCTTTATCAGGCCTAATTTCAAATATGATAAGAGCAAATGCTTATATGGTCTTAAACAGAGGCTGCTTTAGTCACAGAATGGGATGCCCCGGGCAGGAATCGAGCTGGCAGGGTACAGTAGTGCTTTGGCCAGCAAAAGTGTCTTTATCAGGCTAATTTCAAATATGATAAGAGCAAATGCTTATATGGTCTTAAACAGAGGCTGCTGTAGTCACAGAATGGGATGCCCCGGGCAGGAATCGAGCTGGCAGGGTCCAGTAGGGCTTTGGCCAGCAAAAGTGTCTTTATCAGGCCTAATTTCAAATATGATAAGAGCAAATGCTTATATGGTCTTAAACAGAGGCTGCTTTAGTCACAGAATGGGATGCCCCGGGCAGGAATCGAGCTGGCAGGGTACAGTAGTGCTTTGGCCAGCAAAAGTGTCTTTATCAGGCTAATTTCAAATATGATAAGAGCAAATGCTTATATGGTCTTAAACAGAGGCTGCTTTAGTCACAGAATGGGATGCCCCGGGCAGGAATCGAGCTGGCAGGGTACAGTAGTGCTTTGGCCAGCAAAAGTGTCTTTATCAGGCTAATTTCAAATATGATAAGAGCAAATGCTTATATGGTCTTAAACAGAGGCTGCTTTAGTCACAGAATGGGATGCCCCGGGCAGGAATCGAGCTGGCAGGGTCCAGTAGTGCTTTGGCCAGCAAAAGTGTCTTTATCAGGCTAATTTCAAATATGATAAGAGCAAATGCTTATATGGTCTTAAACAGAGGCTGCTTTAGTCACAGAATGGGATGCCCCGGGCAGGAATCGAGCTGGCAGGGTACAGTAGTGCTTTGGCCAGCAAAAGTGTCTTTATCAGGCCTAATTTCAAATATGATAAGAGCAAATGCTTATATGGTCTTAAACAGAGGCTGCTTTAGTCACAGAATGGGATGCCCCGGGCAGGAATCGAGCTGGCAGGGTACAGTAGTGCTTTGGCCAGCAAAAGTGTCTTTATCAGGCTAATTTCAAATATGATAAGAGCAAATGCTTATATGGTCTTAAACAGAGGCTGCTGTAGTCACAGAATGGGATGCCCCGGGCAGGAATCGAGCTGGCAGGGTCCAGTAGGGCTTTGGCCAGCAAAAGTGTCTTTATCAGGCCTAATTTCAAATATGATAAGAGCAAATGCTTATATGGTCTTAAACAGAGGCTGCTTTAGTCACAGAATGGGATGCCCCGGGCAGGAATCGAGCTGGCAGGGTACAGTAGTGCTTTGGCCAGCAAAAGTGTCTTTATCAGGCTAATTTCAAATATGATAAGAGCAAATGCTTATATGGTCTTAAACAGAGGCTGCTGTAGTCACAGAATGGGATGCCCCGGGCAGGAATCGAGCTGGCAGGGTCCAGTAGTGCTTTGGCCAGCAAAAGTGTCTTTATCAGGCCTAATTTCAAATATGATAAGAGCAAATGCTTATATGGTCTTAAACAGAGGCTGCTTTAGTCACAGAATGGGATGCCCCGGGCAGGAATCGAGCTGGCAGGGTACAGTAGTGCTTTGGCCAGCAAAAGTGTCTTTATCAGGCTAATTTCAAATATGATAAGAGCAAATGCTTATATGGTCTTAAACAGAGGCTGCTTTAGTCACAGAATGGGATGCCCCGGGCAGGAATCGAGCTGGCAGGGTACAGTAGTGCTTTGGCCAGCAAAAGTGTCTTTATCAGGCTAATTTCAAATATGATAAGAGCAAATGCTTATATGGTCTTAAACAGAGGCTGCTTTAGTCACAGAATGGGATGCCCCGGGCAGGAATCGAGCTGGCAGGGTACAGTAGTGCTTTGGCCAGCAAAAGTGTCTTTATCAGGCCTAATTTCAAATATGATAAGAGCAAATGCTTATATGGTCTTAAACAGAGGCTGCTTTAGTCACAGAATGGGATGCCCCGGGCAGGAATCGAGCTGGCAGGGTACAGTAGTGCTTTGGCCAGCAAAAGTGTCTTTATCAGGCTAATTTCAAATATGATAAGAGCAAATGCTTATATGGTCTTAAACAGAGGCTGCTGTAGTCACAGAATGGGATGCCCCGGGCAGGAATCGAGCTGGCAGGGTCCAGTAGGGCTTTGGCCAGCAAAAGTGTCTTTATCAGGCCTAATTTCAAATATGATAAGAGCAAATGCTTATATGGTCTTAAACAGAGGCTGCTTTAGTCACAGAATGGGATGCCTCACAGCAGACTTAAGATCAGTTCAGTATATATACACAGTTAGTTACTATAAGCAGCCTGAAAACGCTAACAAAGGCTGGATGAAAAAAAAAAAATCTCCCTGTCAGCCAGCTCCGTTTTTCCTACCTTTCCCTGGCTTTCTGTCTGTCTCCTGTCTGTCTCCTGCCTGTCTCCTGCCTGTCTCCAGCCTGTCCCTGTCTGTCCCTGTCTCCAGCCTGTCTAACTGCCTCAGCTACACAGCGTTCTGTCTGTCTGTCACGAATGCAATAGAGAAATGAGGAAAAGCAAGATGGCCGCCGTTAAATACCGCTGTGTGACGTCACCGGGCTTGCTGGCTGCTGATAGGCTGCATGTGACTGCCCCAGCTTGCACTGGCGCGGGATACATGTCCAGACATGTCCCGCCCGCCATCTTAGAATGCCTGTAATGTAAATGAATGGATGTTAAAGGAAAACTTCGAGTGATCGAATCGCGGGGAAATTCGGATTCGATCCGAATCGAATTTTTCCTGAAATTCGGATCGAATCCGGGTTCGTCCGGATCGATTCGCTCATCCCTATATGCATTAGAAAGTGGTTCAAAGGGGCACTTGTGAAGGAGGGATTAAGGTATGCATTGGAAAGTGGTTCAAAGGGACACTTGAGAAGGAGGGATTAATGTATGCATTGGAAAGTGGTTCAAAGGGACACTTGCGAAGGAGGGATTAAGATATGCATTGCAAACTGTTTCAAAGGGACACTTGAGAAGGGGAGATTAAGGTATGCATTAGAAAGTGGTTCAAAGGGACACTTGTGAAGGAGGGATTAAGGTATGCATTGGAAAGTGGTTCAAAGGGACACTTGAGAAGTGTACTGCTGGTCTGTGGATCCCAGCAGCAGGGGCATCCCAATTATGGCTGTCCTGCCACTGCAGTAACAGCAAGCCCAAAACAATGCAACAGCAATGACGTAGTTCTGCATTCCCTCACTTCTGGTCATCGATTCAGCACCCCACATGACTGCCAGTGGCCACTTGGGCTCATTGTGCAGGCTTGTTCACAGCGCTGTGCAAACACACTCACCTAGTTTGATTGGCCACTGTTGGTCAGGTGGTGTGAAAACCAGCTGCCAGCAGCAAGGGAACACAAAAGTAGGTAAGTTAAGAGAGGCATCCAAATAGATGGTAGTATAATGTAGAAATTTGCACTTGCAGAGGAAGCAGCGCTCATTGTAATAAAACAACTGCCTTTCTTGTGGCACTGTACAATGTAGGAATCAGGATTGCAGTCCTCCTGTTACATTGTAAAAAGCCAGCTAGCATCCTGCTATGTAACATTGTATGACATCCATGTGCCTGCTATTACAATCTGTTCATCGCGCTATTACGAGATTAACCTGAAGAATTTCACACCTGTACACTCTGCAAAGAAAGGTCCTTGGTTGGGAAACAAAAGATTCACCACAATTAAAAGTGGCACGGATATCAAGATCACCTTTACCCTGAAGAGCCTATCTTGTATGTTCCCACACCCTGTACACACAGATTGTCCACATGAAAAATCATCTTACCTGCATCTACTGCATTTTATGAGCATTTTAACATCCAGAGCGGCTCATGGAGTCTCAGGCTGCCTGCAGAAAGGAAGTGTCTTCTGACACTCTGCAACTCTGCATTCTGGGAATGCTGTCCCTTTCCTGACCCCGGGGCGCTGCTCTGTCTGTAACCCCCCCCCCCTGCACTTGCCCTCCCCCCCCCTCTCCTCAGCATGTGATGCTTCTGAGGCAAAATGGTGGCGGCCAAATGCTGGAGTCCTGAACAAAGTTGCAGCCCAGTGAGCAGTGAATAATAAGTAAGCAAAACATAAAATAGAATAATTTTAGATGTTGTGAAATAGTTTTTTAAGACACTGAAGGTCCGGTTTAACCCTTTCGCTGCCAGCCTACCTGCAGCATTTGCCACTCCCTGTTGCCAGACTGAGTTTGACTGTTTTGCGCTACACATGTTCAACTGTCATTTTCGAAGGGATTTCCAGGGATTTCCCAGGAAAATTATATATTGTTTTTTTCAACAGAGTCTGGGCTTTAACATGAAATGTCTTGTTTGTGTTTTTTAGGTGTATTCTCAACATTTTTGGGTGAAATGTGTGAAAAAAAATAAAAAAAATATATTTTTTTACAATTTGTAGAGTTTTTTTGTAATAAAAAATGTAAGTTTGTCAATAAAATCTTATTGCGTGAGAAACCCCAATTTCTCCCGCTTACAGCGATACCACATATGTATAGGTAGACACCCTTTCCTGCCCAGAAGTCTTTTATAGCTGCTGGATGACAAATGGTTAATTAAAAAAAAAAATGACATAGGGTCCCCCTTCCCGGGGAGGGGGACCCCATTTTTTTTTGGATTTTTAAGGGTTAAAAACCCTTAAAAATCCAAAAAAAAAAATGACGTGGGGTCCCCCTTACCCAAAGTAACCAGCCCGGGACCAGCTATGGGGGCTTGTAGGCACAGAGTGGGGGGGCCAGCTTATGTGGCCCCCCCACCCTGCAGCCTACGAGCCCACATAGCCCATGTGGGCCCGGGCTCTTCTGCCCCCCCCTGGCCTTTGGGGAGGCAGGTAATGGGGGTGCGGGGGTTAATGGCAATGCCACCCCCCCAGCCATGTGAACTGGTATAAGGGGTCTCATGGACCCCTTACCAGCTCACAAAGGGTTAACTGTAAAAAAAAAAACACCACACAATAAAAAAAAGTATTTTATTAAAAAAAAATAATTTTTTTTTACTGTACTTACCTTCGATTGCAAGCTCTTGTCCCTCGCCGCTCAGCTGACAGATGCCGGTGATCGGCATCCAGAGAAGGAGAAGGCAGGAGATCAGAGGATCTCCTGTCACCTCCTTCCAGGGCACCGATCACCGGCATCTGAGAAGCTGAGAAAGCTGAAGCCGGTGATCGGGACCGGGATGACGTCATAAGCCCCGCCCCCAAGGGGGCGGGGCTTAGAGGCAAGATGGCGGTCGCCATCTTGAAGAAGAGAGGAGAGAGCCTCCCAGGCTCCCTCCTGAAGATCGGTAAGTCCTGGGGGGGGATCGGAGGCCCCCCAGGTGAAGAGGAGGGACAGCGGGAGCCAGCGCACATGGAGGTAAGTGAATGTCATTTTTATTTTTTTTTTTTTTTTACAGTTAGCAGCTGCTGCTGCAGAAGCGGGGGGGGGGGGGCGGCCTATTCCGGGGGCTCTCCTGGAGCCATCCGACCCCCCACGGGGGATCAGATGGCACCAAATTAAAGAGGAGACCCGGCCGGATCCAACAAGGGGTCAGGTGAGTATTTTTTATTTTTATTTTTTAAACTAGAAGCGATCAAAGTCAAGCACGTAACACCTACGGGCTTGGCACTTAAGGCCCAGCCAAGCCAGCACGTAGGTGTTACGTGCTTGGCAACAAAAGGGTTAAAGAGCCTCTGTAAGCATAATAATAAAAACTCACCTTATCTTCTCTGTTATTCCAAGTAGTGTGTGTTGCTTCATAACTTCAAAACAACCTATTAGATCGGACCTTCAGCATGATTTATTGAAAAGCCCAAAACCTTAAAAAACTATTCTCCAGCATCTAAAATTAATATCTTTTAAGTTTTTAGTCACTTATTATTCTTTCCCCCACTGGGCTGGAACTCTGTTCAGGACTCTAGGATACGGGCGCCACCATCTTGCCTCAAAAGTATCACATACTGAGAGGAAGAGTGGGATAACGTACAGAGGATGGGGTTATAGCTGTGCTTTGCACATACAGAGCAGAGTCGGGGTCAGAAAAAGGACAGCAATCCCAGAATGCAGAGCAACACAGTCAGAAGACACTTCCTGTTTGCAGTAGATGCAGGTAGGGTGATTTTAAATGTAAGTAATATGTATGTACAGTGTGTGGGAAACATATAAGATAGGCTCTTATTCAGGGTGACGGTCCGCTTTAAGTAGATCAAGTAGATCAACGCTCAGTGAAATCTCTTTTATGCTCAGAGGAGGAGCATCAGAGTACGTGTCACTAGAGAGCAGAGCAAGGAGGGGATTCACTGGATAACCTTTCTTTCCCCTGTCCTCTTGCGACACATATACTAAGAGCCCGTCCTTTGAACATACAAGAGCTGTCACTTGGGTAAACCCCAGTAGCAGCGGGGCAGTTACAGCACACAGATGGGGGACTATTGTCCCCAGTTGTCTGTAAGCATATGAGAGCTGTCACTAAAGAAAACTTCATGTTCAGGGACCTGAACATTGGCTGTTTGGTACAAACTCTAAACTTTACAGTTCGGGTTTGCTCATCCCTAATTTCAAATCCAAAGTTCAGCACGAAGTGGTGGAGGCACCACCACGCAACGTGTCGATGTGAGCAGCTTCCTGTGATGTCAGACACAGCTCGCCTTACTTGGTGATATTTTTTACTAGTTCTGTATTTAGTCTATGCACCAAAATTATATTAATAAGTACCGGTATATTTGAATCGTCATTTTATATTGCCCTTGGCACATTAATACCAGTATTCACCTTTGGCACTTTTTGCACTTTATCTGTGCACTGGACACTTTCTTGATATTGGTTCCCCAAAAAAGGAACCCCCAAATTAATTGGGGCTCCCTTTTTTCCCCCGTTTGAGGGGGTTTAGTAAGGCTTTTTTTCATGATTTTCATGGCCACATGAATTTCTATTAATCCTTATAGCAGACACTATTTAAATTTATGAACTCAAGCATATATCAATTAGAGCCATATATTTAAGGTATAATCTACTTGCTTTCATTTTATTTTATGGTTTGTGTAGCATGCAGAGTGGATGTGATGCACTCTATGGTCTGTTTGATAAATAAGTAATCACTGTAGGCATGCTTTAGATAGGTGCGTGTGCCTATACGGTTGTCTCTAAAGATGCCAAGACTGACAGATGTAAGGGCATATGCATCTGATAAAGATAAAAGCTATTGGGGATTTTAAACTGAAGTTATTTTCCATATATTACATGGGCAGATTTGCCTTCAGTTTATTCTACATATTCACCCAGAGGGTCTTCCTATATGCATTAAAGAGAAAAGATAAGGCCATGCATCTATTAATATGTTCATTACAGTTGAGTGCAAATATTCATATTGTGCTTCATCTCTACATACTGTATTACAAAACACTGTCCCATTGGGACAGTCCAGCATATGGCAATCATGGGGCAGCAAAGAGCTTACCTGAAGCCTGTCCCATGTGCCCCACCTCCATTTCTTGTAGTGCGCAGTAGGTGCTGTAGCAGCTCAACAACGTTTGCCTAATTTTACTTTTCATGGTCGCCCCTGTTCTCAGCTTTGTCAGTGTGAGATGTCCCAGCAAGTGCGACCACTGTCACTTGTTGGGTTCACTCACGCTTCGGGATGGGGGCACTTGTGTGACCACATTTGAAGGTGGTTCTGAAGGAATAGAAGGTAAAGGCAAATCTTGGAGACTGGAAAAGGAGAAGAGGCACATGTGACACGCTTAGGGGAAGTTTCTTGCAGCCTTGTTTTTGCCTTTGCCTGGACTGTCCCCTTAAATTGTGAAATAGTGGCAAAGGCCAGTAATTTCACTCACTCCTCTGCTGCTTGTCATACTTGATACTAATCTTGTTTCTGTGTCTTACACATCATCAGTTTTTTTCTCTGATCTTTCACCTACTGTCATTATTTTTTTCCCCAGGTACTGTCATCCTCACTGCTGTCCCTTTCCCTCTGTCGAGCTGAATTCTTCTCCACCACTCTTTGTCTTTGATCTACACCCATTGTCATAGTCTCAGCCCCTGCTTCTATGTACAGTACTGTTGGCTGTCATACTATTGCTGCAGCTTAGCTCCCCACTGACTATAACTCTTTCCACTGTTGCTTATTTGCACAACCAACTGCAACCAGCCCTAGAAAAGTTAAAAAAATTAAAAGGGGAGCCATCCTGAGATATGATTTAGCATCTTGTCAACCCAGAGTGACTGGTAAAGCCGTAAATACAATAACAGTTATATAATATTAACGTAAATCAGTTAATTCAATGTTCATATTAAAGTGATCACAAGCAGTGATTGAACCTGCAAACCCTTCAGTATCAAGATAAATTCTTTATTACTAGGTTAATGTAGCACGTGCGGCCGGGGGGGGTCTGCACCCAGGAGCGTTTGCTGTGCATACAGTGTCCTCTCTGCAAGTCCTCTGGTGGTTTCAGGGCTTTCCCTTAAGTCCATGATGCCAACTGAAGTTCAGGAGAACAGACATGACACCCTTACACCCTTACACTTTAAGAATGCAGTTTATATGATGTTTCTGGGCATGTGATTTGGTAGAAGTATTTAAAAAAAAAGTACAGAACATCCCCCCGTATCTTAGAGAGCTAGGCCAAAAAAGGGAACCGTAGGCCCATGTGGATTCGAGGTGCTGACAAGCGGTATACACACACAGGGTAGACATTCATAGAACACAAGTCACTTTATTTAGTTGCAAACTCCATACAGGTACATCCAGATATAATACACAACAGGTACTTCTTATCCACAGCTCTCAAAGACCAGTTCCCCTCTTGAAGACACAAGGCTGCAGCAGGCTTACTCCATTCCAATGGTAGTTAGGGTCTTGTCCTACTCCTCAAGCTCCAAGGGGTTTCTCTCACTTATGTTCCAGGTTAGATACAGGCTTTGGCTGGATTTTTCCTCTGTTGATCTCTCTCTCTCTCTCTCTCTCTCTCTCTCTCTCCTGCACAAGCCACAAGCTCATTCCGGTTACTACATTGATGAGACGTGGAGGCTGATTCATTACTAACGCCAGGTTTCGTCAGATGAGCGCCTGTATAGCGGAGCTTAGAGCGACCGCTAGTTGACGCTGTAAGCTGGTACCGGGCGCTGTAACATAGCGCCTCAGTCGCTGTAGTAACCTGGCCTGCATTGATGAATGTGATGTATGTTGGGCGCCAGACGTATGTATAGCATAGACAGATGTATAGCATAGAGCGACAGACGCTGTGTGATTAAAGTCTGTTTTTGAACACATATCCACCAGTAACAAAGCGAAAACACATGGAATGACATTTTTGTAACACTGTGACATTAACAATTTAATGCCAGACCTGAAATAATAATTCTGCATAACAAACAAAAAAAACTAAAAAGTTTTCAAAAATGACCTTTTCTAGGCCAGGAGAGGTTACACAATTATTTGAGACAAAATAAAAAAAAAAAAAAAAACCCTGTTTAAACAGGTGAAAATGAACGTCCATTGAAATGTATGGGACATGTGACAGTGACAGTTAGCGACAGGTAATACCTGGTGCTCTGGAGGCTAGAGCGCCAGCACTATACGCTGAGCCCCCTGAAATGATGAATTGGACGCTACATGGCGCTGTTAGAGTCGCTCGCCAGATTCGCTTTCATAAATGTGGTTTTGCGTACAGCGCCCAACGTTCACCAGACGCTTCCTGCCGCTAACAGGCAGTGCCTGCAGCTACCGGGCACTACCTGGCGCGATCCCTTGATGAATAACCCCCTAAGTCTGATCTATAACTAATGTCCTAAGTCTTATATAAGATTCTATAAACTGAGAGGTTAGAGTTCCTCCTAACTGTGAGTCAGATTCATGTATCCATCTCTCAGCAGCTTCTGCAGGTGTCAGGATGGATACATGCTCTGGCTTCCTAAATATGTTACATTTAGACTAAAACCCTTCCCTTGGCCTTTCCACTGAACCAGCTATGATTTAACTTCTGGAAGTTAACTCTTATTACACTAAAGTGAAGTGTAAGCTCTTCTACACTTACTGTTAAACTTAGGTAACAAAAGGTAGTGTAGTTTAATGTAGACCAAAATTAATGTTGAACTGGTTCATACCCCCTTCATTAAGACTGCCAATATGCTTGAGAAACAGGACAAAGACTGAGCCATCGCATGAAAGCACACCTATTTAATTAACATTAATAACAGGATAGACCAGTAACCATTTATTTCTACAGGGCCAGAAACTCCGTGGAAGAACTGAAGGTGGTTGCCTTTATGGGGCATTCTAAAACACAGGCCTTGATTCACGGGGAGGCCGATTCATTAACAGCGGCAGGTAGCGACAGTTGAGCGACTGTAGCGGCATTTTCAGAGCGCCCGCTAGTAGTCGCTGTGCTTGGCCATTGTTCGGTAGTTGATAGCGACTCAGTCGGTTTGCCGTAATGTTGAATATTGGGTGAGGAGTCACTATTTGACAGGTTCCGCGCTGTATGGGAGCGCATGGTAGCGACTGGTCAGAGCGACCGGCTTCCATCATATTCATTAACAAATCACGCTCAAAAAATTCTCGCGCTGTAAAATGCATGTTTAAACCCCAGAGCGCTGGCGGCGATGGGTTAAAAGTAGTTTTTTAACCCCCAAACAACCATATTTTTGGAAACCCCAAAAAAATAGTTTTTAAAATAATTTTGTAATATGAATACATTAATATCAGACCTGTAATTTCAATTCTGTACATTTTTTTTTACCTTAAAAAAATTATTAAAAATGGCAGAAGTGGTCCCAGAATTTTTCACATTTAAAAAAAAAAATAAATTAATAACAATTAATTTTGAATATTTTAAGATTGTTCCATTGAAATGCATTGGAGAGCGCCAGGTAGCGAGAGGTCATACCTGTCGCTGTTCAAGGTCGGACGCTGGCGCTGTGGGCTGAGGCTGGAATAATGATGAATGAGTGGCTATCTGGCGCTATCCCAGTCACTAAGCAGGATTGGCTTGATAAATGTGTGATTGTGGTGGGGAGCCAGCGTACTCGTGGCGGGGCCCGTCATTACCGGCCGCTCACCAGTCGCTACCTGTCGCTATCCCTTGTTAAATAAGGGCCTAAGAGTTGGAAAAAATTCCCATGGTAGTAAAAAACTCAATGAAAACATGTGAAAGCATGAGAATTTCACTGTTAGTGAATCACCAGACAGGAAGACAATGGAACTCAATGGCACTTTTTACTACAAGTAAAAAGGAGTAAAACGTTTAATTTTTTCTAACTAGTAAAAAAGTGCCATTGACTTCCATTGTATTTCTATCTGGTGATTCACTAACAGTGAAATTCTCAGGCTTTTTTCTCATGAATTGAATGTTTTACTACCATGAGAATTTTTTTCAATTCTTAGTGAATCAAGGCCACAGTGAGATAGAAGAAAATGGGAGTACAAGTTAATACTAAAATGTCATATGTTACAAAGTGGCTGAAATCCAATAGCTCTAATCCTGTCCTATCCTGTTTTTAAAGTCTTCAGGTTTTACAGTCTTCCACTTTTTACCCATGGCTCCACTTCACATGCTTCCTTTAGAGATGGAAGCATGTAATAAATTAAAAACCATGGTTGTCTACTAAATAACCACTTTTTCTTGGCTAAGTTGGCTTAGTTTATTTGGCTAAGTACATACCAGCATTCATACAAGGAAGTGTTTTGGGAAATGAGAGTTAAATTCGACCTGAAAATTTACTATTCAGGGTGCTCTAGTCAGACGCGAAAGCCAGCAATGTTTGAATCAAACTTTTCGGTCCTTTTCTACATTTTTGTTACATGTCCCCTCCTGGGGCTACCAGCCATTTCACACCAGGCATTGAGGCTAGTAACCGACATCCCAGAGGTTGAGTGGCGAGTACCAGTGCCCTATGCTCTTTCACACATGTCAGAAGCCCAGGCAACTTGAAAAACACTGCACTCATGGCGATGGGCACCAAGATAAGTTCATTGTGATGGGGCTTATGGCAAGTCACAGTCTAGGAGTCCTTGGGACTTCAAGCCAGTAGTAAAAGCAGATTTTAACTACCCTGGGTTTGGTTTCTTGCCCCCAGGGCATCCCAAATGTGTAAAACCCCCCAGATTGCTCAGTAGAACTTACCTTTCCATGCTTTCCCTGGTCCAACAGAACATGCACGGGCAATCAGAGCCGTCCTCTGGTGGGTTCAGGGCTTTCTTCAAGTCCATGTTGGCTCTTTCTCTGGCCCACCAGCATCTGAAGTTCAGGAGGACAGAGATCCCCCATCCTTACACCCTGACAGGGACTTTAAGAATGCAGTTTATATGCTGTTTTTCTGGGGATGTGATCTGTGAAGTATTTAAAAAAAAAAAGTACAGAACATTCCCCATATCTTGAAAAGTCGTATCATTTGAGACTTCCCTTCCAGATCCCAACATTATTCCTGGTTACCCATATCTTATAATTTGAGCACCACTCCTGAGGGGCTCTAAACTTCCATAGTTTAGCAAGAAGTCTGGTGAAACTATTTTAAAAGTCAATATTCTCTGCACAAGTGAACTTTGGTGGAATTGTTTGCATATGTTTTGTATTGCTTATACTGTATACAGACCTGTGTTTGTAGATATAAAAGGGCTTACTCAGGATTTGCCAGAAATGGATTAGATTATGAAAGGAAAAGCTTAGTGAGCAGTAAAATCACATTTTATTGTGTCTGAATACATTAAATATTAAAATATTAATATGATATGGTAAATGCATATAAATAGAGTTGCAATTTGTATTTTAAATACATACAAGACACTGCGAGAAATATTCTTCTTATCTTTTTTTGGCATGATGAAAGGGGCTGAAAACAGCTATTTGCACTCACGACTTATAAATCATTGATGAGGCCAAGCCTTTTTCAAAGTGGGAAAGAAAAAGGCTGAGTCAAGATAGGTATCCCATGTCTTCATTGCCAGAAGTATGGGCCAAATAATGGATATAGAGCCCATCCCCCCGTTACTCACTTATTCTGTTCATCCATTATACTACTTGGAGGAAGTGCCTGCAACTGCATTATACTTTATTGTTTTCATTCAAGCTAACTGAAATTCGTCCAGCTTTATTTTAATTAGTACTGATAAGCTACACATTAATTTTCTAAGTAATCCGTCGTGGACTGAGAAGAACAATTCAGTGCACCTCCATTGTGCTATTCATAGCAATAGGTAAGTTTGACTGGTTGCACATTCCAGGTTTATTATGTCCATTTCTCCTGTATGCATCCCATGTGTGCATGGTTTGCTTGAGATAGGCCCCGACCTTTCCTCAGACAATAAAAGTAACAACAAAAACAGCATAACATTCACCTTTCCAGAAATAATCAAGCTATTAATTCATGTTTGTGGAATTAATAGCCTGGTCTCTTTTCCAGGCTGACATAGCATTTTGGTCATCATTTGAACATCTAAACATACTTCCAAGCCTTCCTCTAAAGATCAGGCTAAATAACAACCATAAAAATAAATGACACAAGATAAAATTGTAACTAGTTCAGTAAAAAATGGGGCAAGAGTCCATAAAACACTTCCAAAAATGGAGAGCTCTCAGAGCTCAATTGCTAAAGGTAATTACTGGAACATACAGAGTGAAGCAAAGACTAAAATATAATATAGAGTGTTTTTTAGCATAGATATAGTTATAAAAAATAATAAAATTGGATTTCAAGCTACCACAGACTCAGCTCTTCTATTACTTAATCTAAGTGAAAACTCGGTGAGGAATTATACAAAATCCATATTTCCTCATTTAGTGAAAGCCGGAAAGACAGTAATACCTAGGCTAGGGAAAAAGAAGGCACCATCATATATCAAAGACTGGTTTAGAAAAATCCAGGGGGTGATGGAAATGAAGGAACTCATGCATGATTAAAATGATTGCTTCCTCAAAATTTGACTCTCCTTGGTCTTATTTAAGAATCCAAATACCTATAACAACTATATGTCAACTTGTTTTAAACTTACCCAAATTATTTTCGAAGTTCGCACTTTACTTGGAAATTTGAAAAAATATACCTGACACCCCTTGTCCCCCTCTTCCACCACCTTCCACACCTCTAACTGGCACTTCTACACACCCATTTCCCCAGCCCCACTACCCCCTTTTATTGGTGCTTTACTGTCTCAATACCCTCACTGATCCCTTTTGCCCTGCGTTTCCTAAGCATGCTGTTGTCACTCCATGAGTATAACAACGCAGTACACATTCTAAAACCAAATAAGATTGGATTCAGTAACCGATAATAGGTTATTAGACGATCATCAGTACATACTCCTTCTGCTTTATTCTTATTCTTGAGACAATCTTTATTAATGTGTAGAATGCATGTCATAGTCACTGTTGGATACCATGTACTTGATAAGGATTACCATTATAAATAAAGTATTTAATTAAAAATATAATACATTAACAAAGGCTTATTTAGAGTGAATTCAGGTCCTTGAAAATCAGTGAGGCAGTACTTACAGCCTGCAAATATGCCCCAGACTTGAAGGTATTGTCCAGGCTAAAAGAAAACACAGCTAAACTAACCTTTTGTCCAGCACAGCCCCACTGCCCAGACTTGTTGTTGTAAGAACTTTTCGAACAAGCACTCCATTGGTCCTCTCTGGTTCAAGATGGCGACCATGGACGTGACTCAAGCCAACTCTATGGCCAGTCTGGGAACAGATGCGGTGCTTGTACTTCACTTTCAGTGTTCTACAACAGCACATCTGGGTGGAGCTGTGCTGGACAAAAATTTAGTTTTTTTTTTAATTTTGCCTGGACACTCTCTTTAAAAAAAAAAATCCACTTTGGGGAGTTTCCCAAAGAGACCCCAGATCAAACCTAGGTTCCAGCATGAGGATCTCAAGCGCTCCGCTAGTACGCTGGAGTTCAAGACCATCCTGAGGTGCCCATATAGAATAATGGAAGCCTTTACCTGGACTCGTACACTGCACATACCATACAGTCCAGTAGCTGATCTTGCAGGAAGATCACAGAGATACCAGAGCTCTGAATACAGCAATGGATGAACTATGAAATACCGTGCAGTGAGACAAGTCTGATATGAAACCTAATGGTGATGAGGACAGTGTTGCTCCTGGAAGCCGAGCATCCAGTGAGCAATGCTGCATGGCAGTTAACTGTCAATGCTGCTGCCCTCTGATGCTGAGAATGGAAGTCTTTGAGGAAGCATTAAATAAAATTGTGCACTGTGACAGTACATCCCTCTCCTCGAAGAGGAGCCTCCAGACCCTTAGGTTTGAGATTGTCTGGGTGTTCCTTTTGGAATTTGTTGTGGAGAATCTCTGCATGCAAGTCTTGCAGGTGCACCCAGAAGCGTTCTTTTGGACTGCAACCCTTCTAAAACACTAAGTTTTGAAGGGAGCTCTGCAAGACCCAATCATTTTTACACTTTGAACTCCTTTTGACCATCTGCCCAGACTGGTTGTCTGGAGGAAGCTAACTCTTGAAGGAAAACCAGACAAGATCACTAGGAACAAAAAGCATTGGGATATTTTTTGTCTGGAATGTATTGTGGTATTTCCTCCCAGGAAAGAAAGCTACAAATGGGTGGTGTCCATAAACACATAAATACGGCAAAACTACAGGTAAAGAATAAGTTAGGTTGTTGAATTGAGCTCCTGGTCAATCCAGATATAGTGAAAAGGATATCATGAAGGTAGACCATGATGAACCATGCCAGGAACTCATGGAAGATTTTGTTCATGAACACCTGAAAGACCACTGAACTGTTATGTGGCCCGAATGGCATTTGTGATGTACTGGGCCCTTTGTATGTGGGTCAGATCCCTAATAAGTGGATGTGGTTATCAATTTAGAGCAGTGATGTAGTTGAGTTTATGATAATCGATTTAGGGGCATAGTGATTCATTATTCCCACCGTGGCTTGTGAAATAAAACGGATAAAGCTTCTAGCCAGGCTTCCTTTGATATATTCCTCCAGGACTTAGGTTTCAGGTATAATCAAAGGGAACACATGACTTCATGGCGCAGTGGCATTTGTGACAAGGTTATTCATACAATCATAAGGGCGATGAAGTTGTAGAGTTTCTGTAGTAATCAGGAAAGTACAGGTGCTGCAATACAACAAAATTAAATACAACAGAATTGACCTAAAGGTATGTACAAATCTTGTCTGTTCCAACTTGGCGGATAAGTAATAGACACGTGTATCTGCTAAATTCTGAGAATGATTTTTGAAGACTAAGCCTTTTTTATTGTAAATATATGAATGATAAAGGACTGAACCCAGTGGATGCAAACATAGTCTGTAGACCATATAGTCTACAAATTAAAGGATACAAGAATCATCTCATTATGCTATAGTAACTCACTGGTAGACCACAAGTCCCAGTGGCACCTGTCAACAACAGTGAAAAATGTGGCTCAATATCAAGGGACCATCAAGGTTAGTTTCTGGTAAAAGTGGATGTCAGATTTTGGAATCGACATGGCAATAGTGGTTAGCTGCTGTGGCTGGAGTTAAAGGGTAGATCCACTTTCAATGGCATTTTTAAAAACTTTTATTATTGTACGCCAAATGATATCCTCAAGGTGCTGGGCTTATCTATAATTTTTTTCAAATTTTGTAACTTTGTGTTATAAAATAAAAGTTTTCTCTAGTGACAATTGGTTTACCTTACCAATGTACACCAAATGGTGTGTAATTCAGGGCAAAGAATTACAATCTTGTGTTCCAGTAGCTAATGGGTTACTGGCAGCAATCTCACCTGGGTAGGTCATTACTGCTAAAGACTTAAAGGAGCCGCAGCACTCAACCCTGTTAGCTTGCAGACCAACCTATAATCTGTCTCTAAATCTGGTAAAAACAGAGGCTCAGTCACACACATCTGCAGAAGTATGCTAAGCTGCACCACCATGCCAAGGTGCCTCTGTGGGTGCAGTCCTAACTCTAATCTATGAGAGCCCTATTTGGGACATACAATGCAAGAGATAAAATGGGAGCAGCTTACCTGAGGTTGCCCTAAACCTCATGTGCAAGCCATGGGGTGGAAGGGTCAAGATCTTGCAATACAGCCTTGTATGTCCCAAATGGGGCTCTCATAGATTAGAGTTAGGACTGCACCCATAGAGGCACCTTGGCGTGGTGACTTGCACCTCCCAGGTTAGTTATAAAATGGTCTGAGCAGCTGCCACTCCCCTCTTGTTCACTAGGTCATTACTGCTGCTTGATTTAGCCAAATCAGCTGATTAGCTCACCTGTTGCAGTGGCATGATTCTGGGAATTGTAGTCTGTAGTTTTTATTCAATGTGAGGAAACCTCCCCAACTTTAGCAACACACGGTCACAGAAACATAAGAAGTATACGAAACTTGGAACCAGCATGCTGATAAGTAAATCACATGTCTGGAAGCACAATCCTAACACACTGTCAAACCCCGGCAACACCTGTCTTCTTTGTGAGCCTTCAACCCCCAATCTCCTCAGCTATCTTCACCTTTAGCCAAGCCCCCGTTTGCCGGGACACTTTAAAAGCCTCGCCGGACACGGTTGCCCCCAGGACTTATTGGCTCAAAGGATGTAAGCTCACAGGGGTGAAGACTGATGAACCGAAGGTAAGACTGGGCAAACTTGAGTAGCCGAGGTAAGTACACACAGTTCTGGAAACTCTGAAGGAGAAAACAGGCAAGGTCAAAGGTCACACCAATGGTCAAACCAAGAGGTCAGAGAACTTTGCGGCACCCCTGGTGAGGATGGTTCGTAATTCAGGCTGAGGTCCGTACAGTTGGCAGTCGGGATATTCAGGCTAGCAAGGTTGGCAACAGGTATCAATACAGGAACTCAGGATTAGCACACCTAGCTAAACACAATCACGGGCAGTGACAAACTGAGGATGTAAAACCTTTTCAGGGCATGGATGCAGGGGATTGGATGGGAAGAACCATACTCACTGGACAATATAACAAGCTATGGGCTGATTGCCCCCATTTAAACCTTTAGGGCATTTTTGCCCACAGTAATCCTTTGGCTCACTGGCCCTTAAATTCAGGGCATAAACTAGCGAGCAGAGAAGTGAGTGATGTGGTGAGGAAGGGAGGAGGAGGATGCACTCAGCGCCGATCAAGCTGACGCCACCTTAGCCAGCATCTGACACGGATGTAGCTGCCGGGCAGGAGGAGTCCTGGCCAGCTGCCCAAGTCGCCCAAGGATGCCACGGGAACGGACTGCAGGTAAGCACGCCATGACACTCACAGTTATTGAGCATTCCAAAAGAGTAAAACAATGGCTCATAGATTGTGGTCAAATTCATAGCAATAGTTTATGGGATGGTAGCAGGCAAAAGAATGGTCAAAGTCTGTGGAAAAAGGTCGTGGACTGGTGGCAGGCAGTATTGTAGTCCAGTCTGTGGCAATAGGTCATAAGCTGGTGGTGGGTAAGAGGCAAAAAAGTAATGAATGTCTGTGGTAAGTGGGTGGTGGGCCAGCAGCATGCAACAGCATGGTTAGGAATCTCTGACACAGATGTAGTGTAGATAGTATTGCAGTAGCAACACAAGAACAGCACAATAGAGTCAGAGCTGATCTTATGGTGAAGGTCATGATGGACGTAGATGTCTCTAAAATATTGAACCACTGGTGATGTGCCCGACATTTGCAAGGGGAGGGAGCTGCCCACCACTGTACTAATTGAGAAGCAGTAGAGAGTGGCAGACACGTAAGTGGCAACTTCTGAAACTCGTATAAATAGATAAGGAATTGGAATTTGCTCAGAATTTCAGGGAAAATTGATTTGGCACAAAGCTAAATTTTTGGGGATTTATCCCTGAAATAGTTAAAAAACCCAACAAGCGCAGCTCCTTCCACACTATTCTGCAGCGCAAGTGTCCCACACCTCTTCCCACTCTGCAGTCAGGGCACAGGCTATTTATTCCTTGAGGAATGGGTTGACAGGGACAGCAGTGCTTTCTCTACCAGCTCACTTCTTGGGCTATAAAAATCACCATGGAGGGCACAGACCCTCAACCTTGCACTGGGCATCCCGTTATTCAGTCCCAACTGAAGGTGGGCCATCACGCCACCTGTCAGTCTCAGTGACATTAGAAGTATATCCTCTGATATCAATGTGAATGACAGGAGGCATGAAGGGCTTACTTCTTGCTCTACAAAAAGCCCCTCCTGCAGTGGGAGCAAGCTGGTGAGAGCCCAATGCAGAGCGGAGGGTCTGTACCCAGAGGCCCCCGGCACTATGAGGACATTACACAGTGCTGGAAAATGGAAAAGGGGTGAGTTCTGTTTTATTTTAAACTTTTTCAGAGCAATTCATTAACATTTGAGTTGGGGTACAATTTCTATGGAAGATTAGGTGAATTGTAGGAATCAAATTTTAAGGAAAACTGCTTATCTCTTAGCCCAAGCAAGAAGTACATGGCATTTCTGTGCAGTATACACTTCTCCAAGATTCAAATGGCCGTGTTCACAGTCTCAGTATGTAGAGTGTCTACTGCACTTTGAACCTTTGAAGATATGTTTCCATAACACCAAAGCTCAGAAAAAAATTCCATCCACCAATCAATCTTTAAAAAAGACTATAATCATCTCTATACTAGGATTGCAAATGAGGAAGCGCACTTCATAAAATTGTTAAGCACCAATTCATATTTCACAGGCAGCCTCCACTAATGAAATATTGATGAGCCTTTTAACTGTTGGATAAATGAAAAAAAAATTACATTTCATATTTTATGACATAGAGATTATTAGAAAGAAACACACGGAAGGGTAAGGGTGAAACAGTTCAATGTGTGTTAACATACTTGGGTATCAAAATAATAGTTTACATTTTCTTGAAAAAAATTAGGCTTCAGCAGCAGCTGAAAAGTCAGTGGATATAACAAGTCTGTATAGGCTGTAAAGTCCCTGCAGACATGGATAGGTATTTGAATCATCAAGCTTCCTGGAAAACCTGACAATTTGCCATAATGAGCTGACACTGATCTAATAGGTTGGCTATCAATCAATTATGTAGATTTTTTTCCAAGATGTGAGTTCTATCCTGTGTCACATTACATCTTTTTTTTCATTGACTATTTAACAGCGGAATATGAGTGATCCAAAACTTCTGCAGTGCCTGGATCTTTTTGAGAGAGGAACACACAATCAGTTAAGGTAGCTGTGGTAAGTGCCAAAAAGAGTTTATTAATTACTAGTGACCACAAATTATAGAATTTGGCAAAAACGTCCCTTTCCTCCTAAAAGTAGACAACGTTATCTGCTAAAACACAGGGCCCCAAAACTGAAACCACGACCCCACCCACACTACATCTAAGCTGCCATAATTGGAAATGGGACTAACAAAAAGCAGACAAAGCCCTGCGGGTGCAGTGAAACGCACTGGAGCATTGGGGTCACACAAGCAGTGCTATGAGCACATTTCCTTGGGTGTTCATGTCTGAGGGAGCTTATGGCCACTAAACCTAATTTGTGGGGCGCCCTGTGAACTTGGAGCACTGCACTTTTTTCTTGCGTCCCTGAGGAGTTGAACTTGGACTTGGCTGTAAGAGCGACAAGGGTGGTTGAGCCCTGGATGGTGTTCTGTAGTTGTCTGAAGCCTGCACCCCACTGCACATACTCCTGCTTGGTTTGTGGTTCATTAACTTATTTATGGAAGCCTGTGTCCTGGACTTGCATGATGCAGTTACCCCTAGATTTTCCTAAGGCTATTTTCAGTGGATGCTGCCCTGGCTTAGATGTAGTGTGGGCGTGGGCATGGTGGATTTGAGACCTCCTGTTTTAGCAGATAACCTTGTCGATTTTTACTGGGAGAGGTGTTTTTTCTACATTCAATATTTTTTGATCATTAGTATTTAATAAACTTATTTTGGCACCTACAGTCACCACATTAATGGATTTGTGTGTTCATGTTTATATTTGTTAGTGCTTGATTAGATGGATGGCTGTGTGCTTTATACAAATGTGTTTAGTTACAGTGATGGGCCAAGAATGGGAGTGGAGCCTCACCACACGTATTTAGCATTTTGGAGAGAACCTCTTTGATTTATTTTAGATACCTTTATATCGAGCCTTTCTAACGCAAAACACTAGTAAAATTCAAAAGATCTCCCACATATTTTTTGGTTTTGCAATGAAAAAGTTCTACAGATTAGGTGCAGATTTATATCAAAGAAATAGAGATGGCATTAAAAAGATGTCTAGCGATTTGGAGAGGTCAGCAAGACTCATCTTTCCTTAAATGTATTTTATTAGGATTTCATGTGATAGAGAATCACAAAGTAGAAAATACTTGTGAAGTGCAAAGAAACTATATACCTTTCCAAATTAAAAAAAATAAAAAACTAAAGTGTGGCATATATTTGTATTTAGCTCAACAGCAGCGGTTCACAGCTCAGCTGGAAGCTTGGTATGCTTGGTAAACTTGGTAGGTATGGATTGCTGCCCAAGCAAAGTACATGTAAAGTACAAGTAATTCCAGCGTGCACCAAGAATATGAATAAAAAGTAGCTTTCTATGTATTCAGCTCCCTTGAGTCAATACTTAGTAGGACCACCTTTAGTTGCAATTACAGCTGCAGGTCTGTTGGGGTATGTCTCTACCATCTAAAGGGTAAATTAATCTTTTTTAAAATAGCTCTAGCTCAGTCAGGTTGGATGGAGAGCATTGGTGAATAGAACAGAAGTCATGTCAAGGATTCTCAATGGTATTAAGATCTGGACTGGGCCATTACAACACATGAATTTGCTTTGCGTCAAACCATTCCATTGTAGCTATGGTTGTATGTTTAGTGTCCCTGCCCTGCTAGAAGTCTTTTGCTCCTTTAACAGGATTTCCCTGTATTTAGCTCCATCCATCTTCCCATTAACTCTGACCAGCTTTCCAGGCCCTGCTAAAGAACAGCTTCCACACAGCATGATGCTGCCACCACCACTTCTTGTTGGGGGTGGTATGTTCATTGAAATGTGCTATGTTAGCTTTACTTTTCACATAGCGGTTGGCATTTAGGTTAAAAAGTTCAACCATAGGTCTCATCTAACCAGAGTACCGTATTCCAAATGCTTGCTGTGTCCCCTACATGCTGTAGATAAAGGCAAACTTTAATTGGGCCTTCTTATGGCCTGCTTCAAAGATAGATTTCTTCTTGACACATTTCTATAAAGGCCAGATGCTTGGCATGCACTTCTAGTAGTTATCTTGTGGACAGATTCTCCAACCTGAGCTGTGGATCTTTTCAGTTTCTCTAGAGCTGGTCCCCAATATGTAGCTTGGGAGCCACATGTGGCTTGTGGACCCTTGCTGTGGGGCTGGTGGCCTGTCTGAGGTCAATGAGTTGGGCAGGGGGAGACACATTCCTGTATTTGCGGGTGTCAGTGAGGCACTCCCATTGAGTATTGTGTAGGAAAAGCTGCGGATAAGTCAATGGGTAAGCCTGCACACTTCTCTGTCGCCATCGAACCTTTTTGAAGACAGAGTGCTTCTAAATTATTTTTAAATTGGGGGTAGTTGTGCAGTCAGATCTTCAAATATTTTCAAACCAAATGGGGCTCCCAAGGTTGGAATGCTTGGGGACTCCTGCTGTAGGGTGACCCTAGGCCTCTTGGCTGCCTCTCCAATAAATGCTTTCCTTGCCTAGACTATTATGTGGATGACCATGTCTTGAGAGGTTTGCAGGCTCTAAAGGCTGACATAACATGCTTTTGTCAGCTGAGCCACACCCAGAAAAGAAAGTTACGCCAACGAATACATACAATATTTATGCATAGTCAGATATTTTGAGATGCTTTGAAATGGTTAATTATACACTGTTCCTATGGGGGATGGGGGGGGGGGTTAGTGTCTGGAAAGGGACTTTAATTCATGTGGCCATTGTAGTGAATATTTATAATTAGGAATATTGGGCATTTACAAATAAATTCATTATTTACGTATAAGGTTATTTACAAAGTTTGATAAGTGATTTGTTGCTTATGTATTTTTTTAGTAAATAATTATTACAATTAGATGAAAGCTTAGATTATTACGTTTTTAATATTATTAATATGCGAAAGTATTGGCTACATTGTATAATATAGTAACAAACTTGTAATGTTATTTTGCAATCCCTATAAATTATGATGTTATGAGATCAGTTTACCAGTGTCATGTATTAGGATTGTACAGGACCAGTATCACTGATATTTTAATTGCATAAGAGTACCCCTTAAGGGAGAAAACTTATTTGAAGTTTTCATTCATTTTTTAAATTTCCAGCTTGTGGGCATTGCAACTTTTCAGGACAAAAGCGGAGAGTGTATTTATATCAGCATAATTTGACACGGCATCCCGGCATTCATTGCTATAGAAGTAGTTGGCGATCATTAAAGTGCAACCAAGCTTTGAAGGAAACTTCCAGCACTGCAGCCACTTGGATCTTTTAAAGATACAGCAAATATCTAATCATCTGAGCCAGATAACCCACAGACAACCATACGGGCGGTAGATCCTCACAGGCCCTGGGTAGGTCGGCGTACCCCGGGGCCGCGGCGGTGAGTTTCATCTATTATATCTTTGCATTTTCTTTTTCATTTTCATGCTTTATATGAAAATTGACAATACTGTGCTGTGTGATTAAAACCACGTTTTTTTTTTACATTTTGCTTGGACAGTCCCTTTTCTTTCAATACATTTTTATTAAGGAGAAATAGAGGCCGATTCATTAACAGCGGCAGGTAGCGACAGTTGAGCGACTGACAGCGGCAGGTAGCGACAGTTGAGCGACTGTAGCGGCATTTTCAGAGCACCCTCTAGTAGTCGCTGTGTTTGGCCGTTGTGCGGTAGTTGATAGCGACTCAGTCGGTTTGCCGTAATGTTGAATATTGGGTGAGGAGTCGCTATTTGACAGGTTCCGCACTGTATGGGAGCGCATGATAGCAACTGGTCAGAGCGACCGGCTTCCACCATATTCATTAACAAATCACGCTCAAAAAATTCTTGCGCTGTAAAATGCATGTTTAAACGCCAGAGTGCTGGCGGCGATGGGTTAAAAGTAGTTTTTTAACCCCCAAACAACCTTTTTTTGGAAACCAAAAAAAACAAGTTTTTAAAATAATTTTGTAATATGAATACATTAATATCAGACGTGTAATATCAATTCTGTACATTTTTTTTTTTACCTTAAAAAAATTATTTAAAATGGCAGAAGTGGTCACAGAATTTTTCACATAAAAAAAAAAAATAAATAACATTAATAACAATTAATTATGAATATTTAAAGATTGTTCCATTGAAATGCATTGGAGAGCGCCAGGTAGCGAGAGGTCATACCTGTCGCTGTTCAAGGTCGGACGCTGGCGCTGTGGGCTGAGGCTGGAATAATGATGAATGAGTCGCTATATGGCGCTATCTCAGTGGCTAAGCAGGATTGCCTTGATAAATGTGTGATTGTGGTGGGGAGCCGGCGTTCTCGTGGCGGTGCCCGTCATTACCGGCCGCTCACCAGTCGCTACCTATCGCTATCCCTTGTTAAATAAGGGCCATAGTAAAACATTACAGCTTATTCAGCTATCATTCAGGTGGATAGGTTGTTGGGAGACACAAAACAAATTGTGGTCAGCATTAATGTCATTGTCCGACTTTTGGTAACTAATTTTACCTGCGCCAATACATATTAGAGGTAAAAAAAAAAAGTAATGTGTAAAAGTTTTAGCTAACACATTCTCATAGGTAGGAAAGAGAGAAATATAGAAAAATAGGGGTGCGAGAGAAAAAAAAACTACCTATACATTGTAGATATAAGGATAGTGGAAGAAACCCAAAGGGGATTCCGACTCATGTGGTACTAGCGTCTCAAGTCCAAGTAATTGCCCTTGACAATCACCGTATGTCCTGTGGGTATTAATAAACAAACTTTAAACTGTATAAAAAAAACACACAAGACGATAAGAGAGAAAAGAGAAGAGAATGAGAAAAAAGGGGTAAAGAAGGTGAAAGCGGTAAAAGGTGTGAAAAGAATAAAAGGAGTGAAAGCGATAAAAGGAGTAAAAGAAATAATAGGTGTAAGGGGGTGTGGAGTTCAAAGTGTTAGATTGATAGCTGGACAGTACCTTTAACAGATGTAGTTTGCTGGTGCACTGTATATAGTAGTATGTGCTGCCTCGTGTGAGATCAGCCTTGCCATAATCAGCGTGGTTGATGGTAAAATATAGGAGGTCTACATTTGTTTGAGGCCTTTGCTGTTGTTGCAGTTGTAAACAGGTGGCACATGTTTTGGTTGAGTAGAAGCTCAGATTACCATCTTGGGTTAGGCTGGGGCACATTGCACTCTTGGTTAACAAGGGGAAGTCTTACTGGAGAATAGGGGCACCATTATTATTATATATTATGTGCCATCATAGTGTATTTAACCAGAGCACATTCCTGAGAAGTTGTATGGCTGCGAGCCTGCATGTAGGCTGGAATATGAAGTAATTTAAGGTAATAGGATTTTTAAAACTTTTATCTACATCATCTTTATATGTTTACTATTAAATATTCTGATACAATAAAGATATATATTAAAAGATATATAACAGTGAGGTGTAGTGATACGTTATATATGCATTTTGTATAGATATCAACATTGGCTGTTTTTGGATGGGCAGTTTTTTATTGGTGTGTTTTCATTAGATGTTGTGCTTGCAAGTAGAGATGAGCGAATTTTTGAAAATTTCGATTAGGCCGATTCGCCGAATTTTCCGGGAAAAATCGTTTTGGTCCTAATTTATTCGCGACGAATCGCTATTAAAAACGGCTATTTCTGGGCATCCGAGAGCCTCCATAGGGTTGCAGAACATTTTTCTTGGCTGTAACATGCATAGGATGTATGCTGGGTTAGTGAAATACTATTGTAAAGAAGTTTGACATGCAGATCAGAGGCGTCGCTATTAGTTTTGCTGTCACAGAGTGGCACTATTACAGAGCCTTGAGGTGGCAGCAGCATAGGGAGCCCATATATTGCCTGAAAGACACACTCAGGAGTTGGCAGCAGCATTAGGAGCCCATATATTGCCTGAAAAAAACATTTAAGTTGGCAGCAGCATAGGAAGCCCATATATTGCTTGAAAGGGACACTGGAGTTGGCAGCAGCATTAGGAGACCATATATTGCCTGAAAAACACACCCAGGAGTTGGCAGCAGCATTAGGAGCCCATATATTACCTGAAAGACACACCCAGGAGTTGGAAGCAGCATTAGGAGCCCATATATTGGCTGAAAGACACACCCAGGAGTTGGCAGCAGCATAGGGAGCCCATATATTGCCTGAAAAACACATTGGAGTTGGCAGCAGTATAGGGAGCTCATATATTGCCTGAAAGACACACCCATGAGTTGGCAGCAGCAACATTAGGAGTCCATATATTGCCTGAAAGACACACTCTGGGACTTGGCAGCAGCATAGGAAGCCCATATATTGCCTGAAAAACACATTGGAGTTGGCAGCAGCATTAGGAGCCCAAATATTGCCTGAAAAAGACACTGGAGTTGGCAGCAGCATTAGGAGCCCATATATTGCCTGAAAGACACACTCTGGACTTGGCAGCAGCATAGGGAGCCCATATATTGCCTGAAAGACACACCCAGGAGTTGGCAGCAGCAATAGGAGCCCATATATTGCCTGGAAAACACATTGGAGTAGGCAGCAGCATTAGGAACCCATTTATTGCTTGAAAAAGACACTGGAGTTAGCAGCAGCATTAGGAGACCATATGTTGCCTGAAAAACACACCCAGGAGTTGACAGCAGCATGGGGAGCCCATATATTGCCTGGAAGACACACCCAGGAGTTGGCAGCAGCATTTGGAGCCCATATATTGCCTGAAAGAGACACTGGTGTTGGCAGCAGCATTAGGAGCCCATATATTGCCTGAAAGACACACTCTGGACTTGGCCGCAGCATAGGGAACCCATATATTGCCTGAAAGACACACCCAGGAGTTGGAAGCAGCATTAGGAGCCCATATATTGCCCGAAATACACATTGGAGTAGGCAGCAGCATTTGGAGCCCATATATTGCTTGAAAGAGACACAGAAGTTGGCAGCAGCATTTGGAGACCATTTATTGCCTGAATAACACACTCAGGAGTTGACAGCAGCATAGGGAGCCCATATATTGCCTGGAAGACACAACCAGGAGTTGGCAGCAGCATTAGGAGCCAATACATTGCCTGAAAGACACACCCTGGAGTTGGCAGCAGCAGCAGCATTAGGAGTCCATATATTGCCTGAAAGACACACCCAGGAGTTGGAAGCAGCATGGGGAGCCCATATATTGCCTGAAAAAACACTTTGGAGTTGGCAGCAGCATAGGGAGCTCATATATTGCCTGAAAGACACACCCAGGAATTGCCAGCACCAGCAGCAGCATTAGGAGCACATATATTGTCTGAAAGACACACTCTGGACTTGGCAGCAGCATAGGGAGCCCATATATTGCCTGAAAAACACAATGGAGTTGGCAGCAGCATAGGGAGCCCATGTATTGCCTGAAAGAGACACTGGAGTTGGCAGCAGCATTAGGAGACCATATATTGCCTGAAAAACACATTGGAGTTGGAAGCAGCATAGCGAGCCCATATATTGCCTGAAAGAGATACCGGAGTTGGCAGCAGCATTAGGAGCCCATATATTGCCTGGAAGACACACTCTGGACTTGGCAGCAGCATAGGGAGCCCATATATTGCCTGAAAGACACACCCAGGAGTTGGCAGCAGCATTAGGAGCCCATATGTTGCCTGAAAAATACATTGGAGTAGGCAGCAGCATTAGGAGCCCATATATTGCTTGAAAGAGACACTGGAGTTGGCAGCAGCATTAGGAGACCATATGTTGCCTTAAAAACACACACAGGAGTTGACAGCAGCATAGGGACCCCATATATTGCATGGAAGACACATCCAGGAGTTGGCAGCAGCATTAGGAGCATATATTTTGCCTGAAAGACACACCCTGGAGTTGGCAGCAGCAGCAGCATTAGGAGTCCATATATTGGCTGAAAGACACACCCAGGAGTTGGCAGCAGCACGGGGAGCCCATATATTGCCTGAAAAACACATTGGAGTTGGCAGCAGCATAGGGAGCTCATATATTGCCTGAAAGACACACCCAGGAGTTGGCAGCAGCAGCAGCATTAGGAGCCCATATATTGTCTGAAAGACACACTCTGGACTTGGCAGCAGCATAGGGAGCCCATATATTGCCTGAAAAACACACTGGAGTTGGCAGCAGCATTAGGAGCCCATATATTGCCTGAAAGACACACTCTGGACTTGGCCGCAGCATAGGGAACCCATATATTGCCTGAAAGACACACCCAGGAGTTGGAAGCAGCATTAGGAGCCCATATATTGCCCGAAATACACATTGGAGTAGGCAGCAGCATTAGGAGCCCATATATTGCTTGAAAGAGACACAGGAGTTGGCAGCAGCATTTGGAGACCATTTATTGCCTGAATAACACACTCAGGAGTTGACAGCAGCATAGGGAGCCCATATATTGCCTGGAAGACACAACCAGGAGTTGGCAGCAGCATTAGGAGCCAATACATTGCCTGAAAGACACACCCTGGAGTTGGAAGCAGCATAGGGAGCTCATATATTGCCTGAAAGACACACCCAGGAATTGGCAGCACCAGCAGCAGCATTAGGAGCACATATATTGTTTGAAAGACACACTCTGGACTTGGCAGCAGCATAGGGAGCCCATATATTGCCTGAAGAACACAATGGAGTTGGCAGCAGCATAGGGAGCCCATGTATTGCCTGAAAGAGACACTGGAGTTGGCAGCAGCATTAGGAGACCATATATTGCCTGAAAAACACATTGGAGTTGGCAGCAACATAGCGAGCCCATATATTGCCTGAAAGAGATACCGGAGTTGGCAGCAGCATTAGGAGCCCATATATTGCCTGGAAGACACACTCTGGACTTGGCAGCAGCATAGGGAGCCCATATATTGCCTGAAAGACACACCCAGGAGTTGGCAGCAGCATTAGGAGCCCATATGTTGCCTGAAAAATACATTGGAGTAGGCAGCAGCATTAGGAGCCCATATATTGCTTGAAAGAGACTCTGGAGTTGGCAGCAGCATTAGGAGACCATATATTGCCTTAAAAACACACACAGGAGTTGACAGCAGCATAGGGACCCCATATATTGCATGGAAGACACATCCAGGAGTTGGCAGCAGCATTAGGAGCATATATTTTGCCTGAAAGACACACCCTGGAGTTGGCAGCAGCAGCAGCATTAGGAGTCCATATATTGGCTGAAAGACACACCCAGGAGTTGGCAGCAGCACGGGGAGCCCATATATTGCCTGAAAAACACATTGGAGTTGGCAGCAGCATAGGGAGCTCATATATTGCCTGAAAGACACACCCAGGAATTGGCAGCACCAGCAGCAGCATTAGGAGCACATATATTGTCTGAAAGACACACTCTGGACTTGGCAGCAGCATAGGGAGCCCATATATTGCCTGAAAAACACATTGGAGTTGGCAGCAGCATAGGGAGCCCATATATTGCCTGAAAGAGACACTGGAGTTGGCAGCAGCATTAGGAGACCATATATTGCCTGAAAAACACATTGGAGTTGGCAGCAGCATAGCGAGCCCATATATTGCCTGAAAGAGATACTGAAGTTGGCAGCAGCATTAGGAGCCCATATATTGCCTGAAAGACACACTCTGGACTTGGCAGCAGCACAGGGAGCCCATATATTGCCTCAAAGACACACCCAGGAGTTGGCAGCAGCATTAGGAGCCCATATATTGCCTGGAAAACACATTGGGGTTGGGAGCAGCATAGGGAGAACATATATTGCTTGAAAGAGACACTGGAGCTGGCAGCAGTATTAGGAGACCATATATTGCCTGAAAAACACACCCAGGAGTTGGCAGCAGCATAGGGAGCCCATATATTGCCTAGAAGACACACCCAGGAGTTGGCAGCAGCATTAGAAGCCCATATATTGCCTGAAAGACACACCCTGGAGTTGGCAGCAGCAGCAGCATTAGGAGTCCATATATTACCTGAAAGACACACCCAGGAGTTGGCAGCAGCATAGGGAGCCCATATATTGCCTGAAAACACATTGGAGTTGGCAGCAGCATAGGGAGCTCATATATTGCCTGAAAGACACACCCAGGAATTGGCAGCAGCAGCAGCAGCATTAGGAGCCCATATATTGTCTGAAAGACACACCCAGGAGTTGGCAGCAGCAGAAGGAGCTCATATATTGCCTGAAAGAGACACTGGAGTTGGCAGCAGCATTAGGAGACCATATATTGCCTGAAAAACACATTGGAGTTGGAAGCAGCATAGCGAGCCCATATATTGCCTGAAAGAGATACCGTAGTTGGCAGCAGCATTAGGAGCCCATATATTGCCTGGAAGACACACTCTGGACTTGGCAGCAGCATAGGGAGCCCATATATTGCCTGAAAGACACACCCAGGAGTTGGCAGCAGCATTAGGAGCCCATATGTTGCCTGAAAAATACATTGGAGTAGGCAGCAGCATTAGGAGCCCATATATTGCTTGAAAGAGACACTGGAGTTGGCAGCAGCATTATGAGACCATATATTGCCTTAAAAACACACACAGGAGTTGACAGCAGCATAGGGACCCCATATATTGCATGGAAGACACATCCAGGAGTTGGCAGCAGCATTAGGAGCATATATTTTGCCTGAAAGACACACCCTGGAGTTGGCAGCAGCAGCAGCATTAGGAGTCCATATATTGGCTGAAAGACACACCCAGGAGTTGGCAGCAGCACGGGGAGCCCATATATTGCCTGAAAAACACATTGGAGTTGGCAGCAGCATAGGGAGCTCATATATTGCCTGAAAGACACACCCAGGAGTTGGCAGCAGCAGCAGCATTAGGAGCCCATATATTGTCTGAAAGACACACTCTGGACTTGGCAGCAGCATAGGGAGCCCATATATTGCCTGAAAAACACACTGGAGTTGGCAGCAGCATTAGGAGCCCAAATATTGCCTGAAAAAGACACTGGAGTTGGCAGCAGCATTAGGAGCCCATATATTGCCTGAAAGACACACTCTGGACTTGGCAGCAGCATAGGGAGCCCATATATTGCCTGAAAGACACATCCAGGAGTTGGCAGCAGCAATAGGAGCCCATATATTGCCTGGAAAACACATTGGAGTAGGCAGCAGCATTAGGAACCCATTTATTGCTTGAAAAAGACACTGGAGTTAGCAGCAGCATTAGGAGACCATATGTTGCCTGAAAAACACACCCAGGAGTTGACAGCAGCATGGGGAGCCCATATATTGCCTGGAAGACACACCCAGGAGTTGGCAGCAGCATTTGGAGCCCATATATTGCCTGAAAGAGACACTGGAGTTGGCAGCAGCATTAGGAGCCCATATATTGCCTGAAAGACACACTCTGGACTTGGCCGCAGCATAGGGAACCCATATATTGCCTGAAAGACACACCCAGGAGTTGGAAGCAGCATTAGGAGCCCATATATTGCCCGAAATACACATTGGAGTAGGCAGCAGCATTAGGAGCCCATAGATTGCTTGAAAGAGACACAGGAGTTGGCAGCAGCATTTGGAGACCATTTATTGCCTGAATAACACACTCAGGAGTTGACAGCAGCATAGGGAGCCCATATATTGCCTGGAAGACACAACCAGGAGTTGGCAGCAGCATTAGGAGCCAATACATTGCCTGAAAGACACACCCTGGAGTTGGAAGCAGCATAGGGAGCTCATATATTGCCTGAAAGACACACCCAGGAATTGGCAGCACCAGCAGCAGCATTAGGAGCACATATATTGTTTGAAAGACACACTCTGGACTTGGCAGCAGCATAGGGAGCCCATATATTGCCTGAAGAACACAATGGAGTTGGCAGCAGCATAGGGAGCCCATGTATTGCCTGAAAGAGACACTGGAGTTGGCAGCAGCATTAGGAGACCATATATTGCCTGAAAAACACATTGGAGTTGGCAGCAGCATAGCGAGCCCATATATTGCCTGAAAGAGATACCGGAGTTGGCAGCAGCATTAGGAGCCCATATATTGCCTGGAAGACACACTCTGGACTTGGCAGCAGCATAGGGAGCCCATATATTGCCTGAAAGACACACCCAGGAGTTGGCAGCAGCATTAGGAGCCCATATGTTGCCTGAAAAATACATTGGAGTAGGCAGCAGCATTAGGAGCCCATATATTGCTTGAAAGAGACTCTGGAGTTGGCAGCAGCATTAGGAGACCATATATTGCCTTAAAAACACACACAGGAGTTGACAGCAGCATAGGGACCCCATATATTGCATGGAAGACACATCCAGGAGTTGGCAGCAGCATTAGGAGCATATATTTTGCCTGAAAGACACACCCTGGAGTTGGCAGCAGCAGCAGCATTAGGAGTCCATATATTGGCTGAAAGACACACCCAGGAGTTGGCAGCAGCACGGGGAGCCCATATATTGCCTGAAAAACACATTGGAGTTGGCAGCAGCATAGGGAGCTCATATATTGCCTGAAAGACACACCCAGGAATTGGCAGCACCAGCAGCAGCATTAGGAGCACATATATTGTCTGAAAGACACACTCTGGACTTGGCAGCAGCATAGGGAGCCCATATATTGCCTGAAAAACACATTGGAGTTGGCAGCAGCATAGGGAGCCCATATATTGCCTGAAAGAGACACTGGAGTTGGCAGCAGCATTAGGAGACCATATATTGCCTGAAAAACACATTGGAGTTGGCAGCAGCATAGCGAGCCCATATATTGCCTGAAAGAGATACTGAAGTTGGCAGCAGCATTAGGAGCCCATATATTGCCTGAAAGACACACTCTGGACTTGGCAGCAGCACAGGGAGCCCATATATTGCCTCAAAGACACACCCAGGAGTTGGCAGCAGCATTAGGAGCCCATATATTGCCTGGAAAACACATTGGGGTTGGGAGCAGCATAGGGAGAACATATATTGCTTGAAAGAGACACTGGAGCTGGCAGCAGTATTAGGAGACCATATATTGCCTGAAAAACACACCCAGGAGTTGGCAGCAGCATAGGGAGCCCATATATTGCCTAGAAGACACACCCAGGAGTTGGCAGCAGCATTAGAAGCCCATATATTGCCTGAAAGACACACCCTGGAGTTGGCAGCAGCAGCAGCATTAGGAGTCCATATATTGCCTGAAAGACACACCCAGGAGTTGGCAGCAGCATAGGGAGCCCATATATTGCCTGAAAACACATTGGAGTTGGCATCAGCATAGGGAGCTCATATATTGCCTGAAAGACACACCCAGGAATTGGCAGCAGCAGCAGCAGCATTAGGAGCCCATATATTGTCTGAAAGACACACCCAGGAGTTGGCAGCAGCAGAAGGAGCTCATATATTGACTGAAAGACACACCCAGGAGTTGGCAGCAGCAGCATTAGGAGTCCATATATTGCCTGAAAGACACACTCTGGACTTGGCAGCAGCATAAGGAGCCCATATATTGCTTGAAAGACACACCCAGGAGTTGGCAGCAGCAGCAGCATTAGGAGCCCATATATTGCCTGAAAGACACACTCTGGACTTGACAGCAGCATAGGGAGCCCATATATTGCCCGAAAAACACATTGGAGTTGGCAGCAGCATAGGGAGCCCATATATTGCCTGAAAGGCACATTGGAGTTGGCAGCAGCATTAGAAGCCCATATATTGCCTGAAAGACACACCCAGGAGTTGGCAGCAGCATAGGGAGCCCATATATTGCCTGAAAAACACATTGGAGTTGACAGCAGCATAGGGAGCCCATATATTGCCTGAGAGACACAACCAGGAGTTGGCAGCAGCATAGGGAGCTCATATATTGCCTGAAAGACACACTGTGGACTTGGCAGCAGCATAGGGAGCTCATATATTGCCTGAACGACACACTCAGGAGTTGGCAGCAGCATAGGGAGCCCATATATTGCCTGAAAGACACACTCTGGACTTGGCAGCAGCATAGGGAGCTCATATATTGCCTGAAAGGCACACCCAAGAGTTGGCAGCAGCATTAGGAGCCCATATATTGCCTGAAAGACACACCCAGGAGTTGGCAGCAGCATGAAGAGAACATATACAGATTTTGGGCACATATATCTTATCCGAAGAATATTAATAAAAATTTCGATTAACGTAAAGCACTTCCTTAATAATTACCTGTGGTCTGATGTGGAGGAATGTCTGTAACTGGAGAGCAGCGCCTGAAATCGCTATCCACTATCCATATTTCTTTAGTGTTGGTCTGGCACCATGATCAATCTACTCTGATGCATCAGGCATTGGCGGGGTAGACCACTTGCTGCACGGCAGGCTACCTTCCCAGTAGGTAGTGGAAGAGGGTCCCTGGAGTTGGCGGCGGCGGCGGCAGCAGCAGTGAATTAGTGCGGACTGTTGGTAGGAAAATCAGCTACTCAGCGATGTGGCAGTTTTTCATCAAGCATCCGCAGGAGGTTAACATGGCTATATGAAAGATGCGTAGGCAGAAGGCGAAGTGTGGCCAGGGTCCCAATGTTGGACCCACAGCCCTGCGTCAACATTTGCAGCGTCACCATAAAGCGGCCTGGGAGAGCTGGCTCCAAAGTGGTGGGTCCAGCCTGCTGCATTACCCAGTGGCACGCCTCTCCCTGTTCGAGCCAGCCAAGGCTCCACCAGCTCCTGTGTGTCATACCCATCCTCTCTCGCTCCAGATGCTCCTCCTCCTCTTAATCCGAGTCAGTCATTCCGCCAGCAATCCATTGGCCAAGCCAAGTCCAAGAGACAACAGTATGTGCCCACTCATCCAGCGTGCAGAACCTAAATGTGCTCCTGTATAAGTTGCTGGTGCTGCAGTCCCTCCCTTTTGAGGTGGTGGACCTTTCAGAGAACTGATGGCTTGGGCCGAGCCGAGGTAGAGAGTCCCAAGCTGTCATTTCTTTGCGAAGAAGGCAGTACCAGCCCTGTACAATTTTGTTGAACAGAAGGTGGGCCAGTCCTTTAGCCTGTCAGTGTGTACTAAAGTGCACGGCAGTGCCTACGTCTGGAGCTGTAACTACAGTCAGGGACAATACATATCCTTTAAGGTCCACTGGGTGATTGTGGTTCCTGCACAACAGCAACTTGGATAGGTCCCTCCGCTGTTGCCTCCACGCTCCTAGGCCATTGTGCCTGTGACAGTGCACTTGCACTTAGCAATGGTGTCACAGAAAAAAGTGCCTAATTGTCAATTACATATTAATTGTTAAACTTATTTGAACACATTTATAATAATAACATATAATAACATATAACAGAATAACAATAACATATAACAATAAGAACAACATATAACATTTATAATATTTTTTTGGTTAATCTTGTATTTTTTTTTTCATTTTCTTTTTTTTTAAATGTTGTATTTTTTTAAAATACATATTTTTTTATTTTTTTTTGTTTTTTTTAATATTTCTTTTTCCATTGTCTTTTTTAATATTTTGTTAATTTTTTTTACAATTTTTTTTTTTCATTTTTTTTTTTTTGTATTTTGTTTTTTTCTAAATATTTTTTTTCTGTATTCTTATTTATTTTTTTATTTTTTTTCAGTGCCCTTCCAGCCTACCATGTGTGCAGGACATGGCGGTTTCACGCTGTTCTTCACATGGTTTGCCTTGAGTCACACATGGGAGGAACTGCTAAAAATCATAAATCTCCACCAAAACTGCAAATGGGAACCATGGTGACTGACAATGGGAAGAACATTTTGTCTGCGCTGCGACAAGGAAGCCTGAGCCATGCGCCCTGTATGCCACACGTGTTCAACCTAGTAGTCAAGCGTTTTCTGAAGTCTTCCCCCGATCTGCAAGACATCCTAACAACGGGAAGGAAACTTTGCATGCACTTCAGCCACTCCTACACCACCAAGCACACCCTTCTTGAGCTACAGCATCAGAACGGTATCCCCCAACATAGTCTGATTTGCGATGTTTTCACCCATTGGAATTCCACCCTCCATATGTTGGATCGACTATACGAACAGAGAAAAGCCATCACTGATTTCTTGATGATCCAAGCGGATAGGGGGACTCCCCTGTGTAACTTCAATGTAAACCAGTGGCAGCTCATACATGACACCTGTCGTTTGCTCAGGCCCTTTGAGGAAGCCAGTTATAAGTCAGTCACCAGGACTACGGGATGAACAATGTGATTCCACTGCTTCATGTACTACAACACATGTTGGAAATCATGGCTGGTCAGGGCACTGGAGACATGGCGTTTACATTTAACGGCCACATGAAACCTGTGGGGACTGAAGTGGAGGAGGAGGAGGGGGTGGGGCACAGCGAAGCACAGTTTAGGTTTGACAAAATGGCCATTTTATCTAGTCATCTGACAGGAGAGGAGGAGCAGGAGCAGCCAGAGGAGCTAGAGGGTTGTGAGGATGGAGAGACAGAGGACCCAGACACACCGTGGCAGTATGCAGTGAAGATGAAGACAGGTAGTCCCTCCGAGTCACTTGCACAAATGGCACAATGCATGCTCACTTGCTTGCGTAGTGACCGCAGAATTGTCTCCATTTGTCAGCGGGATGACTTCTGGCTCTCCACCTTATTGGACCCTTGCTACCGACACAAAATGGGGGCATTTTTTACACCCACTGAGAGGGAGGACAAATTGACCTAATACAGAGACATTCTATGTAGTCAGTTGCCCGATGCCTATCTGCGCCATGGTCTATACTCTCGCAGGTCTGACTCGGGGGGACCTCTGCGCTCACCTTCCACTGCCATGGCTGCTGCCAGCAGTCTTCAGTCGCTAATGAGTAGCTTTCTTCACCCGCATAGTGAGGCTAATCATGAGCAGCAGAAAAACCTGGAGCAGGCCCTGAACCAGCAGGTAGTGTCATACCTTGACATGACCATGCCAACACACCTTGAGGATCCGCTGGACTTCTGGGCAGCCAAACTTGACTTGTGGCCGCCAGTGGCAGCGTTTGCCCTGGGAAAGCTGCCCTGCCCAGCGATTAGTGTGCCATCTGAATGGGTGTTTAGTGCGGCGGGGGCCATAGTCATGCCAAGGAGAACTCGTCTGTCCACGAAAAATGTGGAGAGTCTCACCTTTGTGAAGATGAATAAGGCATGGATCAGCCAGGATTTCCACCAACCATTGCCTGATCCAAGGTAGTAGCTGATGCATGGTAGCTCCCTATGCTGCTGCCAACTCATATGTGTGTCTTTCAGGCAATATATGGGCTCCTAATGCTGCTGCTCCTATGTGTGCACTCTGAAAAGACACATGCTAGCATATTTGGAATGCCCCCCCCCCCCCGGTTAAAGGCAATGGCTGCTGGCAATTTGACAACGTGACTTTCTTTACAAAATGCAACCAGTTAATAGACAGGTAGTCTTGAAATATTTATGCTAGTGTTTGGGATGCCCCCTCCTCACATACAGAGGTTGGCTCCTTTGATAGTGGAAAAGTGACTTTGCTTTCAAAATGCAACCAGTTAATAGACAGGTAGTCTTGAAATATTTATGCTAGTGTTTGGGATGCCCCCTCCTCACATACAGAGGTTGGCTCCTTTGATAGTGGAAAAGTGACTTTGCTTACAAAATGCAACCAGTTAATAGACAGGTAGTCTTGAAACATTTGTGCTAGTGTTTGGGATGCCCCCTCCTCACATACAGAGGTTGGTTCCTTTGATTGTGGAAAAGTGACGTTGATTACAAAATGCAACCAGTTAATAGACAGGTAGTCTTGAAATATTTATGCTAGTGTTTGGGATGCCCCCTCCTCACATACAGAGGTTGGCTCCTTTTATAGTGGTAAAGTGATGTTGATTACAAAATGCAACCAGTTAATAGACAGGTAATCTTGAAATATTAATGCTAGTGTTTGGGATGCCCCCTCCTCACATACAGAGGTTGGCTCCTTTTATAGTGGTAAAGTGACGTTGATTACAAAATGTAACCAGTTAATAGACAGATAGTCTTGAAATATTATTGCTAGTGTTTGGGATGCCCCCTCCTCACATACAGAGGTTGGCTCCTTTTATAGTGGTAAAGTGACGTTGATTACAAAATGCAACCAGTTAACAGACAGGTAGTCTTGAAATATTAATGCTAGCATGCTTTTTAAAGAATGACACCAGGAAAAGGAAAAGCTAAATAGGCAGGTGTGTTATTAACACTAAATAGGCTTGGAAACTAATGCAAACACTTTAAACTGTCCCTGTCTTTCTCTGTCACTGTCACAGGCTCTCTCCTTCTCTATCTGTCCCTCGCTTCTTCTGTTCTATCAATCTGTCTATCTATCTCTCCCTCGCTGTATCTATCTATCTATCTATCTATCTATCTATCTATCTATCTATCTATCTATCTGTCTATCTGTACCTCGCTCTCTCTCTGCCTGATCTGCTCTGGCAGCAATACAGTGTCAGAATGATCTTCCGCAAAATGGCCGCCGCTTATATGGGGCTGTGACATCATCGGTAAGCCTGTCTGCTGATAGGTAGCATGTGACACCTACTCAGGATTCCTTGCCCCATGCGACATGTCCTGACATGTGGATCCATCATTTTAGATGGGCTGTATAGCAGTAAATGGAGTTATAAGGTAGCGATTCGAGTGATCGAATCACGGCGATATTCGGAATCGCAACAAATCAAATATTTCCTGAAATTCGTAACAAATTCAGGTTCGTCAGAATCGATTAGCTCATCTCTACTTGCAAGTTCTTTTTATTGGTGTTTTGGTGAATAACGGATATATTTGATATTTGTATTGTTTGTTACTGCCTTAGCAGGTGAAGATAATATTGTAGTCTGTCTACAATTTTTGACATTTTACAGACAGCACCACCACAAAATGGAACAGAACAAGGAAATGGCCCCTAAGCTATATAGAGGTATCAACAAATTAAATAAGCATCACAAAAGCCGCCCCGTGGCCCCATCTTATTGCCAATACTTTTAGTCCAATACTAGCAAAATATTTTCCAAATAACTTAGTTCAGACAATATACAGTAATACTAATAATTCTGATTTCCTAAGACTTAAATCCATAATATGATTCCAGTACCAGGAAAAGGTAACATTTCATCTCCTGCGATGTCTACCAGTTACACATTTATCCATGGTGGTGAAGCTTAAGTCATCCAACAGCCTTGAAAATGAATACATTAATATTAACTCAACTGGGTGACACCGCATACATATAAAAAGTTATGCATACCCATGAAAGTATTATTGTCATTTCAGTGCCGTGTGCTTTATTTTGACGGTCTGCAAGGTATTAAATAAAAGATCCAATGGGAGTTATAAAACGCAGCAGGAAAATTCAGTTATAAATAATGTCGAGAATGGTTGGCTGTGTAACACAATATATCTTGTTTGCTTTTGTAAGATTTAAGCTGGAGTGATGGGGACCCTATGTGAGTAGACTGTGGATTCCTGCACCGAGCTGCTAAACCATCCTTTGTATTCTCATATTCATCGCTCTTTCTTCCATCTTCTGCTAAAAACAGGGAGATCAGTGGGGAGCCAAAAGTGTTCTTCACAAGTCTGTGTCAGTTCTGAGAAAGAGAAGAAAATGGTTATGAACCTATTCACAGAGCCTATGAAACCACAGCAGGGAAATCTGCAGCCCGCCATCCCAAGGAGCATGGCAGCAAATTGAAGTTCACTTTGTGATAAATAATATAGACTTCTATGTTATGTTCATTCTGGCCTAGCATAGCAATTGAAAGTGACTAACTTTTGTTCTGTGCCTCTCCTTAGTCAACGCACTAAAATAGACAGCAGTTAAAACAGACCATGGTTTCACTAGCACCTGCATCCTGGGGATATTTTGAATTTGGTTGCCCTGCAACCTCAGTGTCCTGTGATCCTCTGCTCTCGTGCCCCACATAACCACTGATGGCCAATTAGGTTTGCTGGGCAAATCAGTGTCTTACAGCTGTCATGGCACTGGAACCCAGAAAAGAGAGTATTTCAGCCTGATTTGGGCTTCACATGAAATATAAGGTAGAGCAGCATCCACAATTCCAGTGCCAGCTTTGTCTGAGCACTCATTTTTCATCTAATAAGGCAACAGAGCTCAGACAGCCATATATTGGGATGGAAAGTTAAAATATTGGGATAGGCTATCTCTTTCTCCTACTGAGACTATAACAGACAAAATTAGTCATTCTGAAAAGCCTGCCAGCACCCTGGTGGGAGATACATTGTTTTACATTGTTACAGCAAAAGAGCAGCTGATTTTTCTTAATCGTTTCTATTGTAATCAGCTATAATATGTAATATTACATATTGTAAAGCAGCCACAAGCCTACTAATAGAATCCACATAGCTTACAGAAAGCATACAGTGCAATGTGATGTGTGCATCGTGCTGTGTAATGGATTGGAAGTTTGCCTCCTCTGTATGCAGTGTGGAAATCTGCAAAACCTGGCCCAGGGGAGTAACTATATGGGGTACAGCGGGTGCAGCAACACTGAGGCCCAGGAGGTCAGGGGGCCCCATCATTGTTGCTCCTCCTCCTTATTTATCTTATTTGTGCTCACTTGGTATCATTTAGAGAAATGAGGCACATTCATTTCTGCTGTTTCAGTCTTTAGGTGTCTAGCCTTAAGACTGAAAAAAGTTCACTTTATGAGCCTTAAAGAGCCCTATTTCATATTCACACCAGGGCCCCATCACATTTAGTTATGCCACTGACCTGGCCAGTTGGTGACCCTTGAGCAACCCTTTGTGATCTTTAACATGCCTTAAGAGAATACGCAAAGGAAATCTCATGTGCGCAGTACAGCCCTATACTGCTTTATTACTCCTCTCAGAGTCTACCAGTTAACTGGTTCTGAATCAAGCTCCTGTGGATTCCCTGTTGATGTTTCGGCTTTCCTTGAGACTTCAGCTCGACTCCTGTTTAACGTATGGCTTGACCTTTTACTTTCTACCCATATATGGTCCTTATCTTGGGACCCCTGTCCTTGGCTTGTTGCTACATTCAAGACCCTGACTTATGATCCTTGGTGTTTTCAATACCCTTTGGATTATCTATTTTCAACAATTGACTCTGGTGATTCCTCAGTGTTACAGAACCCCAGAGCACCCATTAAATGGGACCTTCAGCATCATTTCATTAAAAGCCCAAAACCCTTAAAAAACTATTTCCCAGCATCTAAAATTAATAGATTTTAATTTTTTAATCGCTTTCTTTTTATTCTTACCCTCACTGGGCTGCAACACTCTGTTCAGGACTCTAGGATACAGGCGCCACCATCTTGCCTCAAAAGAAACGCATAATGAGGAGAGAAGAGGGGGAGAGGGTGCTGGAGGTGGGTTATAGCTGTGGTTAGCACAGACAGAGAAGAGCTGGGACAAGGAGCCACCACTCCAACTTCTAATCTTCTCATCTAAGCAACCATCGATTCCACTTCAAACTTGACACAGCGGATATCATTAATCACGGATAATAGAGGATTTTATCTATACCACAGACAATAGAGTGAGAGTGGACTTTTTATTCATTTTACTCCTCCCCGCCAATGCAAGCACAGCTCACTCACTCATCCCAACGTTTCGGTGTTCACTCACATTGAACACCACAGAGCGCTTTACTTTGGAGGATTGTTGGAGCCCACACTCCCTCACTGACCCTTATCCCTTCCCCCATCCCTATTCCCATTATATTTTTATTGACGCACCTTTAAGCTTTTTAAATCAAATAAAGAAATCGCACTTTACTTCAAGGTGTGTTTATTGAGAGTTGGAAGATCCAACTAAAGATGATCTAAAACCAGCACAACTAAGGTTTGCTTTATACCTGGACTCAAAAGTGTGTTTGAAGGTAAAAATCAACCACCGATTTATCTAAGGATTATCCAGACGTCCAGACACCTGAAAGCATAACCAACTAAGAGGGATCTTCACACTGCGGTTTTGCACTTACCAGAGACATACACCATCAGAGGCCCTGGGAAGGTTACGAACCCCCGGGCCGCGGCGGTAAGTGCCCAAACAAAACCATTGTTTCATAATATTGTACTACATTGATATCTTGCCTTTTGTGGATGATATAAGCAGTTATATATGAAATTATTATTCTGCTAGTCATATACTGATAAATCGGTACTAAAGTTTACCCTGGCAGATATATCAACACATCAGCTCACAGCTCAGCTCACTCACTCATCCCAACGTTTCGGTGTTCACTCACATTGAACACCACAGAGCGCTTTACTCTGGAGGATTGTTGGAGCCCACACTCCCTCACCGACCCTTATCTTTTCCCCCATTCTTATTCCCATTATATTTTTATTGGCGAACCTTTAAGCTTTTTAAATCAAATAAAGAAATTGCACTTTACTTCAAGTGTGTTTGAAGGTAAAAATCAACCACCGATTCATCTAAGGATTATCCAGACGTCCAGACACCTGAACGCATAACCAACTAAAAGGGATCTTCACACTGCGGGTTTGCACTTACCTGAGACACACACCATCAGAGGCCCTGGGAAGGTTACGAACCCCCGGGCCGCAGCGGTAAGTGCCCAAACAAAACCATTGTTTCATAATATTGTACTACATTAATATCTTGTCTTTTATGGATGATATAAGCAGTTATATGTGAAATTATTATTCTGCTAGTCATATACTGATAAATCGGTACTAAAGTTTACCCTGGCAGATATATCAACACATCAGAGAATATCTGTCCTGTGTGGATAATTCATATATCCTTGACTAGGCAGAGCATTTTTTCTGACACGTGGTTCAAGCGCGCCTAAACCAATTCCAAACAAGGTTTTACCTCAATTGAGGCATTCCCAAGTACGGTATTGACTCTGTTTCACATTTTTCATGATAAGAATTGACCTCTTATACTAGGCAGCGGCTCATACTCTTTTCAGCGCTCTCTCTCACATTACTTTTTGCAGAGAAGAGCTGGGGTCAGGAAAAGGACCGCAATCCCAGAATGCAGAGCGACACAGTCAGAAGACACTTCCTGTTTGCAGGCAGCCTGAGACGCCATGTGCCACAATTTTGGATGTTTAAAGGCTCAGAAAATGTAGTAGACGCAAGTAGTATGATTCTTATTTTGGGGTTAGGGAAACATATGAGATTGACTGTTTTCAGGGTGAAGGTCTGGTTTAAAAGCTTGAGCACTTATTTTGATGGCCTAGCTGTGTTGCAATTCCTAGGAAGACACTCTATCACCAGGTACAAAACTTGGTACAAAAAATGCTCTAAATGGCCCTCAACATTTCCTGCCCTAACTACTGCAGTAACCTAATCTGTTGTCTACCAATGAACAGACTTGTGTTATCCTCTTTTTTAGTTCCTCTACCCGTTATTCCTGTTGTGCAATTATGCCTCTTCTTTGTTCTGATGTAGGTGGACACATTTGGTGGACAAACAACAAAAGTAGTTAATTGTCTCCAGATTGCATGGGAAGACCTCCAATTTTATGAGAAACAATGTGCTAAAGCAGAAAAAAGTGATAGCCCTCACATGAGCTAGTTAATGTAATAAGGAATTAAATCTTTAAAAACATCTATATATTATGCTACAGGCTCCCAATAACAAAAAAAGTGATTTTTTACAGTGAAAGAGGAATCCACATTTAAATGTGTTCAAAAATTGGTATATAATGTATTTATATATAATACATTTGTTGATTATAGAGTACATTATTATATAAATTGATACATTTGGAGATCTCTATACCACACTTCTAGTTCCAATCTCATATTAGGTTTTATGGATTGTAAGTCCAGACTAAAGTTAAAACAAATTTTTCTCTATAGGCGCCTTGTCGTCCACCAAACATACTCGACAGAGTTGCCAGAAGTGCAAGACCCAAAGTTGTGATCGCTGAAATACTGGGACCTCGGGAGAGCCCTAGATAGCTTAATAGTGTCTTCAGGTAAGCAGTGGAGATGTATGTGGCAGCAAAAGTTCTGTTCCAAGGGCTGTTTCTAAAAGTCACTAAAAGTCACCAAAAGTCAGGGGGGGGGGGTGGTTCTTTTAAAACGTAGATACATAGATACTTTATTTTTTCCGCCAAGTAAGTACTAGATACAAACAAGTAATGCTTTTTGGCAAGGAGATACACCAGGAGAGCAATAAACAATTACATACTATAACATAGTAGTAACAGGTATTAAGGTTCAGTGCAAGTTAATCAGTTAAAAAAGTTTTTGTGCCTGGAGGTTTTAATCGAATGAGCCATGAATCTGCACCCAGGGTGCATCGAGTCCTCAGTTATTTTCTTAGCCCTTGAGGAGATTCTGCTCATTAATTGCTCATCCAGATATGGTAAGGGGGATCCAATTACGTATGTAAACAATTTAATCTAATATCTCATTGAATAACTAAAATATTAATAATATATATATATATATATATATATATATATATATATATATATATATTTATCCTGCTGTGCTCCACTAAAATAGGCAAACAAATATATAAATATTATCAATATCTGGCCAATGATAACGCAATGGATACACGCAAAACACTGTAGACTCTTTGGACGTCCGGTAAATATGAAGAACACTGAGACAAATAGTAAATATTGAGATATATTGTTGGAAAAATGGCAATAGAAAATACAATTTAACCTACATGCAACACCACATATAATAGCCACTAACGTGGATTTACAGCACAAACATTCTGAGCCAAAAACAAAATCACACAGGATATGTATAATTAAAACCATGCAGAAAAGAAAAGAACACCACAAGTTAATATAGACACCAAAAAAAAAAATGCTAGAAGTAATGGTTATTGTTTGCAACACAGTGATACCCTCTGGTAGCACTAACCGGTGTTATGGCACAACATTAGTAGCAGCTATCTCTCAGTTACCTGCCTGGGTCACTCCTCTAGCCTGTATCCGCAGTTCCTCTCATCTCCCTCAGTTGCTGGTCTCTCCCTGGGGTCTATAGCCAGGCAGTTCTCATGTGCTAGCGGTTTCACCTTCTTGCCTTACTCCCCCTCAGCTGATTCTCTCCCTCAGATATATCCCAATATCACTTTGATCTCTAGGCTGGTTTTCCCCGTCTGGCTGCTCTGAACTTGTCCCAACCTGCTTTGCTGGCCCCTAGGTGGACACGTATTGGAGTTTCCAGGCATCTGCTCCCTAAACCTGCATTGCTTGTTTGGTTGAAACTGATTTTATTGTTTAGTTTCAGAATGCTGATACTATCTAATGCAAATACAGTTCCTGCCCAGGCCATCTAAGCCTGCTGATATTCTAAGCAGTTTCCCACTGATGTCATGCCATGAAATATTTTGCTGTATATCCATATATTTAATAAATGAGCAAAATTAGTAACAATATTGATTTTCCATAAAGGCCCCTTATTTACATGTAGACATTATTGTGTTAAATCTAGCATTATGTACAAAATGTTTAAATGTTTAACATTTTAAATGGATTTAAGAGGATTCCTATTTTAGTCTAAAACAGCATTTTGCTAAAGGGGAGCTCAAGCATTATTTACAGTACAGATGCTTTACTTTAGTTAAAGGAGACGCTGCACACTTTGGATCAAAAGAAACCAGATTAGCAAAATTCAGGTCTAATTTAACTTAATTTGAACCCAAACTAGAACACTTACTAATAACATTGATAAAAAAATACCAGAGTTTAAATAAGAGTTTAAAAAATTACAGCTCAAAGATTTGATTACAATTTTATTTCAAATTATTGGAAGCACACTGTCCAAGTTAGGGTTCCTCGCTGATTATTTAGGTATATATGTATTCATATGACTGACCTTTGGGGTGTTCAGATGGAGCAGTCGCATGGGGTGCCACTATCCTAGAGGTATTAAAGGGGGAACCAGACTTTTTCTCATATGGCAAGTTTTTTTAAAGACTGGGTGGGGGAAACGGTGCCACCTGCTCAACTTAGGCTCTGGCAGATTGCTTATTTAGGGGTAAGTGGGGTTCATAGGAGGCTAAACAGTGTGTCTTTTGGATGGGATGGGATGCCACCTGCTCACCATCAATAGATTCACCTTTATAGGTGTCTTATGCACTCCACACAGTCTGTTTTGTCCTGGAGGAGGGGGGTGTCCTGCAGTCTTGCACAGGCTGCCTTCCAAAGCAAGAACGGCCCTGCATATTTACACAATAATTTCCACTGCTCAATATTTCTGCCCAACTTTCTCCTTGCAGTTACAGTATCTGGTTTCATTTTTTTTTTCATATTCTGTTGCATGTATTCTAAGGCTTAATTGTTCTAGTCTTTATTTGTTTAAGCCAGTCAGCAGTGTCAAGTTAACTACAGACACACACTATATAGAATGGGGTCAATTCAGAGCCAGGTGAAAATTCTCACTCCTTTATTTAGGAGAGAAAACTGCCATTGACTTTCATCATCTACCTCGGGGCTGATACAGAGCAAGGTCAAAATTTATACCTAATAAACATTGAAAGTCAATGGCAGTATTCTCTCTTCTAAAATAAGAGTGAGAATTCTCACCTGGCTCTGAATGAACCTCAATATTTGAACATAAAAAAAACTACTTACCAAAAGTTGTAAGGCCTGACTACTGACCCGGTAGTAATGCAAGTCCTAATGACTCACATGGCCTTTGCCCACTTGTTGTTCCTCAGACAATGGCATAATTAATTGTGATGGAGCCCTGGTGTGAACATTTATTGGGGCCCTTTCAAGACTGATGCAGTAAACATTTTTTGTTTAATGCAATTGAATGCAGCAAGACAGCTAAAGACTGAAACAGTAGTGGCAAATGGTGCTTCCTTTCTCTAAATGATGCGAAGGGAGCACAAATGATTTGATATAAATGATAAATAATAATGATAAATAAGTTGGAGGAGCCCTCCCTGATCTTCTGGGCACCACTGTGGTTGCACCCCCTGCACCCCCTCAAGTTACGCCCCTACCCTCGGAGTTCCAGCATCATTTGCCATATCTCATGTGCTTCCTTGTTGATTCTGGCATCCCGTTGAAATTTGCAGACACTTTAAACCATGGCATCTCAGTGCTGACCATAGCAAAGAAGCACTGCCACTAGGGTATTTTTGGAATTAAAGGGATCATCCAGGCAATGGTAATAAAAAGGCAGCAAGGAGCTAACCTTAAAGGAGCAGTATCGCGAAATTTGCATTAAAAAAGATAAATAATTAAATAGCCACACAATAGCTTATAACATGTGTATAAATAATCTGGCAATAGAAAAAGGAAAAAATATATGCCTTACTTTTAAATTGTATAATGACAATGGCTCAGTCCATTTGCTGAATAGGGGGATCTGCTGGGTTGTATTTAGTGAGCTGCTTCATTTAGCCCACTGGTCTCCTAGCAACACTTTACCTTAGAGGCTGACACTGTAATCAGTGGTAACGGCTGTGTGTGTGTGAGGTGCTGCTTTTGTTATGAGACCAGGTGACTCAAATGTGTAAAATCTATACAAAATAAACTAAACTGACTGAAAACAACTGAAATGCTTCTTTGAATAACTGTGCAGAAAATCTAAAGGTATTAAAGTGGAACAAAACCCTGAGTTGCCGACCCTGAAGTCTATAAGACCCGGCCATTGACCTTGCCCCTTGGGCATTCTAAATCAGGATGCCCACTGTGTGAAACAACCCCTGGATAACCACAGATCCCCCCATTTTTCTGGCGCGCTCACACAGATAGTCATTTAGACAGGCCGGGCGGCCAGGAAGGTTACTGCTCAGGCTCCCCATCTGCGTGCAAACAGAGCTGATTGGATGAGAGCCCGCACATTCGCAGGTTTTCACAGGCGAACTTGGGGATTTCACAGATCAGGGCATCCCAAGTCGGGATGCCCCTAGGGGCACAAAACAAAACTCCAAATGTGTTAAGAAAAGAGAGAAAATGGTAAACTGAAAGAATCTGCAGCAGAGCCAACATGAAGGGAAAACTGTCAAAATCAGCTAAATGACTTCTAGAGCTTTTCTCTCTGTTTTAGATATATGAGTTCTGGCCAGGCAATGTTGCAATGTTGTTATCTTATGCTGGACGGCACTGAGCAGCTGATACTTTGATACATTGTTTCACCCCTCTCCTCAGCATGGAACAGGCCAGAGTGTCAGGCTCCGACACTCAGAAGACATAAACATGAGCTATTAGTCTCCAGCTGCTCAACACACACATCATTTTTTTCTAAATTTGTAATTCTTACTCCAACACTTACCTCCATTCAAAGTACCATTTAAATATAAGTCACCAAGAAAAATTTGCGATACTGCTCCTTTAAGCTTGTCCATGCATGTCTTCTTCCATTTTCTGATGTACACTTTAGAGCTGTAGCAGTTATCAAAGTTTAGCCTTTCTTTCAAATCCATTCCTTCATGACCACACACCAAGTGTGGTCGCGCAGCTGCATAAGCAAGCTTTGCAAGCCACAGTGGTTATGCATGCTGGTCCTGCTCATGCTGGAACCACTGACAAAGTTTATTGATTTTATGGTATATGTTATATAGGGCCTGATTTATCGAGCACTTGCCATTTCACAGACAATGCCATTAGAGAAAATTAGAGAAGTGCCAAATATGCTTTATACTTTTTTCAGCATGTTGCTGCACCTCTAATGTTTTTTAGCAAATGTGTTTTATAAATTATATTTTGCACCTCACTAATTTGCACTAACTTGGCACTGTCTGTCAGAAGTGCTTGATAAATCTAGGTTCATAGTTTTATTTTCAGCGAAAGTGATAATATACCGTTATAGTGTTTAGCGTTATTATATTATTATTATATTGTGTATTATATTGTGTTATTATATATATATATATATAGTTATAGCATATAAAATACACCCATGCATATGCCTATTGAAGGGCATAGCACAAAGATATTTTTATATGGGGCTAGAGATGAGCAAATAGATTGGCAATTTGAATTTGATCTGGATTTCCTTAGATTTAAGACAAAGGCCTTGAGTCGAATAAACATTTCATGGTAGTAAAAAAAGATTAAGATAAAAGCCTAAGAATTTCACTGTTGTTGAATAACCTGCTAGGAAGACAATGAAAGTCAATGGCACTTGTTACTACAGTGTAAAAATGAGTCAAAAGTCCATACTTTTCTTAGGAGCAAAAAATTACCATGGACTTTCATTGTCCTCCTAGTTGGTCATTCAAGCAACAGTGAAATTCTCAGGCGTTTTCTCATTAAGTGACATTTTTCTACCATGAGAATGTTTCAACTCTTGAATTTGAGGCCTTTATCTCAAACTGAAACTTTATGGTTTAGGGTTTAGCATGTTAGGATTTTCCTTTTTTTATGGTTTTTGGGCCATTCAGCACTTTGATTAGAAACAAAAGTATTCTCTGGGATCTTCATACTGTATATTGGGATCATTTAACTGAATTGCCTCAATCAAATCCACATCAACTACATGATAAGTTCAAGCCATTGGCCAGGACATTGGTCTCTGGTAAGTACCTTTGACAGTTTAGTTCCAGTTTAGTGTTCCATTTACACCTTTTAGCATCCATATTAATTTTTCTTCTGTATTTGATGGATTGTCTCTGCTTGCTCTGAGTGTATTGTGTAAGCTATGCATGTTCTGTAAATGCCACCAATTCAGATAGCAAATGGCAGCTGCCAAGTCATGTTTTGTTGTAACTGAGTGATGTTATGTTTTACGGCATTAAGGGCCTGATTTATCAAGCACTTCTTGCAGAATCGCCACATTGGTGAAAATTAGAGGTCACAAACGTGAGTGGACAGAAGATAACGCTGAAAGGTTCATAAATCTGCAGATGACTGACATTAGTGATTACAATATTTATATGAAATATTTTTCCAATCTCTTTCCAATTTTAAAGTTAAAAACCACACTGTCATGATGGGAATTTCTTAAGCTAATATAAAGTTAGAGGTTTGGTGATAACATGGGAAGGTGGCTTTTTGGCCACTGGCATATTTCCAAGCTTCAAAACAGAAGTCCTTTCACAATTTTCCCTTTTCTAAGACATTTGTTGAAATGTCTTATTAAAATATCCTTTCTGTAGGTCTCTGACCTTTGTTAACATTTGACATACTGTCTAGACTTAATCAAATATACAATATTTTTATCCACGGGACATTTTTTTAGTTTTTGGTGTTGCAGAAAAAATAGCAAAAGCAAAGCAAATCAAAATTCAAAGGTTGGAAAATGGAAAAAATGAATACTTTAATTATAGGTATGCCATATGAATAAAGTATACAGATTTTAAACATACTGTTATAAATAGCACCCTTCTTATTTTCCTCTTTTACACGTTTAGGTACCTGAAACCTCTATGTATGTATTACAAAACTCACTATACTCACCTCACCTTCTCCAGCACCAGGATACAAAACTTATCAAGCCTGATGGCTTCCGGGTCCCGGGAGACCCTTGCCCACTGCAATAGGAGGCTTTCATAAACTGAGGGGAGGTCTGACTACCTTTCATGTGAATGTGTGTCACTGTAGAGAGGATTTGCCGGTATTTCCCTTAGATGCCTCCACTGCACAGTGACCCTCAGGCACAAGGAGGAGAGTCACCAGAAGCTCTGTCACTCGTATATAAAAGACCTCCCTCTGGCTGCCCAAAAGCCAGCAAAGGGGTCCCTTTGACTGCTTTTGCTTTGGACTAGATGAGGACACCGACCGGCACTGGGGAAGACATGTACTCAGGACCAATTAATAAGCAGGGTACAAGAGGCATGCACCCCTGGGCTCAAATCATTTTCCCTGCTAAGAGAGCCTCCACCAACCAAATGGTGAGTGAGCATGATTATCGGTCCAAGCAAGACTCCAGAGGGGCTGGGTGCCACTAAGAGCATCCTCAATCATGGGAGCGGGTGGCCATCTTTTTGCAGCCCCGGCTGCTTCGTCACCCCTGAGAGGAAGAGGTGAAGCTGGTTGGTGCTCAGCAGCCCATTGACCAGTTTTTCTGGCTGAGGTCCATGTTCGTGTTTGGAAACCTGAACTTGCAACGTTCGGTACAAATAGGTCCATCACTACTGATGTATTTACCCTGTTGAAGCCCCTTCTTGTATATATGGTCTTGAAAAAACAATCACAATGTCAAATGTTTGCCACCTCAGTAATGTGACCTAAAGAGTGGCAAAATACTGTACCTAGCCAGAATCCTAACCCCCTTGGTTAGAAATCCACCACACCACATAGAGAACTCACAGGATTTCACAAACAAAAAACAGTGATTAATATTAAGCACAGAGGAAACCTTTGTGTTTTGTGTCATAGTGTTATTAGTGTCATAGTGTTATTAAAAGTCATAGCACTTGACAGCAGAACAAAGCTTAATTCAGATCTTGTTTGTTCCTTGCTGGACCTGTGATTGAACAGTGCTTACTTCAAGTAGAAGTATACGTTTTAGAGCTAAAAATATGGCTGTGACATGGAGTCACTGGTTTTATGCAGTGTGGCAAATGAATGTCTGGAGGAAGTGGAAGCTGTAACCAGGAAAGGAATTCCACCCAGGCACTGGTTCATATATGGGGATGAGACATGAAGAAGTAAAAACACCCAGAGGTGCCCATCTGCACTGTTCATACTTTTTGTTTGATAAAACTACTCACCTCTGGGCACCTGCATTCTATTTATTGGGTGTTTAATAAAACTACTCACCTCTGGGCACCTGCATTGTACTTGCTGGGTGTTTGATAAAATGACTCACCTCAATGTACTTGCATTCTACATACTGGGTGCTTGATAAAACTACTTATCTCTGGTCACCTGCATTCTACTTACTGGATGTTTGATAAAACTACTCACCTTTGCTCATCTGCATTTTATTTACTGGGTGTTTGATAAAAATACTCACCTCTAGGAACCTGTATTCTACTTACCAGGTGTTTAATAAAACTACTTATTTTTTTAAGCAGTGTGCAGGTGCTGTGACACCAGTCCCTGAAGCGAGGAAAAAGCCTTAATAATCTCTGCACCACGTCCATGACCAGACACCTGCAATCCAAACACGAGCTGCAGTGGCAGAAACACCTAAAAACATGCAAACACCTGAGGCTCCATGTGCCGCTTCGGTTGACTCCTCCTCTACCACTGCCTCCCCAACATATACATGGTATGTGAGTAGCAGCAGGAAATAGTGGAGTCCCAGCTCCAAAATGCCCAAGCAGAAGTGCCGACCACCAGCACTTCACCACCGATGATTGGGCCTCCAGCGCTTCCAGTACGCATGCCAATATGGTCAGCACTGATGATGCAATTGCCAGTGCTACCATCCCCATTCTTTGCCTGCTCAAAAAAAACCTTCAGGCCATGACGGAGGATGTAATGGTGGCACAAGAGGCAGCAGGGGAGGAAGAGGAAGGCCCATTTTTCTAGGTGTCAGGGCAGTGCACACATGGCTTGCATGGCGGTTTGCTGGGCCAAAAGCGGGCAGGTACTTCACTGTCCAGCCAGCAGACAGTTTTGTAGGATTCAGAGGGGGAGGAGGACTTTCTCTCACAGCAGGTTGGCGCCCAGCATCACTGGAGCATGGCTTGAGGGAGGAGCAGGAGGCGAAGGTGGAGGAGACACCTGACACTGAATATAGCTTCTCCTTGACTCAGGGCAACCTACCTGCATGCTCCAGTGTCTGCTTACTGACCGCAGAGTAGTTGCCCACATAGTCCCCAGTGCCAATTACTGGGTGGCCACCCTGCTGGATCCCAGCTATAAGGATAACATCACCTCTGATTCCACCACTGGAGCAGGATAGAAAAAAGGGAGTACAAATGCACTCTCTGTCTCTGGTGGACAATTGCCAGCTGAATTTGAGGGCTCAGTGGTGGCATTAGGCCGAGGAACAATGCAGTCTCAAAAATTAGAAATAGGGAAAATAATCATATTGACAGAGATAAGGCTGTGGCTGACCATCTGAATAGTTACTTTTGTTCGGTATTTTCAGATAGTAGCAGGCATGGCCATAGCACAGCATCCAGCTGGGAGGGCACAGCTCCGGAGTTTCGGGAGGCTGATGTCTTAGCCGAGCTGGCACATCTAAAGGTAAGTAAGGCGATGGGCCCAGATGGAATCCACCCCAGAGTTCTAAGGGAACTTATATTTGTGATTGCAGCCCCTCTGATTGATTTACTTAACCATTCCCTTTAAACTGATGAGGTTCCAGATGAATGAAGAATGGTCAATGTCGTACCAATCCATAAAAAGGGGAGTAAAGAAGAAGCCAGTAATTACAGGCCAGTTAGTTTAACATCTATGGTCAAACTAATGGAAACACTCTTAAAAAAACAGATAATTTCACATCTAAAAATTAATGACCTGTTGGACCCAAAGCAACATGGCTTTACTGAGGGCAGATCATGTCAGACCAATCTTATTGATTTCTTTGACAATGTCACTAAAGTGTTAGATGAAGGTGGTGCTGTGGATATCGCCTATATGGATTTTAGCAAAGCCTTTGACACTGTACCACATAAAGAGCTCATAGATAGTTATTGAAGGTAGGAATCCCTGGATAGTTCAGTGGATTTCCAGTTGGCTGAAGGATCGCTATCAGAGTGTTGTTGTTAATGGTGTGCAATCTGAACAAAGGCGAGTTACAAGTGGTGTGCCACAAGGCTCTGTCCTGGGCCCCATTCTTTTTAATATATTTGTAAGTGACATAGGAGAAGGCTTGGTAGGAAAAGTTTGTCTGTTTGCTGATGATACAAAGGTTAGTAATAGGGTGGATATATAGGGAGGTGTCTGCAACATGGAAAATGATTTAGCTTTACTGGATAGATGGTCAAAACTGTGGAAACTAGAGTTTAATGTCTCTAAATGTAAAATCATGCACTTGGGTAGAAGGAATCCCTGCTCTGAGTACCGTATGGGCAGCACTGTGTTAGCCAGGACCCCGGAGGAGAGAGATTTAGGGGTACTGATTACTGATAGCTGCAAGATGAGTGGACAGTGTAGCCAGGCAGTGGGAAAAGCAAGCAGGATGCTCGGCTGCATAGCTCGAGGCATCACCAGTAGGAAGAGGGAGGTTGTGATGCCGCTGTATAGAGCCCTGGTGAGGCCACAGCTGGAATACTGTGTGCAGTTCTGGAGACCTTACCTGCAAAAATACATTATTCAAATAGACAGGCGGGCAACAAAAATGGTGGAAGGACTTAAACTTAAAACTTATCAGGAGAGACTCAAAGAACTTGTACAGTCTGGAGGAAAGAAGGGAGAGGGGGGACATGATTGAGACCTTAAAAGTGGACCAACACCCAGGATTTTCACTATCCTGGGTTTCGGTCCACTTCCGCGGAGCACCCCGATCGGGGGGGGCCCCGCTGCGTGAAACCCCCCAGAATGGCAGAAAAAACTCACCTCACCCCGCTCCTACGGCGCATGCATGGGCCTCGTTCAATCAGCGTGCTCAGAGCCGCTGTGGTATGCAGGTACAAGGGACAGACAACCACAGCGGCTCCTAGCACACTGGCGTGCGCCCTGCTAGAGAGAAGCGCGAGATGCGGCCCGGGCATGCGCCGTTGGAACGGGAGTAAGGTAAGGTGAATGGGGCGTCCTGGGGGGTTTCACACAGCGGGGCATCCCGATTTCGGATGCCCTGCGGGGAGGGATCTGATCGGCCCGGGAATCTTATAGATTCCTGGCCGATCAGCCTGGGTGTTGGCCCAAAAATTGGATGAATCACACCCTGGAGTTGCAAGCAGCAGCAGGAGCCCAAACATTACTTTAAAAAGACACTGGAGTCGGCTACAGGAGGCCAAAAAATTGGATGAATCACACCCTGGAGTTGCAAGCAGAAGCAGGAGCCCAAACATAGCTTGAAAGAGACACTGGAGTTGGCTGCAGGAGCCCAAAAATTGGATAAATCACACCCTGGAGCTGCAAGCAGCAGCAGCAGCAGCAGGAGCCCAAACATAGCATGAAAGAGACACTGGAGTTGGCTGCAGGAGGCCAAAAATTGGATGAATCACACCCTGGAGTTGCAAGCAGCAGCAGGAGCCCAAACATTACTTTAAAAAGACACTGGAGTTGGCTACAGGAGGCCAAAAATTGGATGAATCACACCCTGGAGTTGCAAGCAGCAGCAGCAGGAGCCCAAACATTGCGTGAAAGAGACATTGGAGTTGGCTGCAGGAGCCCAAAAATTGGATGAATCACACCCTGGAGTTGCAAGCAGCAGCAGCAGGAGCCCAAACATTGCGTGAAAGAGACATTGGAGTTGGCTGCAGGAGCCCAAAAATTGGTGGAATCACACCCTGGAGTTGCAAGCAGCAGCAGCAGGAGCCCAAACATAGCTTGAAAGAGACACTGGAGTTGGCTGCAGCAGCCCAGGCACTTGGCTGCCTGACATTTTTATGTATTTGAAATGCGCAATAGGTACGTTAAAAAAAATGTGTTTACTTTAAAAAGCAGAAGCTAAATAAAGTGAGGAACTGCTTCTCTGCACCAGATACTATGAAAATTGGCAATATGGTATACCCTGCGGCCTAGTGTTTTGACAGCAGGACAAAAACCAATTCAAAATGCAATAGCTTGATTAAGCTGAGGATGAACAAGGGTATTTGGTATAACAGATTAGGGTGCTACGTGCAGGTTTGGGATACCCTGCGGCCTAGTGTTTTGGCAGTAGGACAAAACCCAATTCAAAATGTAATAGCTTAATTAAAATGAGGCTGAACAACGCTTATTTAGTATAACAAATAGGGTGACATGTGCTGGTTTGGGATGCCCATGTGGGCTGGTGTATTTAACCCTTTAAATGCCAAGCACGTAGTTTCTACGTGGTTGCTTCTCCTACCGTTAAGTGCCAAGCACGTAGAAACTACGTGCCTGGCATTTCCCCCAAACAGTTAAAAAATAGAAAAAAAAAATCACTTACCTCCGGTATCCCTGTGAAGCCTGGGGTCCCCTCTTCCTTGGGGGGGGGCATCCGATCGCCCCCCCGTCGTCCTCCGTCTTCAGGGGGGGGCCCGAAACCAGCCGCCCCCCCCCCCGTTTCCAGCGCTGACATCGCCGCTGTAAAAAAAAAAAAAAATAAAAGTGTCATTTACTCACCTCCGCGCCCGAGCCTTCTGTCCGGGTCTCCTCTTCACCAGGGGGGGGTCCGATCCCCCCCCTGGGCTGCGCAGTCTTCAGGTGAGGACCCTCTTCCGGGTCCTCACCTCTTGTAATGGCGGCGATGGCCGCCGCCGCTTAGCTCCGCCCATTGTGGGAGGAGCGGGATGACGTCATCCCGCTCCTCCTATACCCCCTCCGAGCTCCGGCATCTGTCAGATGCCGGTGGTGATCGGAGCAGAGCGGGTGTCAGGTGAGGAGGCTCCGATCGGAGCCCCCTCGCCTGTCACCCGCCCTGCGCCGATCACCACCGGCATCTGTCAGTGAGGTGATCGGCGCGGGACAGCGGCGAGGGACGTCGGATCGGAGGTGAGTATGGTGTAAAAAAGAAAAATAAAGATTTTTTTTTCTGTGTGTGTGTGTGTCATTTTTTTTACTATTAACCCCTTGTGAACTGGTAAGGGGTCCATGACCCCTATACCAGTTCACAAGGCTGGGGAGATGGCAAGCCACCTGCGCTAGCGGGTGGCTTGCCATTAACCCCTGGCACCCCCATTACCTGCCTCCCCAAAGGCCAGGAGGGGGGCAGAAGAGCCCGGGCCCACATGGGCTATGTGGGCTCGTAGGCTGCAGGGTGGGGGGGCCACATAAGCTGGCCCCCCCACTCTGTGCCTACAAGCCCCCATAGCTGGTCCCGGGCTGGTTACTGTGGGTAAGGGGGACCCCACGTCAATTTTTTTTTTGATTTTTAAGGGTTTTTAACCCTTAAAAATAAAAAAAAAATGGGGTCCACCCCCCCTGGGAGGGGGGACCCTATGTCATTTTTTTTTTTTTGATTAACCCTTTGTAATCTGTCATCCAGCAGCTATAAAAGGCTTCTAGCAAGTGAGCAGAAGCCAGTGATCTCCGAGGGACAGAGTGCTCCAGGATGGATGGGAGGTGAGTACAGTGTAAAAAAAAAAAAAAAATTAATAAAATATTTTTTTCTTTATGTGTGTCTGTGTCATTATTTACTTTTAACCCCTTGTGAACTGGTAAGGGGTCCATGACCCCTATACCAGTTCACAAGGCTGGGGGGATGGCAAGCCACCTGTGCTAGCGGGTGGCTTGCCATTAACCCCCGGCACCCCCATTACCTGCCTCCCCAAAGGCCAGGGGGGGGGGCAGAAGAGCCCGGGCCCACATGGGCTATGTGGGCTCGTAGGCTGCAGGGTGGGGGGGCCAAAAAAGCTGGCCCCCCCACTCTGTGCCTACAAGCCCCCATAGCTGGTCCCGGGCTGGTTACTTTGGGTAAGGGGGACCCCACGTCAATTTTTTTTTTTATTTTTAAGGGTTTTTAACCCTTAAAAATCAAAAAAAAAATGGGGTCTCCCTCCCCTGGGAGGGGGGACCCTATGTCATTTTTTTTCCCGATTGAACCCTTTGTAGTGTGGATGGTTTTTGTATTTTTTTTGTGAATGTTATAAAATACTTGTTTCAGTTAGGGGGGTCTCCTGGGCAGGAACGGGGGGCTACCGATAAATATGTGGTACCGTTCTAATCGGTAGAAATGGGGCTTTCACATGCAATATGATTTTCCTTAATAAAATACATTTTTTATTTAAAATAAAGGAGTCAATTTTCTAAAAAAATTTTTTTATTTATTTATTTTTTTTTTCACTTAATAATATTGTAAAAAAAAAAAAAAAATTACAAACAAGACATTTCATGTTAAAGTCTAAACTCTGCTGCAAAAAATATATATATAATTTTTCTGAAAGTTACAGCAAAAATGGCGCAAAACATGTCGCAAAACATGACGCAAAATGGGGAAAATGGCCTGTCAACAGAGGGTGACAAAATCTCAAGTAGGCTGGCAATTAAAAGGGTTAATAGTACCTATGCATGTTGAGTATTGTTCTGTTCGGGGGACCTTGCACTTTCAGACTTAGCTTGTTTTTTCTGGTTTGCATATTTATATTTTAGGAAAAGGTGTTTTTTATTCAGCTTTTTTATAAATTTTTTAGGGAAACCCTGCGCAACCAAAGAATTCTTTGAGGAATTAATTCCAGAAAGATGAGCCCACTACAACAAGCTGGGTACCCTTAAAAAGCTTAACGTGTGTACTTTCAGGGAATATATGGTTTATGGGGGATATTCCAAATGTAAAGGGTTGTTTTGGTTGAAAAATCACAAGGTGCGCACTTTGTCTGCAGAGCTGAAATTTTCAAGTAAAATTACCGTTATGCGCATGCTTTACTTTGGGGTGTTTGGCAACTCTTCCCTTGACAGAACCTATGCATGTTGGGTGTTGTTCTGTTCGGGGGATGTTGCGTTTTCAGATTAAACTTGTTTTTTCTTGTTTGTATATAGTTTTTTTAGGAAAATGTGGCTTTGATTCTGCTTTTTTATCCTTTTTTTAGGGAAACTCTTTGCAACCAAAGATTACGTTGAGGGATTACTTCCAGAAAACTATGGCCACATCCACAAGCTTGGTACGCCTAGAAAGCCTGAGGTGTGTACTTCCAGAGAATATATAGTTTGTTGGGGGTATTTCAAATGTAAAGGGTTGTTTTTCTGGAAAAACCGCAAGGTGCGCATATTGCATAGCATAGTTGTATTTTATCTGAAAATCTCCTAAAGCGCTGTTTCAGTTTGGGGGAGTCTCCTGGGCAGGAAAGGGTGTCTACCAATACATATGTGGTACCGCTGTAACCGAGAGAAATTGGGATTTCACACGCAATAAGATTTTATTGACAAACTTACATTTTTTATTCCCAAAAAAACTACAATATGTAAAAATTTTTTTTTTTTTTTTTTTTTTTTTGCACATATTTCACCCAAAAATATTAAGAATACACCTAACAAATGACAAACAAGACATTTCATGTTAAAGCCCAGACTCTGCTGAAAAAAACAATATATCATTTTCCTGGGAAATCCCTGGAAATCCCTTCAAAAATCACATTTGAACATGGGGAACGCAAAATAGTGCAAAATGGTCTGGCAACAGAGTGTGACAAAAACTCCAGGTAGGCTGGCACTTAAAGGGTTAAACCAGACAAAAACCAATTCAAAATGCAATAGCTTAATTAAAATGAGGCTGAACAACGCTTATTTAGTATAACAGATAGGGTGACATGTGCTGGTTTGGGATGCCCATGTGGGCTGGTGTATTTAAAGCAGACAAAGCCCAAATCAAAATGCAATAGCTTAATTAAAATGAGGCTGAACAACGCTTATTTAGTATAACAGATAGGGTGACATGTGCTGGTTTGGGATGCCCATGTGGGCTGGTGTATTTAAAGCAGACAAAGCCCAATTCAAAATGCAATAGCTTACTTAAAATGAGGCTGAACAATGCTTATTTAGTATAACAGATAGGGTGGCATGTGCTGGTTTGGGATACCCATGTGGGCTGGTGTATTTAAACCAGACAAAAAAATATTAAAACTAATCCAGTTATGAGAAATGCTTGTGTGTAACAGATAGGGTTAAATATGCCACTGCATAGATGGGATGCACAGTGGCAAGGCAGGTTTACAGCACAAAGAACTGACATTGAATTGAAAACTGATCTGGCTAATGAAAATAAAAAAAAAATTTTCCCTGTCACTTCAATGCTGTCCCTGCCTGGATCGTTCCGGTTTTTCCCTATCTTTCACTATCTTTCCCTGGCACTGTCTACCTCTCTTTCTGCCTCTCTGTCGGTCTCTCTGACTCTCCCTACCTATCTCTAACTCTGTCCCTGTCTGTAACCAGCTCTGCTCTGGCTGGAATACAACGCTGAACTGCGCACAAGGAAAATGGCTGCCGGTTTATATAGCACGGTGACGTCACCGGGCTTCCTGGCTGCTGATAGGCTGCATGTGACTTTCCCATGATACCTTGCCCCAGGGAATATGTCCGGACATGTGCTTCCACCATTTTAGAATGCATGTAATTGAAATAAATGGAGTTTAACGTAAAACTTCGATCAAACGAATCGCGGGGAAATTCGGATTCGTTCAGAATCTAATTTTTCCTGAAATTCAGAACAAATTCGGGTTCGTTCGGATCGATTCGCTCATCTCTAATAAGGAGCAATGTTAGAAAATATTATTTTACAGAAAGAGTAGTAGATGCTTGGAAAAAACTTCCAGCAGAAGTAGTTGAAAAAACAGCAGTCACTGAATTTAAACATGCCTGGGATAAAGAGTACATACAGTTACATAAAGGCAGACTAGATGGACCGTACGGTCTTGTTCTGCCGTCAACCTTCTATGTTTCTATGTTTCTATGAGGAGGAATAGCAAGTTGCCAATGCAGCAGGGGCACTGGCACAACTGCACAAGGCAGAGTGAGCAGAGTCACAATGTGGAACACCTTGTTTAATGGTCCACCATCGGATATGGTCTGTAGTACCAGGAGGCAGACTTTGACTCACGTGGTTGATGGCAATCTGTCAACGACTATCCTAATTCTGAGTGATGGGTCCTCCTTGTTCAATTTCTGGGTTGCTAAACTGGACACATGGCCAGAACTTGCCCTCTATTCCTTGGAGGTGCTGGCCTGCCCTCCGGCAAGTGTCCTATCAGAACAACATGTGTTCAGCTCCGCAGGCATCAGTGTCATCACTGACAGGGCGATTAGCCTATCCACAGCCAACATGGACATCCTTGCATTCCTTAAGATGAATCAGGCATAGATCCCATGGGACTTGGCGGTGCCAGTGGTGAGTGGTTTCATTTTGGCTACCTCCTTCGCCTCTTCCACCTACACATCTAGCTCCTCCGCCTCTTTCACTTACACTACCATATCCGCCTGCTCCTCCTTCTCCTCCACCTCCCCCTTTTTTAAATGTTTTTTTCTGTTATTGTTTTAAGTATTGTTTTGTACTTTCCCTACTTCATTTTGTCCAAGGCAATCACCTTGCTGTTACCCCCAAATTGTGAAAATTAATATTTTATTTTTATTTTTAATGTATTTTTTATTCATTAATGTATATACTGTACTTCTTAAATTTTATTGTTTTCTGTTATTGTTTTGAGTACTTTCCCTACTCTATTTTGTGCAGGGCTGTCATCTTGTTGTTACCCCCTAATTGGCCTCTGACAATATTTTATTATTTATTTTTTATCAATTTATGTATTATTTTTCTGTTATTTTGATTATGTTTTGAGTTTTTTCCCTAGCCCATTTTGTGCAGGGCAATCAAACCTCCAGATTTCTCTAGACCCATTCTACAGCCAATTTTGTGGTCCCCAGCTTCGGGGGATCCAAACCTTAGCGGCAAGCTTGGCTGAACTTCTAGGAAAACATCTTCGAGAAAATAAAAAGCAAGTCTAGTTGGCCTCATTCATTCCTACAGATAATATAACAAATTCTTAAGGTTTTGAATTGTGTTTAACAGTTCTAACCTGAAGGGCAACAATGTTCCTAGGAATCTAGTGTTTGTGATAAAAACCCTAAAACTTGCCTCTGTACATGTTCCATTTAAAGTGCATAAACTGTCATTCAGTAGCTCACCTCATTATGGCTGTACTCTCCCTTCCTGTCAGATCGCAGCTGTTCCTGAAAGTAGAAACAAGGCAAAGAGTAGTGGCAAACCCCCTGAATTCCTTTGCCTTAGACCACCAATAATAGGTTTAAGCTGGTGGACTAAAGCTCCGCATCATCAGACTATGGACACTGGGAGATATGGAGAACAGCCAGGTGGAATCACAGTGCCGAGTACCTCTCCCAGTTATTTCAAATCATAATATGAAACTGTAAACCTCGATATCTTGGCCAATTCTTCTTCAATTTAAAAACGGAAAACAGTCTAGGACAGTGTCAAACATAGCCCGATGCAATGGTGTAACAATTGCCTTTGCCGTCTGTATCCAGTTTTTGTTTTCTTTCACCTGCTGTCCACTAGAGGCAGATGGAGAAAAAAGTATACTCATTCTATCCCTCAGTACTTATCCAATATTCAACTTACAAATTATAGCGGATTTCACCCTGAATAAGAGTCTATCTTATATGTTTCCCACACCCTGTACATACAGATTGCTCACATTAAAAATCATCCTACCTACATCTACTGCATGTTATGAGCCTTTAAACATCCAAGATGGCGGCTCATGGAACATCAGGCAGCCTGCAAACAGGAAGTGTCTTCTGTCGCTATGCTTTCTGGGATTGCTGTCCTTTCCCTGACCCCAGGTAAAGCACAGCTATAACCCCACCCCCTGTACTTTATCCCGCTCTCCTCTCCTAAGTATGTGATGCTTCTGAGTCAAGATAGCGGTGCCCGTATCCTGAACAGAGGTGACTAAAAACTTGAAATATATTAATTTTAGATGGTGGGGAATAGTTTTTTAAGGATTTGGGCTTTTCATTAAATCATGCTGAAGGTCCGGTTTAATGCATTAGCATTTGTACAGGCTTCTCATGTGCCAGGCTTCCTTTCAAAAAATGATTCATGTAGAATTTTATTATTTTGATTAAAATCTCTTTTATTCTTCCATAGATTAAAAAAAGGGGATCTCTATTCAGATTCTTGTCCACTTAATGTTACCTTCAAAACAATGTTTTGCTTTTATCTCCTTGTAAAATGTAACATCTGTTTGTTGGAGTAAACTTATTTAATAAAATATTAATCTTCTAGTGAGGGATACAGAACATATTTGCTGCAGTTTGATTTTTTTAAGTCCTTTGTTTTATATGTCCTCCTAACTCTGACAGAATGGAGCGTGGGTGGAATTTCTTTCCCTTATTTTCTCGGGACTTTGCTTTCACTCCTCAGCAGGGTTCTCTCTGATACATGAATCTGCTGGTAGGTGGACACCATTCTGTTTGAAATGTATTGCTCTCCAAATGTACAACTGTGTCTGGAAATTACCATATTAAATAGCGGCCTGTAGAAAACTTTCTTTTGTTTTTGTCAGCCCATCACCCTAATTGAATTTTGATGTGTTTCTATTTTTTTTACTGCTACAAAATTAAACGTCACAGCTACAGGGATTGCTGTGGTAAAAAGGAGCAATGCCTTGTAATCTCTATATTTAACAGCTTTATGCCCCAAATACACAATGAAAGAAATTAATATGTATCAGACCTGTATCTTCATCCTGCCCTCAATGCCCTAAGCACCTTCACCCCACCCCACATGCTGTGTGCTCCCTGAAGCCCCCTCACCATCAATGTCACCACCCCCCATGCTTCCTGCTGCTCAATCCCCTTCCTAACACAACATTCTAGCCCTTCACTTGCCTCACCTGCGAGTCAGTCTCTACTACCCAACCCTCTACTCTCTCTCTAGAATACAATGTCCCAAGTCTACTCATCCCCAAACTTCTGAAAGCTCTCTGAAGCTTGCCTTTCTAATCCCTTCAAAATCCCAACCTCCTCCTCATCTTACTCTACCTGCTGCTCCCTTCAACCTACGTGTCTCAGATCCCCTCCATTCTCCATCACCTAGGAGCCTTCTGCAGCTCCCTCTCTTTCCTCCTCTACATCACAACCCCCACCTCATCCGACCCTACCTGCTACTCCCTGCAGCCCCCCCCCCCCCCCACATTTCCCACACTCCTTCCCCCACCTCTTAAAATGTACAAACACCCAGGATTTTCACTATCCTGGGTTTTGGTCCACTTCCGTGTGAAACCCCCCAGAACGCCCGATAAAACTCACCTCAACTCATGCGCGGCTGCTCGTCCAATCAGCTTGCTCGGAGCCGCTGTGGTATGCGCGTCCAACCACAGCGGCTCCGAGCACGATGGCGGCCGCATCTCGCGCTTCCCTCTAACAGGGCACGTGTCTTGCTAGAGAGAAGCGCGAGATGCGGCCGCGGCCCGCGCATGTGCCGTTGCACTGGGAGTAAGGTAAGGTTAGAGGGCATCCTGGGGGGTTTCACACAGGGGGACATCATGATTTTGGATGCCCCGCAGGGAGGGATCGGATTGGCCTGGGAATCTTATAGATTCCCGGGCCGATCCACGAGGGTGTTGGTCCACTTTAATAGCTCTCAGCAGCTCCCCTTGCCTTCTCCTTCAACATCTCCAACCTCCTCCTCATCCCACTCTACCTGCTGCTCCCTGCAACCTACGTGTCTCAGATCCCCTCCATCCTCCACCACCTAGGAGCTCTCTGCAGCTCCCTCTCTTTCCCCCTCTACATCACAACCCCCTTCTCATCCCACCCTACCTGCTACTCCCTGCAGCCCCCCATTTCTCACACTCCTTCCCCCACCTCTTAAGAGCTCTCTGCAGCTCCCCTTGCCTTCTCCTTCAACATCTCCAACCCCCTTCTCATCCCAACCTATCTCTGGGGTGTGTTCCCTACAGCCCCCATCCCCAAGCTCCTTTACTTCTACTCCCTCCTGGTGCTCCCCTCAGCCTCTCCTCAATGTCCCCATCCTCTCCTTTGAAGCACCTCTCGTCCTCCCTCTAAATGTTTGCAGGGTGCTTCCTTAAGCCCTACAGTCCTCTCTGTAATGCCCCAGCAACACCCACCCCCACCCCCACACACACCGAGTACTCTTTGTAACCTCCCCATTCCTCATCTTTAATGTTTCAGATCCCCACGTTAGCTACAGCGATATTCTCCAAAGCTTCCAATCTGTCATTAAAGTGATATTTCAGGCAAAGGCAATTGTTAGACCATTGTGTAAGGCTACGTTTGACACTATCCTAAACTGTTTTCCATCTTTAAATTGAAGAGGATGGCCAAGATATCAAGGTTTACCGCTTTACCGTATGATTTGTCATTTAAGCAAGTAGGTGTGGCCCTTGAAGCTGTGATGCAACATAGCAATAAGCTATGAGGTCTGTAAGAGCTTGAGAGCCTGCTTCAGACACCCTTTCTGTGCTCCCTCACTTTCTACCTGTTGGCAACCGTCTACCCTTAGCTGCTCCACACTGTAGATTAATTACCTTTCCCACTTCTTGTTCAAAGAGTAATGGTTATGGACCAAAGTGTCCTTGATACTTCTAGGACGTTTATTTAGCATGGTATTTTGGGGAGAAATGTTGTCAAATCCTCATCACTGGTTAAAATAATCCAATGTTTTTCAAAAATATGTCTAATCTGATGGGACAGTAGTGAGTATTTTGTATTTTGTATTTTCTCCGTATGGTATGCTCTCTTTCAAGGCCGTTGGATGGAAACTTTCAGCATTAAGAATTTAATTTGGAGGCATACCTTTTCTGCATAATGGGGTAATTATTATACCATTCTCAATGCCAATTTTTAAATACAAAAAGTTGACTCCTTTTTTACTATAATCCAGTGTAAATTTCAAATGTAATTGGTTCTGATTGAGAATGTGTACAAAGTCCTCCAAGAGCTCCCCCCGTACCAGTCCATATAAGAAGGATGTCGTCTATGTGCCTGAGCCAGGCAATCACATGGCACAGGTACAATGACAAATCATCCTCCCTCCATAGCTGACGCTCCCACCACCCCAGTTAGAGGTTCACAAACAATGGGGCTCATGTTGTCATCCACACTCTTATTTTGCCCAGGCTTTTTTGAAAATTATATGCAGTATAGAGTGCCACAATATGGCTGGTGCACCACCATAAAGCAGGGAAGTTTTTACCTTATCAAATGCAGCTGATTTCTGAGGACACTGGCATAACACCCTGAAGAATCATCATTTAGTATACTCCACTGCTAAACCCACCTTGCTAAGCAAGAATGCCTCCTGCAATTGCTAAATTAGCAGCTTTAAAATGCAGTAGTGGCATTTCTGCTCCCCTCCCTATTAGCCCTCCTACTGAAGGCAACCCAAGAGGAAAGATGTCATGCTGTGCAGAATTGAACATTTCACAGCGGTTAAAGTGGTTCAACTTTATTCCAACATTTTTGGGGGAGTGGGGCATCCAGATCGAGATGGAGTTTGCAGAGACGCTCAAGCTAAATGGTTGCTCCTACAACCTTATGTGGTCCACCACATATTTTTCATGTTGGACTGCTTTAAAGGGACAGTCCAGGCAACTGCATTAATAAGGCACCAAGCAGCTCACTTACTGTCGGTCCCATGTGCCTTTCCTCTATTTTCTGCAGGGCTGTGAAGTAGCCATAGCTGCCATCCCTCCTTTGTTTCTTTTGAATTTGTGCAAGCACATGGAGTGTGGGGTCTAGGCTGTACTTTCAGAGAACTGATGGCTTGTGCCGAGCCGAGGTGGAGAGTCCCAAGCTGTAATTTCTTTGCCAAGAAGGTAGTACCAGCGCTGCACACTTTTGTTGAACAGAAGGTGGGCCAGTCCTTGAGCCTGTCGGTGTGTAGCAAAGTGCATGGCAGCGCCGACGTCTGGAGCTGTAGCTACGGTCAGGGACAGTACATGTCGTTTACGGCCCACTGGGTGAATTTGTTCCCTTTGCAGCAGCAGCAACTTGGACAGGTCACGCCGCTTCGGCCTCCGCGCTCCATGGCAGTTGAGCCTGTGACACCATGCGACTCGGCCTCCTCATCCTCCGCCATGCATGCACTTCAGCCACTCATACTCATGAGCAGCAGGAAGACCTGGAGCAGGACCTGAACCAGCAGGTCATGTCATACCTTGACATGACCATGCCAACACACCTTGAGGATCCGCTGGACTTCTGGGCAGCCAAATTTGGCTTGTGGCCGCAACTAGCAGAGTTTGCCCTGGAAAAGCTGTCCTGCCCGGCAAGTAGCGTGCCATCTGAGTGGGTGTTTAGTGCAGTGGAGGCCATAGTTACGGCGAGGAGAACTCGTCTGTCAACTAAAAATGTGGAGAGACCCACCTTTGTCAAAATGAATCGGGGATGGATCAGCCAGGATTTCCACCAACCAATGGCTGATGCATGCGACTAGCTTTAGCATGGTGCCACGTTTTACACTTTCCAAATGGAGCAAAACATATTTATGTCTTTAGGCCAATTTTTGGGCTCCTGCTGATGCCAACTTCAGGGTGTGCCTTTCAGCCAATTTTTGGCCTCCTGCTGCTGCTGCTGCCAACTGCAGTGTTTCTTTAGGCCAATTTTTGGGCTCCTGCTGTCAACTCCAGTGTCTCTTTCAAGCTATGTTTGGGCTCCTGCTGCTGCTTCTTGCAACTCCAGAGTGTCATTCAGCCAATTTTTGGGCTCCTGCTGCCAACTCCAGTGTCTCTTTCAAGCTATGTTTGGGCTCCTGCTGCTGCTGCTTGCAACTCCAGGGTGTGATTCAGCCAATTTTTGGGCTCCCGCTACCAACTCCAGTGTCTCTTTCAAGCTATGTTTGGGCTCCTGCTGCTGCTGCTTGCAACTCCAGGGTGTGATTCAGCCAATTTTTGGGCTCCTGCTGCCAACTCCAGTGTCTCTTTCAAGCTATGTTTGGGCTCCTGCTGCTGCTCCTTGTAACTCCAGGGTGTCAATCAGCCAATTAATTTTTGGGCTCCTGCAGCCAACTCCAAGCTATGTTTGGGCTGCTGCTGCTGCTTGCAACTCCAGGGTGTCATTCAGCCAATTATTGGGCTCCTGCTGCCAACTCCAGTGTCTCTTTCAAGCTATGTTTGGGCTCCTGCTGCTGCTGCTTGCAACTCCAAGGTGTCATTCAGCCAATTTTTTGGCTCCTGCTGCCAACTCCAGTGTGTCTTTCAAGCCATGTTTGGGCTGCTGCTGCTGCTTGCAACTCCAGGGTGTCATTCAGCCAATGTTTGGGCTCCTGCTGCCAAATCCACTGTCTCTTTCAAGCTATGTTTGGGCTCCTGCTGCTGCTGCTGCTGCTGCTGCTTGCAACTCCAGGGTGTGATTCATCCAATTTTTGGCCTCCTGAAGCCAACTCCAGTGTCTCTTTCAAGCTATGTTTGGGCTGCTGCTGCTTGCAACTCCAGGGTTTCATTCAGCCAATTTTTGGGCTCCTGCTGCCAACTCCAGTGTCTCTTTCAAGCTATGTTTGGGCCCCTGCTGCTGCTTCCAACTTCAGGGTGTCATTCAGCCAATATTTGGGCTCCTGCTGCTGCCAGCTCCAGGGTGTGTTTTTCAGGCAATATAGGGGCCCCTCATAGTGATGCCACCTCAACTCTCTGCAATTGTGCCGCTCTGCGATTCTAATAGCGATGCCTCTGATCTGCATGTCATAATTATTTACAGTATTATTTCACTAACCCAGCACGCATCCTATGCGTGTTACTGCAAGGCAGAATGGTTTACAACCCTTTTGAGGCTCTAGGAAGCTCAGAAATAGCCGTTTTTAATAGCGATTCATCGCAAATAAATTCAGACCGAAACGAATTTTGTCGGAAAATTCGGCGAATCAGCCATATCGAATTTTTCAAAAGTTCGCTCATCTCTACACATGAGTTGCAAACACAAAGAAAAGAAAAACATTTGACAGATAAGCTCAGCACCTTGACTACATCATATTGGCTCACGACAATGGAAAATTTTTAAAAATATCATAGAAAGTGAAATAAAGCTACTACTTATAGCTGCAGTAGACGAATGCTTAAAGGACACCTTGGTCTAATACTAATAATTATGTTAACATCAGGTTTTTTACAACAATCAAGCATTTATTTAATTGGGCGATGATCTTCCGTCTTTACTAACTGGAAGTGGGTGGTGCTTTTCTCGTTACTCTCACTATCGCCATATTAATTAATACTGATGATATCTCACCATAATAATTAATAGTGAATATACGTGGTGACATCCTATAGGGTAGCCGTGACCTCCAACCTTTTGTCTAATTGGTACCAGAGAACACGTGAACAATGAACGGGTATATTTAAGCACTCGCCTTCGAACAATATCGGCTTGAGAAAGGGATCGCTATTCCCGAAATGCATTGCTGACCGCCGACTTTGCCTCTTCCCCCTCCTCTCATCATGTTAGCTGCATTAATTTTAAAAGCATGACTATTAAAAGCTAAGTTTTAATTTTTATTATACTGCCTGTGAAGCTGTCAAGCTTCCTGGCTACAACCATGGGAAGGGCTAAGCGAAGCTCCAGGTGTGGGGGCAAAGCCATGCAAATAAATCCAAAAGAACAAATCAGAAGTCAGGGCTGGCGGCAGACAGGCAAAGTCCAAGAATAAGTCCAAGTTCAGGGGCTGGCAGCAAACAGGCAAAGTCCAAAGAATAAATCCGAATCAAAACCAAGTTATCCGTCCAATGGTTAATCCAGGAAATCAGATCAGGAACTCAGGAATCAGGAAAACAGAATCCAGGAAGTAAGCTGATAACAAAGCTTTGGAAGCAGGCCAGCTGTCCTTTTAAATAGGGCTGTCAATTAGAGCAGATAGGGATGTGTCAAGAGTCTTAGTGAGGTCACTTCCTGTCCATTGAGATCCAGGAAACCAGGAAGTGAAAAGCAAGCCCAAGAGCTTACACTCTAGGCTTTGTGCACGTGCAGTGTGCTGAACACCAAGTGTCGTTGTTGAGCAGCTCAACAGATGAAGAGCCTGCTCTGGTACAAACACCCCGATGTGCACGTCTGCGGCTTCATGCAGACAGTGATAGAGCATGCCTACGTCTCCTTGAAGAGAGTTTGCACTATTGGCTTTGCTTGGACCATTGGCAACTATCTGCCCTTAGCTGCTCCATACTGTGGAATACTTACCTTTCCCAAGCGTTGAAGGACTCTAACTCTTTTTCTTTGTTTGTGGATACCTTTGTCAGGGGGGTCCTATATTGGTGAGAGCGAAAATGATGAGGAGTAAAAATGTGATTTTAAGCAGATGGTCCCCAAGTTTCTACATCAAAGCATTTAAATGCATGTAACGTTATATTGTGCCTTGTCGGATTGAATATGTAGCAGGTTAAGCGCTAAAAAAGAACATTGTTATGAGGTGATTTACACACCATTCAAATTACATGCTGAACTTGGAAAAATTATAGCCATGAGCTTGTCAAATATAATTGTTATGAAAGCAATATTGTTACTCCCTGCACCAAAACTCTCAGCCATGATCTTACCATTTCTAATCTCTGGGTAACTAATGGGCCTGAATGTTGTCAAAATCCTATTTTTTTGTGGCGATTACTTATGAGGAGAAAGTGGATAGCTGGCATTTCCGAGCTAGACAATCCTAGTAAAACTGACGGATGAGAAAATTCAGCTCTCAAATACCAGGAGCGAGCTGGTGAATACCAATGAGGGCAGTTCAGCTCCACTTAAAGACACAAAGGTGGAAATGTGTTTTGAAATGAGTTATTTTCCACCCAAAGTTCAGTCTTCATACAGCCACACTGGTTAAAGGGTCTATTTGTCTACAGTGTTAAAAAGTGATTTTGTGTATTTTATTAAGATGCGTAAGAGTGATGTGTTCATTTCCGCTATATAAGCTGGTGTTTCACGTGCTTCTCTGGGTATATTGTAAGCATGACTTATGATCACATTGTTATGTAGAATCATTTTTTGGGGGCTATATGCGCATACCTGGTTATGGCTGGAGATGTTCAAATAAAATAACTGCCAAAGGAGTTGATGTTAGTAAAATGTATTTCCGTATTGTTATTTGCAGGGCCAGCTTTAGGCTTAAAGTAGACCAAAACCCACTGAACTTGTAAAATACATTTGGCCAAAGCCCCTTCCGATACTCTTTTCTTAGGGTGTAAAACTAGAAATGGAAATGTTTGCTTTTTGAATGACCCAGGAACACTTTATTTGTTGCTGCTTTTCGAGGGGGGCAATTTCGGGGGATGCTAGTTTAAAATTTGGGTTTGGGTCTGCTTTAACATCTCCCTGTGCAAAATGTAAGGATAGTCTTCTTGTAAACACACGCCTGTAGGGCTGGCCCCAAATGTATGTTCTTGCCCTTGAGCAGGATATTCTCAATGACATCATCATGCCAACTCAAGTCAGTTCTGATGCCAAGTGTGAGTCCTCCCTGCTGTGGATTCAGTCCTCACTGCCTTCTCCACTGCCACTGATCGTTCTATGCTTGCTGCCTTCCAGCCATTGCTATCTTTTATTATGCCATTGAGCGTTCTCTAGTCTTGCTACTCTTTCTGCTGCTGCTGTAACAGGGTGATGGGATCTGAAAAATAGTAAGTTTGGGTCTGCTTAAGGTTGTGAAAAGTACTATTGGTCTATAGACATTTAAAGATCCTTTTGAGTGGGGAGTGTAGTTACATGGGTTTGCCACTTGATGTCAGTATAGGATAAGAAATGAGGTTAGGATAAGATCAGCACAATATGCCCTATGACTGGTTGGAGTGTAGCCAATGGAAAATGGAGGAAATAATTGTTTACCTGGATCTATAAATAGTAAGACACAGGGAGACAAACAACAGAGAGGAGCAGAGACCCAGTGTCATCGGGGTCTGCTTGTGAGAGAGCTTACTAGCCAACTCTCCAGGGAGACAAGCCTTGGAGGTGTAGCCAGATGAGTAACCCCTTGAGAAAACACAGGTGGAGAAAGGCTGAGTATGATGCATTTTCCCATAGAGGGAGGAAAACTGTGCTGGGACGGAATCCTGAACCTTTAATGTCATGTCTGGACCCAGGACCAGATTAAAGGGGTGGCAAATCAGGGCTCCCACTCAGGGGCCACCTCTGCTAGTTAACAAAGGCAGTAATTGATTTACAGTTGTAACAGATCTACAGTTGATCTACAGTTGTAACAGTTTAGTTAGGGACCACCCATTTCACCACATATTGGTTTCTTATTGTTCTTATAAAGAAGACACAGAGAATAAGAGGTTGTTGAGAGTTGAGGAAGCAGGATTTGAATGCTGATCCCAGAGGCTGAAGAGAGGACAGATAGGAAGAAGTATTGACCAGTATCCTCTGAAGAGGGGTGCTACGGAAGTACCTCTAAAGCATTTCCTACCCTAGAGGTCCTTGGAAGTCACTGAGGCATGGTACTCCACATTAGGGCTAGGGTCAGGAAGTTTTTGGTGACTGGAGGGAGGAACACCCAGTTGGATGGGACACCTGGAAGTAGGTGCCAAGCATTTGGCAGTGGGCACCTCAAGGAGTATCCCTATGTGCCAAGGACCCTTTTTTTGAAAGAGACATTCCAATAAAGAGGCTCCCCCCATTACCATAATCACCCTGGCCACACAGGTCCTCTCATGAAGAGTAGGTTAAGTTCAGAGTAAGCCTAAACCTCACCTTACGTAGAATTCCATCCTCCCTGAGCGCATCTGGAGGTCTGTGGATGTCATGTTGGATTTCCTTGGGGCTCATTTCAGACCAGGGACACAGCCATCACATATAGGTTATGAAGTGGATACAGGCACTGTGGTTACAGCACGGCTGGATGTGTTGGCAACATGTGTAGAGTAGAACTACAGAATTGGTGCTGGAATGATCTTTCCTGAGCCCACTCTAATATGTTGCCCATGCTGAGCTTGGCAGTGGCAAAACCTTGTAGGAAATTGACATTTTTATGTCAGAAGAAACCATTTTATTTTACAATGATCCAATATGTGGAAAAATGTTGAAATAGGCAACATCATCCAGCACTCTCCTTCCTGCTATGTTTGTGTCTTAGTGAGAAAATCACTTCCTCATTCAGCTTTCAATCCCCACCCTGCTGACCTGGTCCTGCAATAAACCTTCAGTGGACCGAGAATGGAAACACCCCCACTCCCTCTTTAGACATCCTAATTGTCTGCCTCTGTCTACAGCTATGAAACCCTGCCCTCCTCCCTGGTCACACTATTGGCTTGATGCAGAGCCTCCCCGTTCAGTTCTCCCGTGTGTTTTCCCATTGGTTTTGGCCTTTGATCGGGTCAGGAAAGGGTGCTACGTTGATTTTAGTGTGCGCTTATGCTCTCAGGTGCGCGCTCGGCCGCCTTTCCGATTGTCGGCTCGCACAAGGCTGTTTCCCGGGAAAACGGACGCCTCGTTCATTGGTCCGTTTTTTTTCAGTGATGCAGAGCCTTGATTTCCGATTGAAAACACCCTAATAAAATGAAGCCGCCGAGCCTTCACTTACGGCAAGTCAGAGCAGCCGTATTTGCACTCGGGCAATAATATGCAGTCCTCTGTTGGAGCACATCAGCGGCGCCAGCTCCGCGGTCTTGTCCTGCTGAGTATGGCAGAAACCAGGCTTCACCGCACGCCTTTGGACATCGATGGCATGAGTATTTGATATTTTTTATGGGTTTTTTTGGGGGGTCCTTTTTACAGGGTCTCCATAATTTTTATTTTATTGTCTGTGTGCAGGCATTTGAAGATGGGACATAGCATAAATGTGCAGGCACTGGCTGGCCCTGATTTGGTTTTTGGGAGTCGTTTTTCTGGCTTTCCCTGCCTAGGAATTCCTGCCTACATGAGCGATTCAAATCAGCCGATCTTTTTGGTGGCTGGCTACTGGGTATGTGTATGAAACTTGTATTGGTTACGCACCCTGTCTGACTGTGTTTTTTCCCTTAACACACTATTTGGTAACTATTTTCGTAGTATATTTGGAGCACAATTATTGATATACAAATTAAATGGGTTAAGTGATTGTACCCTATTGCGTCATGTTCTTGCCCTCTTATGTAAGTAGTATTCCCCAGACTTTTTTAATGAGAGTACAGGTTGGATGTGCATGTAGTCTCATTACAAATGTCCTTTCCTCCCACCCTACCCCGCTCACCTATTTGTCCCTCTTTTCTATTGTTGCAATGCACACCTTTTTTCAATTTTTTGGGGGGGATTTTTGGGCAGGAGACTCTGCCTATCCTTTGATAGGCCCCCCATCCTGCACCGATCTTCACAGGCAGAGGAGCGCTACAATACTGCCCCCAGGAGGACTCGCTCTGTGTTGGAGTGAGGCTTTGTTCTCTTGAAGATGAGGTTCCGTTGTCTTGATGAGACTGGGGGGGGGGGCACTACAATAGACGCCTGCAACGGTCCTAAACCTAATCATGGCTTGTGGGCTACTCCACCACCTTTAGTTTCAGCCCTCCCCACCCCTCCTTTTTCTTGCACCCAAAGTGGCACCGCGCAAACTATACGTGCACAACTAGTGTTTAGTGTTTTTTCAGAGACTACATTTTTGTTTTTGGTTTTTGTTTTTTTTTATTTTTCAAACAAATTTTGTTTTTGGGCCCAAAAGAAAAATTACACGTGGGCTCAGAAAATGTATTCCCCACAAATTAGTGGTATGTTGGGTTGCATGGTGACGAGCTTTGATTAATCTCACCCATATGACTGGTTAGGGCAGAGATATTTCTGTTTAATACCTCTACTTGGGCGTTGAGGTTTGTGAGTTGGGTGCACACAGTCTCATTGAATTGCTGTGTTGTCGCAGCAAAGGCAATATTTTCCTGCCTCCATGTTTCCTCCAAAATTTGAAGTTGCCTTCTTTGGGAAATATGGCGTCTAGACTGGGTAGGAGCAGTGGGACGGGTGGTTGGTTCTGGTTCCGAAGGTGGTTGTGGATGTGGTGGCTGTGCCGGGGTTGACTGCGTTGCTGCCACTGGTGCAGTAGTGGTTAGTGACATATGTGGGGTGTCCTCCTCCAAATCTCGTATATGGTCAATGATGGGTGGGCTTCCTGTGGTCTGTAAAGAAATATAGCATCCTTTTAGTTTATTTCTGTCCACAAAAGCTCTCAAATATCAATGTTAAAAGTACACACCAAGGCCCATTGACTTACCTCATCGCAATCCACAATTTGGGTTTGTGGTGTAGAAGCCTGGTGTGCCCTTGGCCTCGGTGCTAACGCAGGGGTTTGTGGGCCTGGTGTGTCCTGTTGACTTGGTCCTTAGAATGTAGATAGGAAGATTAGGTAAATGGCCAAGTACAGTGTGTTGTGTAGCATAACACTGCCTTCTTGAACTTTTTGTAATAGGTCATGGCAAAATCAGACTCACCTTGGGACCTTACATTCCGGTCTGTGTCTTGTGCCTCTGCCAGGCCCTGGATGCTGGCCGGGTGTATGTATGTATATACATGTTCCTCGGCGGGAGTAAGGATTATTTTAGTGGGTAAGCCACCACCTGTCTGTTGGCTGGGGAAGATTAAATCACCCCTAATAAGTGTTACATCCTTTTAACCATGCGACTACAAATGCATTTAATTTGCCCTTTACCTCTGCTACACCCCCTGTCTGTTGGCTGGGGAAGATTAAATCACACCTAATAAGTGTTACATCCTTTTAACCATGCAACTACAAATGCATTCAATTTGCCCTTTACCTCTGCTGATGGCGCATGTCCATTTTTTTTTTACTGTAGTATTTCAGGTCCCCAAATTTCCTTTTGATTTGTTGAATATCTCGCCTGACAGATCCCACACTATTTACTTGGCGGCAAATATTCGTCCAGATCTCCAGCTTAGCCTGCTTAGTGGTGGATTTGGAGGTCCTGCCAAATAGGGCATCATAATGCTCACAAACTGCATTTGCCACAGCCATGCTTTGAGCATCGCAAAAACGTGCAGTTAGGGAGCCACGGCGTAGTTGTCGGTCACATGGGTGTGTGGTGTCCCCTGCATCTTGGGAAATTGATGGTTGGCTATCTGGTGAGTCGTGTGTGGTTCTGGGGCTTATGGGGGAGGGTGATGTGGTGTGTGTGCTGCTATGGCTTAATGTCTGGGTTCCTGTTGAGCTATCAGATGTGGAGCTGCATGTGGAATGTGAGGTACTGGAATTGGGAGAACCAGAGGGTTGAGGTGGAGGGGTGGGTGACCTTGGTGGGGTGGTGGGTTTGGCAATACACTTTCCCTTGCTGATGTGTTTTGTGGGTATGTTTTGTGTGTTGAGGCTGATGATGCTGCAGGGTCTTACTCGACTTTGCACCCTTGTGTGTTCGTGCTTTTGTGGCAGGTGGTGGTGAATGTCTCCTTGGTCCTGCATTTTTTTGAATGTGCCTGTGTGTGTGGAGTATCCTGCGTTTTAGTTGGGGCATGTTCTGCCTGTGTCTGGTGCCTGCTCTTCTGTCTTTGGGAGGATAAGGCATGTGTGCGGCTGCTCACATGCCTCTTTTTGCTCCCTTTAGGTCTGCCCATAATGATATGGTATCCAACACAGAGCTGAGTGCCTTGTGCTTTAAATATGTTTCCCGTGTGGCCGTGGTCAACAGCGGGTGCGCGCCTGCGCGCACGCACGCATGTCACCGCGGGGGAACGTCAGAGCTATACCTTGCAAAACAAGAAAAGATGTCGGCCGCCATCTTTACCCGGGAGCAGGACGACATCATCATGGATGTGAGTATGCGAGCGTGCGAGCGAGCGTGCGTTTATGTGCGCGCACACATTCCTTCTAATAAAAAAAAAAAAACGCAAGAATAGTCTGAAACAATTTAGTTTGTGACGTAAAATACAAGCCCACCTTAGTTTAACACATGTCCGCAGCTACAAACTAGCCTACATGCAGATAGCAGAACTAGGGCAATGTGAGGCAGCAAGAGGTTAATAAAGTGACTTTAGTTAGGCCAAGAAACTTGTTAATGTATTTTGTGTATTAATGGTGGGTCCTTGTATCTATTTTGGACAGATGATGCTGAGGAATCGCTACGACTTCCTGCCGTCAGATTATGACAAGCGGACGTTGGCCCTGGCGGTGGTGGACGCGATTGAACGAAGATCCCAAACCACCTATACCTTCACCCAGATCGCCCAACACTGGTCTGATTTAAAAAGAAGGCATAAGCCCCGGGTGAGGCGGTACTTCGCAAACCATTTCCCATGTAAGTGTAGAAAATGTAAATGCACCTATAACCCTGGCCTCGCCTGGGCGTGGTTTAATGATTGTGTTTGTATTTCAGCCCATGAATGGAATTTGCGGTTCCGCCCCACCCGGACCAGGACACGCAGCCCAGTGTTGGGCGAAACAGGTGAAGGTGTAGGTGGCCCACCGCCAGGATCAACGGTCACTCCCTCCTCTGCCAGTGAGTATGAGGAGCCGCTGGACCTCAGCATGCAGGAGAGGGGGCAATCTGACGGCAGGGAGTCGAGCAGAACAGAGCCTCAACCGGACTCCGGTAAGGGAAATAAAGTTAGATATGTGGTAAGACATGCATTAAATACAGATACTCATGTGCACTATTGTTTTAGATTCAGACGTCGCTGGAACATCCCAAGGGATGAGTGACGAAGGGGGCGAGGAGGAAAAGGTTGCTGGGGAAGGTGAGTAGATTGATACCTAGAAGCCTAACATAATATTATATTAATGAAAGAACAACAGTCTCTAATATCAGTGTGTTTGTCATTCATCCAGATTCCCAACTGCCACAGAGGGAGGATGAAGGGAGACTCCGCCCCCGACGCAATGTGCGGCCTAAACCTTGTAAGTGGTGTTTATTTAAACTAAAGTAAATGAGCAAACAATACCATTTTTAAACAAAAAAACTTTAACCTTTCCATCAAAATGAATTCAAAAAAGCCCTTAAAGCGGACCTTAACTATGAATAAGAGGCTATCTTAGATAGTTCCCACACCCTGTACATACAGATTGACCACCTTACAAATCATCTTACCAACCTTTTCCCGAGCACAGCTCGGCTCTGTGTGAGCAAAGCACAGCTATAACCCACCCCCTGTACCTTATCCTACTCTCCTCTCCTCAGTAAGTGTGATGCTTCAGAGTCAACATGGCGTTGCACGTATCCTAAATTCTGGGACTGAGTTGCAGCCCAGTGGGGGAAAGAATAATAATTGATTGACTAAAAAAGTAATATATCTTAGTTTAAGATGCTGTGGAAACGTTTCTGAAGAGTTTGGCCTTTTCAGTAAATCACGCAGAAGGTCCGATTTAAAAAGTGCACAAACCAAAAACCAAAAAACAATGCTAAAGTAATGTTGTTTTTCACTCACAGATCAAAGAAAACAGGCTCCAGACCCCGAGGCCTAATTTTAATTGTTTGGTTACACAATGTAAATATTTTTTTTTTTCGTTTTAAAATCTAAAATGTTTTTATGTCTAAAAAAAAACAAAAAAACGAATTTAACTAATAAAAAATTCATAAAATTTCGAGAGTTGTGTTTCCTGCAAAAGTACCATCACACAACATCAGCACACATTTACATGACACACAAAAGTTTCAGATATGGGACAATAAAACATAAAAATACACAAACAATAAAGGTATGCATTAAGGACAAGGAAGAAGGAACTACTAGATGATTAAGGTATGCATTAAGGACAAGGAGGAAGGAATTACTAGATGATTAAGTTATCCATTAAGGACAAGGAAGAAGGAATTACTAGATGATTAAGGTATGCATTAAGGACAAGGAAGAAGGAACTACTAGATGATTAAGGTATGCATTAAGGACAAGGAAGAAGGAATTACTAGATGATTAAGGTATGCATTAAGGACAAGGAAGAAGGAACTACTAGATGATTAAGGTATGCATTAAGGACAAGGAAGAAGGAACTACTAGATGATTAAGGTATGCATTAAGGACAAGGAAGAAGGAATTACTAGATGATTAAGGTATGCATTAAGGACAAGGAAGAAGGAACTACTAGATGATTAAGGTATGCATTAAGGACAAGGAAGAAGGAATTACTAGATGATTAAGGTATGCATTAAGGACAAGGAAGAAGGAATTACTAGATGATTAAGGTATGCATTAAGGACAAGGAAGAAGGAACTACTAGATTATTAAGGTATGCATTAAGGACAAGGAAGAAGGAATTACTAGATGATTAAGGTATGCATTAAGGACAAGGAAGAAGGAACTACTAGATGATTAAGGTATGCATTAAGGACAAGGAAGAAGGAACTACTAGATGATTAAGGTATGCATTAAGGACAAGGAAGAAGGAATTGCTAGATGATTAAGGTATGCATTAAGGACAAGGAAGAAGGAACTACTAGATGATTAAGGTATGCATTAAGGACAAGGAAGAAGGAATTACTAGATGATTAAGGTATGCATTAAGGACAAGGAAGAAGGAACTACTAGATGATTAAGGTATGCATTAAGGACAAGGAAGAAGGAACTACTAGATGATTAAGGTATGCATTAAGGACAAGGAAACTCCCAGAAAAAAACAAAAAAAAAAAAAAGATGTGTGTCAAATTTGCATTTGTGGCCATATGCATATTCCAATGGAGTTTGAGGGATGTGCGCTTGCGTGTAGCTAGATTGGCAACTGAAGAGCCATGGAGATGTAAGTATACTTGCTGAAACCACCAAAATGGAAGGTCAAATACGACGGAAACCAAGCAGGTACGTTCAAAAAGGCAGGAAAAATCAGGGAAAAACGGGCCGCCCGTGTGAACGTGAACGGGAGCCCCGATCAAATTGAAGGCACCCGAGAGAGCAAAAAAAGCTTTCCGAGTAAAGTGAAATTGACGGATCAGTTAGGGAGCCATTCCAACGGAGGCTCTGCATCACATTTGAGCCACCATTCAAACGGGAGCCCCGGACAATCGGAAGGTTTTAAGGGCAGTTCAGAGGAGGCTCTGCATCAGGTCCGACTGGAGATACTCTTAGAGGCCGATTCATCAATAGCGCCAGGTAGCGACAGATGAGCGACTGTAGCGTGATTTTTTCAGCGCCAGCCAGTATTCGCTGTGCTTGGCCGGCATTAGCTTGATGACAGCGACTCAGTCGGTGTGCGGTAATGTTGAATACGGGCTGGGGGGTCGCTGTTTCACAGGTCCAGCGTTGTATGTGAGCGCCTGACAACGAATGGCCAGAGCGAACGGCTAGCTTCATATTCATCAACAAATCACGCTCCGAATGTGCTGTCGCTGTCCATTCCTTGTTTAAACCCCAGAGCGCTGGCGGCGATCTGTATTAACTAGTTTTTAACCAATAAACAACCATATTTTTTGAATGTAACATTATACATGTTTTTAGAATCATTTTGTAATATGAATACATTAATCTCAGACCTGTTAGATCAATTCTGCACATATTTTTTTTTTTTTTACTTAAAAATAAATCCTAACATTGCAGAAGTGTTCTCCGATTTTTTGACATTAAAAAAAAAAAAAAAATTAATACCAATTAATTATGAATAATTATAGATTGCTCCATTGAAATGCATTGGACATCGCCAGGGAGCGACAGCTCATACCTGGCGCTGTGAGGGAATTTGCAGCGGCGCTGTTTGGTCCAGGCGGCTTCATGATGAATGCCGCGCTAGCCGTCGCTCTCGCCGGCGCTAGCCTCACTTTGCTTGATAAATGCGTCATTGTGACCGCCGCCGGGCGTACTTGAGTCGGTAGTCGCCGTTAGCTACCGCTACCTGGCGCTCGTCAGACACTACCTGGTGCTATCGCTTGATGAATAAGGGCCTTAGTCTTCAGCATCTCTCACCCTCTTTTTCTTTTAAACTCCATTTACTTCAATTACAGGCATTGAAAAATGGTGGATGGACATGTCTGGACATATCCCCTGGGGCAAGTTATCATGGGAAGGTCACATGCAGCCTATCAGCAGCCAGGAGCCCCGGTGACTTCACAGCGCTATATAAAGCCATCTTGCTTGTGCGCATTTGAGCCTTTCAGTCCAAAGACAACGGAGGACAGGGAGAGAGTAACAGAGAGGCAGGGAGACCCACAGAGACCCACAGAGTGCCAGGGAGAGCCAGGGAAAGATAGTGAAAAATCGGGAATGATACAGGCAGGGACAGCAGATAAAGTGACAGGGAAAGAAAGCTTTTTTTTATTTTCATTTCACTTCATTTGCCAGATCAATTTTAAATTGCTGTGTTTTGTGCTGTAAAAATTCCTGGCCACTGTGCATCCCATGTTGGCAGTGGCACATTTAACATTTCTTATAGCTTGATTAGTTGTAATTTTTTTGGTCTGCTGTAAAAACCCCAGCCCACATGGGCATTCCATTTCAGCACGTGACCCTATCTTTTATACAAAATCCCGCACCTGCACCTAGCACCCTATCTGTTATACTAAATAAGCGTCTACAGCCTCAACTTTATTAAGTTATTGCATTTTGAATTGGTTTTGGTCGGCTTTAAATACACCAGGCCACAGGGTATCCCAAACCACCACGTTGCACCCTATCTGTTATACTAAATAAGCGTCTCCAGTCTCAGCTTTATTAAGCTATTGAATTTTGAATTGGTTTTTGTCCTGCTGTCAATACACCAGGCCGCAGGGTATCCCAAACCACCACGTTGCACCCTATCTGTTATACTAAATAAGCATCTACAGCCTCAGCTTTATTAAGTTATTGCATTTTGAATTGGTTTTGGTCTGCTTTAAATACACCAGGCCGCAGGGTATCCCAAACCACCACGTGGCACCCTATCTGTTATACTAAATAGGCGTCTACAGCCTCAGCTTTATTAAGTTATTGCATTTTGAATTGGTTTTTGTCCTGCTGTCAATTCACCAGACCGCAGGGTATCCCAAACCACCACATTGCACCCTATCTGTTATACTAAATAAGCGTCTACAGTCTCAGCTTTATTAAGCTATTGCATTTTGAATTGGTTTTTGTCCTGCTGTCAATACACCAGGCCGCAGGGTATCCCAAACCACCACGTTGCACCCTATCTGTTCAAATGCACCAGGTCGCAGGGTATCCCAAACCACCACGTTGCACCCTATCTGTTATACTAAATAAGCGTCTACAGTCTCAGCTTTATTAAGCTATTGCATTTTGAATTGTTTTTTGTCCTGCTTTCAATACACCAGGCTGCCGGGTATCCCAAACCACCACGTAGCACCCTATCTGTTATATCAAATAAGCGTCTACAGCCTCAGCTTTATTAAGTTATTGCATTTTGAATTGGTTTTGGTCTGCTTTAAATACACCAGGCCGCAGGGTATCCCAAACCACCACGTTGCACCCTATCTGTTATACTAAATAAGCGTCTACAGCCTCAGCTTTATTAAGTTTTTGCATTTTATTAAGTTAATAGGCTTCTACAGCCTCAGCTTTATTAAGTTATTGCATTTTGAATTGGTTTTGGTCTGCTTTAAATACACCAGGCCGCAGGGCATCCCAAACCACCACGTGGCACCCTATCTGTTATACTAAATAAGCGTCTACAGCCTCAGCTTTATTAAGTTATTGCATTTTGAATTGGTTTTTGTCCTGCTGTCAATACACCAGGCCGCAGGGTATCCCAAACCACCACGTTGCACCCTATCTGTTATACTAAATAAGCGTCTACAGTCTCAGCTTTATTAAGCTATTGCATTTTGAATTGGTTTCTGTCCTGCTGTCAAGACACCAGGCCGCAGGGTATCCCAAACCACCACGTTGCACCCTATCTGTTATACTAAATAAGCGTCTACAGCCTCAGCTTTATTAAGTTATTGCATTTTGAATTAGTTTTGGTCTGCTTTAAATACACCAGGCCGCAGGGCATCCCAAACCACCACGTGGCACCCTATCTGTTATACTAAATAAGCGTCTACAGCCTCAGCTTTATTAAGTTATTGCATTTTGAATTGGTTTTTGTCGGCTTTAAATACACCAGGCCGCAGGGTATCCCAAACCACCACGTTGCACCCTATCTGTTATACTAAATAAGCGTCTACAGCCTCAGCTTTATTAAGTTATTGCATTTTGAATTGGTTTTTGTCCTGCTGTCAATACACCAGGCTGCAGGGTATCCCAAACCACCACGTGGCACCCTATCTGTTATACTAAATAAGCGTCTACAGCCTCAGCTTTATTAAGTTATTGCATTTTGAATTGGTTTTGGTCTGCTTTAAATACACCAGGCCGCAGGGTATCCCAAACCACCACGTGGCACCCTATCTGTTATACTAAATAAGCGTCTACAGCCTCAGCTTTATTAAGTTATTGCATTTTGAATTGGTTTTGGTCTGCTTTAAATACACCAGGCCGCAGGGTATCCCAAACGACCATGTGGCACCCTATCTGTTATACTAAATAAGCGTTTACAGCCTCAGCTTTATTAAGTTATTGCATTTTTAATTGGTTTTGGTCCTGCTGTCAATACACCAGGCCGCAGGTTATCCCAAACTTGCACCTAGCACCCTATCTGTTATACAAAATAAGCGTGCTTCTGCCTCAGCTGTACTAAGTTATTTAATTTTGCATTGGTTTCTGTCTGCTGTCATTACACCAGGCCGCAGGGTATCCCAAACTTGCACCTAGCACCCTATCTGTTATACAAAATAAGCGTGCTTCTGCCTCAGCTTTACTAAGTTATTTTATTTTGCATTGGTTTCTGTCTCCTGTCATTAAACCAGGCCGCAGGGTATTCCAAACCACCACGTGGCACCCTATCTGTTATACAAAATAAGCGTGTTTCAGCCTCAGCTGTACTAAGTTATTTAATTTTGCATTGGTTTCTGTCTGCTGTCAATACACCAGGCCGCAGGGTATCCCAAACCACCACGTAGCACCCTATCTGTTATACTAAATAAGCATCTACAGCCTCAGCTTTATTAAGTTATTGCATTTTGAATTGGTGTTTGGTCTGCCTTTAACAAAAAAAACACCAGCCCACCTGGGTATCCCAAACCTGTACTTAGCAGCCTATCTGTTATACTAAATATGCTTGTTGATCCTTCCTCAGCTTAATCAAAGTATTGCATTTTGAATTGGTTTTTGGTCTGCCTTTAACAAAAAAAACACCAGGCCGCAGGGCATCCCAAACCTGCATTAGGCAGCCTATCTGTTATACTAAATATGCTTGTTGATCATTCCTCAGCTTAATCAAAGTATTGCATTTTGAATTGGTTTTTGTCCTGCAGTCAAAACACCAGCCCACATGGGCATCCCAAACCAGCACGTCACCCTATCTTTTATACTAAATAAGCTTGTTCAGCCTCAGTTTTATTAAGCTATTGCATTTTGAATTGTTTTTTGTCCTGCTGTCAAAACACTAACTCACATGGGCATCCCAAACCAGCACATGTCACCCTATCAGTTTTACTAAATAAGCTTCTACAGGTCCTTTTTTTTATTTATTTATTTTTTTATATAGAGCTGTAATAGATTTTATGGTGAGGTAAATTCGCCATTTTGCACCATTATATAGAGAAGCCCACTGTGCAAATCTGAGGAGCAATAGTTTATACAGTATTGTGAGGTAAATTCGCTGTTTTGCACTATTATATATATCAACCTAAATCCCTGTGTAAATATGAGGAGCAATAGTTTATATTGTGAGGTAAAATTGCCATTTTATACAGCAGGCCCTGTCTGAAAATCTCATTTTGCAATCTATGTTATATTGTGAGCTAAATTCGCCATGTTGCACCATTCTTTAGAGTGGCCCTCCTGTGTAAATCAGAGCAGCAATAGTTTATTTTGGACAATACATTTGCTCTGTTTTGCACTATTATATGGTTTATATTATGAGGTAAATTCATGGTTTTGCACCATTACATAGAGCAGTCCTTATATTAACCTGAGAAATAGGTTATATTGTGTGAGTTAAATCCGCTCTTGGTTTTGTAGCATTCTATAGAGCAGGCCCTGTGTAAATCTGAGGGGCAATAGCTTATACTGTGAGGTAAATTTGCCATTTTGCAGCATAATATAGAGCAGCCCATGTGTAAATCTGAGGGGCAATAGCTTATACTGTGAGGTAAATTTGCCATTTTGCAGCATAACATAGAGCAGGCCCTGTGTAAATCTGAGGGGCAATAGTTTATATTATGAGGTAAATTCATGGTTTTGCACTGTTATATACAGCAGCCCCTATATAAACCTGAGGAGTAATAGTTTATATTGTGAGATAAATTCAGTTTTGCACCATAATATGAAGCAGCAATAGTTTATATTGTAGGTAAATTCATGGTTTTGCACCATTACATAGAGCAGTCCCTATATAAACCTGAGAAATAGGTTATATTGTGTGAGTTAAATCCGCTCTTGGTTTTGTAGCATTATATAGAGCGGTTCCTGTGTCAATCTGAGGGGCAATAGCTTATACTGTGAGGTAAATTTGCCATTTTGCAGCATAATATAGAGCAGCCCCTGTGTAAATCTGAGGGGCAATAGCTTATACTGTGAGGTAAATTTGCCATTTTGCAGCATAATATAGAGCAGGCCCTGTGTAAATCTGAGGGGCAATAGCTTATACTGTGAGGTAAATTTGCCATTTTGCAGCATAATATAGAGCAGGCCCTGTGTAAATCTGAGGGGCAATAGCTTATATTGTGAGGTAAATTTGCGATTTTGCAGCATAATATAGAGCAGCCCAGTTGCCATCTAAATCAACTACTGGCCAGGCAGGACAGCTTTTCCAGGGCAAACTCTGCTAGTTGCGGCCACAAGTCAAGTTTGGCTTCCCAGAAGTCCAGCGGGTCTTCAAGGTGTGTTGGCATGGTCATGTCAAGGTATGACATGACCTGCTGGTTCAGGTCCTGCTCCAGGTCTTCTTGCTGCTCACTATGCGGGAGTAGAAAGCTACTCATTAGCGACTGAAGACTGAGGCTGCTGCTGATGGAGCTGCTGCTGCTGCCACCCCCCCCGGCAGCCATGGCAGTGGAAGGTGAGCGCAGAGGTCCCCCCAAGTCAGACCTGCGAGAGTATGGACCATGGCGCAGATAGACATCGCCCAACTGACTACGTAGGATGTCTCTGTAGTAGGTCAGTTTGTCCTCCCTCTCAGTGGGTGTAAAAAATGCCCCTATTTTGTGCCGGAAGCGAGGGTCCAATAAGGTGGAGAGCCAGAAGTCATCCCGCTGACAAATGGAGACAATTCTGTGGTCACAACGCAAGCACGTGAGCATGCATCGTGCCATTTGTGCAAGTGACTCGGAGGGACTACCTGTCTCCATCTCCACTGCATACTGCCACGGTGTGTCTGGGTCCTCTGTCTCGCCTTCCTCACAATCCTCTAGCTCCTCTGGCTGCTCCTAAACTGTGCTTCTCTGTGCCCCACCCCCTCCTCCTCCTTCACTTCAGCCCCCACAGGCTTCATGTGGCTGTGAAATGTATGCGCCATGTCTCTAGTGCCCTGACCAGCCATGGTTTCCAACATGTGTTGTAGTACATGAAGCAGTGGAATCTCATCGTTCATCTCATAGTCCTGGCGACTGACAAATAAAGTAGCTTCCTCAAAGGGCCTGAGCAAACGGCAGTTGTCACGTATGAGCTGCCACTGGTTTACATTGAAGTTACACATGGGAGTCCCCCTATCCGTTTGGATCATCAAGAAATCCGTGATGGCTTTTCTCTGTTCCTATAGTCGATCCTGCATATGGAGGGTGGAATTCCAACGGGTGGAAACATCGCAAATCAGACTATGTTGGGAGATACCGTTCTGACGCTGAGGCTCAAGAAGGGTGTGCTTGGCGGTGTTGGAGTGCCTGAAGTGCATGCAAAGTTTCCTTCCCGTTGTTAGGATGTCTTTCAGATAGGGGGAAGACTTCAGAAAAATCTTGAAAACTAGATTAAACATGTGTCCCATGGCAGGACGCATGGCTCAGGCTTCCTTGTCGCAGCACAGACAAGATGTTCTTCCCAGTGTCAGTCACCATGGGTCCCATTTGCAGATTTCATGGAGTAAGCCATGATTTCATGTATTGAGTTCTCATTTTTAGCAGTTCTTCCCATGTGTGACTCTGTTGCTCAAGGCAAACCATGTGAAGAACAGTGTGAAACCGTCGTGTCCTGCACACATGGTAGGCTGGAATGGCACTGGGAAAAAAGAAAAAAAATTAAAAAAAAAGAGAAAAAATAAATATTTAGAAAAAAAGTAAAAAAAAAAACTTAAAAAATGAAAAAAAAATGTGTACAAAAATTCACAAAATATTAAAAGGCAATGGAAAAAAAAAAAAAAAAAAAAAAAATATATATATATATATATATATATATATATATATATATATATGTTTCTAAAAAATACAAAATATAAAAAAAAAAAATATATATTAAATAAAAAAAAATACAAAATTAACCAAAAAAAAAATGTTGATACATTTTATATGTTACTGTTATTATGTTATATGTTATTGTTGCTATGGTATATGTTATTATATGTTATTATTATAAATATGTTCAAATAAGATAAATGTTCACTTTTAATATGTAATTGACAATTTGCCACTTTTCTCTGTGACACCATTGCTAAGTGCAAGTGCACTGTCACAGGCACAAAGGCCTAGGAGCGTGGAGGCCACAGCGGAGGGACCTGTCCAAGTTGCTTTTGTGGTTGTGCAGGAACCACAATCACCCAGTGGTCCTAAAAGGATATTTATTGTCCCTGACCATAGTTACAGCTCCAGACGTAGGCACTGCTGTGCACTTTGGTACACACTGACAGGCTAAAGGACTGCCCCACCTTCTGTTCAACAAAATTGTACAGGGCTGGTACTGCCTTCTTCGCAAAGAAATTACAGCATGGGACTCTCCACCTCGGCTCGGCACAAGCCATCAGTTCTCTGAAAGGTCCACCAACTCAAAAGGGAGGGACTGCAGCACCAGCAACTTATACAGGAGCACATTTAGCTTCTGCACGTTGGATAAGTGGGCACATACTGTTGTCTCTTGGACATGGCTTGGCAATGGATTGCTGGCGGAATGACTGACTCGGATTAAGAGGAGGAGGAGCATCTGGAGCGACAGAGGATGGGTATGACACACAGGAGGTGGTGGAGCCTTGGCTGGCTGGAACAGGGAGCGGTGTGCCACTGGGTAATGCAACAGGCTGGACCACCACTTTGGAGCCAACTCTCCCAGGCCGCTTTATGGTGACGCTGCAAATGTTGACGCAGGGCTGTGGGTCCAACATTGGGACCCTGGCCACCCTTCAACTTCTGCCTACACATCTTATCTCATATAGCCATGTTAACCTCCTGCCGATGCTTGATGAAAAACTGCAACATGGGCTTGTAGCCGATTTCTCCTACCAACAGTCCGCACTAATTCACTTATGCTGCTGCCGCCACCGCCGCCAACTCCAGGGACCCTCTTCCACTACCTCCTGGGAAGATAGCCGGCCACGCGAGTGGTCTACCCCGAGCACATTTGCCTCCATACTTTCCCCTTCTGCCACCATGCTGGCTGCTAAATCTGTCACTCTCCATCACTCCAAGCCTTTAAAAGTGCCCTCAAAACTCACTGATGTCCTCCTCAGGTTCCTCAACAGTGTCTGCTTAAGGAGCCAAAATGCTTGCAACACCTCCTCCCACGACACTCTCCTTATCACTACTTGCCCTCCTAGTGGAAGAAGCGGCAAGGGTCTCCTCCACTTCTTGGCTGGGCAGTAGCTGCTGATTTTTCTGATTATCAGATCATCCTCACTGAATAGTGGAGCTGAACCATAAGCATAAGACATAACCAACAGTTGACTGGGGGTGTCAGATGTCACTTGTGATGCAGTGGATGATCGTGTTAACCAATGGATGACGGCAGATGGGTTGCTGTTCAAGACACGACTGCTAGCTGATCCCGGGAGATCAGGCCTCTCACTGAGACTCCTGCTGCCACTCACCCCTATTCTGCAGAGACCTCTGCTTGATGAAATGAGGCCTTATATGTTACTATGTTACTAATATGTTACTAATATGTTACTAATCTGTCACTCTCCATGTTTTTTTTTGAGAGACTGGCCTCCGTGGAAATGAATCGGGCATGGATCAGCCAAGATTTCCACCCACCAATGCCTGATGCATTAGAGTAGATTGATGATGGGGCCAGACCAACCCTAAAGAAATATGCATCGTGCAAAACAGATTTAAGGCGCTGCTCTCCAGTTACATCAGACCACAAGTAATTATTTAGAAAATGTTTTACGTTACTCTTACTTTTTATTAATATTCTTCGGATAAGATATATGTGCCGAAAATCTGTATATGTTCTTTTCATGCTGCTGCCAACTCCAGGGTGTGTCTTCCTGGCAATTTTGGGCTCCTGCTGCTGCTGCTTGCAACTACAGGGTGTCATTCATCCAGTTTTTGGGCTCCTGCAGCCAACTCCAGTGTGTCTTTCAAGCTAAGTTTGGGATCCTGCTGCTGCTGCTTGCAACTCCAGGGTGTGAGTCATACAATTTTTGGGCTCCTGCAGCCAAATCCAGTGTCTCTTTCAAGCTATGTTTGGACTCCTGCTGCTGCTGCTTGCTACTCCAGGGTGTGATTCATCCAATTTCTGGCCTCCTGAAGCCAACTCCAGTGTCTCTTTAAAGCAATGTTTGGGCGCCTGCTGCTGCTTGCAAATCCAGGGTGTGATTCATCCAATTTTTGGGCTCCTGCAGCCAACTCCAGTGTCTCTTTCAAGCTATGTTTGGGCGCCTGCTGCTGCTTGCAAATCCAGGGTGTGATTCATCCAATTTTTGGGCTCCTGCAGCCAACTCCAGTGTCTCTTTCAAGCTATGTTTGGGCTCCTGCTGCTGCTGCTTGTAACTCCAGGGTGTGATTCATCCAATTTTTGGGCTCCTGCTGCCAACTCCAGTGTCTCTTTCAAGCTATGTTTGGGCTCCTGCTGCTGCTTCTTGCAACTCCAGGGTGTGAGTCATTCAATATTTCGGCTCCTGCAGCCAAGTCCAGTGTCTCTTTCAAGCTATGTTTGGGCTCCTGCTGCTTGCTACTCCAGGGTGTGATTCATCCAATTTTTGGCCTCCTGAAGCCAACTCCAGTGTCTCTTTAAAGCAATGTTTGGGCTCCTGCTGCTGCTTGCAACTCCAGGATGTCATTCATCCAATTTTTGGGCTCCTGCTGCCAACTCCAGTGTCTCTTTCAAGCTATGTTTGGGCTCCTGCTGCTGCTTACAACTCCAGGGTGTGATTCATCCATTTTTTGGGCTCCTGCAGCCAACTCCAGTGTCTCTTTCAAGCTATGTTTGGACTCCTGCTGCTGCTGCTGCTGCTTGCAACTCCAAGGTGTGATTTAACCAAATTTTTGGGCTCCTGCAGCCACCTCCAGTGTCTCTTTCACGCAATGTTTGGGCTCCTGCTGCTGCTTGCAACTCCAGGGTGTGATTCATCCAATTTTTGGGCTCCTGCTGCCAACTCCAGTGTGTATTTCAAGCAATGTTTGGGCTCCTGCTGCTGCTGCTGCTTGTAACTCCAGGGTGTGATTCATCCAATTTTTGGGCTCCTGCTGCCAACTCCAGTGTCTCTTTCAAGCTATGTTTGGGCTCCTGCTGCTTGCAACTCCAGGGTGTGAGTCATCCAATATTTGGGCTCCTGCAGCCAAATCCAGTGTCTCTTTCAAGCTATGTTTGGGCTCCTGCTGCTGCTTGCAACTCAGGGTGTGATTCATCCAATTTTTGGTCCCCTGAAGCCAACTCCAGTGTCTCTTTAAAGCAACGTTTGGGCTCCTGCTGCTGCTTACAATTCCAGGGTGTCATTCATCCAATTTTTGGGCTCCTGCTGCTAACTCCAGTGTCTCTTTCAAGCTATTTTTGGGCTCCTGCTGTTGCTGCTGCTTGCAAATCCAGGGTGTGATTCATCCAATTTTTGGGGTCCTGCTGCCAACTCCAGTGTCTCTCTCAAGCTATGTTTGGGCTCCTGCTGCTGCTGCTTGCAACTCCAGGGTGTGATTCATCCAATTTTTGGGGCTCTGCTGCCAACTCCAGTGTGTCTTTCAAGCTATGTTTGGACTCCTGCTGCTGCTGCTTGCAACTCCAGGGTGTGATTCATCCAATTTCTGGCCTCCTGAAGCCAACTCCAGTGTCTCGTTAAAGCAATGTTTGGGTGCCTGCTGCTGCTTGCAAATCCAGGGTGTGATTCATCCAATTTTTGTGCTCATGCAGCCAACTCCAGTGTCTCTTTCAAGCTATGTGTGGGCTCCTGCTGCTGCTGCTTGCAACTCCAGGGTGTGATTCATCCAATTTTTGGGCTCCTGCAGCCAACTCCAGTGTCTCTTTCACGCAATGTTTGGGCTCCTGCTGCTGCTTGCAACCCCAGGGTGTGATTCATCCAATTGTTGGGCTCCTGCTGCCAACTCCAGTGTGTCTTTCAAGCTATGTTTGGGCTCCTGCTGCTGCTTGTAACTCCAGGGTGTGATTCATCCAATTTTTGGGCTCCTGCTGCCAACTCCAGTGTGTCTTTCACGCAATGTTTGGGCTCCTGCTGCTGCTTGCAACTCCAGGGTGTGATTCATCCAATTTTTGGCATCCTGAAGCCCACTCCAGTGTCTCGTTAAAGCAATGTTTGGGCTCCTGCTGCTGCTTGCAACTCCAGGGTGTGATTCATCCAATTTTTGGGCTCCTGCGGCCAACTCCAGTGTCTCTTTCAAGCTATGTTTGGGCTCCTGTTGCTGCTGCTGCTTGCAACTCCAGGGTGTGATTTATCCAATTTTTGGGCTCCTGCAGCCAACTCCAGTGTCTCTTTCACGCAATGTTTGGGCTCCTGCTGCTGCTTGCAACTCCAGGGTGTGATTCATCCAATTTTTGGGCTCCTGCTGCCAACTCCAGTGTGTCTTTCAAGCAATGTTTGGGCTCCTGCTGCTGCTGCTTGTAACTCCAGGGTGTGATTCATCCAATTTTTGGGCTCCTGCTGCCAACTCCAGTGTCTCTTTCAAGCTATGTTTGGGCTCCTGCTGCTTGCAACTCCAGGGTGTGAGTCATCCAATATTTGGGCTCCTGCAGCCAAATCCAGTGTCTCTTTCAAGCTATGTTTGGGCTCCTGCTGCTGCTTGCAACTCAGGGTGTGATTCATCCAATTTTTGGCCCCCTGAAGCCAACTCCAGTGTCTCTTTAAAGCAACGTTTGGGCTCCTGCTGCTGCTTGCAACTCCAGGGTGTGATTCATCCAATTTTTGGGGCTCTGCTGCCAACTCCAGTGTGTCTTTCAAGCTATGTTTGGACTCCTGCTGCTGCTTGCAACTCCAGGGTGTGATTCATCCAATTTCTGGCCTCCTGAAGCCAACTCCAGTGTCTCGTTAAAGCAATGTTTGGGTGCCTGCTGCTGCTTGCAAATCCAGGGTGTGATTCATCCAATTTTTGGGCTCATGCAGCCAACTCCAGTGTCTCTTTCAAGCTATGTTTGGGCTCCTGCTGCTGCTGCTTGCAACTCCAGGGTGTGATTCATCCAATTTTTGGGCTCCTGCAGCCAACTCCAGTGTCTCTTTCACGCAATGTTTGGGCTCCTGCTGCTGCTTGCAACTCCAGGGTGTGATTCATCCAATTGTTGGGCTCCTGCTGCCAACTCCAGTGTGTCTTTCAAGCTATGTTTGGGCTCCTGCTGCTGCTTGTAACTCCAGGGTGTGATTCATCCAATTTTTGGGCTCCTGCTGCCAACTCCAGTGTGTCTTTCACGCAATGTTTGGGCTCCTGCTGCTGCTTGCAACTCAAGGGTGTGATTCATCCAATTTTTGGGCTCCTGCTGCCAACTCCAGTGTGTCTTTCAAGCTATGTTTGGACTCCTTCTGCTGCTGCTTGCAACACCAGGGTGTGATTCATCCAATTTTTGGCATCCTGAAGCCCACTCCAGTGTCTCGTTAAAGCAATGTTTGGGCTCCTGCTGCTGCTTGCAACTCCAGGGTGTGATTCATCCAATTTTTGGGCTCCTGCGGCCAACTCCAATGTCTCTTTCAAGCTATGTTTGGGCTCCTGTTGCTGCTGCTGCTTGCAACTCCAGGGTGTGATTTATCCAATTTTTGGGCTCCTGCAGCCAACTCCAGTGTCTCTTTCACGCAATGTTTGGGCTCCTGCTGCTGCTTGCAACTCCAGGGTGTGATTCATCCAATTTTTGGGCTCCTGCTGCCAACTCCAGTGTGTCTTTCAAGCAATGTTTGGGCTCCTGCTGCTGCTGCTTGTAACTCCAGGGTGTGATTCATCCAATTTTTGGGCTCCTGCTGCCAACTCCAGTGTCTCTTTCAAGCTATGTTTGGGCTCCTGCTGCTGCTTGCAACTCAGGGTGTGATTCATCCAATTTTTGGCCCCCTGAAGCCAACTCCAGTGTCTGTTTAAAGCAACGTTTGGGCTCCTGCTGCTGCTTGCAACTCCAGGGTGTCATTCATCCAATTTTTGGGCTCCTGCTGCTAACTCCAGTGTCTCTTTCAAGCTATGTTTGGGCTCCTGCTGTTGCTGCTGCTTGCAAATCCAGGGTGTGATTCATCCAATTTTTGGGGTCCTGCTGCCAACTCCAGTGTCTCTTTCAAGCTATGTTTAGGCTCCTGCTGCTGCTGCTTGCAACTCCAGGGTGTGATTCATCCAATTTTTGGGGCTCTGCTGCCAACTCCAGTGTGTCTTTCAAGCTATGTTTGGACTCCTGCTGCTGCTGCTTGCAACTCCAGGGTGTGATTCATCCAATTTCTGGCCTCCTGAAGCCAACTCCAGTGTCTCGTTAAAGCAATGTTTGGGTGCCTGCTGCTGCTTGCAAATCCAGGGTGTGATTCATCCAATTTCTGGCCTCCTGAAGCCCACTCCAGTGTCTCTTTAAAGCAATGTTTGAGCGCCTGCTGCTGCTTGCAAATCCAGGGTGTGATTCATCCAATTTTTGGGCTCCTGCAGCCAACTCCAGTGTCTCTTTCAAGCTATGTTTGGGCTTCTGCTGCTGCTGCTGCTTGCAACTCCAGGGTGTGATTCATCCAATTTTTGGGCTCCTGCAGCCAACTCCAGTGTCTATTTCACGCAATGTTTGGGCTCCTGCTGCTGCTTGCAACTCCAGGGTGTGATTCATCCAATTTTTGGGCTCCTGCTGCCAACTCCAGTGTGTCTTTCAAGCTATGTTTTGGCTCCTGCTGCTGCTGCTGCTTGTAACTCCAGGGTGTGATTCATCCAATTTTTGGGCTCCTGCTGCCAACTACAGTGTCTCTTTCAAGCTATGTTTGGGCTCCTGCTGCTGCTGCTTGCAACTCCAGGGTGTGAGTCATCCAATATTTCGGTTCCTGCAGCCAAGTCCAGTGTCTCTTTCAAGCTATGTTTGTGCTCCTGCTGCTTGCTACTCCAGGGTGTGATTCATCCAATTTTTGGCCTCCTGAAGCCAACTCCAGTGTCTCTTTAAAGCAATGTTTGGGCTCCTGCTGCTGCTTGCAACTCCAGGGTGTCATTCATCCAATTTTTGGGCTCCTGCTGCCAACTCCAGTGTCTCTTTCAAGCTATGTTTGGGCTTCTGCTGCTGCTGCTCCTGTTTACTACTCCAGGGTGTGATTCATCCAATTTTTGGGCTCCTGCAGCCAACTCCAGTGTCTCTTTCAAGCTATGTTTGGGCTCCTGCTGCTGCTGCTTGCAACACCAGGGTGTGATTCATCCAATTTTTTGCATCCTGAAGCCCACTCCAGTGTCTCGTTAAAGCAATGTTTGGGCTCCTGCTGCTGCTTGCAACTCCAGGGTGTGATTCATCCAATTTTTGGGCTCCTGCGGCCAACTCCAGTGTCTCTTTCAAGCTATGTTTTGGCTCCTGTTGCTGCTGCTGCTTGCAACTCCAGGGTGTGATTTATCCAATTTTTGGGCTCCTGCAGCCAACTCCAGTGTCTCTTTCACGCAATGTTTGGGCTCCTGCTGCTGCTTGCAACTCCAGGGTGTGATTCATCCAATTTTTGGGCTCCTGCTGCCAATTCCAGTGTGTCTTTCAAGCTATGTTTGGGCTCCTGCTGCTGCTGCTTGTAACTCCAGGGTGGGATTCATCCAATTTTAGGGCTCCTGCTGCCAACTCCAGTGTCTCTTTCAAGCTATGTTTGGGCTCCTGCTGCTTCCAACTCAGGGTGTGATTCATCCAATTTTTGGCCTCCTGAAGCCAACTCCAGTGTCTCTTTAAAGCAATGTTTGGGCTCCTGCTGCTGCTTGCAACTCCAGGGTGTCATTCATCCAAATTTTGGGCTCCTGCTGCTAACTCCAGTGTCTCTTTCAAGCTATGTTTGGGCTCCTGCTGTTGCTGCTGCTTGCAAATCCAGGGTGTGATTCATTTAATTTATGGGGTCCTGCTGCCAAATCCAGTGTCTCTTTCAAGCTAAGTTTGGGCTCCTGCTGCTGCTGCTTGCCACTCCAGGGTGTGATTCATCCAATTTTTAGGCTCCTGCTGCCAACTCCAGTGTGTCGTTCAAGCTATGTTTGGGATCCTGCTGCTGCTGCTTGCAACTCCAGGGTGTGAGTCATCCAATTTTTGGGCTCCTGCAGCCAAATCCAGTGTCTCTTTCAAGCTATGTTTGGACTCCTGCTGCTGCTGCTTGCAACTCCAGGGTGTGATGCATCCAATTTCTGGCCTCCTGAAGCCAACTCCAGTGTCTCTTTAAAGCAATGTTTGAGCGCCTGCTGCTGCTTGCAAATCCAGGGTGTGATTCATCCAATTTTTGGGCTCCTGCAGCCAACTCCAGTGTCTCTTTCAAGCTATATTTGGGCTCCTGCTGCTGCTGCTGCTGCTGCTTGCAACTCCAGGGTGTGATTCATCCTATTTTTGGGCTCCTGCAGCCAACTCCAGTGTCTATTTCACGCAATGTTTGGGCTCCTGCTGCTGCTTGCAACTCCAGGGTGTGATTCATCCAATTTTTGGGCTCCTGCTGCCAACTCCAGTGTCTCTTTCAAGCTATGTTTGGGCTCCTGCTGCTGCTGCTGCTTGTAACTCCAGGGTGTGATTCATCCAATTTTTGGGCTCCTGCTGCCAACTCCAGTGTCTCTTTCAAGCTATGTTTGGGCTCCTGCTGCTGCTGCTTGCAACTCCAGGGTGTGAGTCATCCAATATTTCGGCTCCTGCAGCCAAGTCCAGTGTCTCCTTCAAGCTATGTTTGGGCTCCTGCTGCTTGCTACTCCAGGGTGTGATTCATCCAATTTTTGCCCTTCTGAAGCCATCTCCAGTGTCTCTTTAAAGCAATGTTTGGGCTCCTGCTGCTGCTTGCAACTCCAGGGTGTCATTCATCCAATTTTTTGGCTCCTGCTGCCAACTCCAGTGTCTCTTTCAAGCTATGTTTGGGCTTCTGCTGCTGCTGCTCCTGCTTACTACTCCAGGGTGTGATTCATCCAATTTTTGGGCTCCTGCAGCCAACTCCAGTGCTGCTGCTTGCAACTCCAGTGTGTGATTCATCCAATTTTTGGGCTCCTGCGGCCAACTTCAGTGTCTCTTTCAAGCTATGTTATGGCTCCTGCTGCTGCTTGCAACTCCAGAGTGTGATTCGTCCAATTTTTGGGCTCCTGAAGCCAACTCCAGTGTCTCTTTAAAGTAATGTTTGGGCTCCTGCTGCTACTGCTGCTTGCAACTCCAAGGTGTGATTCAGCCAATTTTTGGGCTCCTGCTGCCAACTCCAGTGTGTCTTTCAAGCTATGTTTGGGTTCCTGCTGCTGCTTGCAACTCCAGGGTGTGATTCATCCAATTTTTGGGCTCCTGCTACCAACTCCAGTGTCTCTTTCAAGCTATGTTTGGGCTGCTGCTTGCAACTCCAGGGTGTCATTCAGCCAATAATTGGGCTCCTGCTGCCAACTCCAGTGTCTCTTTCAAGCTATGTTTGTGCTCCTGCTGCTGCTTGCAACTCCAGGGTGTGATTCATCCAATTTTTGGGCTCCTGCAGCCAAATCCAGTGTCTCTTTAAAGCAATGTTTGTGCTCCTGCTGCTGCTGCTTGCAACTCCAGAGTGTGATTCATTCAATTTTTGGGCTCCTGCAGCCAACTCCAGTGTCTCTTTAAAGCAATGTTCGGGCTCCTGCAGCTGCTGCTGCTGCTTGCAACTCCAGGGTTTGATTCAGCTAATTTTTGGGCTCCTGCTGCTGCCAGCTCCAGGGTGTGTTTTTCAGGCACTATAGGGGCCCCTCATAGTGATGCCACCTCAACTCTCTGCAATTGCCGCTTTGCGATTCTATTAGCGATGCCTCCGATCTGCATGTGATAATTATTTACAGTATTATTTCAATTACCCAGCGTGCGTCCTATGCGTGTTACAGCAAGGCAGAATGGTTTACAACTCTATTGAGGCTCTAGGAGGCTCAGAAATAGCCGCTTTTAATAGCGATTCATCGCGAATAAATTCGGGTCGAAACAATTTTTGACGGAAAATTTGTCGAATTGAATTTTTCAAAAGTTCGCTCATCTCTATTAGTAACATGTGTCCTGTAGGCTTCAAATTAATCAGATTTTAATTTTATAAAAAGCCACAGTTCTGACAGCCAGAAGTGAACCCTGACTGCGACAGCTGCAAAACACAGATATGGCTGCAAAATCTGTCCATTTCAGCACCTTGTTTGAGCTCTTCCTTCATTATAGAAATCCCAGGGCCCCGTTTGCCTTCTGCTTCTGTATCTGCAAGCTCTGACAGAGTGGAAATCTCTGCACTTCCTGCTGTCTGTCTGCCGGTGTTTTTGCAATCTATCAAATGCTGCAGCTGCAACGCTTTCACATATGGAAAGGGAATGTATTAAGTCCCAATGAAGAGTATTACAGCCCTGCTTTTGCATGATCAAAGGCAGCAGCGTGGGCAGAACCTTGGAGCATATGTTAGTTGCAGAGAGAATCAGGCAGCTGGCCTGGAGAGCTCACAATCACTGACAATTTCAAAGGATGCCTTAATTATGGTGGCATTTTAAATTTGTTTGTGTATGTCTTTTTAGAATACCATATTTTTGTAAACTACAATGCTGTTATATATATGGAAATCTGCTCACGCATGTCAAGTACTTTGAATGTAGATAGTGAAATGTAAAAAGGTAGATGTACTGCAGTGAGCATGTATGTGTTTGGAAAGTTATTTTTTAATAAGCTAGAAAGACATGGTCAGTTAGGTAATCCCAAAGGAACACTTACCCCATTTTCCCTAAGTGCCATTCACTTTAATTGTCTACCTTGGGTCTTATTCAACACCAGGTGAAAATTTACATTCGGTTGTTAAATCAGCCCCAAAGTGGACAATAAAAGTGAACAGCAGTTTTCTATACTAAAAAAGGAGTACGTTTTCTGACCTGGCTCTGAATTGACCATGATTTTTACACTTTCTACTGTTCTTCCCTTGTTGAGTCTTCTATTAACTTCCTGAATACATTTTTGAATGACTATCGAGCACAGTAAGAACATTCCAACCAGGGTCATATTTCCCACTTTGCAATCCTAGGTCTAGGGATATCACCTGCAGGGGCATTACTGCTATAGTGATAAAATGCAATCTGCTTATTCATTTTGTGACACTAAAGGGTGATCTATGCAGAATGGGAGCGGGAAAGTTTATTTTCGAATGCTGAGTGAAATAATTGGCAAGTTGGTATTATCTTTCAAAGTAAGATGTTTGTTATCCTTTTCTCCATCGTTGTCCCATTTTTCTACACCGTCTCCTGTCCTTTCGTTAAAGACGAAGTCAAGCCTTTGCCTGACTCTGCTGCACCCTGCTCCTGCCCCATGTTGAGACAGATTAGTCAAAAATAATAAATGTCCATTCCTCCACTGATTGGCGGTGAACGCAGGGAGAGTACCCTCTCTGGTTGTGACTGTCTAGTCAGCCAATCACTGCGGTAGTGGAGAAGTCGGTGGCTCTTGTCAGCAAGGTGGTAAGCCTTGTTTTTTTGAACCCCCCAATCCACCTCAGAGGCAGAAAACAGTGTCCTGCTAAGGTTGGATCTGGTGAAATGCTCATAGGCCATCAATGAGCTTCCCATCCATTCTATAATAGGTACTATAGCTGAAGCTATAGAATTGCATTGGAATATTTTGGGCAGGGGTGAAAATGGTCACACCTAAAGTGATGGTACATAATTCTGTGGCTCTAGCATTGCAGGGACAGCATATGGGCTTTGCAGGAGACTACAGTGGGACCAGCCTTGGGCGCGTCTAAGGAGAATGAGGAAAGGTATTAGATGAAAGGTGTTAGATGAGTGTAATCTGGCCCAGGGTCTGGGTGAGGTGGGTTGTGAGCTGGGAGCTACATCCTACCTAGTTTGCTCCAAAGCAGTGCAGCCCACTTGGAATTCTCCCTGTGCTTACTATGGCTTGAGCTTTCACTTGCAATTGAATGTACAGTAGGAATGCAACATTTGTCCTCTGCTAGTGTTCTAATTTGCTTCTTTATTTGCTGTTAGTTCTAATGATCTATAATTGCCTATACCCAGTTAATTGTTGATCAGGAAATCACTGCTGTGACCAAAGGGGACACATTTTAGCTGTCTTACAAAGGGCGCATTGGTAAGTAAAAGCTGTGAAAAATATTTGACAACAATAAAGTCCAGCATTTACATTATTGACAAGCTCTTTGTAAATAATTGTGTTTAATATTTTTTATAAGCAAAAACACTTCAGTACAGTTCTTCCGCAGGTCACAGGTCACCGCAAACTATATGGCACCAGTGATAAACTAGACATCGAATGGCAGACACATTGGAACTAAACATATCAGATGTAGCATACGGATCCCTGAGGGGTTTAGCTCAGGTGTGTGGGTTCTTTGTTAACAGGCTTGGGGGACCTCCTGACATGGGCTTACTTTCAAAAACTCCAATGAGACCGACTTTATGAAAAGGGCACTTACTTTATTAGCAGGACTTCAGGTACACTTTAGGCTTCACACTTCACAGCAGGTCATACAGTCTTTCCACAACAGTTTCCTTAGCAGCTTCCATAGCACAACATTACATCCAAATGTACTCCAACGGGTGGTGGTCACTCATTATGATCCCATGGCAGAATACTGCGGCCTTAAGCTTCCTCCTCAGCATCTTGGGTAGAAAGGTTCACCTTCTCCTGTGGATACTCCTCAGGTATGAATGTGGCTCCTCTGCTCTCTCCTTCTCTCTGCGACTGCTACCAGTTGACCCTGCTGGTACCTTCCTCTCACTCCCGGTTACTACAATAGAGGACTACATCTTGTAGATCACTGACTCATTCTGAGGTAACTCTCCTTATATAGACTCCCTCTAGTGGCCTCTAGAACTTTCTCTAACTTTCTACTCACCTTAGCCAATAGCAGTTAAGCTGTACTCCTATGTGGTTAGGTTTCACGTTTGGTAGACCTGTAATGTCACAATTCATTTCTTATCCATCAGTGCCATCTTGTGGTGATGTAGTGCAGCTGCAGAACAGATATGAACCATTACATTAAAAGACCAACAAAGATAATGGCTGAATACCTTCTGCCGGCTACACAGAGATAAAGGAGGGGTGAAAGCCGCTCAGACCAATTTTAACTAACCTGGGAGGTGCGCATCAGCAGGGCAATTAGTATGCACAAACCTTAAAGAAGTTCTAAATCTGGTTAAGGTCGGGGTTGGCAGAGAAGCATGCTAAAGCTGCACCACCGGACGCCAAGGAGCCTCTGTTTAGGCACAGTCCTGCCCTATAACCTCAAGTGTAGCACATGGAAAGCCTCCCCCATACAGCGCTAGAGCTCCCATTTGCTTGCACAGAATCAAAGATACAAGATGCTTTTTTGTTTCATAAAACGTTCACTGAGTGTCGCTGAGGTGAAAATATTGCTGCTGAGTGGTTTTAATAAGCTCTGATGCTTGATAAATGAGGCTCCTAGGTTTTGGATATAGCCTCTGAATATGCCACAACGCAGCTATCCATGTTAAAGCCCTCAAACCAGTTCAATCTCTGGGATCCATGGCCCCAGTGGTCAGGTTTCTTCAATGTTTTCTATGTTTGTTTCTGATATTTTGTTGAGACATATATTTAACATTGCAAATTCTAAAAGACTTGGTTGTATGACAATCTATGCAATGCTTAACAAAATCAATAAAGTTTGTTTTCTTAGTAATATATTTTGGTCATTCGTCCAGATCTATTTTAAAGCCTGTTAGTAACGGGGTGGGGGTATGTATGTATGAGTATGGGCATGTTTACTACTGAGTAGTGACTTAAAATGCGAACAAGAGAACATTGACTAGGCCTGTACAAAGAAGAGATATATTGCCTTAGAACATTGTAGTGCTTTTTCATCTATATCTTTATGGGATTTATGCGAAGTTGACCAACTCTGGGTGATGATGTTCCCCTAAAGTTGAACATTACAGAATTACAATAACCATAGCATACACTATCTGTAGGCTGTTTTAAATTAATTATTATCTAAGAAGGGAGTATGTAAGATATCCAATAGCTAATTAGACAGATATGAATGAAAATTATAATCTATGATAACCTACTGCGGTCAATGTTGTTTAATAATTAACATTACAGTATAATATTATTATACTATATACTATTATTAACTTATTATTATTATTAACTGCTAATTACACTCTAGTTGAAAATCTCCTACAATTCTAAGGGAACACTCTACTGGGAAAGCTCTCTACTATAGCTTAAACTTTAACAAACCTATTATAACCATGTTTTGCCATCAGACACTGCCCTAGGGTTAGTCTCTTCTGTCCTGTCTAGAGCTTATTATAACTTGTTCTTCCATGTAATACGTAGGCCCGCTCTGGGCAATGTGTCCCTAGGGATGGTGAGCAGAGAGGAAACACAAAATCTCCAGAAACCAGGATATGAGCCTTTTATGAGATTTTGTTTAGAGGTAGTTTATAAGATAACCAATAGATAATTACAGTACATTGAAAGTATGGCTGAATTTCATAATTGTAAGGACCAACTGAGGTAATATAGTATTGTCTGTGGAATAACTGTAAAATATTAATTATTACTTTTACAATCCCTTTTCGAAAAATAACCTCAAGATAAATATGTGTTCCAAGTTGATTCAGATGAATTATCCAACTTATTGGATTGGTCAGAATTATTGGGATTGGTCAGAAATTGTCCATGAGATTTTTTCTGTTGATATAGATGAATAAGCCAAAAAAGAATTAGAAAATTAGATGTGTTTGTATTTCACAGCAAGATTTTGCTATTGAAAGGATCAGTCAACTTAGTTTAAAACAACTGAAAGGAAGCCCTGATTTTTCAAATTAATTTGGGATCCATATTTAATATTACATTTGGACCAAATTTGATTTTATCCTAATTGACCTAATCGATTTGCTCTGCTATAGATATTTTTGATTGATGGAAAGTAGTAGGTAAAGTTTAGATTTTAGCATGAGATACATAAACCATGGCCTGGGTTGGTCATAGCTGAGAAAGTATCTATTCACCTATTTTCATATGCAAAATTATTTTAGGGATTTTTTTTCTGTGCAGCAGGTTGTTGTTGGTCCCATCATTTGGCTCGGGTTCTTATTTGTGAAAAGTAGCTATCGTATGGATTGAGGAAAACATCCAAGTTTTACACAAGGGAGCAGCACATTTTCTTAAGTATGGCGATTGAAGAAAGAGGATTTCCATTATAAGATGTTTGTTTAGCTTGAGGGTTTTTTCAGCTAAGGAAATGTGACTTTCAGAAGTGGGGGCAATTTATACATCAAATGCTCTGATCTATGCTCAGAAACCAATCAGCAGGCTCGGACGGGGTTTTCCATAGTATGTGCCTGTAATAACCTGGATACACAGTGAGGTAAGTATCCTTTGACATGTAGCTGTTTTGTTTAAAAGTAACTACAGTCCCCTGTTTTATCAGCTTCTTTACTGACAGAAGAACATAGAGCACATACTCTACTGGGATCTTTCTGCTTGGGAGGATGGACAGTGGATATAGCTATCGCTTCTGAAATTGTTGCCATTGGATTGTATATGACACCCTTCCAGCATGCACGACAACAATGGCTGTTAATTCAGCAACAATCAAGAACGAAAACATGAGCTTGGTACATCAGCAAGACAACTCTGTTTAGAAAAGAGGCAAACAACTTCTCTCTGTTAGCAGGTAAAACACATTATTATACAATCACATGGTCAGACTACGACCTGGTTTTCTTTAAAACTAACTGTAACAACTGCATAACAAGCAGAGAGTCACAGACAGATGTCGTTGTATCAAAGCTATTCTAATACCCCCACTCAACAACTACCTATCTTGTCCCATTGCGGTTCTGATCTTCTCACTGCTAGAAAGTTTAATACATCCTTGGTTGTCCTCATAGATAACAGTTGGCTTAGTTAGTTGTTTACTGAAATCTTTCATAAATTGCTTTAACCAAATTACTTCTTGACTTGCATGAACAGCAGGCACGTACTCACGTTTCTCCCGATTACAATGGTACCACATATGTATCGTAGCCTGTTACTTCCTAGGAGACCTGCCTAAGCTAAAAACATTTGCAAGCAACCTATAATCACTATCCACACTATAGGGATATAATAAAAAATAACTGGTTTGAGGTCCCCCACCCCGGGGGGGGGGGGGGGATGTGGAAACCCCATGCTTTTTTATTTTTAGGGGTTAAAACCCTTAGAAATTAAAAAACAAAATGATGTGGATCCCCCCTTCCCAGCAGAAGTATACAGGGCTTGTAGAACAGGGCAAGGAGGTCAGCCTCGGTGGCCCCCAGCCACAAGCCTGCATAGCTGTTGTGACCCAGGATCTTCTGCCCCCCCCCCGGACTGTGGGGAGGCAGGTAATGGGGGGCTAGCCGTAGGTGAGTCGCCAAACCTAGAGCCTTGTGAACTGATATAAGAGTCTCATGGACCCTTACCAGTTCACAAAGGGTTAAATATGAAAAAAGATACACATACATCAGAAAATATATATTATTTTTTAATACTTACCTCCCACAGATCCATCCCTGAGCACTATGTCCCATGATGATCACTCTGGTTTCTGTTCTCCTGCTGTTCCCTAAAAAAATTGCATGGGGTCCCGCCTTCCCAGCACCTATCCCGAAGATGAGCTAGGCAGGGATTTGTAGCCCTGCTAAGCTACAAGCACTCACAGCCTAAGTGGGCAGTGGTGGCTGAAGGGGGAGATATTTCAGCACGCTCCTGAAGCTGGAGGAGCCCGGAGGGAGATCGGAGGCCCCCTGGTGAAAAAAATACCCTGCCAGATCGATTGAGGGGTCAGGTGTGTCGTTTTTTTTGGCCACTAGCAGAGAGGAAATTCAGGCATGTAAAATTTTTGTGGCTGGCATTTCACAGTAGGAGAGGCAGCCATGTAAATTTTACATGGCTGGCAGTTAAAGGGTTAATCCACTTCTACCTCTAGTGGACAGGGAGTTGTTGCATCTGTTCTGACCATATAAGAAAAGTGCTTAGCTGGGATTCCTATGTTTGGCCTTTCTGATCTCCTGATTGGAGGTTGACTTGGTTCTTCTGCAACTTCCTTGGTGGTCTCAGAGCTTATCCAGACTTCAGTACTTTCTATTTCAGCACCTGGAGCTTGTGACTGAGATTCTTGCACCTTCTGCTTAGGTTGAATTACTGGTAAAAACTTTATGGACTTGAGTGATACAGAGTTCTCGTCAATCACTACATCTCTGGTGATTGTTACTGTGTTTGTCTCTGGGTGCAGGATTCTGTATCCCATTTGAGTTTCACTATAGCTAACTAGATTCCTTCCTTTGCATGAGAGTCCCACTTGGAACATTTTTTTTGGAAACATGCACAAATGTTTTGCTTCCAAATATCCTGGGTGCTTCAAGTCAGGACCCTTGCAGTTCCAAAGTTCATACAGAGTTTTACCTGTAGCTCTGTCTGCCAGTCTGTTTTGCCATTGAAGCTTCTGCCCAAATTGTTGTAGGCAGATTTGCAACAAACAGCATACTTCTTGCACTTTTAAAGAGAGTGTGGTTCTCTCCAGTAGCTGTGCAGATCTGGTACTGTTCCTTTTAGGAAAGGATATTCTGGATATTTTCCCTTTAAGACAACTAGTACTTTTAATCATTTGACAACACTGGTCAATTGCAATTCCATTAGCAAACTGTTGTTGAGCTAGCTTTTCTTTTGCTTCTGGGTCACTATACCCAAGATGTCTGTGCCACACATGGATACAGTTATGCACATCTTATCTATACACACTTTATTTACATTTCAGCTTTAAAGTTTACCCTTCTGCTAGAGTGTGACCCTCTTTTTAAATTATGCAGTCCTCATCTTTACAAGTAACTACATTCTCCTGTTTAGTGAGCTTTTCGCAGACAAAAGATTTCTTTTAAATCTGGGAACATATAACACATCCTTTACTGAGATCTTTCTGGTTTGTACTGGGAAACTGGATTGTCGATATACTCATTCACTATGCTTTTGAAGTCATATGGGGACCATTAGCTAAGATGACTCTTTCTAGCTTTTTATCAAGGTTAGAGAAGAAGCTTTTTTTGTTTGTCATATGGTTTGTTGCACCGTGCATTCCTTGCAGATGAGCCTGTGTTTCTGTTAAATGTAGCTTCAATATATTTATCAGTGTCCTTCACAGCAGTCTTGACCCTTTAATGACCTTTCTGCTACTGATGATAACTCATTCTAGCTTTCCAAACTCTGCAGTCTGGTTTTAGGTGAACTGGCTTTTTACAGACTAAACATTCACGAATTTCATTTAGATATCTCTAATTTTTAGAGATATATTGTATCTTTACTGCTGCCTCTGCTTTGGATACATTGCTGTTGCTTATAGTCTCTGTCTTTCTCTTGTACTCATCTACAAGTTTGCCTTTTGACATACTAAAGTGCGAGCTGATCATCTGGCTGGGCATCTAGTGCAGTGACAAGTGTGTTAGTAGAAGTACAGCAACATGAAAATATTTCTTCCCCGATGCCTCTGAGGTGCTTCACAATTTCTAGGGAGTCTCTTATATATCCTGCAAATTCTGGCTCTCACTTAGAGCTTAGATTGATACAGATTTCTCATGAGATAGAGCTTATTGCTAAGGTTTAATCTTTCATGCTCTTTCTGTAACTCATCCCACATATCCTTTGCAGTTGCAAACTTACATATATGCACAATCTGATCATCATCTATACTGAGGGAGATAGTGCTCTGTCCTTTCTGATCCTTTTCTAGCCAAACATCTAGTAATGGATGAGGCATGAGTTCCTGGGTATATTTCCACGTATCTTCTATTATGAGCAACATTCTTCACCTTGAATTGCAGAGACAGTCAGGCATGGCACTGTGAATTTAACAGGATTGCTGTTAGTATACATTTTCTCTGTTTCTCAAGCTTATCTGATTCACTGTTGCTCTATGTAAATCCTCCTGGCTATTCCTTCTCTGTGCACATAACCTGTTGGCAGCGGATTGTACACATAACTCTTCCAACATGCAGGAACAATTGCTGTTTAGTCATCAGGAACACAAACTAGAGATGAAAGGTGTTAGATGAGTGTAATCTGGCCCAGGGTCTGGGTGAGGTGGGTTGTGAGCTGGGAGCTACATCCTACCTAGTTTGCTCCAAAGCAGTGCAGCCCACTTGGAATTCTCCCTGTGCTTACTATGGCTTGAGCTTTCACTTGCAATTGAATGTACAGTAGGAATGCAACATTTGTCCTCTGCTAGTGTTCTAATTTGCTTCTTTATTTGCTGTTAGTTCTAATGATCTATAATTGCCTATACCCAGTTGATTGTTGATCAGGAAATCACTGCTGTGACCAAAGGGGACACATTTTAGCTGTCTTACAAAGGGCGCATTGGTAAGTAAAAGCTGTGAAAAATATTTGACAACAATAAAGTCCAGCATTTACATTATTGACAAGCTCTTTGTAAATAATTGTGTTTAATATTTTTTATAAGCAAAAACACTTCAGTACAGTTCTTCCGCAGGTCACAGGTCACCGCAAACTATATGGCACCAGTGATAAACTAGACATCGAATGGCAGACACATTGGAACTAAACATATCAGATGTAGCATACGGATCCCTGAGGGGTTTAGCTCAGGTGTGTGGGTTCTTTGTTAACGGGCTTGGGGGACCTCCTGACATGGGCTTACTTTCAAAAACTCCAATGAGACCGACTTTATGAAAAGGGCACTTACTTTATTAGCAGGACTTCAGGTACACTTTAGGCTTCACACTTCACAGCAGGTCATACAGTCTTTCCACAACAGTTTCCTTAGCAGCTTCCATAGCACAACATTACATCCAAATGTACTCCAACGGGTGGTGGTCACTCATTCTGATCCCATGGCAGAATACTGCGGCCTTAAGCTTCCTCCTCAGCATCTTGGGTAGAAAGGTTCACCTTCTCCTGTGGATACTCCTCAGGTATGAATGTGGCTCCTCTGCTCTCTCCTTCTCTCTGCGACTGCTACCAGTTGACCCTGCTGGTACCTTCCTCTCACTCCCGGTTACTACAATAGAGGACTACATCTTGTAGATCACTGACTCATTCTGAGGTAACTCTCCTTATATAGACTCCCTCTAGTGGCCTCTAGAACTTTCTCTAACTTTCTACTCACCTTAGCCAATAGCAGTTAAGCTGTACTCCTATGTGGTTAGGTTTCACGTTTGGTAGACCTGTAATGTCACAATTCATTTCTTATCCATCAGTGCCATCTTGTGGTGATGTAGTGCAGCTGCAGAACAGATATGAACCATTACATTAAAAGACCAACAAAGATAATGGCTGAATACCTTCTGCTGGCTACACAGAGATAAAGGAGGGGTGAAAGCCGCTCAGACCAATTTTAACTAACCTGGGAGGTGCGCATCAGCAGGGCAATTAGTATGCACAAACCTTAAAGAAGTTCTAAATCTGGTTAAGGTCGGGGTTGGCAGAGAAGCATGCTAAAGCTGCACCACCGGACGCCAAGGAGCCTCTGTTTAGGCACAGTCCTGCCCTATAACCTCAAGTGTAGCACATGGAAAGCCTCCCCCATACAGCGCTAGAGCTCCCATTTGCTTGCACAGAATCAAAGATACAAGATGCTTTTTTGTTTCATAAAACGTTCACTGAGTGTCGCTGAGGTGAAAATATTGCTGCTGAGTGGTTTTAATAAGCTCTGATGCTTGATAAATGAGGCTCCTAGGTTTTGGATATAGCCTCTGAATATGCCACAACGCAGCTATCCATGTTAAAGCCCTCAAACCAGTTCAATCTCTGGGATCCATGGCCCCAGTGGTCAGGTTTCTTCAATGTTTTCTATGTTTGTTTCTGATATTTTGTTGAGACATATATTTAACATTGCAAATTCTAAAAGACTTGGTTGTATGACAATCTATGCAATGCTTAACAAAATCAATAAAGTTTGTTTTCTTAGTAATATATTTTGGTCATTCGTCCAAATCTATTTTAAAGCCTGTTAGTAACGGGGTGGGGGTATGTATGTATGAGTATGGGCATGTTTACTACTGAGTAGTGACTTAAAATGCGAACAAGAGAACATTGACTAGGCCTGTACAAAGAAGAGATATATTGCCTTAGAACATTGTAGTGCTTTTTCATCTATATCTTTATGGGATTTATGCGAAGTTGACCAACTCTGGGTGATGATGTTCCCCTAAAGTTGAACATTACAGAATTACAATAACCATAGCATACACTATCTGTAGGCTGTTTTAAATTAATTATTATCTAAGAAGGGAGTATGTAAGATATCCAATAGCTAATTAGACAGATATGAATGAAAATTATAATCTATGATAACCTACTGCGGTCAATGTTGTTTAATAATTAACATTACAGTATAATATTATTATACTATATACTATTATTAACTTAATAGTATAATCATACTATTTACCGTTTCTCTTGTAGTGATTAACTGCTAATTACACTCTAGTTGAAAATCTCCTACAATTCTAAGGGAACACTCTACTGGGAAAGCTCTCTACTATAGCTTAAACTTTAACAAACCTATTATAACCATGTTTTGCCATCAGACACTGCCCTGGGGTTAGTCTCTTCTGTCCTGTCTAGAGCTTATTATAACTTGTTCTTCCATGTAATACGTAGGCCCGCTCTGGGCAATGTGTCCCTAGGGATGGTGAGCAGAGAGGAAACACAAAATCTCCAGAAACCAGGATATGAGCCTTTTATGAGATTTTGTTTAGAGGTAGTTTATAAGATAACCAATAGATAATTACAGTACATTGAAAGTATGGCTGAATTTCATAATTGTAAGGACCAACTGAGGTAATATAGTATTGTCTGTGGAATAACTGTAAAATATTAATTATTACTTTTACAATCCCTTTTCGAAAAATAACCTCAAGATAAATATGTGTTTCAAGTTGATTCAGATGAATTATCCAACTTATTGGATTGGTCAGAATTATTGGGATTGGTCAGAAATTGTCCATGAGATTTTTTCTGTTGATATAGATGAATAAGCCAAAAAAGAATTAGAAAATTAGATGTGTTTGTATTTCACAGCAAGATTTTGCTATTGAAAGGATCAGTCAACTTAGTTTAAAACAACTGAAAGGAAGCCCTGATTTTTCAAATTAATTTGGGATCCATATTTAATATTACATTTGGACCAAATTTGATTTTATCCTAATTGACCTAATCGATTTGCTCTGCTATAGATATTTTTGATTGATGGAAAGTAGTAGGTAAAGTTTAGATTTTAGCATGAGATACATAAACCATGGCCTGGGTTGGTCATAGCTGAGAAAGTATCTATTCACCTATTTTCATATGCAAAATTATTTTAGGGATTTTTTTTCTGTGCAGCAGGTTGTTGTTGGTCCCATCATTTGGCTCGGGTTCTTATTTGTGAAAAGTAGCTATCGTATGGATTGAGGAAAACATCCAAGTTTTACACAAGGGAGCAGCACATTTTCTTAAGTATGGCGATTGAAGAAAGAGGATTTCCATTATAAGATGTTTGTTTAGCTTGAGGGTTTTTTCAGCTAAGGAAATGTGACTTTCAGAAGTGGGGGCAATTTATACATCAAATGCTCTGATCTATGCTCAGAAACCAATCAGCAGGCTCGGACGGGGTTTTCCATAGTATGTGCCTGTAATAACCTGGATACACAGTGAGGTAAGTATCCTTTGACATGTAGCTGTTTTGTTTAAAAGTAACTACAGTCCCCTGTTTTATCAGCTTCTTTACTGACAGAAGAACATAGAGCACATACTCTACTGGGATCTTTCTGCTTGGGAGGATGGACAGTGGATATAGCTATCGCTTCTGAAATTGTTGCCATTGGATTGTATATGACACCCTTCCAGCATGCACGACAACAATGGCTGTTAATTCAGCAACAATCAAGAACGAAAACATGAGCTTGGTACATCAGCAAGACAACTCTGTTTAGAAAAGAGGCAAACAACTTCTCTCTGTTAGCAGGTAAAACACATTATTATACAATCACATGGTCAGACTATGACCTGGTTTTCTTTAAAACTAACTGTAACAACTGCATAACAAGCAGAGAGTCACAGACAGATGTCGTTGTATCAAAGCTATTCTAATACCCCCACTCAACAACTACTTATCTTGTCCCATTGCGGTTCTGATCTTCTCACTGCTAGAAAGTTTAATACATCCTTGGTTGTCCTCATAGATAACAGTTGGCTTAGTTAGTTGTTTACTGAAATCTTCCATAAATTGCTTTAACCAAATTACTTCTTGACTTGCATGAACAGCAGGCACGTACTCACGTTTCTCCCGATTACAATACCACATATGTATCGTAGCCTGTTACTTCCTAGGAGACCTGCCCAAGCTAAAAAGAGCACTTAATAACATTTGCAAGCAACCTATAATCACTATCCACACTATAAGGATATAATAAAAAATAACTGGTTTGACGTCCCCCACCCCGGGGGGGGGGGGGTTAGGATGTGGAAACCCCATGCTTTTTTATTTTTAGGGGTTAAAACCCTTAGAAATTAAAAAAAAAATGAAGTGGATCCCCCCTTCCCAGCAGAAGTATACAGGGCTTGTAGAACAGGGCAAGGAGGTCAGCCTCGGTGGCCCCCAGCCACAAGCCTGCATAGCTGTTGTGACCCAGGATCTTCTGCCCCCCCCGGACTGTGGGGAGGCAGGTAATGGGGGGCTAGCCGTAGGTGACTCGCCAAACCTAGAGCCTTGTGAACTGATATAAGAGTCTCATGGACCCTTACCAGTTCACAAAGGGTTAAATATGAAAAAAGATACACATACATCAGAAAATATATATTATTTTTTAATACTTACCTCCCACAGATCCATCCCTGAGCACTATGTCCCATGATGATCACTCTGGTTTCTGTTCTCCTGCTGTTCCCTAAAAAAATTGCATGGGGTCCCCCCTTCCCAGCACCTATCCCGAAGATGAGCTAGGCAGGGATTTGTAGCCCTGCTAAGCTACAAGCACTCACAGCCTAAGTGGGCAGTGGTGGCTGAAGGGGGAGATATTTCGGCACGCTCCTGAAGCTGGAGGAGCCCGGAGGGAGATCGGAGGCCCCCCGGTGAAAAAAATACCCTGCCAGATCGATTGAGGGGTCAGGTGTGTCATTTTTTTTGGCCACTAGCAGAGAGGAAATTCAGGCATGTAAAATTTTTGTGGCTGGCATTTCACAGTAGGAGAGGCAGCCATGTAAATTTTACATGACTGGCAGTTAAAGGGTTAATCCACTTCTACCTCTAGTGGACAGGGAGTTGTTGCATCTGTTCTGACCATATAAGAAAAGTGCTTAGCTGGGATTCCTATGTTTGGCCTTTCTGATCTCCTGATTGGAGGTTGACTTGGTTCTTCTGCAACTTCCTTGGTGGTCTCAGAGCTTATCCAGACTTCAGTACTTTCTATTTCAGCACCTGGAGCTTGTGACTGAGATTCTTGCACCTTCTGCTTAGGTTGAATTACTGGTAAAAACTTTATGGACTTGAGTGATACAGAGTTCTCGTCAATCACTACATCTCTGGTGATTGTTACTGTGTTTGTCTCTGGGTGCAGGATTCTGTATCCCATTTGAGTTTCATTATAGCTAACTAGGTTCCTTCCTTTGCATGAGAGTCCCACTTGGAACATTTTTTTTGGAAACATGCACAAATGTTTTGCTTCCAAATATCCTGGGTGCTTCAAGTCAGGACCCTTGCAGTTCCAAAGTTCATACAGAGTTTTACCTGTAGCTCTGTCTGCCAGTCTGTTTTGCCATTGAAGCTTCTGTGTGGTTCTCTCCAGTAGCTGTGCAGATCTGGTACTGTTCCTTTTAGGAAAGGATATTCTGGACATTTTCCCTTTAAGACAACTAGTACTTTTAATCATTTGACAACACTGGTCAATTGCAATTCCATTAGCAAACTGTTGTTGAGCTAGCCTTTCTTTTGCTTCTGGGTCACTATACCCAAGATGTCTGTGCCACACATGGATACAGTTATGCACATCTTATCTATACACACTTTATTTACATTTCAGCTTTAAAGTTTACCCTTCTGCTAGAGTGTGACCCTCTTTTTAAATTATGCAGTCGTCATCTTTACAAGTAACTACATTCTCCTGTTTAGTGAGCTTTTCACAGACAAAAGATTTCTTTTAAATCTGGGAACATATAACACATCCTTTACTGAGATCTTTCTGGTTTGTACTGGGAAACTGGATTGTCGATATACTCATTCACTATGCTTTTGAAGTCATATGGGGACCATTAGCTAAGATGACTCTTTCTAGCTTTTTATCAAGGTTAGAGAAGAAGCTTTTTTTGTTTGTCATATGGTTTGTTGCACCGTGCATTCCTTGAAGATGAGCCTGTGTTTCTGTTAAATGTAGCTTCAATATATTTATCAGTGTCCTTCACAGCAGTCTTGACCCTTTCTGCTACTGATGATAACTCATTCTAGCTTTCCAAACTCTGCAGTCTGCTTTTAGGTGAACTGGCTTTTTACAGACTAAACATTCACGAATTTCATTTAGATATCTCTAATTTTTAGAGATATATTGTATCTTTACTGCTGCCTCTGCTTTGGATACATTGCTGTTGCTTATAGTCTCTGTCTTTCTCTTGTACTCATCTACAAGTTTGCCTTTTGACATACTAAAGTGCGAGCTGATCATCTGGCTGGGCATCTAGTGCAGTGACAAGTGTGTTAGTAGAAGTACAGCAACATGAAAATCTTTCTTCCCCGATGCCTCTGAGGTGCTTCACAATTTCTAGGGAGTCTTTTATATATCCTGCAAATTCTGGCTCTCACTTAGAGCTTAGATTGATACAGCTTTCTCATGAGATAGAGCTTATTGCTAAGGTTTAATCTTTCATGCTCTTTCTGTAACTCATCCCACATATCCTTTGCAGTTACAAACTTACATATATGCACAATCTGATCATCATCTATACTGAGGGAGATAGTGCTCTGTCCTTTCTGATCCTTTTCTAGCCAAACATCTAGTAATGGATGAGGCATGAGTTCCTGGGTATATTTCCACGTATCTTCTCTTATGAGCAACATTCTTCACCTTGAATTGCAGGGACAGTCAGGCATGGCACTGTGAATTTAACAGGATTGCTGTTAGTATACATTTTCTCTGTTTCTCAAGCTTATCTGATTCACTGTTGCTCTATGTAAATCCTCCTGGCTATTCCTTCTCTGTGCACATAACCTGTTGGCAGCGGATTGTACACGTAACTCTTCCAACATGCAGGAACAATTGCTGTTTAGTCATCAGGAACACAAACTAGAGCTTTATCAGAAAGACAACTCTGTATGGAGCAAAGGCAAACAGCTCAGTTAAAACAGTCATATGCTCAGCCTAAGTCTTCCTGCTTTTTTTAAACTAACTTTATCATGTAGTTGTTCTATTAAAGCTATTTTAACAGACATAAGCAAAAGCTAAAATTTATTTTTCTGACCTGCTTTCATTAAGGTTAGAGAAGACGCTTCTGTTGCTTGTCATATGGCTTGCTGCACCAGAGTCCATACATCATACATGCATTGCAGGTGAACATGTGCTGATATTAAATGCAGATCCAATATATACAGAATCATTAGCTTCCTTTACAGCTGTGTTGACCCTTTAATGACTGTTCTTTTTAAAGCAGTCCTATAGTCATATGTGAACCATTTCCTCATTCACGAGTGACCAGACTGCCGGGGAACAATCTGGATTTTCCAGTGGACTCACATCAATCCTGAATGGTTTCCGTTAGTCCCCTAAGAAATTGCCATTTGGTGCAATATACCATAAATATGGAAGTAGTGAATAAAGTATAGTGTCACTTTACACTGACCTATTCTAGCTTTCCAAACTCTGCAGTCTGCTTTTAGGTGGCTGGGCTTTTTACAGACAAAGGGCCTGATGCAGAGCCTCCTCTGAACTGCCCTTAAAACCTTCCGATTGTCCGGGGCTCCCATTTGAATCATGGCTCAAATGTGATGCAGAGCCTCCGTCGGAATGGCTCCCTAACTGATCCGTCAATTTCACTTTACTCGGAAAGCTTTTTTTCCTCTCGGGTGCCTTCAATTTGATAGGGGCTCCTGTTCACGTTCACACGGGCGGCCCGTTTTTCCCTGATTTTTCCTGGCTTTTTGAACGTACCTGCTTGGTTTCCGTCGTATTTGACCTTCCATTTTGGTGGTTTTAGCAAGTATACTTACATCTCCATTGCTCTTCAGTTGCCAATCTGGCTACACGCAAGCGCACATCCCTAAACCTCCATTGGAATATGCATATGGCACCAACTGCCAATTTGACACATATATATATATATATATATTTCTGTTAAATTTTTGTTGTTCCTTTTTCCTTGCCATTAATGCATACCTTAATTCTTTCTGATTGTTTTTGATTTATTGTCCCATATCTAAACCTTTTGTGTCATGTAAATGTGTGATGATGTTGTGTGATTGTACATTTGCAGGAAAGACAACACACCAAATCTTTTCATTTGTTTTTAATTCAAACGTTGTTTTTATTTTTTTTTGGATTTGGATTTTTCATATTTTTTTTTTTTTTGTTTGCCAAAACTAAAAAGCAATTAAAATTTTAATGCAAAATAAAAAACATTAGGCCTCGGGGTCTTGTGCTTGTGGTTTTCTAGTATCTGTGAATGATAAACAACATTAGTTTAGCATTGTTTTTATGGTTTGGTTGGGCGTGTTTTTTTTGGGGCACTTTTTAAACCGGACCTTTAGCGTGATTTAATGAAAAGCCCAAACTCCGAAAAAACGATTCCGCAGCATCATCTGTTAAAAAAAGATACAAGGACCCACCATTAATCCACAAAATACATTAACAAGTTTCCTGGCCTAACTAAAGTCACTTTATTAACCTCTTGCTGCCTCACATTGCCCTAGTTCTCCTATCTGCATGTAGGCTAGTTTGTAGCTGTGTACATGTGTTAAACTAAGGTGGGCTGGTATGTAACGTGACAAACTAAGTTGTTTCAGACTATTCTTGCACTTTGTTTTTTTTTTTTATTATAAGGAATGTGTGCGCGCACATAAACGCACGCTCGCATACTCACATCCATGATGATGTCGTCCTGCTCCTGTGTAAAGATGGCATAGCTCCTGGTATAGCTCTGACGTTCCCCCGCAGTGACGTGCAGGACATCCCAAATTGGAATGCCCCAGAGACATGATGCCTGTAACCCAACCCTGGATTTCTTCACACTCCAAAGGGCTGGGTTACATGGGTTTTGGCCTGCTTTAAAACATCATGACCAAATCAGGTTAGGATGGAATAACCCACCTCCTTTACATTATTATTAAAGTAACACAGGTTCCCTCACATAAAGCAGAACAAAACCCAGAGCGGCCACTGGTCTTCCCCCTGGAAATCCCAGATCGGGATGCCCCACTGTGTGAAACCCTTTTTACTGAGACTTTACTCAGAAATGGCAGACTCCCTCTCTTAAAGCGGAACAAGCCATGATTAGTTTAATGACCTTTGCAGGCGTATATTGTAGTGCCCCCCCAGTCTGATCAAGACAACGGAACCTCATCTTCAAGAGACCAAAGGCTCGCTCCACCACAGAGCGAGTCCTCCTGGGGGCAGTATTGTAGGGCTCCTCTGCCTGTGAAGATGGGTGCAGGATTGGGGTCAGCAGCCAGGGGAGCAAAGGATAGCCAGAGTCTCCCCCCCCCCAAAAACAAAAAAAAAACAAAACAAAAAAAAAATAAAAAAGGTGTGCATTGCAACAATAGAAAAGAGGGACAAATAGGTGAGCGGGGTAGGGTAAAGGACATTTGTAATGAGCCTACATGCACATCCAACCTGTACACTCATTAAAAAAGTCTGGGGAATACTACTTACATAAGAGGGCAAGAACATGACGCAATAGGGTTCGATCACTTAACCCATTGAATTTAAAGTTAAAAAATTAGGCTAAAAATATACTAACAAAAAAATTACCAAATAGTGTGTTAAGGGAAAAAAAAATAAAAGACAGGGTGGGTAACCAATACAAGTTTCATACACATACCCAGTAAGGCGGGTGAGCTCAAATAGGTGCAGCCTGGTTTCTGCCATACTCAGCAGGACAAGACCGCGGAGCTGGCGCCGCTGATGTGCTCCAACAGAGGACTGCATATTATTGCCCGAGTGCAAATACGGCTGCTCTGACTTGCCGTAAGTGAAGGCTCGGCGGCCCCGTTTCATTAGGGTGATTTCAATCGGAAAACAAGGCTCTGCATCACTGAAAAAAACGGAACAATGAACGAGCCGTCCGTTTTGCCGGGAAACAGCCTCGTGCGAGCCGACAACCGGAAAGGCGGCTGAGCGCACACCTGAGCGCATAAACGCACACTAAAATCAACGTAGCACCCTTTCCTGACCCGACCAAAGCCCAAAACCAACGGGAAACGCACGGGAGAAGTGAACGGGGAGGCTCTGCATCAAGCCAAAAATGTTTAACATTTTCTTTTACTGTGTTGTTAATCCTGCAATGGATGTTTAAAGAGAATATTGCCTTCCAATGCTTCAGCATCCTGTGATAAGCAATCCTCCCCCCTATGCTGGCCTTAATTGACAGCTGCACTTGACTGACAGATCAGCCAATCCCTGAAACAGTGTATCCACCAACTAGTATTCAAGCATTCCATGCAGAGTCCACCAGTATCAGTACTGCTGGACCACTTTCCTGCACTGAGATCATGTGGGTAAGGGGAAGATGGGATTTGGGAGGGTGCTTGGATATGGGGGTGAAAGGAATTTTAAGGATTCTTTAATAATGTCTAGTATGTCTGCACTGTGGGCTCCAGAAAAGGTGGGTTGGCTTGGCGGGGAAAGGACCAGAACCGGGGATAGTAAAAATCATGGGTTTTGGTCAACTACAAATATATAGAAAATGCTGGGTGATGCTAATCACAGATGTTGATACCTAAAATGTTTGCAAAGACTGGAGCCCACTTACCCCTGCTGCCTGTGAACCCTGACTTTAGGAGAATCTTGGTTCTTGACCCCAAGAGAGAGTTTGATTAAAAAAAATCTTAAGTATCTTCTAAAACAGGGCTCACAGATTACTTTTGGGTGTAGATTAGATTATGTTTGTGTCTCTTTGGGCAAGGTCTTTCCCTGACACAGAGGCACAAGCCGTCTAGTTGTGTCTAGACGTTTATGATTTAATGCCATTTTTACCTGGTATTGGTCTGTACATTTGCTGCATTTGTGGGCAGGCCATTGAGCAGTACATCTTCTTACACCTGTAGCACCTGTACTGTACACTGAGTTTATGTTTTGAATATTTGAAGTATGGCAAAGAAACATGTATAATATTCCTTCTACAAGCTGACATTTCCGAAGAAGCAGATGGAATCACTCGTGAAAGGTTTCTTTTTCTCACCTGAACAGTAAACACGATTAGAGTGCGAGAGAGACACATATCCTATGATTGATGGGACAGTTCTACTGCCGCTAAGGCGAGAAGAGGAAGAATAATATGCCATCTCCCAGCCTTCCTCCTTGCCTATAGGCTGGGATATTCTTGGATTTCAATAAACTTCAAAAGCTTTCTGCCGCAGTGCATTGAATATTCCTGTCTTATTCCTGTCGCCATCCAGTTTTATTTCCTTGAAGATGCAGCTGCCACCGACAGCTTTGTTTTCAAAGTCAGATCCCAGTCATGCCATTTAAATCAAATTAACAAACATGTTTGTTTATTGCAGTCTGTAGCAGTGTGCCTACGTGGCAGCCGATGCTTATTTACTGTGCTCTATTCTCCCTGACTCTTTATAGACAGGGCTGCAAACATAATGGAAAATCATTCCCTATTTAGAAAGCTTAATTTTTTTTTCACTTTTATATGATTTCATGTAAAAATATGCAATTCTGCAGCTGCAGAAGAAATGTCACTAACCTAAAAGAGATATTCCAAAATATTCCAAAATGTTTAACATTTAATTTTCTAGACACCCTCATGGATGCTTCTCTCTTAGAAAGAGGGGGTGTCATCCCCTTAAAGTGGATCAAAACCCATGATTTTGAATATCCTGGGTTTTGGTCCTTGGCCCCACCCCGATCGGGTGCCCCGCTGTGTGAAACCCCCCAGATCGGCGAGTGCAACCCACCTCTCCCAGTCCTATGGCGCATGCCCTGCCTGCACGTCCAATCAGCACGCTCAAAGCCGCTGACGTTACGCCATCCAAGCCGACGTCTAAGGCTAGCAGCTCCGAGCACGCTGGAAGCTGCATCCCTCGTTTCCCTCTAACAGGGAGCGTGCCCACGCTAGCCATTTGAGAATGGCCGGCACGCGCACGTGCCCTGCTAGAGGAATAGTGGGGATGTGGCACGCACATGCGCCGTTGGACCGGGAAGCAAGGTAAGTGAATGGGTTGACCTGGGGGGTTTCACACAGCGGGGCATCCCAATTTTGGATGAGACTTACTCAACTCTTTGACACAGGTCCAGAGGTCCCCACAGCACAAAGTCGACTACTGTCTGCTGTGCTGCTGCTTCTGCTACCCATTTCCAGTTTCATGGATCACGGCAAATGCCCTGCAAGAACCTACATGGAGCTGCAAACTATGTTGGCAGATTTCTTTCTCGGGAATCCCATGATGACCCCCACCTCCAGCTTGCCATGGTCCCTCTACCGCCACCATCAGTGCCACTTTCCCCTCACTAAAATTAGATGAGAAAGCCGTCCGCTCTCTGTGAGGAACCGACGCAGACACCCAGGAGGATTGTGGGATACATACTCCTGGGTGTAGCAAAATGGCAGCAGTCCAGGTGCTGGTGGCCGGGTAAAGTGAGTAGGACATTAATAAGCATGCAGCAGTTTGCATGCTTAATTAATTACCTTTGCTGTTTTGAAGTTGTATTGTAAAAAAAAATGGGCGATCAGTCTGCTTTAAAAGAGGCGCCCCATGACTGGCCTGAGCACCTATAGGGAACGGAAATGGTTTAGCCAATAGGAGGCGGGGAGTGACAAGAGGGAGGGGGAGGCTATATAGGGAGTGTACATGTATTGTCCTGTTTGATGTGTACTAAATATTAAAAAAAGAGAAAGAAAAATGTGAGCTACTGGACTTTAACAAAGCATGTATTTTATTTATGTTTTGTTATATATAAAGTGAGAAGATATGGTATTGATTGTGTTGTGAGATATGATTGTGGATGCACTATGTGACTGGTTAAAATTGTTATTGATTGTTCAGGATTATTCTTGTCACAGCCGGTGGGCAATCTCCCTTCCTTCTGGGTCTGAGTTGGCAGGTTAGATAAAAAGCTGTAAGTAAAAAAATTGCTGTTTGTCAGATGGCCAGTGTAGTTTTGAAGTATTGGAGGATGGCTACATTTTTGGGGTACCCAAACTACAGTTATTTCGTACCCTGGCGGTTAAACAGCTTCTGCTTATGTAGGGTTTATGTAGGATTTTTCCTCGTCATTCTTGCAGGTTTAGTTTGTTTGCTCGGTGGTAGATTTGTTTTGACTTTTATTTTTTTTTTTTTTATCTGCGGCCAATTAAACTTGTATCATTCCAAAGATATATACAATGTTTTATTAAAGGGGAATTAGGATAGTAGGAAGGAGATAAAATGGAGCCCTAGTCCAGTCATGGCTGTGTTGTCAGCGTGCATTGGAGTTGGTGTATGCTATTTTTGGAAGCATGAATCATGCTTTAATATAACTTGTTTTTATCATTTTAACCTTGGGACTGTTTATAAAAATATTTTCTCTGTCTAACTGAATTTAAGTTTTACTTAAATGACTCATCTGGCCAGCGTGCAGATGTGCCTGACATTGTACAAACATTAGGGCTTTTCCTTATAATATCGAGTGCACCTGTACCTGTATTTATAATCACATGGTCCACGAAATGAACAGGGAGACTCTTCTACAGATGGAAGAACCCCACACAAACTTTTCCCAGTTACCAAGACTTCTAACTTTGCCCAGTATTGCTAATTTAAAGTCCCTGTCCAGGCACATTTTAACTTACTTCCTACCACCTTATGCCTTTTTGGAAAAGTGTAACATGAACCATTTTAAAACATCTGAAAATCTCTGATTATATGTAAATACCTTAGGTATTGTAAGCAAAGTCTTACATTTAATTACAGTAAGCAACCCTCCTTAGAGTTAAAACTTTTAACCCATTACAGAATGAACATGTCTAAAAATCTTTCTGTATGGCAAGTCTGATTCCATAAAGCTAGAGGCTAGAAGGTCCATCACTTAGTAGGGCATGGTCAAGATTTGATGTCTTGTGCTTTTTTGGAAGAAAAGCTCTACTGCACATCAAATCGGCATTCGGCCGTTTTGGCTGTCTCTCATTGTCACATTACTGAAAGAGACCATATAAATTGTGATGACTGTTCTACTCATATAGTCAATAAAGTATAATGCTACACTTTCCTCTGTTAACATTACACCTCTGAGGCTTCCATAATTGATATTATCAAAAAAATTCAGCAGGATAAAGCAAGCCTTAAAATATGCCAAGAAGGGACGTCCAAACTATCATAACTGCTCTGAACGTAAGTCATTCAATTTCAAAAGGCATGAGATGCTGGAAGCTGCAGATTGTCCCAAGGGACACCAGTTTCTGCGACTTTGCCATGGTAACAAAATGAAAAAAGTCACCAGCAGCAGGTTTATATCATCAAAAGCAGAAAAATGTATGTGGTGACTGTTGTGCTATTGAGCTGCATTGAATAGAGTCTGGAAGTACATAACAAACAAGCCCTGTCTGAAGGAGAACCTTGATGAGAAGCATAAGGCAATGGCGATGTTGTTTAATTCTTTTTTGAATATTAAAGTCCTTTTCAAGGGCACACCTAAGGTGAATCTAAAATTAAAATGGCCCATAGGGAAATGTTTTCGCCCCACCCCCAAGGGCATCCTGATTTGGGATTTCTAGCCTAGTGGGTTGCTGATTATTATATTATTATATAAGTTCTTTGGGGCAAACAAGAGCTGGTGTAACACTGACACATGTTGAAAATAGTAACAGGGGATGCAGGTAGTGGATTCTTCCAGGTATCCTGTGTGGCATTTGTGGGTGTACGGATAGCCAGCACCTAAAATACACAGAGAAAACTCATAACACACTTTTTAGGGATACACAATGGTATCACAAGTCAATCAGCTTTTCCAGATGCTTTAATGAAGTCCAACTCCAACAACATCAAGCAAGCATCCACCCAACATCAAACAAGTAAGACAAGACAACTTCTATAGTGGTTTTAGCAAAAACAGTAATTCTCCCAGTAGATTTCACCTTGCACAGTTATCCACAAGGCAGTCAGTGCACAAATACCTTATTAGTGACAATTAGATCTTAAGCTTCCTCCACAGGTTTCCTGAGTTTGGCTTTTTGTTCCTGGGTGCTGCTTCTCTTTATCTTTCCTGCACAGTGCTTTTTAGTTGCACTACCAGAATAATTACTTAACTGGTTCTAACTAGAACTACTATCTTCTGATCCCCATTCACCCACTGGTGCGCTCAGGATTTTGGCTGGGGGGGGGGGCAATTCTGGCCGGGAGGATTGACCTGGAAGAGACCTGGTATTGTCACAAGAAGCACGAGAAGCATGCCTCTCAACTTTTCAAGATAGGAAGGAGGGGGAAATATTTTGCAATTAAACCATGTCCCTTGTCATGCCCATACAACACCCCAAACTCCAAGAGGACATGGACATGGCAAATTTCTGCAAAGCACACCTTCCTTTGGACAATGTGACTGTTGAACATGAGTGCAGCCATTTCATAGTTCCCTTATAGACAGAACGTTAAAGGAAAAGATAAGTATTTACTTCGCATCAGGCTCACAAATGGCAGGAGGGGGCAAGTGTGGTGCATTTTAGGTTCCTACAGGCCAAGTCCTCTGGGTTGGGGAGGGGTCCTGGTCCACAGGATGCTTAAAGATTCCAGGGCCCGCTGATTCCCTTTCCCAAATCAGGATGGCCCACAGTGTGAAATACCCCAGATTTCCTAGTATACTCACCTCACCAAGGTTCCCACGGTGCACATGTGTCTGCGCTCTCATCTGTGGCTTCCCGTGGCTGATGCACACACCTGTGCCGTGCATTGTTGGCACAGCTAAAGGGGAGCAGTCAGTTGCTCATGCTCTATTCTGCTTTACTAAGCCACTCTGATGTCAGCTGTGATGTCAGAGTGGCTCAGTGAAGCTGAATGGAGCACTAGGCAGTGATTGGAGGAGAGCATGTGGATGCACCATGAGATCACCAGCATGCTAAGAATTATCCGCATTCAAAGGGGGGTTCACACCAAATTGGGATTCACTACTGGAGAGGGACAATCACAAGGATAGTGAAAATCCTGGTGATTTTTCTGCCATCAGTAAGCCCTGCAGTGCAAAGATACCTACCTATTTCCCATGGTGGGGACCTGGAAATGGTTGTACACAGAGCCAGGCTTATCTACAGTTACTTGTGTTGCACTGCAGTTTGGGTCGGCCTCTTAGTTCTCACCACCACTTTCTGATCCTTGTAGTCAGTCTCCCAGTCTTCTCTGCTGCTGATTGGTCTTTGCTGCTCCTGAGCCTTCTGCTAGCTTAGGTCAGAGGCGCAGATCAGTGGCCTGTAGAGCGGTTAGGCAAGTGGTAGGGAACTGTGGCGTGCTGTCGAGTGGTTAGGTGAGGTGACAGCTGCAGGGGGGGATTGTTTAAGTGAGTGGTAGAGGACAGCAGCAAGGGGTAGGGGGTTAAGTGAGCGGTAGAAGACAGCAGCAAGTGGGTGAAGGATTTAGGTGAGTGGTAGAGGACAGTGGCAGGGGGTACCACCATATTCTTCACACACACTGCTGTTGAAAATGTATCAGTCCTCAGATCATGATGAGGCGCTGGAAGAGACATGCTCCTCCACTGCATTGCTTCACATGTCGCACTGAGGTAGCCTGGGCACAGGATGCACTGTTGGGGGAGAGGTGGAGTCTTCTGTTGAGTAACCAATGATGACACAGCAGCACATTGGGGCCTGCCCTGTGACAGGGGAGAAGAGGGTGACACAACACGACATTGTTTAGAGTGGGTTTTCCTCATATCATGGCCCAGGGGCTCTGCTGCATACCTCTGAGCTATCATGTACTTAGCTACCTATCTCACCTTAGGTAACTCCATGGGATAGCGGGATGGCAACATGATATGTCAACTGTCACACCCAATGCGAAATGGTTGGGAGGTATGTGAAAAGGAATATAACATGAGATGGGATGGCTAGAGCATTTTATGTAAAACAAAGTACATAGCGCATGTCACTAACACCCGCCATGGCACAGTCAGAAACTGACAGTACTGGTGATCAATACATCAGGGATGCACAACCTGCGGCCTGGAGACCACATGCGGCCTGCACTGCTCTCTGTTCCAGCCCGCGGCACCCCTGCCTACCCCAACCAACCTCTGATCACCTAACCTCTGTCCACCTCACCTCCTCTTATCTATGTCCACCTTTTCTTGCCTCAGCTCCCCCCACCTTACCTCTGCCTGAATCATCTCTACTCATCTTACTTCCTGCTTTACATTTCTGTGGCTGTACCCTGCTCAATCCCTCCTAAGCTGTTCCTGACACACCACTTTTTATTTCTGCCCCCCTCAGCTCCGCCTCTGCCCACTTCTTCCTCCTCACATCTGTTAACCTCACATCTACTCATCATACCATAGTTCAGCCCACCTCACCTTTGTCTACCTCTGATCACTTCTTCCCACCTCACCTTCACTCACACCAGTTCTACTCACATTACCTCTTCCCACCCCACGCCTGCCTACTTCTTCCAAGGACCAAAACCCGGGATAGACCCAGAAAAAGAGTTTTCCAGTTTTGCAAGAGCTTAAAAAGAGCTTAAAAAGCATTTCACAAACCTATGCTCCAACATATTTACATGAGACAAACACCATTTTCAGGGTGTTTATTCCATATTCCATATTCCATTTATATTGTAGTTGAAGATAAAGGAAACTCAAAGGAACATTTGAGGTGTAGGCTTATCTGTTTTCCTAATACAAAGCTAAAGATGTGTCCACCTATTCCTTTGCTTAAAATTAATTGAACATTCAGATCACTCATTATGCCTTTCACGCTATCACAATACTGTAAGAAAATAATGGAAAGTCTATGGCCTCTAATAAGGTCACAAAGGAATAGGCTAAATAACATTTGATGATTATAACAAAAGCATATTCTTGTGATCTAGCAACACACATCTCACAAAATATATAGACAAAAAAAGCCTGGGTTGGGGTCACCAGGGTGTTTACAGATAGGGATGGGTACTACTCCTTCCCACCACTAAGTTAAAGACAGCTGTGCTACCAAAAGGAGAGTTGTAAAAGTTGATCAAAGAAAGGAAATGCTAGCTTTCGGTCTGTAGTTGCTAGTACCCCGTGGGAAATCTGTTTGGCTACCTGTCACACTTAGGAACTGAGTGAGTAATATTGGGCTGGGGGACTGTTTAATGCTGTAAGCTGACAGATAGTTGTCATTTGCTGGAATAAAATACTTGCTTCGAAGTTTTGCTGATGAAAGTGGATTGTTTTTGTTACCTGTTGGAACAAATAATAAAAGACAGTTTATTTGAAATATGGGCTTGCTTCAGACTCTGTTCCTGACAAAGAACACATCTGTAGCTAGATTACATAAACATAAATCACAAGGTACTATAACGGCATCAAGAAATTGCTATATCACTCTTTTAACGCTGTCATTTTTGCTTTCTGTGGTGTCCCATGTTACCCTCACTGTCAGCAATGGGTTGCACACATGTAGGAGAGTGAAGAAGCAGAGCAAGGGTGTAATGTTTGTGTTGGGTGGAACTAGAGCAAGGTATGATTTATTTATAAAAAAGATTTTTGGAAATCTTCACTTTCATGCAACAAATGCAAGCACAGAGGTGTAACCAGACTAAACTGACCAGATGTCCCATTTTTGACGGAACAGATTATCATTGAGGCATTTGATTCCACTGTTACCCCCAAAACACAGAAGACACAAAAATGTGTCACTTTGCTGACATTAGTGGCAAAACTTTTTCACCAAATCCAGGACGGCTGATCAATTTACAACTGGAAGCCAGGGCTGTATTTACCATTAAGCAATTAGGCAGGCCACCAACAAGGGGGGGGGGGCACAGATGTTATGGCTATAGTAAAAAAGTTGTTGCCGCACTCATGCCTCCTTACAAATGCTCCCGCGGCACATCGTGTGTGTGGGGGGTGCACTGACTTAAAGGCAGTATGCTTCTTGATCCTCTCCCCTTTACCGATGTGGCCATGTGACTCCTGTGTGTCTGGTAATATATAATAAAATGCATGCTTCTCTGCATTTCTCCACTTGAAACCTCTCCTCCCTACGAACATTTATTTTTTATATTGGCGGAGTGTGACGTCAGGGCAGGCGTCAGCACTGGGAGTGATGCGGGTGCCGGGGCTGCTGCACATTCGGAGGGCCCACCTTTGATTTTTTCCTTTCCTTTTATTCTATTCTTTTCTCTTTCTATTTATTCTGTGTTTCTTTCTTACTTACTTCTATCATTACTGTCAGTCCTTTAATTTTTTGTTTCTGTCACTCTATGCTTTCCTTCTAGCCTTTGTTTTTTTTCCTTTCATTTGTTATGCCATTTCTTTTCTTTCTTCTTTCCTTCTATTATTTTTTTGCCATTTCTTCTATTCTTTCTGTCTTTCCTTCTCTTTGTTTCTGCCAATCTTTTTCTCCTTCCAGCTCTTTTTTTTCTCTGTCACCCAAGGGCTTGTATAAACCTGAAGCCGGCCCTGCTCAATGTTATTTAACGAAAGGGCGGCGCCAACACTTGAAGTGCCTAGGGCAGCATCTTTCAGTGCCTGAAGATATCACCAGCCTGACAATATTCCACCAGGAGGATGATGAATCTGTTTTATCTACTGAACTTATTTTAACCACATTTATGGACAAGGCCTCTCTGAAAAATGGATGAGAAATGCCACCGATTATAAAGCTAGGCTAATACTATCCATCCAGTGTTACAAAATTCTGCCCATCACAGGAAAAAAGCTCACTCAAGGGTCATGGACTGATGTGAATGGTTAATGCATTCTGTAAATCATTTTATAAAATGTGATACTAAACATTTATTTATCTGCCCTCTTAAAAAGATTCTGGATGTGAATCATTTAAAAGTGTTGAAAGGTCATCGTCTCATGTGGGTGAGCTGCCTATATAAAATGTATACTGTATATAATACACAATTATATAATTATATAATACACAATTATATATAGTGTAATATATATATATATATATATATATATATATATATATATATATATATTATCTACCTAAATACGAAAACCTTATTCGAGAGATCTAAACTTTTGATTTCAGTGTGTGAGCTCAACACACTTTTTCTACTTCACTTTCAGTGATTGAATGTCCTCAGAATAGTAAGAAACTCCTTACTGCTGCAGGAACCCTGTTCCCACTTCTTTGAGGTGGAGGCTAATTCATTACTAACGCCAGGTATCGGCAGATGAGGGTCTGTACAACGATGCTTAGAGCGACCACTAATAGACGATGTAAGAGGGTATCGGGCGCTGTAACAGAGCATCTTAGTCACTCTAGTAACCTGGCTGGCGTTGATGAATATGATGTCTGTTGGGCGCTGTAACACCAGTACAGCGCTGCAGGGAGCAAAATGTAGCACCAGTTCAGTGCGACCGACTCTCAACGACTCACACCATACTTCAAAAAATTACACTACACGCGTCTGCTCTCTAAATCTGGTCACTATAGCATAGAGCGCCAGACGCTGTGTGATTAAAGTCTGTTTTTGAACACATATACACCTGTAACAAAGCGAAACGTGACATTATTGTAACATTGTGACATTAACACTTTAGTGCCAGACCTGTAGCGACAATTCTGCATAAAAAGCAAAAAAATCCAAAAAGTTTTCAAAATGAATTTTTCTAGGCCAGGAGAGGTGACAAAATTATTTGAGAAAAAAAAACCCCTGTTTAAACAGAAGAAAAGGAACGTCAATTGAAATGTACGGGAGAGAGCGTCAGGTAGCGACAGGTAATAGCTGTTGCTCTGGAAGCTAGAGCGTTGGCGCTATATGCTGAGCCAGTGTAATGATGAATCGGACGCTACATGGCGCTGTTGGAGTTGCTCACCAGATTCGCTTTACAGACGCTGCCTGCCACCACGAGGCACTGCCTGCCGCTATCCCTTAATAAATAACCCCCATTGAATTATGATAGAGAAAGCAATCCCTGGGAGCCAGGTCTGTACTGTAGGTTACACAGTTAAGTCCCATGAAGCCCCTTTGCCTGCCAGAATCTTGTGATTTGTGAGACTTGTGAGCTGGTACATTGGCCTTGATTCACAACCTCCTTTTCCTTCACTTTTACATGTGTTTGTGTATTTTTGAGAGTTTTTGCTGCCATTATCGGGATTTTCGTGTCTTTTTTCATGTGTATGTGCGTTTACGTTAACACGAATAAGCATTTTCGATGATCGTATTTTTTGCGTAAATAATTTGCATTCTTGGGAATGTTACGTTATTGGTATGGGCTTGCGCATGATTCAGAGCCTTGATTGTTGATTCGAACACGGCCAATAAAATAAGGGTGTTTACGCCCAACTTACAGAGTGTATTTCCTGGTGAAAGTTTGCTGTTGTGGTGTGAGTTGCAGTGTGATGGAGGCGGATTACGTGGAGGAATATGAGCATCTGCAGCTATGCATTCTATGCATCTGTATGTCAGATTTCAGGTTGGATCACACACGTTTGGATATCGGTCGCACGCATGATGTTGAGCTATTCGAGCTCACCCAACTGAACCGTGTTTCCCTCGAGAAACTGTATGGATGTCTGCCATAATGGTGGGTGTCTGTAGGGACAGAAATTAAAGTATTTAGCTAGTGTTTAAAAAATGTCCTCATCTTGCTTCACATGCATCACCAGTTAGTGCACATTACACTTACCAGATCTAATTCTTAGTAATAGGACTCCTTGATAACGCCTGCCGCGAAGAACTGGCACCCGCACCTCCAACTGTTGTTTGTTATTGGGCAATCTGTGGAACTGTTTGTTGTGCTGGAATTACATGGTAACCTAAGGTTAACACACACACATACCTTGTGTTCATAAGCAATTTAAATACATTTATTTCCCCAAAAAAATCATCCTTGCTGGGTGTATTAAACCTAACACCAGTTCCTCTGTAGCAGTGAATTGGGGTTTTGCTTGGTATCCACCTCCTGTTTGCAATCTTAAACAATATAAAATCAATATAAATTAGAAGGTCATGCACAACATCAGCCTGCCCAACCCAAACAACCGTCTGTACCCAAGCAACTTGCGCTTATTAATCTTCTGACAAACGATATACTTCAAGTCAGAAAATTTCCTTTGCATTTGCTCCACATCTTTGCGCTCTGTGCCTGAGCAATTCACCTGCCTGGTGATCTGTTCCTAAATTCTCGGGTTTTGCTGGTCGCTTAGGATTTGTTCCCATACAATTCGTGGAAATGGTTGGCCACACCAGTAGCCAAAGCCATACATTGGGGCTCACTAAACTGCCCACTCAAACTTGGTTTTGGCCAACTGATGACCTATCTGCCTCATCCTGGGTAATTGGAAAAATAGGTGACATTTGAGGTTGACTTGCGAATGAAGATGAAATAGACCTTTCACTGGCTAATGAGTGGGCAGGACTTGCTTGGGGGCTGGGTGTGTTTGGTTGGATGGCCCAGGAAGATGCAGCCCTTGAGGCACACAGTGACACAGGGCTCTCTAAATTAGACTCTGCCAAGTTGGCTCGAGCAGGAGAGGGTGTTGTTGGGGGGCTATGGTGTGTTGGCCTACTCTTCCCCTTGGCCTTACTACACTTGCTCACTAATGATCTTGATGTATGAGTAAGGGGAGCATTATGGCTGGAGGAGGATTCCTTAGGCTTCAGGGTTGTGCCAATTTTTGATTGAGCTGCAGTCTGCCTCAAAGTATCTGTTTTTTGTCTATTTGAAGCTCTGGTAGCGTCACCATTCTTGCATGGCTGAGAAAGGCCTCTTCCACCAGTATTTTTAGAAGTGGTTTTGCTGGACCTGATAGCTGTCCTGCCACTGTGTTGCCTGGAAGTTGAAGGCACAGGCTTTTGCTGGCATATGCCACAGTGATCCTGCCATTCATGTTGTTTTTGGCTATTTTGGGTTCTTTTCTTCCCTGTCATATTGTTGTGTTAACAGACACATAGCTGTGTTGGCGGCTAACCTTTAAGTAGTTATCACTTTCTATGGCGTTAGTGCGTACGGCCGCGCGCACCCGCAAACCACTGGGGCACGCCACATAACCGATAGTAACTCCCCAAGGTGGCCCCCACGCTCTTCACCCGCGAGCAGCAGGAAACCATTATGCGCATGAGTGTTATTTGCAGGCGTTTATTTGCAGGTAAAATGCATGCATAGGCTTTCAGGCAGCACGGCCAAAACAAGTGGGCTAAAAATTTGGAATTAAACGCAGCTACAAGCGCTACACTAAAATGTACTATCCAAGGAAAGGTACAGCCATAAACAATGCATTAAATTGTTTGGGGGATAATAATAACCTGCTAGCTGTCACGGCCACTGCCACCTCCTTACCTGGCCTTCGCTCCCCCGCCGACTCCTCTCGGCGGGATACACGTCTGCTGCAGCCGGCGGCGGGTCGGCGTCGCTCCTGCCCGCCCGCCGCTCGGCTGTCACAAGCAGCTTCTCAGGCGGCTTCCGGCTCGGCGGCGTCGGGAGCGGTCGCGCCGCTCTCTGTGCGGCGCGCTCCCGGCGCGTGTCCGCGCACGCGCGTCTCAGGTCTTCCTATGCTCTCCGGCGGCGCTGCGCACAGCGCGCCCGCCGGAGGTGATTTAATTGGGCCAATGAGCCCTAGTTATTAAAGGGCATGTGCCCAAATACAGTCCGCCTCCCTACAGTGAATTGGGCCAATAAGCCCTTGCTATTTAAGGGCATGTGCCCTATAACACAGTCCGCCTCCCTATTCAAACTGGGAAATAAGCCCAGAGATCCCAGTTGCTCCAATCACTACACTCCTCCCCGCAGCCAATCCAGTCAGTCCCCATCTTATATAGTGTTCACCCTGCAGTCAGTCGTTGCCCGTTATAGCGTGCTACTGGGTGCGATTTGGATAGCTCTTCTCCTTGTGATTTTGCCTTGTTTTGACCATCCCTGATTGCCGCCTGGACCGACCTTGCTTGCCCTTTGACTACGATTCTGCCTGTTCCTTTGTACCGCGAACTTCTGACCTCCCGTTGTGACCCTTGGCTTGCCCCTGACCATTCTTCCGTCTAACCCTTCTGTACCGTGCCTCCTCGGATTGACCACCCGTGTATGACCCCTGTCCGTTTATCGCTACTCAGTCTAGTCCCTGGATTCATCTGCCTTCCCCTGCATAAATCAGCATCCTTTGTGCTAATAAGACCTGGGGGCAACCGTGTCCGGTGAGGCGTGTCTAGTGTCCCGGCAAACGGGGGCTTACTATAGGTGAAGAAAGCAGCGGAGATTGGGGGTTGCTGGTTTATTGGAAGGTGGGTGTCTCCGGGACCTGACATTATAACGGGCCACATAAGAAGAAATACCTTCTAGATGGAAGAACTGATACAACAGGTTCAAGCCATGGCCACTGCCATCAACCAGCTGGCCCAACGAGTGGCCACTCAAGAGAGTCGTCAGATGCCTGCGCCAGCGGATCCTAGTCCGGCCATCGAGCCCAAGATTCCTCTCCCGGAAAAATTTTTGGGGGATCGGGCGAAGTTTTCTAACTTCAAAAATTCTTGTCAGCTCCGCCTTCGACCCCACGCGTCTAGATCCGAAGCGCAACGTGTTGGCCTGGTCATTTCACTCCTCCAGGGCGACCCACAGACCTGGGCGTTTGGTTTAGCTCCGACTGATGAAGCCTTGCAGTCAGTCTCTTCATTTTTTTCGGCCATGGAACTACTCTATGCTGACCCAGATCGGGCTGCGACAGCGGATTCCAAATTACGGAACCTGAGACAGGCTAAACGTTCTGCTGAAGAATATTGCGCAGAATTTCGGCGATGGGCTATAGATTCGAAGTGGAATGATCCGGCCTTATGTAGCCAATTTAGGATTGGACTCTCTGACAACATCAAGGACACTTTGGTGAATTATCCTTTGCCAAAAAGCCTAGACGAATATATGCAGCTGGCTATCAGGGTGGATCGACGTCTCCGCGAGAGACGCCAGGAAAGAGGCAAGGACCAACCTTGGGGATCCTCACGTCAAGAGCCAAGTTTCAAGGGGGCAGCCGCTTCCTCTCCTTCCTTATCACCAGAGGAACCAATGCAGCTTGGGGTTACCCATCTCTCTCAGGCGGAGAAAGTTCGGCGCAGATCCCAAGGCCTCTGCCTCTATTGTGGTAATCCGGGTCATTTTGCCAAGACCTGCCCGAACAAGGCTCCGGTGGCGGGAAACTTCAACGCCTAGATCCTGCAGAGGGACTTCTTCTAGGCGGTCAGGTATCGTTCCCTCCTGATAATCGGGTACTCCTACCTGTTACACTCTCTTGGGGTCCTTCCCGGACTATTGCCTCCGCCTTCATTGATAGTGGAGCGGCTGGCAATTTCCTAGATAGATCCCTAGCCATCACTCTTGGGATTCCGTTTATTCCATTAGAAAATCCCCTTCGGGTCCTGGCGGTTAACAATAAGCCCATTGAGGGGGGGTTGGTCTCCTACAAGACCCCTTGGGTAAAATTAGTCGTAGGATCTGCCCACTCGGAAGACATAGAATTTCTGGTTATTGAAAGTCCCGTATCCCCTATTGTTTTAGGATTTCCCTGGTTAAAGGTCCATAACCCAGTGATAGATTGGAGGTCTGGGGATCTGGTGAAATGGAGTCCTTCATGCCAAAATCATTGTTTCTCCATATCCCTTAGAACCACACCTATTGTCCTTGATGGGTTACCTCTAGTCTATGCAGATTGGGCAGACGTATTTTCGGAAAAATCCGCCGACATTCTTCCACCCCATAGGGCCTACGACTGTCCTATTGAGTTACTCCCAGGTACTATGCCCCCTAGGGGGAAACTATATAATCTCACTAGATCTGAAGAGCGGGCTATGAAAGATTACATCACCGAAAACCTCCAGAAAGGTTTTATCCGTCCTTCCACCTCCCCTGCCGGTGCTGGATTCTTCTTCGTCGAGAAGAAGGACGCCGGCTTACGCCCCTGTATAGACTATCGAGGGTTAAATAAGATTACTGTAAAGAATAGGTATCCCCTACCATTAATCAATGACCTTTTTAATCAGGTCTCTGGGGCCCAGGTCTTCTCCAAGTTAGACCTTCGAGGGGCATATAACCTTATTCGCATACGGCAGGGGGATGAATGGAAAACGGCCTTCAATGTAAAAGATGGGCATTATGAATACTTAGTGATGCCATTCGGGTTATGTAATGCTCCTGCAGTGTTTCAAGATTTTGTCAATGACATATTTCGTGATTTTTTGGGTCAGTTTCTCGTGGTCTATTTGGATGACATACTGATTTTTTCCCGCTCCCTGGTGGAGCACCGTCAACATGTCAAAGCGGTGTTGCAGAGATTGCGGGAAAATCGTCTGTATGCTAAAATTTCCAAATGTGTTTTTGAAGTGTCTGAAATCCCGTTCCTAGGATTTATAATCTCCAAGCGGGGGTTGGTGATGGATCCTTCCAAGGTCTCTGCTATTCTTGAGTGGGAACAACCTAGAACCCTAAAGGCGCTTCAGAGATTTTTGGGATTTGCGAATTTTTATAGGCAATTCATAAAGGGTTTCTCGTCCATAGTGAGTCCTTTAACAGATCTCACTCGTAAGGGCGCTTTTGTTGAGGAGTGGCCTCCCTCAGCTAAAAACGCCTTTCATGTGTTAAAAGAGACTTTCACCTCCGCTCCCATTTTGATACATCCCGACACCCGGCTTCCATTTCTATTGGAGGTTGACGCCTCGGAACTGGGAGTAGGAGCTGTTCTTTCTCAGTATGCAGGCAATCCTGAGAAACTACATCCTTGTGCATTCTTCTCTCGGAAATTTTCACCCGCTGAACGCAATTACGATGTTGGGAATAGGGAACTATTGGGTATTAAACTGGCCTTTGAAGAATGGCGTCACTGGCTAGAAGGTTCCCTGCACCCTATCACTGTATATACTGATCACAAGAATCTAGAGTACTTAGAGTCCGCCAAGAGACTCAACTCCCGTCAGGCGCGCTGGGCACTCTTCTTTTCTCGATTCAATTTTATTATCACCTATAAGCCGGGGAAGAAGAATGCCAAAGCAGATGCCCTATCCCGTAATTTCGGGGATAGTAAGGATCAGAGCGGTCCTCCAGAGTCGATTTTGCCTTTAGGTTGTGTTGTGGCTACTCTTCTCCCTGACTTGTCTAGCTCGTTAATGCCATTTCAGGTTGATACTCCTCCTGGTAAACCCTCTGATTGTTTATTTGTCCCACCTCATTTGCGTCTGGCCGTTTTACAGGAACTACATGATGCCAAGTCTGCCGGTCACTTAGGCGTTCGGAAGACCTTGGCTATCGCCAAACGTCATGTCTGGTGGCCCACCATCCGACGCGATACTTCCGCCTTTGTCGAAGCATGTCCGGTATGTGCTCGGAGTAAGGCTACTCATGGGTCTCCTACAGGATTATTAGTTCCTTTAGAAATTCCTACTGAACCATGGTCGCACATATCCATGGATTTTATTGTTGATCTCCCTCCGTCACAAGGGAATTCTGTAATTTGGGTGGTGGTGGACCGCTTCAGTAAGATGGCACACTTTATTCCATTGATAAGACTTCCGTCGGCACCGGATTTAGTACAGTTATTCATTAAACATGTTTTTCGCCTCCATGGTCTACCGCAGAATATTGTTTCAGATCGAGGAGTTCAGTTTGTATCCCGTTTTTGGAAAGCTTTCTGCAATCGTTTAGGTATTAAAGTGTCGCTCTCTACCGCCTATCACCCTCAGTCTAACGGACAGACTGAACGGGTAAATCAATGTTTAGAACAATATCTACGCTGTTTCGTCTCCGATCGCCAGGAACAATGGGCGGAATTCATCGAATTTGCAGAATTCGCCTTTAACAATGCGCCGAGCGAATCTACTAGGTTTTCGCCTTTCTTTTGTAATTACGGTAGACATCCCAAGGCATCATCTTTTCCTGGTCCTTCCTCCAACTTGCCGGCCTTGGAGGAATGGCTACGAGAAAGGACAAAAGTGTGGTCTGAAATACAGACTAACTTAAAGAAAGCCTCTAGAACTTATAAAATTTTTGCGGACCGACATAGGTCGCTAGAACCACCATTTCAGGTGGGTGATTTGGTCTGGGTCTCTACTAGAAATATTGCCCTTCGGCAACCCTCGTCTAAGCTAGGGCCTAAATTTATCGGTCCGTTTCCAATTATTGATAAACTAAGCGACGTTACCTTTAAGGTCAAGTTACCTTCATCCATGAGAATTCCATTGTCCTTACATGTTTCTTTGTTAAAATCTGCCAAAAATATTCAGGTGTCGTCTCCTCCCCCGATCATAGTGGAAGATGAGCCTGAATATGAAATTAATAGAATACTCGACGCTCGGGTGCTTCAAAACTCTTTACAGTATTTAATAGATTGGAAGGGTTTTGGTCCTGAGGAAAGATGTTGGGTACCGGCCAAGGATGTCCATGCCAAAACCCTTATTAATAGGTTTCACCGGGAGAATCCGGATAAGCCTGGTTATTGTCCAGAGGCCCCTCGTGAAGGGGGGGGTAGTGTCACGGCCACTGCCACCTCCTTACCTGGCCTTCGCTTCCCCGCCGACTCCTCTCGGCGGGATACACGTCTGCTGCAGCCGGCGGCGGGTCGGCGTCGCTCCTGCCCGCCCGCTGCTCGGCTGTCACCAGCAGCTTCTCAGGCGGCTTCCGGCTCGGCGGCGCCGGGAGCGGTCGCGCCACTCTCTGTGCGGCGCGCTCCCGGCGCGTGTCCACGCACGCGCGCGCACGCGCGTCTCAGGTCTTCCTATGCTCTCCGGCGGCGCTGCGCACAGCGCGCCCGCTGGAGGTGATTTAATTGGGCCAATGAGCCCTAGTTATTAAAGGGCATGTGCCCAAATACAGTCCGCCTCCCTACAGTGAATTGGGCCAATAAGCCCTTGCTATTTAAGGGCATGTGCCCTATAACACAGTCCGCCTCCCTATTCAAACTGGGCAATCAGCCCAGAGATCCCAGTTGCTCCAATCACTACACTCCTCCCCGCAGCCAATCCAGTCAGTCCCCATCTTATATAGTGTTCACCCTGCAGTCAGTCGTTGCCCGTTATAGCATGCTACTGGGTGCGATTTGGATAGCTCTTCTCCTTGTGATTTTGCCTTGTTTTGACCATCCCTGATTGCCGCCTGGACCGACCTTGCTTGCCCTTTGACTACGATTCTGCCTGTTCCTTTGTACCGCGAACTTCTGACCTCCCGTTGTGACCCTTGGCTTGCCCCTGACCATTCTTCCGTCTAACCCTTCTGTACCGTGCCTCCTCGGATTGACCACCCGTGTATGACCCCTGTCCGTTTATCGCTACTCAGTCTAGTCCCTGGATTCATCTGCCTTCCCCTGCATAAATCAGCATCCTTTGTGCTAATAAGACCTGGGGGCAACCGTGTCCGGTGAGGCGTGTCTAGCGTCCCGGCAAACGGGGGCTTACTATAGGTGAAGAAAGCAGCGGAGATTGGGGGTTGCTGGTTTATTGGAAGGTGGGTGTCTCCGGGACCTGACACTAGCATAATTTATGTGATCTGTATGATGCTTTATTTAACCCTTTAAACGCCAGCCACGTAAATTTTACGTGGCTGCCTCTCCAACAGTTAAACGCCAGCCACGTGAAATTTACGTGCCTGACTTTCCCCACAAATAAAAAAAAAAGTAAAAATAAAAGACACTTACCTGACCCCTCGTTCGATCCGGTCGGGTCTCCTCTTCAGCCAGAGGGGCTCCGATCACCCATCGGGGCTCCTCTGGCTGCAGGGGAGGGCCCGGAACAGGGTGCCCCCCCGTTTCAGCAGCCGCCCGGTTTCCTGTAATAAAAAAAAAAAAAAAAAAAAAAAAAATAACAGTTACCTACCTTTGTCCCCGCCGGCTCCCGCAGGCTCTCCTCTTCACGGGGGGGGGGCTCCGATCCCCCCTCCCTGCTCTTCTGTCTTCTGGAGGGGGCATAACAGCCCTCCTCCCTCAGCAGCGTCTTCCGATGGCGGCCGCCATCTTGGATTCTGGCCCCGCCTCTTTGGGGCGGGGCCGGTGACGTCACCGCCGGGTGTCATCGGGGCAGCCGTCGGTTCAGCTGTCAGATGCCAGTGACGGCTGGGCAGGGAAGGAGGGAGGTAGGCGATCCTCCGATCCCCTGCCTCCCCCCTCCTCTGCCCAGCCGTCACTGACAGCAGATCGCCGCGGGACACAGAAGATGAAGATCGGAGGTGAGTAAAGTAAAAAAAAACCCCTTATACCAGTTCACAGGGCTCGGGGGTCTGGCAAGTCACCTGCGCTAGTGGGTGACTTGCCATTAACCCCTGGCCCCCCAAATTACCTGCCTCCCCAAAGCCCGGGGGGGGCAGAAGAGCCATGGCCCTAGGCTATGACGGCTTGTAGCCGCAGGGCCAGGGGCCACTAAAGCTGGCCCCTGCGCCCTGTTCTACAAGCCCCCATAGCTGGTCACAGGCTGGTTATGCTGGGTAGGGGGGACCTCACGCCATTTTTTGGGGGGATTTTTAAGGGTTTTAACCCTTAAAAATCCAAAAAAAAATGGGGTCCCCCTCCCTTCGAGGGGGTACCCTATGTCATTTTTTTTTTAATTAACCCTTTGTTACCTGTAGCCCAGTAGGTATAAAAGGCTTCCAGCAGCAGCAGGAGAGCAGAAGCCTAAGTGATCAGCGTGGGACACAGGGATGGATGGGAGGTAAGTATTAAAAAAAAATATTAAAAAACATTTATTTTTTTTAATAAAGATATTTTTTAAAAAGTGTGTCTGTGTGTTTTTTTTACTTTTAACCCTTTGTGAACTGGTAAGGGGTCCATGTGACCCCTATACCAGTTCACAGGGCTCGGGGTCTGGCAAGTCACCTGCGCTAGCGGGTGACTTGCCATTAACCCCTGGCCCCCCAAATTACCTGCCTCCCCAAAGCCCAGGGGGGGGCAGAAGAGCCGTGGCCCTAGGCTATGACGGCTTGTAGCCGCAGGGCCAGGGGCCACTAAAGCTGGCCCCTGCGCCCTGTTCTACAAGCCCCCATAGCTGGTCACAGGCTGGTTATGCTGGGTAGGGGGGACCTCACGCCATTTTTTTTTTTGGATTTTTAAGGGTTTTAACTAGAGATGAGCGAACTTTTGAAAAATTCGATTCGACTGATTCGCCGAATTTTCCGACAAAAATCGTTTCGACCCGAATAAATTCGCGACGAATCGCTATTAAAAACGGCTATTTCTGAGCCTCCTACAGCCTCAATAGGGTTGTAAACCATTCAGCCTTGCTGTAACACGCACAGGATGCGTGCTGGGTTTGTTAAATAATACTTTGAAGAAATATCACATGCAGATCAGAGGCATCGCTAATAGAATCGCAGAGCGGCACAATTGCAGAGAGTTGAAGTGGCATCACTATGAGGGGCAGAAGGAGCCCAAATATACACTGGAGTTGGCCTCAGGAGCCCAAAAATTGGATGAATCACACCCTGGAGTTGGCAGAAGTTGGCAGCAGCAGCAGGAGCCCAAATATACACTGGAGTTGGCTTCAGGAGCCCAAAAATTGGATGAATCACACCCTGGAGTTGGCAGAAGTTGGCAGCAGCAGGAGCAGGAGCCCAAATATACACTGGAGTTGGCCTCAGGAGCCCAAAAATTGGATGAATCACACCCTGGAGTTGGCAGAAGTTGGCAGCAGCAGCAGCAGGAGCCCAAATATACACTGGAGTTGGCCTCAGGAGCCCAAAAATTGGATGAATCACACCCTGGAGTTGGCAGAAGTTGGCAGCAGCAGCAGCAGGAGCCCAAATATACACTGGAGTTGGCCTCAGGAGCCCAAAAATTGGATGAATCACACCCTGGAGTTGGCAGAAGTTGGCAGCAGCAGCAGCAGGAGCCCAAATATACACTGGAGTTGGCTTCAGGAGCCCAAAAATTGGATGAATCACACCCTGGAGTTGGCAGGAGTTGACAGTAGTAGCAGCAGGAGCCCAAATATACACTGGAGTTGGCTTCAGGAGCCCAAAAATTGGATGAATCACACCCTGGAGTTGGCAGAAGTTGGCAGCAGCAGCAGCAGGAGCCCAAATATACACTGGAGTTGGCCTCAGGAGCCCAAAAATTGGATGAATCACACCCTGGAGTTGGCAGAAGTTGGCAGTAGTAGCAGCAGGAGCCCAAATATACACTGGAGTTGGCCTCAGGAGCCCAAAAATTGGATGAATCACACCCTGGAGTTGGCAGAAGTTGGCAGTAGTAGCAGCAGGAGCCCAAATATACACTGGAGTTGGCTTCAGGAGCCCAAAAATTGGATGAATCACACCCTGGAGTTGGCAGAAGTTGGCAGTAGCAGCAGCAGGAGCCCAAATATACACTGGAGTTGGCTTCAGGAGCCCAAAAATTGGATGAATCACACCCTGGAGTTGGCAGGAGTTGACAGTAGCAGCAGCAGGAGCCCAAATATACACTGGAGTTGGCCTCAGGAGCCCAAAAATTGGATGAATCACACCCTGGAGTTGGCAGGAGTTGACAGTAGCAGCAGCAGGAGCCCAAATATACACTGGAGTTGGCTTCAGGAGCCCAAAAATTGGATGAATCACACCCTGGAGTTGGCAGAAGTTGGCAGCAGCAGCAGCAGCAGGAGCCCAAATATACACTGGAGTTGGCTTCAGGAGCCCAAAAATTGGATGAATCACACCCTGGAGTTGGCAGGAGTTGACAGTAGCAGCAGCAGGAGCCCAAATATACACTGGAGTTGGCCTCAGGAGCCCAAAAATTGGATGAATCACACCCTGGAGTTGGCAGAAGTTGGCAGCAGCAGCAGCAGGAGCCCAAATATACACTGGAGTTGGCCTCAGGAGCCCAAAAATTGGATGAATCACACCCTGGAGTTGGCAGGAGTTGACAGTAGTAGCAGCAGGAGCCCAAATATACACTGGAGTTGGCTTCAGGAGCCCAAAAATTGGATGAATCACACCCTGGAGTTGGCAGAAGTTGGCAGCAGCAGCAGCAGGAGCCCAAATATACACTGGAGTTGGCTTCAGGAGCCCAAAAATTGGATGAATCACACCCTGGAGTTGGCAGGAGTTGACAGTAGTAGCAGCAGGAGCCCAAATATACACTGGAGTTGGCTTCAGGAGCCCAAAAATTGGATGAATCACACCCTGGAGTTGGCAGAAGTTGGCAGCAGCAGCAGCAGGAGCCCAAATATACACTGGAGTTGGCCTCAGGAGCCCAAAAATTGGATGAATCACACCCTGGAGTTGGCAGAAGTTGGCAGTAGTAGCAGCAGGAGCCCAAATATACACTGGAGTTGGCCTCAGGAGCCCAAAAATTGGATGAATCACACCCTGGAGTTGGCAGAAGTTGGCAGTAGTAGCAGCAGGAGCCCAAATATACACTGGAGTTGGCTTCAGGAGCCCAAAAATTGGATGAATCACACCCTGGAGTTGGCAGAAGTTGGCAGTAGCAGCAGCAGGAGCCCAAATATACACTGGAGTTGGCTTCAGGAGCCCAAAAATTGGATGAATCACACCCTGGAGTTGGCAGGAGTTGACAGTAGCAGCAGCAGGAGCCCAAATATACACTGGAGTTGGCCTCAGGAGCCCAAAAATTGGATGAATCACACCCTGGAGTTGGCAGGAGTTGACAGTAGCAGCAGCAGGAGCCCAAATATACACTGGAGTTGGCTTCAGGAGCCCAAAAATTGGATGAATCACACCCTGGAGTTGGCAGAAGTTGGCAGCAGCAGCAGCAGCAGGAGCCCAAATATACACTGGAGTTGGCTTCAGGAGCCCAAAAATTGGATGAATCACACCCTGGAGTTGGCAGGAGTTGACAGTAGCAGCAGCAGGAGCCCAAATATACACTGGAGTTGGCCTCAGGAGCCCAAAAATTGGATGAATCACACCCTGGAGTTGGCAGAAGTTGGCAGCAGCAGCAGCAGGAGCCCAAATATACACTGGAGTTGGCCTCAGGAGCCCAAAAATTGGATGAATCACACCCTGGAGTTGGCAGGAGTTGACAGTAGTAGCAGCAGGAGCCCAAATATACACTGGAGTTGGCTTCAGGAGCCCAAAAATTGGATGAATCACACCCTGGAGTTGGCAGAAGTTGGCAGCAGCAGCAGCAGGAGCCCAAATATACACTGGAGTTGGCTTCAGGAGCCCAAAAATTGGATGAATCACACCCTGGAGTTGGCAGAAGTTGGCAGCAGCAGCAGCAGGAGCCCAAATATACACTGGAGTTGGCTTCAGGAGCCCAAAAATTGGATGAATCACACCCTGGAGTTGGCAGAAGTTGGCAGCAGCAGCAGCAGGAGCCCAAATATTACTATAAAGAGACACTGGGGTTGGCTTCAGGAGCCCAAAAATTTGATGAATCACACCCTGGAGTTGGCAGCAGCAGGAGCCCAAATATTACTTTAAAGAGACACTGGGGTTGGCTTCAGGAGCCCAAAAATTGGATGAATCACACCCTGTGGAGAGTCATGTGGAGAAAAAGTAGCTTAGTTAGTAATATCTACATAAAATTATGAATAAACAAATGCAAAAGTATTGCCAAAGTGAAGTTTTGTTTGAGGGTGTGTTTCCACCTTTTAATTAAATCAGAAACAAGAAGGTATCATTGCCTCTGACTAATTAGCCCTCAAAAATTCTTGGAATTTTTAATCTGGAATCATGTCTGATCCGTCTTATCCGAAGAATATTAATAAAAAGTAAGAGTAACGGAAAGGATTTTTTATCAATACTTACTTGTGGTCCGATGCGGAGGAATGTCTGTAACTGGAGAGCAGCGCCTTAAATCTGTTTTGCACGATCCATCTTTCTTTAGTGTAGGTCTGGCCCCGTCATCAATCTACTGGAATACATCAGGCATTGTTGGGAGGAAAGCTTGGATGATCCAAGCGCCATTCATTTCCACGCAGGGCAGTCTCTGGAAAAAAAAAGTCTGTATAAACCAGGGTCTTTTTCATATAAAAACAAATGGTTATTCTTGCTTGTAAACCATATGTTCCACAGATTTACCAGTCATTGTGTCAGCCAATGAAGCAACTTTGTCTCGAAGTGCTGCAAAAGCAGTCCACTGCATCACAAGTGGCATCTGACACCCCCAGTCAACTGTCTGTCTGTTATGCTTTGGGTTCAGCTCCACTATCCATTGATGAAGATCTGATAATCATAAAATTCAGCAGCTACTGCCCAGCCAAGAAGTGGAGGAGACACTCGCCTCTTCTTCCAGTAGCCGGCAATTAGTGATGAGGAGAGTGTCGTGGGAGGAGGTGTTGCAAGCCGAGGTAGTGGAAGAGGGTCCCTGGAGTCTGCGGCGGTGGCGGCGGCAGCAGCAGCAGATTATCGCGGACTGTTGTTCGGAAAAATCAGCTACTCAGCGATGTGGCAGTGTTTCATGCAGCATCCTGGGGAGAAAAAGTAGGTTAGTTAGTGTATATACATAAAATTATGAATAGACAAATGCAATAGTATTGCCAAAGTGAAGTTTTGTTTGAGGGTGTGTTTCCACCTTGTAATTAAATCAGAAACAACTAGCTATCATTTGCCTCTGAATAATTAGCCCTCAAAAATTCTTGGAATTTTTAATCTTGATGTCTGAGGGATTTCTCCTCTCAGACAGCGTCACCATAAGTCCAGCCTGCTGCATTACACTTGGAAGAACATCTTGTTTGCGCTGCGACAAGGAAGCCAAAGTCATGCGTCCTCACATGGCACACGTGTTCAGTCTAGTTTTTAAGTCTTGCCCCCATCTGAAAGAACAACAGGAAAGAAAGTTAGCATGCACTTCTGGCACTCCTACACCACGAAGCACAACCCTATTGAGCCTCAGCGTCACAACGGTGTACCCCACCATAGTCTGATTTGCGATGTTTCCACCCGTTGGAATTCCACCCTCCATATGCAGGATCCACTATAGCAGTGGTCCCCAACCCTGTCCTCAAGGCCCACCAACAGGCCAGGTTTTGCAGATCTCCACAAAGATGCACAGGTGGAGTAATTAGTGCAGCTGCAGAGCAATAGAGCTGGCTATTTGGAGATCCAAAAAACATGACTTGTTGGTGGGCCTTGAGGACAGGGTTGAGGACCACTGCACTATAGGAACAGAGAAAAGCCATCACGGATTTCTGGATGATCCAAACGGATAGGGGGACACCTGTGTAAATTCAATGTAAACCATTGGCAGCTCATACGTGACACCGACCGTTTGCTCAGGCCCTTTGAGGAAGCTACGTTATTAGTCAGTTGCCAGGACTATGAGATGAACGATGAGATTCCACTGCTTCATGTACTACAACACATGTTGGAAACCATGGCTGGTCAGGGCACTGGAGACATGGCACATACATTTCACAGCCACATGAAGCCTGTGGGGGCTGAAGTGGAGGAGGAGGAGGGGGTGGGGCAAAGCAAACCACAGTTTAGGTTTCACAAAATGACCATTTTATCTAGTCATCTGACAGAAGAGGAGGAGCAGGAGCAGCCACAGGAGCTAGAGGGTTGTGAGTAAGGTGAGACAGAGGACCCAGACACACCGTGGCAGTTTACAGTGGAGATGGAGACAGGTAGTCCCTCCGAGTCATTTGCACAAATGGCACGATGCATGCTCACATGCTTGCGTACTAGTGAGCGCAGAATTGTCTCCATTTGTCAGCGGGAAGACTTCTGGCTCTCCAACTTATTGGACCCTCGCTTCCGGCACAAAATGGGGGCATTTTTTACGCCCACTGAGAGGGAGGACAAACTGACCTACTACAGAGACATCCCACGTAGTCAGTTGGGCGATGTCTATCTGCGCCATGGCCCATACTCCCGCAGGTCTGACTCGGGGGGACCTCTGCGATCACCTTCCACTGCCATGGCTGCTGGGGGGGTGGAAGGAGCAGCAGCAGCAGCTCCATCAGCAGCAGCCTCAGTCTTCAGTCGCTAGTGAGTAGCTTTCTACACCCGCATAGTGAGTCTACTCATGAGCAGCAGGAAGACCTGGAGCTGGACCTCAAACAGCAGGTCATGTCATACCTTGACATGACCATGCCAACACACCTTCAAGATCCACTGGATTTGCTGGGAAGCCAAACTTGACTTGTGCCCGCAACTAGCAGAGTTTGCCCTGGAAAAGCTGTACTGGCCGGACAGTAGTTGATTTAGATGGCAACTGGGCTGCTCTATATAACGAAGCAAAATGGCAAATTTACCTCACTATATGAGCTATTGCCCCTCAGATTTACACAGGGGCTGCTCTATATTATGCTGCAAAGTGGCAAATTTACCTCACAATATAAGCTATTGCCCCTCAGATTTACACAGGGGCTGCTCTATATTATGCTGCAAAATGGCAAATTTACCTCACAATATAAGCTATTGCCCCTCAGATTTACACAGGGCCTGCTCTATATAACGAAGCAAAATGGCAAATTTACCTCACTATATAAGCTATTGCCCCTCAGATTTACACAGGGGCTGCTCTATATTATGCTGCAAAATGGCAAATTAACCTCACAATATAAGCTATTGCAGCTCTATATAAATAAAAATAAATAAATAAAAAAAGGGCCTGTAGAAGCTTATTTAGTATAACAGATAGGGTGACATGTGCTGGTTTGGGATGCCCATATGGGCTAGTGTTTTGGCAGCAGTACAAAAACCAATGCAAAATGCAATAGCTTAATAAAGCTGATGCTGATCAACGCTTATTTAGTATAACAGATGGGGTGCAACATGCAGGTTTGGGATGCCCTGCGGCCTGGTGTATTTAAAGCAGACCAAAACCAATTCAAAATGCAATAACTTAATAAAGCTGAGGCTGTAGATGCTTATTTAGTATAAACAGGTAGGGTGCAAGGTGCAGCTTTGGGGTGCCCTGCGGCCTGGTTAAATGAAAGCAGTCAAAAAGGAAGTGCAAACTGAAGTAGCTTAATGAAGCTGATGCTGATCAACGCTTATGTTGTATACCAGATAGGGTGCAAGGTGCAGCTTTGGGGTGCCCTGTGGCCTGGTTTATTAAAATCAGTCAAAAACAAGTGCAAACTGAAGTAGCCTGATCAACGCTTATGTTGTATAACAGATAGGTTTAAAATAGCATGTGCCTTGGGATGCCCGTGTGGCCTGTTATATTTCAAGCTGAACAAAAAGTAACAATAATCCAAGTATGAGACATCATTTTGACCTTCTTCACAGCGCCATACTTTGAAAAAAAAAAATTAATTTCATGCCGATCAATCCAAAGGTCAATGCCCCTAACAAAAATAGTGTTCGGCATAAGTTTTCCTTCTGGAAGGACGTAACCTTTAGTTTACATGGTTGGGGTAGGTTATCTTACAAATTGGGATACCACAGGCAGCAGTGTCATTGAAAGAGACAGATTGTAATGCAGGCCATACGCAAGCAGAGAAACTCAGGCTGCAACAGGCCTATTTAGTTTACATGGTTGGGGTAGGTTATCTTACAAATTGGGATACCCCACTGTATATGAAACCGAATATAAATGCACACCCAAAAGTGGACACTCAGCCTCCAAGAGGCCTGCTTAGTTTAAATAAGAGAGCTGCTTAGTATGGTAGGTAGGTTATGTTATGTTACAGAATGGGATGCCCCAAGCAGACTTGAGATCAGTATATATGCACACAGCAGCAGTGTGTTAGCAGGCTCATACAGGCCAAATTTCTTTAAATAACTGTGCAGCTTACAGTTAATGCAGAGGCTAATGGTATGTTACAGAATGGGATGCCCCAAGCTGACTTGAGATCAGTATATATGCACACAGCAGCAGTGTGTTAGCAGGCTCATACAGGCCAAATTTCTTTAAATAAATGTGCAGCTTACAGTAAATGCAGAGGCTAATGGTATGTTACAGAATGGGATGCCCCAAAGCAGACTTGAGATCAGTATATATGCACACAGCAGCAGTGTGTTAGCAGGCTCATACAGGCCAAATTTCTTTAAATAAATGTGCAGCTTACAGTAAATGCAGAGGCTAATGGTATGTTACAGAATGGGATGCCCCAAAGCAGACTTGAGATCAGTATATATGCACACAGCAGCAGTGTGTTAGCAGGCTCATACAGGCCAAATTTCTTTAAATAAATGTGCAGCTTACAGTAAATGCAGAGGCTAATGGTATGTTACAGAATGGGATGCCCCAAAGCAGACTTGAGATCAGTATATATGCACACAGCAGCAGTGTGTTAGCAGGCTCATACAGGCCAAATTTCTTTAAATAACTGTGCAGCTTACAGTTAATGCAGAGGCTAATGGTATGTTACAGAATGGGATGCCCCAAGCAGACTTGAGATCAGTATATATGCACACAGCAGCAGTGTGTTAGCAGGCTCATACAGGCCAAATTTCTTTAAATAACTGTGCAGCTTACAGTTAATGCAGAGGCTAATGGTATGTTACAGAATGGGATGCCCCAAGCAGACTTGAGATCAGTATATATGCACACAGCAGCAGTGTGTTAGCAGGCTCATACAGGCCAAATTTCTTTAAATAACTGTGCAGCTTACAGTTAATGCAGAGGCTAATGGTATGTTACAGAATGGGATGCCCCAAAGCAGACTTGAGATCAGTATATATGCACACAGCAGCAGTGTGTTAGCAGGCTCATACAGGCCAAATTTCTTTAAATAACTGTGCAGCTTACAGTTAATGCAGAGGCTAATGGTATGTTACAGAATGGGATGCCCCAAAGCAGACTTGAGATCAGTATATATGCACACAGCAGCAGTGTGTTAGCAGGCTCATACAGGCCAAATTTCTTTAAATAACTGTGCAGCTTACAGTTAATGCAGAGGCTAATGGTATGTTACAGAATGGGATGCCCCAAGCAGACTTGAGATCAGTATATATGCACACAGCAGCAGTGTGTTAGCAGGCTCATACAGGCCAAATTTCTTTAAATAACTGTGCAGCTTACAGTTAATGCAGAGGCTAATGGTATGTTACAGAATGGGATGCCCCAAGCAGACTTGAGATCAGTATATATGCACACAGCAGCAGTGTGTTAGCAGGCTCATACAGGCCAAATTTCTTTAAATAACTGTGCAGCTTACAGTTAATGCAGAGGCTAATGGTATGTTACAGAATGGGATGCCCCAAAGCAGACTTGAGATCAGTATATATGCACACAGCAGCAGTGTGTTAGCAGGCTCATACAGGCCAAATTTCTTTAAATAACTGTGCAGCTTACAGTTAATGCAGAGGCTAATGGTATGTTACAGAATGGGATGCCCCAAAGCAGACTTGAGATCAGTATATATGCACACAGCAGCAGTGTGTTAGCAGGCTCATACAGGCCAAATTTCTTTAAATAACTGTGCAGCTTACAGTTAATGCAGAGGCTAATGGTATGTTACAGAATGGGATGCCCCAAGCAGACTTGAGATCAGTATATATGCACACAGCAGCAGTGTGTTAGCAGGCTCATACAGGCCAAATTTCTTTAAATAACTGTGCAGCTTACAGTTAATGCAGAGGCTAATGGTATGTTACAGAATGGGATGCCCCAAGCAGACTTGAGATCAGTATATATGCACACAGCAGCAGTGTGTTAGCAGGCTCATACAGGCCAAATTTCTTTAAATAACTGTGCAGCTTACAGTTAATGCAGAGGCTAATGGTATGTTACAGAATGGGATGCCCCAAAGCAGACTTGAGATCAGTATATATGCACACAGCAGCAGTGTGTTAGCAGGCTCATACAGGCCAAATTTCTTTAAATAACTGTGCAGCTTACAGTTAATGCAGAGGCTAATGGTATGTTACAGAATGGGATGCCCCAAAGCAGACTTGAGATCAGTATATATGCACACAGCAGCAGTGTGTTAGCAGGCTCATACAGGCCAAATTTCTTTAAATAAATGTGCAGCTTACAGTTAATGCAGAGGCTAATGGTATGTTACAGAATGGGATGCCCCAAAGCAGACTTGAGATCAGTATATATGCACACAGCAGCAGTGTGTTAGCAGGCTCATACAGGCCAAATTTCTTTAAATAACTGTGCAGCTTACAGTTAATGCAGAGGCTAATGGTATGTTACAGAATGGGATGTCCCAAAAACCAGAGAGCACCTGGCAGGCAGCAGTAAGACTATGCACAGCAAAAGTGTCTTTATCATGCCTAATTTCAATTAGAATAGGTGCAAATGGTTAGGTTCTTAAATAGAGGCTGGTGTAGTCACAGAATGGGATGCCCTAAAAACCAGCAGTAAGTACACCTGGCAGGGACAAGTTGTGCTATGCCCAGCAAAAGTGTCTTTATCAGGCCTAATTTCAAATATGATAAGAGCAAATGCTTATATGGTCTTAAACAGAGGCTGCTTTAGTCACAGAATGGGATGCCCCGGGCAGGAATCGAGCTGGCAGGGTCCAGTAGGCCTTTGGCCAGCAAAAGTGTCTTTATCAGGCCTGATTTCTATGAGAATAAGTGCAAATGTTTATTATGCTATTAAATAGAGGCTGCTTTAGTCACAGAATGGGATGCCAGTGCCACAAAAACCAGAGAGCATGCACAGCAAAAGTGTCTTTATCAGGCCTGATTTCTATGAGAATAAGTGCAAATGTTTATTATGCTATTAAATAGAGGCTGCTTTAGTCACAGAATGGGATGCCATTGCCACAAAAACCAGAGAGCATGCACAGCAAAAGTGTCTTTATCAGGCCTGATTTCTATGAGAATAAGTGCAAATGTTTATTGTGCTATTAAATAGAGGCTGCTTTAGTCACAGAATGGGATGCCAGTGCCACAAAAACCAGAGAGCATGCACAGCAAAAGTGTCTTTATCAGGCCTGATTTCTATGAGAATAAGTGCAAATGTTTATTATGCTATTAAATAGAGGCTGCTTTAGTCACAGAATGGGATGCCAGTGCCACAAAAACCAGAGAGCATGCACAGCAAAAGTGTCTTTATCAGGCCTGATTTCTATGAGAATAAGTGCAAATGTTTATTATGCTATTAAATAGAGGCTGCTTTAGTCACAGAATGGGATGCCAGTGCCACAAAAACCAGAGAGCATGCACAGCAAAAGTGTCTTTATCAGGCCTGATTTCTATGAGAATAAGTGCAAATGTTTATTATGCTATTAAATAGAGGCTGCTTTAGTCACAGAATGGGATGCCAGTGCCACAAAAACCAGAGAGCATGCACAGCAAAAGTGTCTTTATCAGGCCTGATTTCTATGAGAATAAGTGCAAATGTTTATTATGCTATTAAATAGAGGCTGCTTTAGTCACAGAATGGGATGCCAGTGCCACAAAAACCAGAGAGCATGCACAGCAAAAGTGTCTTTATCAGGCCTGATTTCTATGAGAATAAGTGCAAATGTTTATTATGCTATTAAATAGAGGCTGCTTTAGTCACAGAATGGGATGCCAGTGCCACAAAAACCAGAGAGCATGCACAGCAAAAGTGTCTTTATCAGGCCTGATTTCTATGAGAATAAGTGCAAATGTTTATTATGCTATTAAATAGAGGCTGCTTTAGTCACAGAATGGGATGCCAGTGCCACAAAAACCAGAGAGCATGCACAGCAAAAGTGTCTTTATCAGGCCTGATTTCTATGAGAATAAGTGCAAATGTTTATTATGCTATTAAATAGAGGCTGCTTTAGTCACAGAATGGGATGCCAGTGCCACAAAAACCAGAGAGCATGCACAGCAAAAGTGTCTTTATCAGGCCTGATTTCTATGAGAATAAGTGCAAATGTTTATTATGCTATTAAATAGAGGCTGCTTTAGTCACAGAATGGGATGCCAGTGCCACAAAAACCAGAGAGCATGCACAGCAAAAGTGTCTTTATCAGGCCTGATTTCTATGAGAATAAGTGCAAATGTTTATTGTGCTATTAAATAGAGGCTGCTTTAGTCACAGAATGGGATGCCAGTGCCACAAAAACCAGAGAGCATGCACAGCAAAAGTGTCTTTATCAGGCCTGATTTCTATGAGAATAAGTGCAAATGTTTATTATGCTATTAAATAGAGGCTGCTTTAGTCACAGAATGGGATGCCAGTGCCACAAAAACCAGAGAGCATGCACAGCAAAAGTGTCTTTATCAGGCCTGATTTCTATGAGAATAAGTGCAAATGTTTATTGTGCTATTAAATAGAGGCTGCTTTAGTCACAGAATGGGATTCCAGTGCCACAAAAACCAGAGAGCATGCACAGCAAAAGTGTCTTTATCAGGCCTGATTTCTATGAGAATAAGTGCAAATGTTTATTGTGCTATTAAATAGAGGCTGCTTTAGTCACAGAATGGGATGCCAGTGCCACAAAAACCAGAGAGCATGCACAGCAAAAGTGTCTTTATCAGGCCTGATTTCTATGAGAATAAGTGCAAATGTTTATTATGCTATTAAATAGAGGCTGCTTTAGTCACAGAATGGGATGCCAGTGCCACAAAAACCAGAGAGCATGCACAGCAAAAGTGTCTTTATCAGGCCTGATTTCTATGAGAATAAGTGCAAATGTTTATTGTGCTATTAAATAGAGGCTGCTTTAGTCACAGAATGGGATGCCAGTGCCACAAAAACCAGAGAGCATGCACAGCAAAAGTGTCTTTATCAGGCCTGATTTCTATGAGAATAAGTGCAAATGTTTATTGTGCTATTAAATAGAGGCTGCTTTAGTCACAGAATGGGATGCCAGTGCCACAAAAACCAGAGAGCATGCACAGCAAAAGTGTCTTTATCAGGCCTGATTTCTATGAGAATAAGTGCAAATGTTTATTGTGCTATTAAATAGAGGCTGCTTTAGTCACAGAATGGGATGCCAGTGCCACAAAAACCAGAGAGCATGCACAGCAAAAGTGTCTTTATCAGGCCTGATTTCTATGAGAATAAGTGCAAATGTTTATTATGCTATTAAATAGAGGCTGCTTTAGTCACAGAATGGGATGCCAGTGCCACAAAAACCAGAGAGCATGCACAGCAAAAGTGTCTTTATCAGGCCTGATTTCTATGAGAATAAGTGCAAATGTTTATTATGCTATTAAATAGAGGCTGATTTAGTCACAGAATGGGATGCCAGTGCCACAAAAACCAGAGAGCATGCACAGCAAAAGTGTCTTTATCAGGCCTGATTTCTATGAGAATAAGTGCAAATGTTTATTGTGCTATTAAATAGAGGCTGCTTTAGTCACAGAATGGGATGCCAGTGCCACAAAAACCAGAGAGCATGCACAGCAAAAGTGTCTTTATCAGGCCTGATTTCTATGAGAATAAGTGCAAATGTTTATTATGCTATTAAATAGAGGCTGCTTTAGTCACAGAATGGGATGCCAGTGCCACAAAAACCAGAGAGCATGCACAGCAAAAGTGTCTTTATCAGGCCTGATTTCTATGAGAATAAGTGCAAATGTTTATTATGCTATTAAATAGAGGCTGCTTTAGTCACAGAATGGGATGCCAGTGCCACAAAAACCAGAGAGCATGCACAGCAAAAGTGTCTTTATCAGGCCTGATTTCTATGAGAATAAGTGCAAATGTTTATTATGCTATTAAATAGAGGCTGCTTTAGTCACAGAATGGGATGCCAGTGCCACAAAAACCAGAGAGCATGCACAGCAAAAGTGTCTTTATCAGGCCTGATTTCTATGAGAATAAGTGCAAATGTTTATTATGCTATTAAATAGAGGCTGCTTTAGTCACAGAATGGGATGCCAGTGCCACAAAAACCAGAGAGCATGCACAGCAAAAGTGTCTTTATCAGGCCTGATTTCTATGAGAATAAGTGCAAATGTTTATTGTGCTATTAAATAGAGGCTGCTTTAGTCACAGAATGGGATGCCAGTGCCACAAAAACCAGAGAGCATGCACAGCAAAAGTGTCTTTATCAGGCCTGATTTCTATGAGAATAAGTGCAAATGTTTATTATGCTATTAAATAGAGGCTGCTTTAGTCACAGAATGGGATGCCAGTGCCACAAAAACCAGAGAGCATGCACAGCAAAAGTGTCTTTATCAGGCCTGATTTCTATGAGAATAAGTGCAAATGTTTATTATGCTATTAAATAGAGGCTGCTTTAGTCACAGAATGGGATGCCAGTGCCACAAAAACCAGAGAGCATGCACAGCAAAAGTGTCTTTATCAGGCCTGATTTCTATGAGAATAAGTGCAAATGTTTATTATGCTATTAAATAGAGGCTGCTTTAGTCACAGAATGGGATGCCTCACAGCAGACTTAAGATCAGTTCAGTATATATGCACAGTTAGTTACTATAAGCAGCCTGAAAACGCTAACAAAGGCTGGATGAAAAAAAAAAATCTCCCTGTCAGCCAGCTCCGTTTTTCCTACCTTTCCCTGGCTTTCTGTCTGTCTCCTGTCTGTCTCCTGCCTGTCTCCTGCCTGTCTCCAGCCTGTCCCTGTCTGTCCCTGTCTCCAGCCTGTCTAACTGCCTCAGCTACACAGCGTTCTGTCTGTCTGTCACGAATGCAATAGAGAAATGAGGAAAAGCAAGATGGCCGCCGTTAAATACCGCTGTGTGACGTCACCGGGCTTGCTGGCTGCTGATAGGCTGCATGTGACTGCCCCAGCTTGCACTGGCGCGGGATACATGTCCAGACATGTCCCGCCCGCCATCTTAGAATGCCTGTAATGTAAATGAATGGATGTTAAAGGAAAACTTCGAGTGATCGAATCGCGGGGAAATTCGGATTCGATCCGAATCGAATTTTTCCTGAAATTCGGATCGAATCCGGGTTCGTCCGTATCGATTCGCTCATCCCTAGTTTTAACCCTTAAAAATCCCAAAAATAAAATGGGGTCCCCCTCCCTTTGAGGGGGGACCCTATGTCATTTTTTTTTAATTAACCCTTTGTTACCTGTAACCCAGCAGGAGAGCAGAAGCCTAAGTGATCAGCGTGGGACACAGGGATGGATGGGAGGTAAATAATTAAAAAAATATTTTTTTTAATAAAGTTTTTTTTAAAGTGTGTGTGTGTTTTTTTTTTTTTTTACTTTTAACCCTTTGTGAACTGGTAAGGGGTCCATGTGACCCCTATACCAGTTCACAGGGCTCGGGGGTCTGGCAAGTCACCTGTGGCTAGTGGGTGACTTGCCATTAACCCAGAGACCCCCCATTACCTGCCTCCCAAAAAAACCTTAAAATTCCCCCAAGAAATGGTGCCCCCCCCCCGTAAAGGGGGATCCCACACCAATTTTTTTTTATTTAACCCTTTATTATGTGGATAGTAGTTGTATTTTATTTGTAAATGTTATAAAGTGCTCTTTTCAGTTTATGGGATCACCTGGACAGGAACGGGGGGCTACCGATACATATGTGGTATCATTGTAATCGGGAGAAATGGGGCTTTCACATGCAATATGGCTTTCTTTAATAAAATAAATGTTTTTGTTTAAAATAAAGGAGACAATTTAAAAAATATATATTTTTTTATTTTTTTATTTATTTATTTATTTGAAAATATTTAAAAAAGTAGAAAAAATACAAACAAGACATTTCATGTTAAAGCCTAAACTCTGCCTCAAAAAGAAAATATGCCATTTTCTTGGAAATTCCTGCAAAAATCACAGTTAAACATCACGCAAAATGGTGAAAAATATCCTGTCAGGAGAGGGTGACAAAATCTCAAGTAGACTGGCAGTCAAAAGGTTACAGGTACCTATGCATGTTGGGTATTGTTCTACTCGGGGGACCTTGCGCTTTCAGATTTAGCTTGTTTTTTCGTATTTGCATATTGATATTTTAGGAAAATGTGTTTTTTATTCTGCTTTTTTATACATTTTTTTGTGAAATCCTGTGCAACCTATGAATTCTTCAAGATATTACTTCCAGAAAGATGAGCCCACTACAACAAGCTGGGTACGCTTAGAAAGCTTAACATGTGTACTTTCAGGGAATATATGGTTTATGGGGGATATTCCAAATGTAAAGGGTTGGTTTGGTAGAAAAAGCACAAGGTGCGCACTTTGTCTGCAGAGCTGAATATCTGAAGTAAAATTACCGTTATGCGCATGCTTTACTTTGGTGTGTTTGGCAACTCTTTCCTTGACAGAACCTATGCATGTTTGGTATCATTCTGTTTGGGGGATGTTGCTTTTTCCGATTTTTGGTTTTTTTCTGGTTTGCATATAGGTTTTTTTAGGAAAATGTTTTTGATTCTGCTTTTTTATTCATTTTTAGGGAAACCCTGTGCAACCAAAGAATACATTGAGGGATTACTTCCAGAAAACTGCACCCATGTCAACAAGCCTGGTACGCCTAGAAAGCATGAGGTGTGTACTTCTAGGGAATATATAGTTTGTGGGGGGTATTTCAAATGTAAAGGGTTGTTTTTCTTGAAAAACTGCAAGGTGCGCATATTGCATAGCACAGTTGTATTTTATCTGAAAATCTCCTAAAGCGTTGTTTCAGTTTGGGGGAGTCTCCTGGGCAGGAAAGGGTATCTACCTATACATATGTGGTACCGCTGTAACCGGGAGAAATTGGGGTTTCACACGCAATAAGATTTTATTGACAAACTTACATTTTTTATTACAAAAAAACACTACAAATTGTAAAAAATAGTTTTTTTTTATTTTTTTGCACAATTTTCACCCAAAAATATTGAGAATACACTTAGAAAATGACAAACAAGACATTTTATGTTAAAGCCCAGGCTCCGCTGAAAAAAACAATATATCACTTTCCTGGGAAATCCCTGGAAATCCCTTCAAAAATCACAGTTGAACATGGGGAGCGCAAAATAGTGCAAAATGGTCTGGCAACAAAGGGTGACAAAATCTCAAGGTAGGCTGGCGGTTAAAGGGTTAAAGGAGCACTATCGCGAAAATGTGTAATATTACAAATCCATATAAACATGTTGGCTAACGAGAGGAGGGGTCACTCATACACCCGAACTGAATAAAACTCCCACCAAGTTTGTGTTTTTTATCTCCTGGTAGGAATAAAATCCAGGAGTGACAGGTTTAGTCTATGAGGGGTGACAGAGCCTGTCACCCCAGATGTCCTCTTCCTTCCATCAAAATAAAAACAACATGCCTGGCTAGATATTTCTTGATGCCGGGTGTATAAGTGACCCCTCCTCTCGACATCCATCATATTTATATAGATTTTTATGATTGGCTCATTTTTATTTTAGTGCTCCTTTAATAACATCTGTTTTTCTTCCACCTTTTAGATGATGATGACCAATCGCTAAGATTTCCTGCCTAACAGCTTTGCCAAACGGTCATTGGCCCTGGATATCGTTGCTGCGCTGGAGGAGGAATCTGACACCACCTTCACGTTCACCCAGATCATCCAGCACTGGTCGGAACTTAAACGGAGGAAGAAGCCCCGGGTGAAGAGATTTTTCAGGAAGCTATTTCCAAGTAAGTTACTTACCATTACATCTTAGGAATACACTGACCTTAGGCAGGCCTGTGTTTATGAATGCTATTCTCTTCTAGTGAGCGAGTATCCCTACAGAATTAGGGCCACCCGGAGGCGAGGAGTCCGGCTAAGGCTGGATCGATCTGGGAGATGGGAAGGTGGTGGCCATTGGCAGTGCCTCAACCTCCTCTGCAAGCCCACAAGGACAACCCCTGGACCAACCTGCAGAGGAGGAGCAACAGCTGTTGGGCAGGGAATCGGAAGATAAGGAGGAACAGCGGTACTCAGGTATGATTTTCACACAGAAGCAGACGCAGGTACATGCACTGTAAACACACACTCATTTCTTACATCTATACTTTTAGATGCTGAGGTCGCGGGTGAGGAGCTACCACAGGACAGCCCTGAAAAACAATCTGAGGAGCAAGGAGAAGGTATGTGATGTCACACACACAATCTAAATTAAATTTCTTAATTAACAAATATGAAATTAAAAACAACAATATTTTTGCTTTCTCTACAGACTCAAACCAAGAGGAGTGGCAGGCCCCAGTGAGGAGGGGGGTCCCCCAGCAACAGCTCGCCAACCAGCCTAGTAAGTTTGTAGACAACTTAGTTAATTTAAGTTAACATGCCTACCTCAACAGGTATTCACAATGCATAGGCTAAAAAATAATCTTATTATTCTTTTAACAGGCCTCACGCAGGATGCACAGCAGCGGCTGCAACATTTAACTGCTGCTGCTCACAGGCTGGTGGGAGAAATCGAGGAGCTGGCAGCTTCGATGGGGACCACGAATGAATAAAAAACTGGGAGCCTGACACTTATTGTATATAGTTAATTTAAAAAATGTTATTACATTTTAACAAAAAAAAATTTATTTACAGAAATAAGAAAATAAATATTAAAAATAAAACACATTTAATACATTTTATAAACCATAACAATTTTAATTATGTCTATCATTTATTGTTAATAACAATCTAATTAATGTGTTTACAAATACACTTATGCACATAATTTCGAGAGAACCCACAAGGAATTAAAAATATATAAAGACTAAAGGAATTTAAGGTAAGCATGAAAAGATTGGAACATAAGAAAAAATACAGTGACACAGGAGTTAAGGTAAGTATGAGAAGATTGGGACATAGGAAAATATACAGTGACAAGGGAGTTAAGGTAAGCATGAAAAGATTGGGACCTAGGAAAAAATACATTGACAAGGAAGTTAAGTTAAGCATGAAAAAATTTGGACATAAGAAAAAATACAGTGACAAGGGAGTTAAGTTAAGCATGAAAAGATTGGGACATAGGAAAAAATGCAGTGACAAGGGAGTTTAGGTAAGCATGAAAAGATTTTGACATAGGAAAAAATGCAGTGACAAGGGAGTTTAGGTAAGCATGAAAAGATTGGGACATAGGAAAAAATGCAGTGACAAGGGAGTTAAGGTAAGCATGAAAAGAATGGGACATAGGAGAAAATACAGTGACAAAAGAGTTAAGGTAAGCATGGCAGCAGAAGTGAGTGATGGAATAGTTGAAACCGGGGACATGAATCAGTTAATTAGCTGTGCGCATGCGTACATGCGTGCAGACATAGCAGCTTCAACATCAATATTATGTTAATACGTATATTCTGAGAAACACGCAAGTTGAATATCGTGGGACACTAAAATTCTACATCGGAAGGTACATTGAAAAACGCTCAAAAACGGTTGTAGACGAGGATTACAAATCAACGGAAACCTTGTCCTCTCGCATACGCTGCAAGAGCCGTACACAGCCATTTACGATGGCATAGGCAGCTACGAAAAGTAAACGGAACGCTCCAGATGGAGGCTCTGCATCATGCGTATGCACGTAGACATGCGGAAAATATGTGAAAATTACACATTTAGAGACAAAAACTAGATGGTTTTGAGAAGGCTATAAATCAACCCTATTGTCCTGAAGCAATAAGACATACACCGACAATTTTCCAGAGTTTCTCTTTGAATTCTCTCTTTCCTCTTTCTCTTTGAATTCTAGTAGGATAACACCTAATATATCCCATAAACCATTGCCATTACCATTTTACCTGACTGCTGCACACAAACTTACTTTGCATGGACTTTTGTTTGGTCATAAGATCATGGTGCTGGACCCATGCTCCATCACTCATAATAAAAAATAAATAAAGAGTAAAATATTTTCTCTAAGCATATCTAAATTGCTGACGATATTTTTTTGGCACTTATTGATTGGCCCAAAATGTATTTGGTAGTGAGGTGCATCATGACCATATACGGCAATTACCCATGCTTTCATTGATTTCTTTAAACTTCTTTTCCTCATTTGTAAGGAAGTTAATCACAGATCGACGCTTTTTTGTAGGCCCAAAATGTGCTGAACTTGCTTGACTGCTACTGTGTGTGCTGCACACATATACATTTTTTTAAATCCATTACACATATATATTATATTTATTAACCTCTCCTACCGGAAACAACTAACGAAAATAATACAAAAGGTGATCCTAACATTTTATTAATCCGCTCTCCGTGTTTTAGGACTTTTTAATCCATAACCAATGAGGAAGTTTCTGTAGAAGGCTACCCCTCCTTTTTTACCCCTGTACAATAAAATGGGGGCCAACAGAGCACCAACAGTCAATTCTGGGTCATCTGGATGTCTGTCTTTTCAGGAGATTACAGATAACAAAGTCAGCTGTCAGGAAGATCCACTTACCTGCAGATCACTCCAAGGTGGTGCTCTTCCTGTGCAGTCAGGAATCTCTGTCTGCATTTTCTCCCCTCCTCGGGCACCTGCTCATGCACAAGCCGCTGCTTCCAGGGCCTCAGAATCCCCCTTGGTCACACTCGCATGCACGTGCCCACTTTTTGCTCTCCAGTGGCCATGTGCTGCCAATGACAGGCAGCACAGCCACCACAACAGGATTCAAATGGGGCGATGAGCCCAAAGATTAGTGCAGGGCTAAAGAATAATTTTGGGCAAATTATTACTGTCGGTCTATAAGCCAGCTGGTCACATTTTCCCTACCCCAATAAAGTCTAGCCAGTCCATATACACCTTGATTATTATATCTGATGCTTGGGTGTGCTACAGTTTGTGATTTTCTATCTTGACCGTGTATGATCTTGAACCTCAATTGACCTTGTCTTTGCATGATTCTGTGTCCCACGACCCTATCATGTGTCACCTTGGAAATCTTTGACCCTGTCTCTGCCAGATCCTCTTGAACTGCAATCGTGTCAATCAGTGAATGACCATTAGTTTTTCTCTTGAGTTTTCTTCATCCTTGTACCTAGGCGCTGGTTCAGATTGACCACCTTGTGTATGATACTTGGCTTTGTCTCGCCAACCCATTTATCAACTGTGAGAGCTCCCCCACTTGTTGTCTGCACTCAGAGGCTATTGTTTGCATTTTAAGTGCGTACTCAAGCACGCATGTCTAGCGGCCTGCAAAACGGGGGCTTGTCCCATAAGGTTGAAGCTGTGAATATTAGGCAATATCCTATGAACTGGGATCTGCACACCGATGCACCGTACATCAGCCACTGTGAGATTCTTCCATTTTTCTCTCGATGCTAAGCCCTGGGGACAATTAGTGACAGTTATAGCAACCGATTCTGTAGTGGCTCTGCTGCTGCGGTGATTGAGAGACTAAACAGACAATTCCTGGTGGCTTTGAATCTTATCCAATTAACATATAAATAAAGGAAATTAGATCATCAGTGAGGATATATACATAAATGACCGCTAGGTGGCGTATTTTAACTGGTTCAAGCATCTATATTGCAATGCCCATGTGGAGACATCAGGAGTATAGATAGGCAAATGAATGAATATCACAGTTATGGAGATTCAAGAGAGTCCATAAGTTCCTTACATGAGCATGAGCACAAATCCAACACCTTATGGCAAATGCAGAATAGCAGAAGTTGTACAGTTCTTAAGATGAAATAAGAGCACAAAGCACTCAACGTTTCGGGCGGATGAGCCTTTATCAAAGGCTCATCCACCGAAACATTGAGTGCTTTTTTGGTGTTATCTGCTGCGTCCCAGCCTGTAAGCTTTGTACTTTCTTGAACCTCCATGCCTGATATCTATTCATTTGCCTATCTATACTCCTGATGTCTCCACATGGACATTGCAATATAGATGCTACTTTTCATTCTTGAACTTACGGACTCATTTATTAATTTTCCTAAGTGTGCTTTAACCATATCATTAATTTTACTTCCTGGTGGCTTTGCAAACCTTGAGATTAGGGACATTAGAAATTAACCTCTAGCCAGGGGGATGGATGATTTATGCAGAACATTTAAATTTATGGGCAAAATGCTTTTAATGGGAGGGATGGAGGAATAGGAGGGTTTCTTCATTTTTTTTTTTTTTTTAGCAAAACTTTTTTCCTGCCTAATTAATTGTAATTCCACATATTTTGTAGAACTAAATTATTTTCACAGCTGTTACATTTTGCATTTAGTCATACTTGGTGTTTCAACAAACTTCCAGTTGGTCACATAATCACAAGCCTTTTCAAGCAGCTGCCAGTGACCAGAAGCAAAGATCTGTAAAATAAAATATGGTCTTGTTGGCTGGCAGTGCTGCTACTCCCATTGTTCAAAAGCAATAGTAGGCTGCACAAATCAATAACAAAAGTGAGTCAAATGCATAAAGTTTATTCTAAACAATGCAAAATATATACATATAGAGATACATATTAAGTAAAATAATTCTATTTAAAGTCTATCACTTTCCAACAGGGGTCAAGTCAATACAAAAAAGCATGTCCAAAAGCATGTATAGAGTGATCTATTCGTGTAATTAATTTGCTATAGTCTATTTATTTCCAATATATAGATCCATGTGAACGCGCAAAAACATAAATATGCAAATAGGAAGAAAACCATTTTTTAACATGGAGCAACAATATATATATATATATATATATATATATATATATATAGAGAGAGAGAGAGAGAGAGAGAGAGAGAGAGAGAGAGAGAGAGAGAGAAAGATGAACTATGTACATCATCACCAACCTATCAGACATATACAAGGTGGGTGCTATTAATTTCATGGTTTTTCAATCTTAATTTCAAAAGTGAATGTCATATAATCTGAAAGGTTAATCCTCATGTCCAATTCTTGTGTTATGTTATGTTGACTGCCACACAAATTTATAGTGATATGTTGCAAACATTGGGCTAGATGTTCCCTTCGCACTCCGTAGTGCAAAATCTGGATGTAAAAGATGATAAAATGTGATACCGCACTAGAGGATAAATCAAACATTTAACATTTAGCTCAACATGTAAGACTTAAGTCCCAAAATTAAGTCCAAAGAGATGAACAGCAGAAAGAACACAGAGCTTCTTAATAATCCAGGTGATCAAATCATCCCAAATCACATGCACCTCTTCACCATTTGGTGCCTTCCACCACTAAGTGCCAGACTCTTACCAAATGAAATGATGCAAATGGCATTCATAAAAGAACAATCCGGTCATATAATCTGTATAATATAATTGTGCGAATCTTCCCTTAAGTAGGTTGTTTAGCTTTGAGGCGCCAGACTCCACTGTATATGATTCAATGATAGCCTAAATTTCTTCTCATTAGAGTCCATACAAATGGGAAAGAGAAAAGGAAAGGAATTTAGTGCAACACTGCCATATTCAATGGAAAGCTTTAATCGCTGTATTAAAAACACTCACAAACAAACAAATTGTAAAGAGCTTGACAAATGTATAAGTGCTTTAATATATCACCGCTGCCAATCGCATACGGCCACGATATTCACAAAGTGTCCCTTCTATGAAGTGAGGAGACCTCCAGATAGGAGAAAAGGGGTCTCCTGTGTTCTTTCTACTGTTTAAATATTGGGATGATGCATATTAAACTGATGGGGAAGACTGTTCCAAGGGACCTCCATTGGTGACCAATGACCATCCCAGAAACCACAAACACCATCTATGACATAATTCTGGAAGATCAGACAAATTTCAGCTTAAAAGATCAGGGCTTTGAACATTTTCAGAAAAATAGTTTAACGAATATATGTACATGAGGAGGGTGTCTCTGAAGGTGGTCCAGAAATGTTTGTCAGCAGATCAAAAACAAGCCTCCTAGGGAACTTTTCAGCATTTTCAACAGGAACTTTGCAGAGTTCTCGCCAGGCTATTGATGCTTTCCGGTTAGAAGAGTGGTTAGACAAATGGAGACACAACAGTTCCCCAAAAAAGTTCAGAGTGTGAAATTCGTCATCCTAGGTTATGGCGTCTGTTGCTTGAGAAGAAACTGGATACTGATTGTGTACTAACTTCTAATGAAAACAAATGGCTGACCTAGCATTTAAGATGCTGCATCTTCCTCGTTATTATCCTTATCCAGAACCTACAGACTATCATCTGTTTTCTAATTTGAGAAAACACACCAAAATTAGAGCAATTACTGATGTAAATGCAGTGGCTGATGCCTAATTTGACTTCCAACCAACCATGTGTTAAAGAAGATGAAACCTGGCAATCACTGGTAATATACCTAGTTCTATATCAATTTTTATGGTCAAAACCAAGGCCGTATGAGCACTTCTTCCTACCTGCAAACAATCTAACAGCAATAATGGAGGTTAGGGATGAGCGAATCGATCCGGACGAACCCGGATTCGATCCGAATTTCAGGAAAAATTCGATTCGGATCGAATCCGAATTTCCCCGCGATTCGATCACTCGAAGTTTTCCTTTAACATCCATTCATTTACATTACAGGCATTCTAAGATGGCGGGCGGGACATGTCTGGACATGTATCCCGCGCCAGTGCAAGCTGGGGCAGTCACATGCAGCCTATCAGCAGCCAGCAAGCCCGGTGACGTCACACAGCGGTATTTAACGGCGGCCATCTTGCTTTTCCTCATTTCTCTATTGCATTCGTGACAGACAGACAGAACGCTGTGTAGCTGAGGCAGTTAGACAGGCTGGAGACAGGCTGGAGACAGGGACAGACAGGGACAGGCTGGAGACAGGCAGGAGACAGACAGGAGACAGACAGAAAGCCAGGGAAAGGTAGGAAAAACGGAGCTGGCTGACAGGGAGATTTTTTTTTTTCATCCAGCCTTTGTTAGCGTTTTCAGGCTGCTTATAGTAACTAACTGTGCATATATACTGAACTGATCTTAAGTCTGCTGTGAGGCATCCCATTCTGTGACTAAAGCAGCCTCTATTTAATAGCATAATAAACATTTGCACTTATTCTCATAGAAATCAGGCCTGATAAAGACACTTTTGCTGTGCATGCTCTCTGGTTTTTGTGGCACTGGCATCCCATTCTGTGACTAAAGCAGCCTCTATTTAATAGCATAATAAACATTTGCACTTATTCTCATAGAAATCAGGCCTGATAAAGACACTTTTGCTGTGCATGCTCTCTGGTTTTTGTGGCACTGGCATCCCATTCTGTGACTAAAGCAGCCTCTATTTAATAGCATAATAAACATTTGCACTTATTCTCATAGAAATCAGGCCTGATAAAGACACTTTTGCTGTGCATGCTCTCTGGTTTTTGTGGCACTGGCATCCCATTCTGTGACTAAAGCAGCCTCTATTTAATAGCATAATAAACATTTGCACTTATTCTCATAGAAATCAGGCCTGATAAAGACACTTTTGCTGTGCATGCTCTCTGGTTTTTGTGGCACTGGCATCCCATTCTGTGACTAAAGCAGCCTCTATTTAATAGCATAATAAACATTTGCACTTATTCTCATAGAAATCAGGCCTGATAAAGACACTTTTGCTGTGCATGCTCTCTGGTTTTTGTGGCACTGGCATCCCATTCTGTGACTAAAGCAGCCTCTATTTAATAGCATAATAAACATTTGCACTTATTCTCATAGAAATCAGGCCTGATAAAGACACTTTTGCTGTGCATGCTCTCTGGTTTTTGTGGCACTGGCATCCCATTCTGTGACTAAAGCAGCCTCTATTTAATAGCACAATAAACATTTGCACTTATTCTCATAGAAATCAGGCCTGATAAAGACACTTTTGCTGTGCATGCTCTCTGGTTTTTGTGGCACTGGCATCCCATTCTGTGACTAAAGCAGCCTCTATTTAATAGCATAATAAACATTTGCACTTATTCTCATAGAAATCAGGCCTGATAAAGACACTTTTGCTGTGCATGCTCTCTGGTTTTTGTGGCACTGGCATCCCATTCTGTGACTAAAGCAGCCTCTATTTAATAGCACAATAAACATTTGCACTTATTCTCATAGAAATCAGGCCTGATAAAGACACTTTTGCTGTGCATGCTCTCTGGTTTTTGTGGCACTGGCATCCCATTCTGTGACTAAAGCAGCCTCTATTTAATAGCATAATAAACATTTGCACTTATTCTCATAGAAATCAGGCCTGATAAAGACACTTTTGCTGTGCATGCTCTCTGGTTTTTGTGGCACTGGCATCCCATTCTGTGACTAAAGCAGCCTCTATTTAATAGCATAATAAACATTTGCACTTATTCTCATAGAAATCAGGCCTGATAAAGACACTTTTGCTGTGCATGCTCTCTGGTTTTTGTGGCACTGGCATCCCATTCTGTGACTAAAGCAGCCTCTATTTAATAGCATAATAAACATTTGCACTTATTCTCATAGAAATCAGGCCTGATAAAGACACTTTTGCTGTGCATGCTCTCTGGTTTTTGTGGCACTGGCATCCCATTCTGTGACTAAAGCAGCCTCTATTTAATAGCATAATAAACATTTGCACTTATTCTCATAGAAATCAGGCCTGATAAAGACACTTTTGCTGTGCATGCTCTCTGGTTTTTGTGGCACTGGCATCCCATTCTGTGACTAAAGCAGCCTCTATTTAATAGCACAATAAACATTTGCACTTATTCTCATAGAAATCAGGCCTGATAAAGACACTTTTGCTGTGCATGCTCTCTGGTTTTTGTGGCACTGGCATCCCATTCTGTGACTAAAGCAGCCTCTATTTAATAGCACAATAAACATTTGCACTTATTCTCATAGAAATCAGGCCTGATAAAGACACTTTTGCTGTGCATGCTCTCTGGTTTTTGTGGCACTGGCATCCCATTCTGTGACTAAAGCAGCCTCTATTTAATAGCATAATAAACATTTGCACTTATTCTCATAGAAATCAGGCCTGATAAAGACACTTTTGCTGTGCATGCTCTCTGGTTTTTGTGGCACTGGCATCCCATTCTGTGACTAAAGCAGCCTCTATTTAATAGCACAATAAACATTTGCACTTATTCTCATAGAAATCAGGCCTGATAAAGACACTTTTGCTGTGCATGCTCTCTGGTTTTTGTGGCACTGGCATCCCATTCTGTGACTAAAGCAGCCTCTATTTGATAGCACAATAAACATTTGCACTTATTCTCATAGAAATCAGGCCTGATAAAGACACTTTTGCTGTGCATGCTCTCTGGTTTTTGTGGCACTGGCATCCCATTCTGTGACTAAAGCAGCCTCTATTTAATAGCATAATAAACATTTGCACTTATTCTCATAGAAATCAGGCCTGATAAAGACACTTTTGCTGTGCATGCTCTCTGGTTTTTGTGGCACTGGCATCCCATTCTGTGACTAAAGCAGCCTCTATTTAATAGCATAATAAACATTTGCACTTATTCTCATAGAAATCAGGCCTGATAAAGACACTTTTGCTGTGCATGCTCTCTGGTTTTTGTGGCACTGGCATCCCATTCTGTGACTAAAGCAGCCTCTATTTAATAGCATAATAAACATTTGCACTTATTCTCATAGAAATCAGGCCTGATAAAGACACTTTTGCTGTGCATGCTCTCTGGTTTTTGTGGCACTGGCATCCCATTCTGTGACTAAAGCAGTCTCTATTTAATAGCATAATAAACATTTGCACTTATTCTCATAGAAATCAGGCCTGATAAAGACACTTTTGCTGTGCATGCTCTCTGGTTTTTGTGGCACTGGCATCCCATTCTGTGACTAAAGCAGCCTCTATTTAATAGCACAATAAACATTTGCACTTATTCTCATAGAAATCAGGCCTGATAAAGACACTTTTGCTGTGCATGCTCTCTGGTTTTTGTGGCACTGGCATCCCATTCTGTGACTAAAGCAGCCTCTATTTAATAGCATAATAAACATTTGCACTTATTCTCATAGAAATCAGGCCTGATAAAGACACTTTTGCTGTGCATGCTCTCTGGTTTTTGTGGCACTGGCATCCCATTCTGTGACTAAAGCAGCCTCTATTTAATAGCACAATAAACATTTGCACTTATTCTCATAGAAATCAGGCCTGATAAAGACACTTTTGCTGTGCATGCTCTCTGGTTTTTGTGGCACTGGCATCCCATTCTGTGACTAAAGCAGCCTCTATTTAATAGCATAATAAACATTTGCACTTATTCTCATAGAAATCAGGCCTGATAAAGACACTTTTGCTGTGCATGCTCTCTGGTTTTTGTGGCACTGGCATCCCATTCTGTGACTAAAGCAGCCTCTATTTAATAGCATAATAAACATTTGCACTTATTCTCATAGAAATCAGGCCTGATAAAGACACTTTTGCTGTGCATGCTCTCTGGTTTTTGTGGCACTGGCATCCCATTCTGTGACTAAAGCAGCCTCTATTTAATAGCATAATAAACATTTGCACTTATTCTCATAGAAATCAGGCCTGATAAAGACACTTTTGCTGTGCATGCTCTCTGGTTTTTGTGGCACTGGCATCCCATTCTGTGACTAAAGCAGCCTCTATTTAATAGCATAATAAACATTTGCACTTATTCTCATAGAAATCAGGCCTGATAAAGACACTTTTGCTGTGCATGCTCTCTGGTTTTTGTGGCACTGGCATCCCATTCTGTGACTAAAGCAGCCTCTATTTAATAGCACAATAAACATTTGCACTTATTCTCATAGAAATCAGGCCTGATAAAGACACTTTTGCTGTGCATGCTCTCTGGTTTTTGTGGCACTGGCATCCCATTCTGTGACTAAAGCAGCCTCTATTTAATAGCACAATAAACATTTGCACTTATTCTCATAGAAATCAGGCCTGATAAAGACACTTTTGCTGTGCATGCTCTCTGGTTTTTGTGGCACTGGCATCCCATTCTGTGACTAAAGCAGCCTCTATTTAATAGCATAATAAACATTTGCACTTATTCTCATAGAAATCAGGCCTGATAAAGACACTTTTGCTGTGCATGCTCTCTGTTTTTGTGGCACTGGCATCCCATTCTGTGACTAAAGCAGCCTCTATTTAATAGCACAATAAACATTTGCACTTATTCTCATAGAAATCAGGCCTGATAAAGACACTTTTGCTGTGCATGCTCTCTGGTTTTTGTGGCACTGGCATCCCATTCTGTGACTAAAGCAGCCTCTATTTAATAGCACAATAAACATTTGCACTTATTCTCATAGAAATCAGGCCTGATAAAGACACTTTTGCTGTGCATGCTCTCTGGTTTTTGTGGCACTGGCATGCCATTCTGTGACTAAAGCAGCCTCTATTTAATAGCATAATAAACATTTGCACTTATTCTCATAGAAATCAGGCCTGATAAAGACACTTTTGCTGTGCATGCTCTCTGGTTTTTGTGGCACTGGCATCCCATTCTGTGACTAAAGCAGCCTCTATTTAATAGCACAATAAACATTTGCACTTATTCTCATAGAAATCAGGCCTGATAAAGACACTTTTGCTGTGCATGCTCTCTGGTTTTTGTGGCACTGGCATCCCATTCTGTGACTAAAGCAGCCTCTATTTAATAGCATAATAAACATTTGCACTTATTCTCATAGAAATCAGGCCTGATAAAGACACTTTTGCTGTGCATGCTCTCTGGTTTTTGTGGCACTGGCATCCCATTCTGTGACTAAAGCAGCCTCTATTTAATAGCATAATAAACATTTGCACTTATTCTCATAGAAATCAGGCCTGATAAAGACACTTTTGCTGTGCATGCTCTCTGGTTTTTGTGGCACTGGCATCCCATTCTGTGACTAAAGCAGCCTCTATTTAATAGCACAATAAACATTTGCACTTATTCTCATAGAAATCAGGCCTGATAAAGACACTTTTGCTGTGCATGCTCTCTGGTTTTTGTGGCACTGGCATCCCATTCTGTGACTAAAGCAGCCTCTATTTAATAGCATAATAAACATTTGCACTTATTCTCATAGAAATCAGGCCTGATAAAGACACTTTTGCTGTGCATGCTCTCTGGTTTTTGTGGCACTGGCATCCCATTCTGTGACTAAAGCAGCCTCTATTTAATAGCATAATAAACATTTGCACTTATTCTCATAGAAATCAGGCCTGATAAAGACACTTTTGCTGTGCATGCTCTCTGGTTTTTGTGGCACTGGCATCCCATTCTGTGACTAAAGCAGCCTCTATTTAATAGCATAATAAACATTTGCACTTATTCTCATAGAAATCAGGCCTGATAAAGACACTTTTGCTGTGCATGCTCTCTGGTTTTTGTGGCACTGGCATCCCATTCTGTGACTAAAGCAGCCTCTATTTAATAGCATAATAAACATTTGCACTTATTCTCATAGAAATCAGGCCTGATAAAGACACTTTTGCTGTGCATGCTCTCTGGTTTTTGTGGCACTGGCATCCCATTCTGTGACTAAAGCAGCCTCTATTTAATAGCACAATAAACATTTGCACTTATTCTCATAGAAATCAGGCCTGATAAAGACACTTTTGCTGTGCATGCTCTCTGGTTTTTGTGGCACTGGCATCCCATTCTGTGACTAAAGCAGCCTCTATTTAATAGCACAATAAACATTTGCACTTATTCTCATAGAAATCAGGCCTGATAAAGACACTTTTGCTGTGCATGCTCTCTGGTTTTTGTGGCACTGGCATCCCATTCTGTGACTAAAGCAGCCTCTATTTAATAGCATAATAAACATTTGCACTTATTCTCATAGAAATCAGGCCTGATAAAGACACTTTTGCTGTGCATGCTCTCTGGTTTTTGTGGCACTGGCATCCCATTCTGTGACTAAAGCAGCCTCTATTTAATAGCACAATAAACATTTGCACTTATTCTCATAGAAATCAGGCCTGATAAAGACACTTTTGCTGTGCATGCTCTCTGGTTTTTGTGGCACTGGCATCCCATTCTGTGACTAAAGCAGCCTCTATTTAATAGCACAATAAACATTTGCACTTATTCTCATAGAAATCAGGCCTGATAAAGACACTTTTGCTGTGCATGCTCTCTGGTTTTTGTGGCACTGGCATCCCATTCTGTGACTAAAGCAGCCTCTATTTAATAGCATAATAAACATTTGCACTTATTCTCATAGAAATCAGGCCTGATAAAGACACTTTTGCTGTGCATGCTCTCTGGTTTTTGTGGCACTGGCATCCCATTCTGTGACTAAAGCAGCCTCTATTTAATAGCATAATAAACATTTGCACTTATTCTCATAGAAATCAGGCCTGATAAAGACACTTTTGCTGTGCATGCTCTCTGGTTTTTGTGGCACTGGCATCCCATTCTGTGACTAAAGCAGCCTCTATTTAATAGCATAATAAACATTTGCACTTATTCTCATAGAAATCAGGCCTGATAAAGACACTTTTGCTGTGCATGCTCTCTGGTTTTTGTGGCACTGGCATCCCATTCTGTGACTAAAGCAGCCTCTATTTAATAGCATAATAAACATTTGCACTTATTCTCATAGAAATCAGGCCTGATAAAGACACTTTTGCTGTGCATGCTCTCTGGTTTTTGTGGCACTGGCATCCCATTCTGTGACTAAAGCAGCCTCTATTTAATAGCATAATAAACATTTGCACTTATTCTCATAGAAATCAGGCCTGATAAAGACACTTTTGCTGTGCATGCTCTCTGGTTTTTGTGGCACTGGCATCCCATTCTGTGACTAAAGCAGCCTCTATTTAATAGCATAATAAACATTTGCACTTATTCTCATAGAAATCAGGCCTGATAAAGACACTTTTGCTGTGCATGCTCTCTGGTTTTTGTGGCACTGGCATCCCATTCTGTGACTAAAGCATCCTCTATTTAATAGCACAATAAACATTTGCACTTATTCTCATAGAAATCAGGCCTGATAAAGACACTTTTGCTGTGCATGCTCTCTGGTTTTTGTGGCACTGGCATCCCATTCTGTGACTAAAGCAGCCTCTATTTAATAGCATAATAAACATTTGCACTTATTCTCATAGAAATCAGGCCTGATAAAGACACTTTTGCTGTGCATGCTCTCTGGTTTTTGTGGCACTGGCATCCCATTCTGTGACTAAAGCAGCCTCTATTTAATAGCATAATAAACATTTGCACTTATTCTCATAGAAATCAGGCCTGATAAAGACACTTTTGCTGTGCATGCTCTCTGGTTTTTGTGGCACTGGCATCCCATTCTGTGACTAAAGCAGCCTCTATTTAATAGCATAATAAACATTTGCACTTATTCTCATAGAAATCAGGCCTGATAAAGACACTTTTGCTGTGCATGCTCTCTGGTTTTTGTGGCACTGGCATCCCATTCTGTGACTAAAGCAGCCTCTATTTAATAGCACAATAAACATTTGCACTTATTCTCATAGAAATCAGGCCTGATAAAGACACTTTTGCTGTGCATGCTCTCTGGTTTTTGTGGCACTGGCATCCCATTCTGTGACTAAAGCAGCCTCTATTTAATAGCATAATAAACATTTGCACTTATTCTCATAGAAATCAGGCCTGATAAAGACACTTTTGCTGGCCAAAGCCCTACTGGACCCTGCCAGGTCGATTCCTGCCCGGGGCATCCCATTCTGTGACTACAGCAGCCTCTGTTTAAGACCATATAAGCATTTGCTCTTATCATATTTGAAATTAGCCTGATAAAGACACTTTTGCTGGCCAAAGCCCTACTGGACCCTGCCAGGTCCATTCCTGCCCAGGGCATCCCATTCTGTGACTAAAGCAGCCTCTGTTTAAGACCATATAAGCATTTGCTCTTATTATATTTATATTATAAGACACTTTTGCTGGGCATAGGCTTACTGCTGCCTGCCAGGTGCACTTCTGTTGAGGCATCCCATTCTGTAACATAGCATACCCCTCTTTATTTACACTAAGCAGCTCTCTTATTTACACTAAGCAGGCCTGTTGGAGGCTGAGTGTTACTGCTCACTTTTGGTGTGCATTATATTCTGTTTTATATAGACCCACTGCTGCCTGGGGGTTCTTAAAATATCACCTACTACCACGCCAGTTAGACTATGTCGGGCAGACAAGTGCCTGGAAGTGAAAAGAGGAGTGGCAGAGGCCAAGATTCCGCAGGCAGAGCTCGCATCAGACTGGGGGCCAGTAGCAGCAGGAGTCACGCTGAGAGACCTAATCTGCCAGTATCTGCTAGCGGTCGGGTCTCCACCAGTAACGCATCTGCCGTGGTAGATTGGCTGACGCGCTCATCAACAACATCATCACAACTTACATCTGAGACCCCCAGTCTAGGGTCGGTAGGTTCCTCTGACACAACCCTGAGTTGGCATGCCCCGAGAGCAGTCCCTGTCCTCCCATTGCCTCTGTCCTACGCCGTTCCCTCCCCCAGCGACGTATCCTATGCTTTGGGTTCAGCTCCACTCTTTAGTGAGGAGGACGATCAGATACAGGAGGACAGTCAGCAGCTACTGCCCAGCCAAGAAATGGAGGTGGCTTCTTTAGCTAGGCAGACAAATAGTGATGTGGACAGTGTCGTGGGTGCTGCGAGCGTTCCAGCTCCTGCGCCAGACACTGTTGACGAATCCACGAACATCAGTGACGTACAGCCACAACCCGGTGATGATGATGATGATGACGATGAAGCCGATCGCACTTGGGAGCCGGGTGATGAAGGGGCTTCATCGTCATCATCAGGAGAAGAGGGGCGCAGGTTGCCCCGGAGTCAGCAGCTGAGGCAGCAAGGTGGTAGCAGTCAGCATGGGGGCACAATTCCAAAGGCTGGAGCCGGCCGGGGCCGGGGCCGGGGTAGAGCACCTGCTGTGCGGCAGTCTACCTTATCGGGAGGTAGTGGAGCAGGGGTTCCTGGAGTTGGCAACAGCAGCAGTGAATCAGTGAGGCCAGGGGGTGGGAAAAGTAGCTACTCGGCAGTGTGGCAGTTTTTCCTGAGGCATCCGCAGGAGGGTAACATGGCCACATGCAAGATATGTAGGCAAAAGGTGAAGCGTGGCCAGGGTCCAAATGTTGGCACCACGGCCCTGCGTCAACATATGATGCGTCACCATAAAACGACCTGGGAGAACCGAGGCTCCCAAGGGGTGGTCCAGTCTGCTTCCTCACCAAGTGAGCTCCCAATTTCTGCCAGCCAAGGCTCCAGCACCTCAGCCGAAGGCAGCTGTGCGTCACACCCATCCTCTGTCGCTCCTGCTCCTCCTCCTCCTCCTCCAAGTCATGCATCCCGCCAGCAATCCATCAGCGAAGCCATGTCCAAGAGACAGCAGTATGGGCCCACTCATCCTACGGCGCAGAAGCTGAATGTGCTCCTGTCCAAGTTGCTGGTGCTGCAGTCGCTCCCTTTTCAGGTGGTGGAATCTGCACCTTTCAGAGAACTGATGGCTTGTGCCGAGCCGAGGTGGAGAGTCCCAAGCCGTCATTTCTTTGCCAAGAAGGCAGTACCAGCGCTGCACACTTTTGTTGAACAGAAGGTGGGCCAGTCCTTGAGCCTGTCGGTGTGTAGCAAAATACATGGCAGCGCCGACATCTGGAGCTGTAACTACGGTCAGGGGCAGTACATGTCGTTTACGGCCCACTGGGTGAATGTGGTCCCTTTGCAGCAGCAACTTGGACAGGTCACGCCGCTTCGGCCTCCGTGCTCTCTGCCCATTGGGCCTGTGACACCGTGCGACTCGGCCTCCTCATCCTCCGCCATCTCCTCACCCTCCACTGTAGGCTCAAGTCTCAGTGCCCCTCCAGTCTACCATGTGTGCAGGGCACGGAGGTGTCACGCAGTGCTTCACATGGTTTGTCTTGGCGAACGGAGTCACACAGGGGAGGAACTGCTTAAATGTATTCATCAGGAAATCCAAACATGGCTTACTCCGAGAAAACTTAAAATGGGAATCATGGTTACCGACAATGGGAAGAACATTTTGTCTGCGCTGCGCCAAGGAAGCCTGACCCATGCCCCCTGCATGGCTCACGTCTTCAATCTGGTTGTCAAGCGGTTTCTGAAGTGTTCCCCCCATCTGCAGGACATCCTAACAACTTCACGGAAACTTTGCATGCACTTCAGCCACTCCTACACCGCCAAACACACCCTTCTTGAGCTACAGCGTCAGAATGGTATCCCCCAACATAGTCTGATTTGCGATGTTTCCACCCGTTGGAATTCCACCCTTCACATGTTGGACCGATTATATGAACAGAGAAAAGCCATCACGGATTTCCTGATGATCCAAGCAGATAGGGGGACTCCCCTGTGTAACTTCAATGTCAACCAGTGGCAGCTCATACGTGACACCTGCCGTTTGCTCAGGCCCTTTGAGGAAGCCACTTTATTTGTCAGTCGGCAGGATTACGGGATGAACGACGTGATTCCACTGCTTCATGTACTACAGCACATGTTGGAAACCATGGCTGGTCAGGGCACTGGAGACATGGCGTTTACATCTTACGGCCACATGAACCCCGTTGGAGCTGAACTGGAGGAGGAGGAGGAGGAAGAGGAGGAGGAGGAGTTGCCCAGCGAAACACAGTTTAGGCTTGGCGAAATGGCTGGTTTATCTAGTCAGCGGACAGGAGAGGAGGAGCAGGAGCAGCCAGAGGAGCTAGAGGTTTTTGAGGAAGGAGAGACAGAGGACCCGGGCACACCGTGGCAGTATGCAGTGGAGATGGAGACAGGTAGTCCATCCGAGTCACTTGCGCAAATGGCACGAAGCATGCTCACATGCTTGCGTAGTGACCCCAGAATTGTTTCCATCTGTCGGCGGGATGACTTCTGGCTGTCCACCTTATTGGACCCTCGCTTCCGGCACAAAATGGGGGCATTTTTTAAACCCACCGAGAGGGAGGACAAACTCAACTACTACAAAGACATTCTACGTAGGCAGTTGGCCGATGCCTATCTGCGCCATGGTCCATACTCTCGCAGGTCTGACTCGAGGGGACCTCTGCGCTCACCTTCCACTGCCATGGCCGCTGGGGGGGTTGGCAGCAGCAGCAGCAGAAGCTCCATCAGCAGCAGCAGCCTCAGTCTTCAGTCGCTAATGAGTAGCTTTCTACACCCGCATAGTGAGGCTACTCATGAGCAGCAGGAAGACCTGGAGCAGGACCTGAACCAGCAGGTCATGTCATACTTTGACATGACCATGCCAACACACCTTGAGGATCCGCTGGACTTCTGGGCAGCCAAACTTGATTTGTGGCCGCAACTAGCAGAGTTTGCCCTGGAAAAGCTGTCCTGCCCGGCAAGTAGCGTGCCATCTGAGCGGGTGTTTAGTGCGGCGGGGGCCATAGTTACGGCGAGGAGAACTCGTCTGTCAACTAAAAATGTGGAGAGACTCACCTTTGTCAAAATGAATCAGGGATGGATCAGCCAGGATTTCCACCCACCAATGCCTGATGCATGCGACTAGATTCAGCATGGTGCCACGTTTTACACTTTACAAATGGTGCAAAACATATTTATGTCTTTAGGCCATTTTTTGGGCTCCTGCTGCTGCTACTGCCAACTTCTGCCAACTCCAGGGTGTGATTCATCCAATTTTTGGGCTCCTGAAGCCAACTCCAGTGTATATTTGGGCTCCTGCTGCTGCTACTGCCAACTTCTGCCAACTCCAGGGTGTGATTCATCCAATTTTTGGGCTCCTGAAGCCAACTCCAGTGTATATTTGGGCTCCTGCTGCTACTACTGTCAACTCCTGCCAACTCCAGGGTGTGATTCATCCAATTTTTGGGCTCCTGAGGCCAACTCCAGTGTATATTTGGGCTCCTGCTGCTGCTACTGTCAACTCCTGCCAACTCCAGGGTGTGATTCATCCAATTTTTGGGCTCCTGAAGCCAACTCCAGTGTATATTTGGGCTCCTGCTGCTACTACTGCCAACTTCTGCCAACTCCAGGGTGTGATTCATCCAATTTTTGGGCTCCTGAAGCCAACTCCAGTGTATATTTGGGCTCCTGCTGCTGCTACTGTCAACTCCTGCCAACTCCAGGGTGTGATTCATCCAATTTTTGGGCTCCTGAAGCCAACTCCAGTGTATATTTGGGCTCCTGCTGCTGCTACTGCCAACTTCTGCCAACTCCAGGGTGTGATTCATCCAATTTTTGGGCTCCTGAAGCCAACTCCAGTGTATATTTGGGCTCCTGCTGCTACTACTGCCAACTTCTGCCAACTCCAGGGTGTGATTCATCCAATTTTTGGGCTCCTGAAGCCAACTCCAGTGTATATTTGGGCTCCTGCTGCTGCTACTGTCAACTCCTGCCAACTCCAGGGTGTGATTCATCCAATTTTTGGGCTCCTGAAGCCAACTCCAGTGTATATTTGGGCTCCTGCTGCTGCTACTGCCAACTTCTGCCAACTCCAGGGTGTGATTCATCCAATTTTTGGGCTCCTGAAGCCAACTCCAGTGTATATTTGGGCTCCTGCTGCTGCTGCTGCTGCCAACTTCTGCCAACTCCAGGGTGTGATTCATCCAATTTTTGGGCTCCTGAAGCCAACTCCAGTGTATATTTGGGCTCCTGCTGCTGCTGCTGCTGCCAACTTCTGCCAACTCCAGGGTGTGATTCATCCAATTTTTGGGCTCCTGAAGCCAACTCCAGTGTATATTTGGGCTCCTGCTGCTACTACTGCCAACTTCTGCCAACTCCAGGGTGTGATTCATCCAATTTTTGGGCTCCTGAGGCCAACTCCAGTGTATATTTGGGCTCCTGCTGCTGCTGCTGCCAACTTCTGCCAACTCCAGGGTGTGATTCATCCAATTTTTGGGCTCCTGAAGCCAACTCCAGTGTATATTTGGGCTCCTGCTTCTACTACTGTCAACTCCTGCCAACTCCAGGGTGTGATTCATCCAATTTTTGGGCTCCTGAGGCCAACTCCAGTGTATATTTGGGCTCCTGCTGCTGCTGCTGCCAACTTCTGCCAACTCCAGGGTGTGATTCATCCAATTTTTGGGCTCCTGAGGCCAACTCCAGTGTATATTTGGGCTCCTGCTGCTGCTGCTGCCAACTTCTGCCAACTCCAGGGTGTGATTCATCCAATTTTTGGGCTCCTGAGGCCAACTCCAGTGTATATTTGGGCTCCTGCTCCTGCTGCTGCTGCCAACTTCTGCCAACTCCAGGGTGTGATTCATCCAATTTTTGGGCTCCTGAAGCCAACTCCAGTGTATATTTGGGCTCCTGCTGCTACTACTGCCAACTTCTGCCAACTCCAGGGTGTGATTCATCCAATTTTTGGGCTCCTGAGGCCAACTCCAGTGTATATTTGGGCTCCTTCTGCCCCTCATAGTGATGCCACTTCAACTCTCTGCAATTGTGCCGCTCTGCGATTCTATTAGCGATGCCTCTGATCTGCATGTGATATTTCTTCAAAGTATTATTTAACAAACCCAGCACGCATCCTGTGCGTGTTACAGCAAGGCTGAATGGTTTACTACCCTATTGAGGCTGTAGGAGGCTCAGAAATAGCCGTTTTTAATAGCGATTCGTCGCAAATTTATTCGGGTCGAAACGATTTTTGTCGGAAAATTCGGCGAATCAGTCGAATCGAATTTTTCAAAAGTTCGCTCATCTCTAATGGAGGTCATGCTAAAGATTCAGTGAAGCAAGTTCAACTCTGGATGCACATTTGGGTGAGAATTGCAGCCTGCATGTCGGTGGGCTTTTTAACATTTAACATTTGAAAACAACAGCACTCAGGTGTGTTTTATTGAACATTAGGACAGATTAGCTATGAGGGAAAATGATTAGTATGTGTGTTGGTTTTTCTTTGCCCAGACAGGGACTTTAATCCTCTTTTTAAAAGTGAAGCTTCCCAGCTGCTTTCCGGACACCAGAAAACACATTTTTCCTTCTATGGACTTGAATGGTCCTCAGATTTTTGGTCCTCCAGAATTTCACATTTTTGTAAAAATTCAGTCTAACTAGATCCAGACCAAACACTCATCATGTGGAAGCTAGAACAATGAACAGGTCTTGCCGGTGACACATGTCTGTGTAATTACCGCACATTCGGTAAGCGCAATTTCTTGCTTATTGTAGAAGACGCGGCTGGAAGAAGACCTTTCCCTCAGGCACTGTCTCACCTTTCAGAGCACAGTGCCTGCAGATATCACCAGCCTGACAATAATCCACCAGGAGGATGATGGATTTGTTTTATCTACTGAACTTATTTTAACCACATTTATAGACAAGGCCACTCAGTGAGATATGGATGAGAAATGCCACTGATTATAAAGCAAGGCTAATACTATCCATACAGTGTTACAAGTTGCTGCCCATCACAGGAAATTTTGATTGTAAGTTCACTCAAGGGTTATGGACTGATGTGAATGGTTATTGCATTCTGTAAATCATTTTGCAATACACAACATTTATTTAATTGCCCTCTGAACAAGATTCTTTATGTGAACCATTAAAAAATCTTGACAGGTCATCTCATGTGAGAGAGTTGCATACTATATATAACACACAATAAAGTGTATATATATATATTGTTGGAGATATTGTGTAACGGCTTACAGCTTAGCTTAGTATGTGATCTGCATTTATATTACTAGGTTAATGCAGTTAACATTTATGACAGTAGATGGTGCAGTTACAGATATCTATATGTAGTCTCTGTTGTATATTCTCTACTTCATGTTGTGTTTCCTGTACTTTGACATTTATGACTTTTTTCCTGTTTATGTTAACCACCATGTAAGGTCACCTTAGAGGACCTCACAATAGTAATCAATATTACTATCTTCCTCACCAATGCCACTTCTATTTGGCAATATGCTCCTCCTTTATCACTTTTCTTCCAGTCATCCTTACTGAGCCTCTATTTAACTACCTTTACACGCCAGTTCTATTAACTCACACTTTCCCACAGCGGTTCAGGGACCACATCAGATGACTCCAAGGTCCACACACAGGTTGAACATATGTGTTTTACATTGTGTTTGCTGCCACCTTGGTAAGGAACTTGTTTGTGTCGATAAAGCTTTTATGTCACATGCTGCTCCCTTTTCCCCCCCTCATTTCCTAGTCTAGACATGTTCCTGATCAGGAATGACTACACCAGATGGAAGTCTGACATTCTTTTTGACCTCTGTGACCTTTTCAAGCTATTTGCAATAAATCACCTAGTTACTAAGTTACCTACTGATCCAGTTTGCTTCAGGGGGAGCTGAGATAGATAAGTTATAGAGTGTCCCATCTGTCATGCGGTTTGATAATGGAGATTGCACTCTACTAGGTGGAACAGAAAGAACACTGGGACCAGCACTGTTTTTGTTGTTTTAAAGAAGAAACTAGTCGGAGGGAAGATCAGGAGCAATGTTAGAAAAAATTATTTTACAGAAAGAGTAGTAGATGCTTGGAACAAACTTCCAGCAAAAAAAAGTTGAAAAATCGCCAGTCAGTAAATTTAAACATGCCTTGGATAAGCATCCATCTATCCTAAGATAAGAGTACATACAGTATACACATAAGGGCAGGCTAGATGGACTGTATGGTCTCCTTCTGCCACCAAGCTTCTTTGTTTCTATGTTTCTTTATATGCTGCAATATAAAGACAAAAAAAAAAGAAAAAGACAAAAAAAGCTGAGAACTGCCTGACACACTTCACAAGTTTAAGGCTTATCAACAAAGTGGTACCCATGCCCTCATTCATAGGTGGCTGCCTGTCACATGATTGCTTATAATCAATCTGGATTTCCCAGTGTGCTTGCACATCAAACCTGAATAGTTTCTCTTGGTCACTTGATGAATTGCCTTTTGGCGCCATACACCATGAATGAGGTGGTGAAAGTGGTGACTTGAGTATACTGTCGCCATAAATTAACTGTAAAGTTTAATTTAAAAAAATTACTAAATGTTACATATATCCAGGAATGTAGAGGTTTTAGTGCATATAAGAGTTTCAGTCTGATGTCCTTTTAAAACCGCTTTGATGGTCATTTCGCTGTTTATTGTTTTACCCATTTCTGTGGTTATTGATTTCTATGCTATTACGTAAAGGGCTTCATTCTTGTAAACTGCAATTTCGAAATTACTTTTTTCTTTTTAAGCTGGTTTCTGCAGAAAACATGCTATAAGCGAGATTGGATCTCTTGGTAAGTACATTGATTTCTGTGTCTCCTGCTCAAGTGTAGATGTCACTAAATGACCTGCTGACCCTATTAACAGTAGCCAAGATGGTAACATTGAAGTTTATGAACTGTCAAAGAATTTCTGTGTAATGGACAGGACTCCTAAAATGTTTTGGGCCTGGAAAAAACTTTCAACAATTAAATAACTTGGCAATGATTACATAGAAGTAATATAAAATCATTACATACAGTAATTGTTACAAACAGGATGTGTAATGACAGTTATAATAGGACATCAAAGCATAACAAACCAGTAGCTGCAAGATATAATAGGAGATAAATCTCGGACCTTAAATCAATCTCCTACCCAGGATCAATAAGGAATGGAAATCTTCTGCTGCTTACGACTTGGAGGTTATCCTGATTGTTTGTGCTCTCTTTGCATAACCTTGCCAATGCTTGCCACATGTGATGGCCATCAAGTAGGTCATGCAACCATTTCTGCCCTGTGTTTCAGCTACAGTACCTGTTCCTGCTTTTTTTGGCTGTTCCTGGTACATGTTCCTGCTGGTTGTTCCCAGTCCAAGTTTTTGCTGCCTATTCCTGGTCCATGTTCCTGCAGGCTGTTACTGGTAGAAAGTTCATACTATCTGTTCCTGGTCCATGATCCTGAACCTGTTGTGGTTTCCAATGCTGTTTACAGTATATAGGTTTCTGGTTCATTCCTTGCTTCAATTTCCTGTTCTTGGACAATAATTCTGCCTCTTATTCTAGTGCTCTCCATGGTTTTTATGAACCCCTAATTCAGGCTAGAGGCAGTTTGATCTGAAATATTCTTTGGAAAGTTTTCTTGGTATGCCAGTTCTTGTTGGTATATGTCATGCCAAATTATACATCCTTGATGAGTTTACCTTTGGACGTAAAGAGGAACTTAACCCTTTAAGTGCCAGCCTATCTAGAGTTTTTGCAACCCTTTGTTGCCAGACCATTTTTCACTATTTTGCATTACACATGTACAACTGTGATTTTTGAAGGGATTTCCCAGGAAAATTATACATTGTTTTTTTCAGCAGTGTCTGGGCTTTAACAGGAAATGTATTGTTTGGCCTTGTTTTAGTGTATTCTCAATATTTTCTACAATGTATAGTGTTTTTGTAATAAAAAAATGTAAGTTTGCCAATAAAATCATATTGCATGTAAAATCCCCATTTCTCCCAGGTTACAACGGTACCACATATGTATTGTTAGACACCCTTTCCTGCCCCAAACTCAGACAGCGCTTTTCAGATAAATACAACTATGCTATGCGAACCTTGCAGTTTTTCAAGAAAAACAACCACCCTTTACATTTAAAATACCCCCCACAAACTATATATTCTCTGAAAGTATACACCTCAAACTTTCTAGGCGTACCAGGCTTGTTGATGTGGACACAGTTTTCTGAAAGTAATCCCCCCATTAATTCTTTAATTGCACAGAGTTTCCCTAAAAAAAAGCAGAATCAAAGCCACATTTTCCTGAAAAAAACTATATGCAAACAAGAAAAGACAAGTTATATCTGAAAAAGCAAGGTCTCCGAACAGAACAATACACAACATTCATAGGTACTCCCAAGGGAAAGCATGCGCATAATAATAACTTGACTTTAACATTTCAGCTCAGCAGACAAAGTGCACACCTTCTTTTTCTAACTAAAACAACCCTTTACATTTGGAATACCCCCACAAATATATTCCCTGAAAGTACACATGTTAAGCTTTCTAAGCTTACCCAGCTTGTTGTAGTGAGCTCATCTTTCAGGAAGTAATCCCTTAGGGTCTCTCTAAAAAATGTATAAAAAGCAGAATAAAAAACATGTTTTCCTAAAATATCAATATGAAAACAAGAAAAAAACAGCTAAATCTGAAAGCGCAAGGTCCCCCGAGCAGAACAATACCCAACATGCATAGCTACTTTTAACCCTTATTTGCCAGCCTACTTGAAATCATGTCCCCCCTCTGTTGACAGGTCATTTTCACCAATTTTTAACAGTGACTTTTGCAGGAATTTCCAGGAAAATTATATGTATTGTTTTTGCGGCAGAGTTTAGGCTTTAGCATGAAATGTCTTGTATGTAATTTTTCTACCATTTTTTAATTAAAATATTTTTAAGTAAAAAAAAACAAAAAAAAATGTAAAAATATTTTTTAGAAAATTGTCTCCTTTATTTTAAATAAAACATTTGTTTTTTTTTTTACAGAAAACCATATTGTATGTGAAAGCCCAATTTCTCCCGATTGCAAAGAGCACTTTATAACAATTACAAATAAAATACTACTATACACATTATAACGGGTTAAAAAAAAATGGCATAGGGTCCCCCTTTCCAGCATAACCATCCTGGGGACCAGCTATGCAGGGCTTTTAGAACAGGGCACAGGGGCTGGCTACAAGCCCGTACAGCCTAAATTGGGCCCGGGCCCTTCTGCCCCCCGGCCTTTGGGGAGGCAGGTAGTAGGGTTAATAGCAAGTCACCCACTAGCCACAGGTGACTTGCAAGCCCCTAAGCCTTGTGAACTGGTATAGGAGTCTCATGGATCCCCTTACCAGTTGACAATGGGTTAAATGTAAAACATACACATACACAGAAATAAATATATATATTTTTAAATACTTACCTCCCATTTATCTCACACTGTTTCCATCGCCAATCACTCTGGCTTTTGCTCCCCTTTCTGGCAGCCTTTTATACCTGCTGGGCGACATAACATAAGGGGTTAATTTTAAAAATTACATAAGATCCCCCCTCCCATTGTTTTGGGGAATTTTAAGGGTTAAAAACTATTAAAAATTCCCCTAAAAAATGACATGGGGTCCCCCATACCCAGAATAACCAGCATGGGAACCAGCTATGCAGGACTTGTAAAACAGGGCGCAGGACCCACTTTAGTGGCCCCTACCCTGCCGGCTACAAGCCTGCACAGCCTAAATTGGCCCTGGGCCCTTCCCCCCCCAGGCTTTGGGGAGGCAGGTAATTGGTGGGGCCGAGGTTAATGGCAAGTCACCCACTAGCCGCAGGTGACTTGCAAGCCCCTGAGCCTTGTGAACTGGTATAGGGGTCTCATGGATCCCTTAACAGTTCAGAAAGGGTTAACAATAAAACAGAAAGACACCACACCAGAAAAAATGTCATTTTGTTTTTCTTCACTCACCTCTGATCTTCCGCTATCCTCCAGCGATCCTGTCTCACAAAGTTTTGATGACAGCTGGCGGGTGATCGGTGGAGGGGGCTGGGGGGGGGGCAAGGGATCACAGTCCCTCCAACCCTCCCTCCGCTGACCACTCAGCGCTACTGAGTGCCGGGCTCAGGTGTGGGATGACATCATTTATGACGTCGCCCACCCCGCCCACTAAAGGCTGGGCTAGCGGCCTGGCAACTGAGGAAGTTCTGGAGAGGGCCTGTTTTGCCCTCTCCTCACCATGGAAGAGCCCAGGGGCTATCGGAGGCACCCCCGGTGAAGAGGAAACCCGGCGGGAGAGATGCAGGTTGCTGCAGGTCAGTAAACGTTTTCCCTTTTTTTCGAAGTTAGCAGCGGCAGCAGCCAAAGCGGGGGAGGGGGCGCTATTTTGGCCACTTTCATGAAGCACTCTCATGCAGCAAATAAGCCTTCTTCATTCCCCAGCAACCATTGGCCAGACCCTGTGATATGAAAGGCAGGGTCCATGTTACACCACGCTATTTTCCTTTCTACTATATTGGAAGGACTGTGACACTATGTTAAACTGTGAGTTGAAATATGTTGTGTATTTGATCACTTGCGGTTATTGTGCAGCACAATATGTGGGCTGAACTACCAGCAAATTAAAATCAGGAATTATGGAGCATGTGGGAGGAGCTAGAAGGGAAACAACTATGGGCATTTCCAATGTAGCAAAACATCATAAATCTTGTCATGCTAATTTCCCTATAGCTTTGAATGTTCAAGATAACTCTCATTATGAGAAGAAGGGACATTTAGAAAAGAATTCTATCCTGTGAATTTAAATACATTTTTACTCACGGCACTTAGATGCCTACGGGTTTAAATTCAAGATTGGATGTAAGTTTGTGTACACAAAGATAATTTTAATAGTTCTTAATTATGCTGCAACATACTAATTATTTAATAACATTTTTTGTTAATATATAACAACTTTTAATACTGCTAAGATTAAACTTGATATTTATGCCTCATGATTTTATTGTCTTGTATGAAATTTGGTCCATTTCTTCATACAATTTGATATAAGTAATGCTATTGAAAGCTGTATGGTAATATTGTTAATGTGAATCACGTTCTTCTGCCACCCTGTCTACTGTCTGGCTTGGTTCTTGATGTGAGAGTTTCCTTTCTTCCCACTGCTAGGTGCATGTCCGCAATCCAATTCTCAGGCTCATGCATGACTAGTGAGATATATGCACTGCACATGCCCAGAGCTCTCTCGCTTTTCCTTCTTTCCTATGCATTTTATCTGCCCACTTCCTGTGGGCATGGATGACATGACATGACTCGGTGGTGTGAATGACATTATGCGCTTCCTGTTCTGAGCCAGGCAGCGGTGGTGAGTGGCTCCATTTAAAAGAGTAAGCTATTCTGATTCATTTTTTTCAATTGACGCCCAAAACACGTATGTGTTTTAATTGCTGCCGCTTGTCTTAGATTATTTATATGGAAAAAAATGCTGATCTTATGGAACCTCTTAGTGACCTGGACTTCCTCTCATGTTGTCCTTGTAACAACATTTATATAGGGAAAGTGGCTGGATTGAGGGCTAGATATGTTGTTAAGCACGCTATTGTTTTTTTTAGGACATTTATTCAGGTAGAGCAGCTGGAGTGAGGGCTAGATAGGTTGGGTGTCAGTACTGTTTAATACCACTATCTCAAACCACTTGGGTGTGAGTACTGTTTAATACCACTGGCTATAACCACTTGGATGTGAGTAATCTTTAATATCACTAGCTCAAACTACGTGGGTGTGAGTACTCATTATTACCACTGGCTCAAACCACTTGGGTGTGAGTACTTTTTAATACCACTGGCTCCAACCACTTGGGCATGTGTACTCTTTAATACCACTTGCTCCAGTCACTTGGATGTGAGTAGTCTTTTATATCCCTGGCTCCAACCACTGGTGTGTCAGTACTCTTTAATACCAATTTTTATTGAACTATCCACTGGGTCAGGGCAGTTTAGGCCCTCTTGAAAAAAACTTTTTTTGTGTAGTGTACACTGGCTCAAACCACTGGTATGTCAGTACTCTTTAAAAAGAATTGTCAGTGGAGTATCCACTGGGTCAGGCCGGTTAAGGACCTCTTGAAAAAAAAAATAGTGTGTAGTGCGCACCGGTTCAAACCACTTGTGACACTGGTGTGTCAGTTCTCTTAAATGCCAATTGTTATTGGAGTTTCCACTTTGTCATGGCAGTTAAGCACCTCTTGAAAAATAAAAACATTTTTGTGTAATGTCCACTGGTTCAAACCACTTGTTACTCGTTGGCACACCTTGCATTATACAAAGAGGCACACTTGAATACTTCAGAATGCATTGTTATCTGTAGATGGCAACATAAACATACTGTTCACCCATAATGCTTTCAACATGGATGCTGGAACCTGAAAGATACAGACACCTAATGTAGGGTAATTATATATACCACAATAGTGCCTTGAATGAGTGCTTAAGAATAACTTTCATAATGAGCAGTCACATGACTCTTCCATTTATATGCTCTTTTACACACCCATTTTCATTTTATGTTCAGTTTCTTTCCTTATTTCCCTAAGCCCCTCAAATTGTCAGAGGTGGTTTATTCCTATGTAAGGAATAATGAATTGATATAATCCAAAAATTCCTTCTCATAGTCTCTTTACTCCATTAAATGCAAGAGTTCGCAGGAATACAAGATTATAATGTAAAAGTTGGATATTTGATAAATATTACACTTGGTAGCTCCACAACCTTGGCAAAATTCAAGAACATCACTTAGGAGGTATTCACCAAATCATGGACATAAATATGGAAGTCATTATCAGACTTGATGAAGTACACTGAAGGTATGGCTTCCACTTGATTTATAACACAGAATTGCAAAGAAATAGAAAAAATAACATATAAGCATTTCATCATTTTGGAAATGGAATTACCCTTTAATTAGGTAGAGGGAACAGATACTTTCCATTGCGCTATTGGCCCACTGCCTTCTTTTCAAACATGTTGTATCCTGCAGCCAACAATGTTTCTCTTAGGCTAGGAAATTGGATTGCTAAGTCCCATGTTATTGCAAGGTTTCTTATCAGAGGTCTTTTCTTATCATATTTGCTGATACACCTACATGTGCCGCCTCAGCTCTCGATCGCTGTGTTGCCGCCTTTCCAAAAGTCTTCGCCTGTACATTAAAGGGCAGCAAGGCTGCCACACTAGGGAGAGGAGAGATCACCCTTAACCTGTTGATGTTTCATTATTCATGAAAAATATTCTATACCTTCCACCAGTCTGTGTGTTTTCTGCCAGGCAGGTAGCCAACACTTCAATCACTTACTGCGGTGCCGGCACAGCCAAGTCCTGTGGGATCCACGTCCGGTTTATCTTCACAAATGTAAGGATGTCCAACCCCCTACGGTGCTGACCACACTTTCTGATAGGACACTTGCCACAGGGAAGGTTAGCATCTCCAAGGCATAAAGGACAAGCTCTCGCTGTGTCTCTAATTTACTGACTTGCCTGCTGGAACTTTTGCCTGCTGTTGCTCAGACTCTCTTTCCAACATACAGTATGTAAAGTGGAATTCCACCTGGTTGGCAAATCACCTATGAGGCGGTGGGTGTGAAAGCCAAAGTACTTCTTTAGTGAAAAGACACCGAAAGCAAAAGATAAGTGCACCACCAATCCACACATAATTAATTAATTGATGCAACAGGGCTATGTGCTGAGGGTTGCCCCCAAAAATTCAACCCCAAACAATTATACCAAGTTGCGGCTCCAGCTGCCGCAAAAAAAGGATTAGGTTAAACCCACTGCACCCAAAAAGTCCTTGAAATAAATGTCTGCAGAGCAGACAGGCTAGCAGCAGCAACAACATCCAAAGTGCACACAAATGGCACGCATTTTATGCAGCAGCTCCGGCATCTCTGGATAATGGACCAAGAAGTTTTTCCCCACCAAGTTGAGAACATGTGATAGCCAATTAATGTGCCTCAACCCAGCTCCGTCCAAGGCTGCTAATAGGTTCTGCCCATTGTCACACACCACATTTCTGTGCTTTAAGCTCAGTGGCAGCAACCACTCATCTGTCTGCTACAGGATGCCAGTCCACAGCTCCTGGGCGATGTGTGGTCTTTTACCCAGACAGATACGTTTCAGCACAGCCTGTTGCCATTTTCCCAATGGCTGGGCCCAGCCGCCACTACATTAACCCAGTGGGCAGTTAAAGAGCTGTAACATCCCTGCTCATTCTTAGTTGTCCACCTGTCAGTCATTATGCGGACCTTTCAACATATAGCATTGCACAGTGCACACCTTATTTTCTCCACAACCTGCTGGTGCAGGATAGAGATGGCCTGCCGAGAAAGTCTGTGGAATGTTGTATTGTGAGGCAGCCACAGCCACAAGATTAGCAACATGCTCTAACTAAATAAGATAATTGGCTCTCTCCCCATAAGATTTTTTTAAGCTCTCCAGCAGCCGGAATGGAAGAATTTCAAAGGCTCACATTTAAAGTGGACCAACACCCAGGGGGGATCGGCCCGGAAATCTATAAGATTCTATAAGATTCCCGGACCGATCAGATCCCTCCCCCCCCAGGAGGCCCACAAACCTTACCTCAGCCCCGTTCCTTCGTTTGTGAATGGCCGGTGCAGGCGCGCTCCCTGTTAGAGGGAAGCGCGAGACACGGCCTCCAGCGCTCAGAGCCAGCTGAGCTGGTATGCGTGTCCAGGCGGCCTTGTACGCGCATACCACAGCGGCTCTGAGCGCTGTGATTGGCTGGCGCGGTCACGTGGGAGCGGGGAGAAGTGAGTTTTTTTGGGCTTTCTGGGGGGTTTCAGACAGCGGGGCACCCCCGATCGGGGTGCCCCACCGAAGTGGACCAAAACCCAGGATAGTCAAAATCCTGGGTGTTGGTCCGCTTTAAGTCCGGGGCTTGTGGGTGAGATGGGCTGAACTTCCACTTTCTGTCTATTCTTTGAGAAATGGAAAGCTGAATTCATCTCCGGGATGGTGTGGACAGGCTTGATGGTGGTCGTGGAGGTGGTCTCACATCCTCCCTTTGGGGGGAGACAGGTGTCCTCATGGAAGTGGTGGTAGAGGCTGAAACAACGGAAGCATCAGAGGGAGCCTCAGGTGTTTTCATGCTTTTATTTTAATAATATAATTTTTAATATTACTGATAATGTTTTTATATTTGCTTCGCAGGTCCCTGGTGATGGATGCAGAGATTCCCCTAGCTTCAGTGATTGGTGGTAAAGCATGCAAATGACCCGTGACTTCCTCCTCCTCCTTGGCCTTGGCCTCAGTCCAACAATGAGCCCTCAATGTCATTTGGGAACTCAACCAGCAGGGTCTCCACCAGGTTGCATTTGTACTCTCTAATTTTTCTTTCATGTTCCAGATGTGGAATCATGTTTATAGCGGGGATCAAGCAGGGTGGCACTGTTGACTATGCGGGTAACTCTGTGGTCAGTCTGCAGACACTGGAGCATGTGGTGGTGGCATCATGGCATCATCAGCGTTGACTATATTTGTGGAATATTGGAAGCACAGCAGCATGGCACATGTGCCCCATGGAGGCTCACCCATTGGTGGTGAAGTGCTGTTGGTCCGTACTTCAACTCACCTGCGCATTTTGGAGCTGGAACTCCATTATTGAGCACATGCGCCAGCCAACGGATGTACCTCAACCCAGGCTGCTACTAGGTCTGCCCATTGTCGCACACCACCTTGCCAGGCTTCAGGTTCAGCATCAGCAACCACTCATGTGTCTGCTCCTGGATCCCATGACTGGATGAGGAGGCAGGCAATAAGGAAGCTGGGTAGGAGGCAACAGGAGGCAAGTAGAGGCATATAATAATGCTAACAATGTTTTTCTGTTTGCTTTGGAGGCTCCTGGCCATGGGCGTGGTGAAGTTTATTCAGTGTCCCACCCTCCTATAATGTTTAATTTGCACAGCACCACAGAATATGATAGTGCTCAGGTTTGCCTTGCAGGTCCCTGGTGACGGAGGTCGTGCAGGAACTATTCACAAGTTTCCCTCTTCAGTGAATGGTAGCACAGCGTGCAAATCACCTGAGACTTGTCGTGATTTTATTCCCTCTTTTGCTGGCTGCCTGGGGCTGAGTGGCCACCACCTGTTCCACCGAAATCTGATTGCCTTCAGTTTACATTGGGTTTAGGACTTCATCATCACCTTTCGGAACATCTTGCACCCACTCCTCCCTGCTACCCTCCTTCTCAGCCTCCAAATTGCAGAAAGCTGCAGAAATCGACACCTGGGTGTTATCCTTATCGCAGATGTCCTGTGTCCGAGTCTGGGACTCCCGTTCTTCCTTCTGGGCTCTCCCCACCCGAACAGCTGTGAGATGCTGTCGGTTTGGCTTGACGTGCACCAGCCGGCTGGCCGCATCCCCATCTCACTGTTTAGGAGTGCACATGCCCCCATGCCCAGCCATTCAGATAAGGGGGGCCCCCAGCTACAGGGAGGATGTGGCTACTGGTGAAGATCAGGCCGCAGGACCAGTTGGGTTTATGTGAGATTAGTAGCTCCATGGGGGTAGGCTATTGCCCATGCCTGGATTCTTTTAGATTCCTGGGCCCGGCCGCATGGGTTTTGACCTGCTTCAAAGTAGATTTACTGTTTAGAGTGGAAAAATTATTACTGGTTACTATACATTTTCTCTATAAAAAAGGAAGTTGGTTATTATATGCCTATGCATTACTGGAGGAAAATCTCTCAAAATATATTATTTGGCTAAAGAGAAATTTTTTGATTAGCATGTTTCTCATAGGTTTGGTGGTCTTTTCATTCAATCTTAAGCCTTTTGTCTGTTTTCATGCATCCATTTATTTCCTCCCCTACTAAAGACTTGAAAATGTTTCATTCCGGTGCTGGCAAAAACAAAAAATGTTGGTCGAAATGCACCAGAGCAGGTCATCAGTATATTCAAAAAGACAGTATTTATTATGATTCCAGTTTCAAGCACAAACATTATTTCATTTGGATCAAGTTCAAGTATATATATCTGTATTTTGTGTACCACCATTGCAGTGCCAGTGCTTTTCGCTCTGTGGATTGTGTTTTTATTCTGAGAAACTGACTGTTTTCGAACAGAGTCAGCACCAGAGCATCCAGTTTTAGAGTACCGAAGCTGGCTTTGTGTTTTTTGGTCTTAAATATGGGCTTCAGCACCGAGCATCAGCATTGAGCATCGAGCATCGGCGACTCTTCACTGGCGCTACCTATTGTTCACTACAGTGTTGTCCTGTTGTTTAGCGTCGCCTTGGCTGACTTTCCCTCAGGGCGCTACATAGCATTCTTGATTAGCAGCGCAGTGAAGGGAGCTGCTTTCGGTTTTGCTTTGTATGTTTCTGGTTTGGCTCAGCGGGATGAAGATGGCTCCCCCCAGTGGCAGAGTGAACTGCTTCCCTAGCACTTCCTCTAGCTGCTCTGAGGAAGGGTTACCCCCCCCCCCCACCCCTGGTCAGCCAAGCTTCAATGTGTAGAGTCTCAGGTGAATGGACACATTTTGGTAAGTGTAAGGTAAGTGTTTTTGTGTATGTAACATAGATTTTTTTACTGTGGGGCTTGGCCTTTCTTATGTAAAATTTTGATGTGTATGTATTCTATTAGCATTTCCACTTGTTGCATTTGATAAGTGTATTTTGAGTTGCAGCGTTAGTTACTTTTCTTAGTTAATTTTCTAGCCCACTTTTTTTATATCTGCCACATCTAGCACCTGGAGTAGTGTTTTTTTGACCAATGCCCAATATTCTTATAGCGTTTTTTATTATACATTTTTTATGTGCACACGTTTCTGATGTATTGATGTATTTTCAAACAAATTCATGCTTTTTTATCTTGTGTGTTGATGTTCAAATACATTTCTATGCATTTTGTATGATCATTTTTGTGTTTTTCTTATTTTTTTTTTCCTTTGTCTGCATCTAGGATTTCTGTGTCATGGAATATGACTATGCAAAGGGGTACAAGGGTCATATAGTGAAGGTGGGGAAGACCATGGTCTCCTGACACTATAAGATCAATCTGTGGCCCAAAGCCACCAGGCAGCAATGGTCGGACTTAAAGCACCAGAAGTCCAAAGAGGTGTATAAGCTGTATGATTCCTACGCATCTGGTAAGTTGACTACACACCCCAAACTCTTGGATCTGCCCAGTTTTACCTGCTATAGGCATGTCTCCACAGACAAGCACCATCCCCTTGGAAAGCATGGCAATGGCATTCTCCCACACACCTCCCCTGAGTGCAAGATTCTCTGCCGGGCCTAATAGAAAGAGCAGGGACAGCACCGCTTCTGCTTCCAGCCCTCCCTGGATTCAGACTAACACCTTGTCCCTGGTGAGTCCCCTTCCTTATTGCTTATAATGTTACTACTGTTTGCATAGTAATTTGTTAGACTCTAGTGTGTAAATGTATTTTCCTTGTTGTTTCAGGGCATCATACAGACAGAACCACCTCCACCCCCCTTGTCGAAGTGGTACCCCTGCATGTTCCGGGTAATGTTGAGCTAATAAACATAACCACCTCAACGCATCCTGTTTTGGCTGCGTGTCTCTGTAGGTCATGATTTCACATGCACTTGTGTTTGAAAGTGCCCAGGTAGTGTCTCTAACAGTAGTGTTACTTCTGTTGTCTGAAAATATTGAACATCTAGATGCTGTGTTCATGTATTTTGAGATGTAGTTATGTGAGGCCTACTACATGGTAAAGTGTGGTCAAACATTTGCCCACATCTAAGTCCTTAATATCGCATATTGTTCAATAATCTATTTAGAAAAAATATTCAGACGTCTTATATTTGTGTCTACTCTTCCTTTATATCCACACATCTGGTGAAGGGTAGGCATCATCAGCTGAGATGCACACTAGCCAATCTTGCCCCCACCAGCCTCTAGGAGTGTCTAGTAGCATGGCCCAATGCCAGAGCTGTGATGTGCTGTGTGTCAATGACCTTGTTGACATGCATATGTATGTGTTCATGACCATGTACCCGTGTTAGCCCCAGTTATGAGCTGCCACTGACACCTGTTGAGCCAGTTATTTACCCATTCAATCATACTTAGGTCAGAGCATGCATGTTTCCTGCCCCTGTTAATGTAACAAGGGGTAGCCTGCCTAATACACAAGTTTGTTTTATCCTTTAATTTCTGCTCTAACATCCTTGGTCAACTTCTAACACTGCATTGTTTCTATGGGCCATTGTTTAGTCTATGTCACCCAAATTATCCTTGGAGATAGCTTCGTTGGGGTCTTTCCCTCACCTGTTCTTGGCCACTTGAATCACTAAGTGATTGATGTTGTCAAGTAAGACTGTTGAATTCAGTTGTTCCCTTGTGTTAATATAACTATGGTGGTTGTGGTTAATGCAGCCACAGATAGTTGGGAATAGTAGTCCCAAATTTCTAACTGGACCCCTGTTGTGCACCTCACAACCAGATTTTAGTACCTTCTGCAAAACAACATTGTTCATCATAGATCACTTGTGTATAGTTAACTTAGGAGTAGATGTAGTACTCATGAATGTCGTTTGTCTTTACCCACAGCTAGCATACAGGAGCATCACAGGCTCTGGCATTTTGTTCTCCAATCAAGGAAGATACTGCATCAGGAGATGCAGGGTGGAGGCCACCTTTGTTTTTTTGTGTCCACACATGTATCAATGTTAAAGCCTAAATACCATTTTGCTGTATCATAGATTGGAAGGATATGACACTGGTTAGCGTGTGATAACTCAAAACTTTATTGCCTCAACTCAGGCAAAAGCTAGTGCAATATATTACTCATACATACACATACATTCACTCCTCTTGGCCCACTGTATCAGTTTGGGCTTCTTGAGGAATGTCCATGCCTTGTGAAGGAACATTATCATGTGAAATTGGTGGTGCTGGAGTTAGGTCAGGTTGCTGCTGGACATGGTAGTGTAGGACCTGCAGCAAGTCTGCCATTTTGACATCAGTGTTGTTTCCGTGAGCTCTTCCCTTTTGTGGTGGATGCCCATATTGTGTAGGACACAGCTAGTGTGTATTTATTTGAGGACCATTTGTGGGCTGTGTATCACCTCCCCACTTGGCTAGGCCAAACTTAGGAAGCATTTGTTAAGCTGGCTGATGGCTTATTCAGCAAAGCATCTGGTTTTGTGGTGAGCTGCATTGAGGTGCACTTGTGTTTGTTTAAGAGTGTGTGTGTGGTATTTGTATTAAGTTGTGGTTTGTTTGTGTGAGAAAGTGTGTGCAGAGTGTTTGGATTTGTGAGTGCCTTGACAATGAGGGGTGAATATGAAGCTTTTGGCCTGATGTTTGCTGTGTGGCTGCAGTGTGCTGCCAGCACAGATGTATCCCAGGGGGCTTTGGAAGTCATGGTGGTGAGAGCATGGGCTGACAAGAGTATTTAGTACCTGGCTGTGTGGGATTTGAGTGATGAACAAATCCGCAGCAGGTTCTGCTGGAATTGTGCTGTGCTTTTGTCGCTGTATGACCAAATCCGGCACAATTGACCTAACCACTGGCCTCAGCCAGGCTATACCTGGCATAGTGCACTTGTATGCCTCCTTGAATATCTTGGCGTGAGGCACTTTTCAGGCTACTGCTGCTCTCCTCAGCAGCATCAGCCAGGCAACAATGATCCGCATTTTGATGGCACACATATTTCATTCCTCCCACCTCGAGCACAAGAGTTTCCCTATCACAACCAGAAGAACTTCCATTCCCTTAATGTGATGGTGGTTTGGGATCTGGTCAGATCCAATTCAGCACTGTATTTAGCAGGGCAAATTTAAAAACAAATTGCACAGCGAAATATCAAGCTGAATTGCACCAATGCCCACGTTTTGGAGCCCACTGCCCCTTTCTCAAGTCGAAAGCCTTGAGAAAGGGACCGTGGGCTCTGGAACGTGGGCATTATCTTTTGCGATCCCAGGTTACACTCTGCCTTTTGGTAATGTCATTTATGCATTTGTGATTCACTATGATTTGTACAATGGCGTCATGATTATACACTGTATACTATTGATACTTGGGTCATTTTCTGGTATGATACAGGGCAAAATCATGGACTGACCAGAATACTATTACTGTATATACTGTATGTACAAAAAAAATTGCTGCTATATTTCCTTGACTCAGTCCATAGAGCCTATCCAGCATATCTCTCATCAGGATCGTGACAAAAGATCACCCCATAGACTTCATGATATGTGGTTGGTTACCCTATTATAGCACTTAAGTGGTTACTATTAGTGATAATATTAATGCATATGAATCCTTATTTTTCTTGGAGGTGACAAAAAAACGCTCCTGATGACACCCTGAACCCAAATGTCCACAGATATTTGCTGATTGTATCCTTTTTTTATTACTGTAAATTACTTATGTAAATATTGAGATTTTGCTCTGATACTCTAATACACTTTTTACTTGCAAAGTGCCTATGTAATATTAGTTCTTCACACAGGGCAAGCTGTTTGGAGCTTGGGATTTTGCTATAAGCAGCTCACAGCAAGCTTAGAGAGAGATTTGCCTAAGGACAGCTGCTGAGGACAATGAATGTAACTATGCATCAATGTAAGTTACAACTGATGGCTTTTTACTTCTGGCTAGAAATAAAGCATTTTTAAAGAGATTTGGGATAACTGTGGGACTGGGTTATTCAGAAGAAGGGCTATCAACAGTTCAGAAGTTTAGAATCTGCCTGCTATTTCACAACATCAGTGTCAAGTTATAGCTTACTGCATTTTGCGCCCTATAAGATTCACTTATTTTCTTTAAAAGTGGAGGGGAAATGTCAGTGTCTCTTAACAAGCGAATGTAAAAAAAATAGTTGTTTTTCTTTTGTCTATGGGAATAGGAGGGGGAAATGCCTCGCTGCCTATGGGAATGAGAGGGGGAAATGCCACATTGTCTATGAGAATGGGAGGGGGGAATGCCACACTGCTTATGGGAAACAGGAGTGGGGAATGCCACACTGCCTTTGGGAATGGGAGGGGGGATACCACACTGCCTATGGGAATAGGGGGATGCCACACTGCCTATGGGAAATAGGAGGGGGGATACCACATTGCCTATGGGAATGGGATAGGGGATGACACACTGCCTATATGAATCGGAGGGGGGGGATGTCACATTGCCTATGGGGAATGGGAGGGGGGAATCCACACTGCCTGTGGGAATGGGTGGGAGAATACCATTCTGCCTGTAAGTGGGGGATTCTGCACCTTGTCTTTTATTTGATATTGGGGGGGGGGGGGGGGGGTTGAGCACAACATTTTTTTCAGAATTTATTTTCTTATTTTTCTTCCCCAAATCCTAGGTGCATCTCATAGGGCAACAAATGTGGTACATCACTGATAGACAGGGGGTTTTAGAGGAGCAATTTACTAAACAAATTTTTTGACTGGAGGTCCACGTTAACCCCTATATTTCAGTGAATATACAGCTGGCTCAAAGATCGGTATCCAAGTGTCCTTGTTAAAGGTGTGAAATCTGAAGAAAGACGTGTTGTCTAAAGGTGTCTAATAGTGTGGATATTCCTGGAGGTGTCTGCCTCATGGTAAACAATTTGAATTTACTGGACAAATAGTCCAACAGTGAAATGTTTCTAAATGTAAAACCATGCACTTAGGTAATATTTTATTTATAGTGTGGCATAATCCGCTGTACAAAACAGTCATTACAAACAAGGTAGAAACATAGAGCACATAGACTAGTACAAATGCAGTGTTACATAGTTCAAAGTGAATATTCTAAATACAAGATAGAATAGGAGAAGATAGCCCTGCCCTTGTCAGCTTACAGTCAAAATGATAAGAGGGGGAGTCACAAACAGTCAGTTTTGAACTTTAAAGTGGACCAACAGTTAAAAATGGCTTAAACCAGACTAACACAACAAACAGTGCTCATTTACATCCCTCCCCAGGGCAATTTAAATTGCTGCACTTAAAAATAAATTTACGTTTTTCTAACTCCTGCTGTAGTGATGCTAGCAGAGGAAGCTCCAAAATGGCTGCTACCTTTCTTTTCCAACTGTGGCAGGCTATTGTCCAGTTTAAGGCATTTGACCTTTAGAGAATTGCTTAAGCCAGGCTGTATGCTTATCTGAATAAGTGCATTTTAAGGGTGCTTTTGAAAGCTTGAAGGGTTAAGGAGTGGAGAAAATATTGGAAAATACTGTCGTCAAACAAATTCTCCTCATCACTATCCATAGCAACCTGGCTGCTGAAAAAAGCTGGCACACCACTAGGAGGGGCCGGTAAAGAGAGATGATGGAAGAGAAAGGCTTCTTTTACTGTGATGTGTAGCTATAGTGGAGAAAAAAATCACTAAACTCTGGCTCACAGTCATTGTATGAGAGTCTTCCTCCTCCAGAGATGAGCGGGAGTGAGTCAACCAGTCCACAATGGATGCATTGTCCAAAATAACATGCCCACTGGAGGAAATTTACAACTCTGGCTTGCTGATTCTGCTACTACTACCGCGTACATTGCTGCTGAATGCTACTACTAGCAGTGGCAGGCCTGGGCAAATGGATACTGCCACTACTATGGCTGGGCCTGGCTAAATGGCTGGTGCTACTTTTACGTGGCTTGGGCACATGGCTGCTAACCACAGTGTTGATACTGGCACCAACATCCTTAGTGGCAGAAGGAGTTGCAGGGAAGTCTTTTCATCTACCCCATCTTTTCTCACCCCTTCCTTTCCCAGACTTTACACTGTATTTAACAAAGAGGCACCGTGGACCCCCAACTTAGAGAGAGACGGAGTCTGCATGCCTAAAACAGAGCTGCCCCCTTCTTTTTTTTAAACTGTATTTAACAAAGAAGCACTGTGGACCCCAACTCAGACAGAGACATTTCGTGCACAATTAAAACAGAGCTGCCCCTCCAAAAAAATTCTTGGCAGGTGAAAAAGATTGATTTTTTTAACAAATTAAACACTGAGACACTGTGTACCCCAAGTTCCCCAACACAGGGGAAACCGGGTTCTACCAGTTCAGTTCTCTCATCCCTCTTATTATCACCTTTTGTGCCCCACAGCAGTCACAGGGGCAAAGCCATGCACCCTCCATTCACCACAGTGGATGGGGTATTTCAGACCTTGGCACCCCCCCCCCCCCCTCCATTGCAATAAATGAAAGGGGAATGGTAGAACTCTTGTGACTGATGCCGGATCACAAGCCTGACACGCTGTTAATCGCAACCTCATGTTCAGGCTTGAGGCAGTGCGGAATGCACAGACTGCAATGCAGGCTAGGGTACAGCAATAGGTTGAGTTGCTGATTGCTGGACTAGAACTGATCAGCTGCAGGGGACAAAATATGAGTACCTCTATGTTTTAAAGCTTATTCTGCACCCTCCTTATCAGCCTATGGTTCTGCTGTTGTCCCAAACATGTATGTGCCATTCTGTGTCCCTTCCTTAGCATCAGACAGGGCCCCCTCATCGTGACTGAGCCCAATATGGAGTGGTCTGGCTGAGAAGTTAGGATTGTCATGCAAATTTGAATACTTAATTGCGATACTGAGAAATGTTTACTAGAAGCTAGAACTGAAGCTGCTGAACATTTCACCCAAGCCAAGCTGTGACTGAGAAATGTGTAATTATCTGCCTTTTTTATTTCTAACACACTTATAACAACATGCACCAGGCTTTTCATTGAGTTCTTATCTCTAACATTCTTCTACCAATGCTTTTATTTGTGACTGTATACATTAGAATATGTATAGCGGACTAATTTGCGAAACTGGCAATAAACTGACTGGTGTAAAAGACACAGGGATTTTATAGTACTAGTGATATCACTTTTCAAAATGTTCAGCTAAGCTATTTCTTTGTTAAATTAACTCCAACCTTTCCCCAAAATGCTTCTGTGTAAGACCATTATAATTAGCCTAACACAGGTCTCTCCCTGAAGTGGCTTGTAACTACTGTATGTTTTGGTACTCCCAATTTTCTCTCCTCCATACATTGTATATAGTAATGAGCAAAGCCAATTTTAGTGAATTTGCTTCAAATTTCAGGGAAAAATAGATTTGCCACAAATCACAAAATTGAATTTCTTGGAATTGGCGCCAATAAAATTTCCCCTGCAATTCCTAAAATTCCACGCATCCGGCTTCCACTGCTCTGCTCCTGTTTTGTGGCTGAACACACTCCTCTGCCCTAGTGGCCCGGCACAGTGCAGTGTAAAGCACAGAAGGAAGGGAGCAGGGGAAGCCAACCACACTACCAAATGCTTGATTTGTTAAAACTTCTATTGGACAAACCCACATTTCTTGGGGAGATTCAGTGAATTGCCTGAATAAAATATATAATTGTTTTCAACTTTTAAGGGACCATTCCCTTGCTCAAACATCTCCATGTAATATGATATTAACAGCATCATAATCATCTGTAGCCCCATTTTTAGAAGAGTAAAACTTTGTAAATTTGTCAACAACCCCATGTTAAGAAAATTTACAGTATAAGCTGCCGTAACTCTCACCTTGTGATGTACCTGTAAGGATGGGTGGTATGGGTATATTGCAGTGAATTTGTCAGATGCTATTAAGTTATATAAAATGAAAAGGAGTAGCTTTTTTATTAGTAATACATTGCTTTATTGTGATTGTCATTGGGGGTCAGGCTGAAAATGTGTTAAATGAAATTAGCCTTTGGGTGCACTTTTTGGTGTGAACTGAACCTTACATAGTCAGCCTTATTTACTATCAAAATGTAAGCTATTGTGGCCGCCAGCACTGCAGAGCAGGCTGCAGAGAGCTGGCACTGAACCCTCGCTAGCTCCTTGCCGGCACCCAGGAGCCACCGTAGGCCTTGTATAAGCCTATGCGCTAGCGACACTTTTTGGTGTGAACTGACCCTTATATAGTCAGCCTTATTTATTATAAAAATGTGTGGGCAGCACTTGTGCGTCTCTTGTGAGACGATGTGGCAATTCAGAGCCGGCTGCAGAAAGCCCGCGATGAACCCTTGCTAGCTCCTGGCCGGCATTTGGGTGCCAGCGCAGGCCTTGTATAAGCCTATGGGCTAGCGACCCCTAGTGCCAACTAGGAGCGCAGTTAAATTACATAATTTAAGATTTAAAAAAACAAAGCGCCCATATGGGTGCAGTGAAAAGGGGATTCTAGCCGTTCAGCGCCTGTTGCAAAATCCTTTTTTTTTGGGGGGGGGGGGGGGTGGGGGGATGGCAACACAATAAAAAAGAAAAAGCTTGGCTTCGTATTGGGGACACAGGATTTGCATGGTCCTAATGACAAGTTTGCAGTTCAACCCAGAAGTGCAAAATGCATACAAATGCTCAAAACAGCCCTGTGACACACGCATCAGCCCAAACTAAAAAAATGCCCAAAACAATTATACCCAATGACCAAAATAATTATACCCAACCCAGCTCATTGACATCTATGGGATTAGGCCACACAGTGCCGGATGAGCATCTGGTCCGGTAGGGAACTCAGCGCCAGCACTCATCCCATCGCCAGTGTTGATGATAAATGGGACACTACCTGGCACTATCAGAGGTGCTCTGTTTATTTGACTGGTTATTTGATAACTAGACCTTTTTCACTGGGACATGGCATTCACATGGCATTTATCTGGCATTATTTGCTTCTTAGATAAACCCCTTAAGCAAGCTTTTTGAATTTAACACTCAGAAAAATGTATGAAAAAAATGTAGGTTTATTCAGACAAGGTACATAATTCTTCAAGGGAGGTAAGAATTTTTTGAAAAGTTTGGAAACAACAGAACCTTATTGGTATGCAGCAATAATTCTTTAGCATACCCCATAGGGTGCTGCTGTTTCTAAACTTTCAAAAGATGATCCTTACCTCATTTGAAAAAAGATTTGCCTTAAAGTGGACCAACACCCAGGATTTTGACTATCCTGGGTTTTGGTCCACTTCGGCGGGGCACCCCGATCGGGGGTGTCCCGCTCTTTGAAACCCCCCAGAAACCCCCAAAAACTCACCTCTCCCTGCTCCCACGTGACCGCGCCGTCCAATCCCCGCCGACGTCCAAGCGGGTGTCAGCGGCGTCCAGGACAGCGTGTCCGCTGCCGCCTCCTGCGCGTCGCTTTCGGCGTGCGTGCGCCCGCGCCGACCATTCACAGACGGCCGGCGCGGGCGCGCGCACGTCTAGAGGGGCGCGCGGGAGGCGGCGGCGGCGGCGGAAGCGGCGGCGGATCAGGTAAGGAGTTTGGGGGTTTTCTGGGGGGTTTCACCCCGCGGGACATCCCGATCTCGGATGTCCCGCGGTGAGTGAGGTGATCGGCCCGGGAATCTTATAGATTCCCGGGCCGATCACCCCTGGGTGTTGGTCCACTTTATATGTGAAAAAATCTTATTGTAGGGGCAAGTGATTTTTTTGGGGGAAAAATTGACACAAACATTTTTATTGCACACAATTAAAAAAGATCACACTCAAAAGTGCACCCAAAGTTGGCATTAATTGACTGCTTGTATATCTATCTCAACCATTTTATATTCATGGTAAAATAAGTACAAATGAGTGCATTTAAACCGGACCTTCACCATGATTTATTGAAAAGCTAAAACCCTTAGAAAATGATTCCCCAGCATCTAAAATGAATATATTTAAAGTTTTTAGTCACTTACTTATTATTCTTTCCCCCACTGGGCTGAAACTCTGTTCAGGACTTTAGGATACGGGCGCCGCCATCTTGACTCCGAAGCATCACACTTACTGAGGAGAAGAGAGTGGGATAAAGTACAGGGGGCTGGTTATAGCTGTGCTTTGCTCAGACTGAGCAGAGCTGGGGTCAGGAAAAGGTCAGCAGTCCCAGAATGCAGAGCGTCACAGTCAGAAGGCACTTCCTGTTTGCAGGCTGCCTGATGCTCCATGAGCCGCCATCTTGGATGTTTAAAGGGTCATAACATGCAGTAGATGCAGGTAGAATGATTTTTAATGTGAGCAATCTGTATGTACAGGGTGTGGGAATAGAGTGAAGGACAGCTTTAATAATTTTGTATGTCCCTTTGGCGGCACCCTTTTAGCCGGCTCAGTCACAACGAGGCTCCTGACATGGGCAATAAGTCTACGCGCCTATGTTTTCACTTTTGGGTGATTGTGCTGGTACACTGAACTCCAGTGCACAATACTGCCTCTAATCCTGCCCCCAGGTGTGGTGCCCTTAAAAGCTGTTGGTGCATGCCCTTTTGATGTTCTAGGGAAGGAGATAATGGTGTCTGCAACTGGTGCTACATATGCTACAGGGATTATTGCTATGTATTACCAGGTGAAGTGGGACCTGAACAAAATAATGAAGGGGGTTATTTAAGAAAGGATAGCGTCAGGTAGAGCCTGGTTAATGAGAGGTAGCGACAGGTAGCGACTGGTCAACGCTGGACACGGCACGCAATTCCACATTTATCAAGCAGAATTTGTTTAGCGACTGGGATAGCGGCATGTAGCGTCTGATTCATTTTCCAAGGCTCTGCGAACAGCGCCAGTGTTGAGCCTTGGACAGCGCCAGGTATGACCTCTCGCTACCTGTCGCTCCCCCATACATTTCAATGGACGAACCTTTTTTTCTCTTTAAACTGTTTTTTTTTTTTTTATTATTTTACCCAAAAATCACAAATAAATCTGTGGCCTCTTCTGGCATTGAAAAAGCGTTTTTTTTTCACATTTTTTTACATTTTTTAAATATTTCTTCAGAAATGACATTACAGGTCTGGCATTAAAGTGTTCATGTTACAATGTTGCTACAATGTAATTCCATATGTTTTCGCTTTGTTACTAGTGGATAGATGCTTGAAAACAGACTTTAAACACACCGCCTCCTGCGCTCTGGGCTTCAAACAAGTATTTTTCAGCGCCAGAGATTTGGGAGGCTGTTTTTTTCCTGAATATAGTGTGAGTCGGTCGCTATGAGCAGTCGCTAACATGCGCTCCCATACAGCGCTGTACTGGTCAAATAGCAACTCCTCACAATGTATTCACCATTACTGAACAGCGACTGAGTCGCTGAGCACAGTGACTACTAGTGGGTGCTCTGAAAATGCCTGCTACAGATGCTCATCTGTCGCTACCTGCCGCTAATGATGAATCAGCCTCCCCGTGTCTGTCCTGGACAAAATCATTTTGTGTCTGCATCTACTCTGGACATAAGGTTCCTTTCACACCACTGTGCTTTTGCACTGTGCTGTGTTGTGTTTTCCTTGCATTTGCGTTGCGTAGCCATAGACATCTAGGGTGTGAAAGAAGCCTAATAATTCAGTGTCGGTCCTGCCCAAAGTAATTTTGTGGCTAGCCTGGGCAAAATAATTGAGCATCTGCATCTGTCCTGCTCAAAATAATTCAGCGTCTGCATCTGTCCTGTGAAAAATATTTCCAAGCCTGTCTGCATCTGTCCTGGGTAAAATCATTGTGTACCCATAGATTTGAATGGTCATGTTTGCATTTTGATTAGTGTTTGTTATTAACTGCTATATATGGAATACAATTTAAAAAATTAAATGTTACTGCTAAGAGCTGGAAACCTTTTTCTTGCACCTTGTTATTTCAATAACTTAGCTGTTTATGTGGTACATTGTCAAAGGCTTTGCTAAAATCCCGAAATCAGATCAACATCCACAGTACCACCTTCATCCAACACTTTAGCAACACCACTACAGATGTTAAGCTAACTGTCCTTTAGTTACTGGCTTCTTCTCTACTCCCCTTCTTATGGATAGGTACAACATTGCACTTCTGTGCTCCTCATGCATTACCAGTGCATTCCGCCCCCCCCCCCCCCCCCCCCGCTCTGGTTTGGACATTGACAGGACAGACTGATGCTGGGAAACGGTTCTTTTATAATCACAATGTTGCTACATTCGCCTTTTCATCAACTTAGCGACTGGTGAGCGGCCGGTAATGACGGGCCCCGCCACGAGAACGCCGGCTCCCCACCACAATCACACATTTATCAAGCCAATCCTGCTTAGCGACTGAGATAGCGCCATATAGCCACTCATTCATCATTATTCCAGCCTCAGCCTACAGCGCCAGCGTCCGACCTTGAACAGCGACAGGTATGACCTCTCGCTACCTAGCGCTCTCCAATGCATTTCAATGGAACAATCTTTAAATATTCATAATTAATTTTTATTATTTTTTTTTATTTTTTTTTTTTAAATGTGAAAAATTCTGTGACCACTTCTGCCATTTTAGATTATTTTAAGGTAAAAAAAAATAAGTACAGAATTGATATTACAGGTCTGATATTAATGTATTCATATTACAAAATTATTTAAAAAAATAGTTTTTTTTGGTTTCCAAAAATATGGTTGTTTGGGGGTTAAAAAACTACTTTTAACCCATCGCCTCCAGCGCTCTGGGGTTTAAACATGCATTTTACAGCGCAAGAATTTTTTGAGCGTGATTTTTTAATGAATATGGTGGGAGCCGGTCGCTAGGGCCAGTCGCTATCTTGCGCTCCCATACAGCGCGGAACCTGTCAAATAGCGACTCCTCACCCAATATTCAACATTATGGCAAACCGACTGAGTCGCTATCAACTACCGAACAAAGGCCAAGCACAGCGACTACTAGCGGGCGCTCTGAAAATGCCGCTACAGTCGCTTAACTGTTGCTACCTGCCGCTAATAATGAATCGGCCTCCCCGTGTCTCAGAGAAGTGACATTGACTCCCATGCTACACTGATATCAATTCAGTGTGTGATTCAGAGGATAGCGAGACAAAAGTCTCAACATGCTGAGTATGGGGGGGGGGGCAGCAATTTATGTATTTAAGGGTTAGGTAAAGCAGCTTACACGGTGCTCCCTTCTGCCATGGGCCCAGTCACATTTGCTTTCCCTGCCTTTAGTTATGTTTGCCCCTGATGAAGCTACAATACAAATGACAAATGAATGTAAAAAAAATAGACATACAACAAACATCTTAAAACCATATAACATTCAACCCACCTTGGTGTGTGTGTGTGTGTGTGTGTGTGTGTGTGTGTGTGTGTGTGTGTAGGATAGGGTCACCTACAAATGCAATTGCCAAATCATTTTGCTATATACAGCTAAAAGCCAAACCCAAAAAGTTTTGAATGTAAATCTAAACCGCAAGCACACGTTAGTGCATACCAATTAAAATAAAAGAAACTCCAGGGCTTCAGGGCCCATGTCATGGTTCCTCATACTGCTTCCTCAGAGAGATAGTTCTCCCTAGTAGCACACATATATTTCCTGTAGGCCTCAGTGATCATGTTGACTTCAACCCCCCCCCCCCACCATTAACATGCAGCCTGCTCCTATAGGGAGTGGTCGCATCAAGTTGTTTTTCCCCTGCCTTGGTGAAGGACTCCTGCTGTTTTCTCCAATGGGTTTGCTCTTTCATTAAAGTGGACCAACACCCTCCAAAACAACTTAGCTCTATTCACATTAATATAAAAAGACACTTACCTTTTGATGACTGTTGGAGCCGTCTGTCCCTCGCTTTGCCTGTAATCTTCATAATTCTCCACCGGAAGTCCCGCCCTCCAGCTCTTGTCCGTTGATTAGCATCTTGTCCACCAAGGGTGTCCGTCCATTTGCATATTTTGTCCGTCGATGAGGTCTTCTTAGCTGTCGCGCGACTTCTGTTTCTTTCCAACTGTCCTCGACGTCATCCGGGGGGCGTGGCCTCTCACCGCTCTCGGGAGCATGCACGACTCCCTGGTCCATCTTCTACTTGGTCCGTTGATTGCCAGCATGTGCTCAGCCATGATTGGCTGCAGCACCATGTGTCTCCGCCTCCCTTCCCTCCTCTAACTTTCATTTTCTCCTCGCCTTCCCTCAGATGCCGTCGCTGTCTTGTGCAGGAAGAGTTGGACAAGTGAGCTTGTTTTTTTTTTTATATATATGTATATACGTGTATTTATTTCTCTTTTTGATTGTACTGGTCGGCATGCGCAGCGGACGGACTGGCCATCGGTGTAGAGAGTGCTAGCTCCTGGGCCCTGGCAGAGGAGGGATGGAGCGCTAGCTCCTGGACCAGGGCAGAGGAGGGATGGAGTGCTAGCTCCTGGACCAGGGCAGAGGAGGGATGGAGTGCTAGCTCCTGGACCAGGGCAGAGGAGGGATGGAGTGCTAGCTCCTGGACCAGGGCAGAGGAGGGATGTAGTGCTAGCTCCTGGACCAGGGCAGAGGAGGGATGGAGTGCTAGCTCCTGGACCAGGGAAGAGGAGGAATGGATTGCTAGCTCCTGGGCCTGGTGAGGCGGCAGGAGGAGGAGGGCTCTGGGAGGGGGTGTCTGTGTGTCTGGGCGTCTCTCCGGATCCCGGGCTCAGTGTGAGTGCGGCGGTAGTGGCCTCCCGGATGCATTATTAACGGCTGCCGGTACCAGCTGGAGGTTCGGAGGGGGCGGCTGCATACGGAGGCGCCATGAACAAACAATTAAATCGCATGCGGCAAATGGCCAATCAGACTGTAGGGAGGTAAGTGCACTGGCAGATGGCGGGAGAAGGGCCCTGACACCGACCGACTGCTGGCCGACACCGACCCCCCCCCCCCCCTCCCGTCTGACTGCTGCCCGACACCGATCAACCCCCCCCCTCCCCCCGGCCGCTGCCCGACACCGATCAGCTTCCCCCCCCCCCGGCCCAGTAGTGACAGGTGAAGCGCCGCTCGCTCCTGATGCAAGCGGTGCTTCACCTATCTACTGCGCATGCGCACGATTTTAGTATGAAGAGGTCAAAGGATCTCTTCCTTTTTGGGAAAAATTTAAGATGGCGGCCAAGAATAATAATGTTAGCGACGCGCCGAGGGAGCATATGAGGTAATTTTTTTTTATCATAACTATGTAAATCGGGTCCTGCTGATTGTTTCACATATCTCCAAAAGAAAAAAAAAAAAGGGGGCAGGGTGTTGGTCCACTTTAAGGAGCCCTGTGAGGAATCTGTTGCCCTTCATGCTGATTATAGGGCCAACCCGAGACTGATACATAAAAACAGTTCAACCAGATTAGTGTAAGCACCTCAAAATCACACAATGCAACTGCAAAGTGAAGCATTTAATTACAAGTCTTTAGTACTTTAGAGAAACTAAAAGACTTTACTCAACAAAAGTCACTTACTCAACAGGTAGCAGCCTCACTTTGAATTCTCCCCATAGCAGCCAATTACCTCCATCTAGTATTACATTTTAAAGATGACAAATTGCCACTTAAATATTAACATGCAGAGACCAGGGCTTGTAATATTCCTTCCCTATTTCTCACATGACAATGTCAATAAAACGATTTTGACACCCGCTCCAAAGACCGACGCTTAAATGCCACTGTAAGCCCCCAGCTCATTTATCTCTCAAATCCAATCATCTGACAGCTCATTTAGGCAAATACCATTACAGAAAATGCCTGGTGATATCCTAGAAAAAAGATTTTTGTTTACTTGTCTGCTTATGTGTGTTCCATCTCAGCAGACCTCTGAGATAAATATAAGTAGCTAGCAGAAACAAAAGTGCATTATGGTTCCAAATGTTATTTAATAGTGTTGAATCAGAAGAGAGGTCCACAATTAAAAGCTGCCTAGTTTTTCCCAGGGTTGTGCTATATTAAGATGGAATTTTCAGAAAGACTGCTCTAAGAGAACTGGTTTGAACTGATATCTGAATTCCTTGTGCCCACATGTGCCTGATGGTTGGCAGTGCGGCCTGGTTTGGCCCCATCCAGAATAATATCACTGTTCAGAACATGGGTGCCTAACCATGTTTGTCATGTTTTTGAACTTCTCCACGGGCCTAAATACATAAATGTAGGCTGCAGAGTCAAATTCCAGGTTCATTGGGATCTATCACACAAAGGCACAATCAGGTAATGATAAGTCCCACAGTCAAACTGTGTGGACACTCTGCACTCCGGAAGTAAAATAAGTGGATATTTTCTGTCTTCTTCCTCATGGATTATTTTATAGTCCTTGTGTTGGAATATGGGGTGGGGGTCTGTTGCTCCCTCAATTGGCTCAGGTAAACAGTAGGATAAAACTTGGAGTTCACTTCCTCTGTAGAAGGACATACCTTCCAGTTTCAAGGTGTTACATGGAGGGTGATGAGCAATTTATGGTTTTATCAAAAACCTTAACCATATCTTTCTGAAGAATTGAATGGCCTATATACATGCTATTCAAGCAGTCCCATCTAAGACAACCAATCTACAAGGCTTAAACATTAACAGAGTTCCCTATGGTGTGACCTATACACATATTATCTATGGTCTAATCAGAGACAGACAATCTAAGAAGTAGCTGCAGAGCTCTGGCGACATGGCAATTCAAGTGAATCCTATAATGTTTGGTAGCCAAGACCTGATTAATCTGCTAAAGTTAATGGTGGTGCTCAGCAGTTATGACCATCACATTAACTGGTTATGTCAGGCCTCTACATGTTATAACGAAGCCTGCATAGTCTGAGGACAGGCTATTTTACAGACCATACTTTAGTAAAGCAATAGTGTTATCTTTTGGATAAAGTGAAACGTGACACATACGCATGGCTAAGGATAGCTTGAGCTCCATATTTTGGAGAGCCGGCCACCTCTTCCCCTCTACCATGCTGGCTGTGGAACAATGGTGATGTGACTATTCATCCAAATCCTGTAATGTTTGGTGGCCTGCTGAACCTGCTAAAGCTAATAATGGTCATGCCATGCCTCTACAGCTTATAAGGCTCGATTCAGAGAGACAAAAAAAGACTTTAGTTTTTGTGCCGATTTCGTATTATTTTCAAATGTTCCCGCTCTCGTATGAGTGTGCGAGCGATTCTATGCATGCATTGTAAACCTTCTGTAAAGTTTCCGTCCATTCGTATGCCAGAGTACGAGTACGAGGAAGTCATTTTCCATCAAGACTTTTCTGATTCATTTTCTCAGGTAACAACGTAGCCTTTCGTTTTTGCCCTTTTCCAATCGTATCCTCACACGAATCCTTTACGTTTCCCTATAGATTCTGTTTCACTTTTTCAAAAATAATCGTCCAGATGGAAATCCTTACGATCTTGCGCCTGCGCACTACAAAGTTAACTCATTAAAGTGCTCGGCTACATTACCTTCACTTCTACTACAATGTTTAGCTAAACCCCTTAGCGCTATCTTCCAGCTTCCCTTTTGGACCCTTAAAGCTCACCCCAACCCCTTAGCACTATCCTCCATCTTCCCTTTTGGACACTTAAGGCTCACCCCAACCCCTTAGCGCTATCCTCCATCTTCCCTTTTGGACCCTTAAAGCTCACCCCAACCCCTTAGCGCTATCCTCCATCTTCCCTTTTGAACCCTTAAAGCTCACCCCAACCCCTTAGCGCTATCCTCCAGCTTCCCTTTTGGACCCTTAAAGCTCACCCCAACCCCTTAGCGCTATCCTCCAGCTTCCCTTTTGGACCCTTAAAGCTCACCCCAACCCCTTATCGCTATCCTCCAGCTTCCCTTTTGGACCCTTAAAGCTCACCCCAACCCCTTAGCGCTATCCTCCATCTTCCCTTTTGGACACTTAAAGCTCACCCCAACCCCTTAGCGCTATCCTCCATCTTCCCTTTTGGACCCTTAAAGCTCACCCCAACCCCTTAGCGCTATTCTCCATCTTCCCTTTTGGACCCTTAAAGCGGTGAGCTTTAAGGGTCCAAAAGGGAAGATGGAGAATTACCCCTTAGCGCTAACAACCCCTTAGCGCTATCCTCCAGCTTCCCTTTTGGACCCTTAAAGCTCACCCCAACCACTTAGCGCTATCCTCCAGCTTCCCTTTTGGACCCTTAAAGCTCACCCCAACCCCTTATCGCTATCCTCCAGCTTCCCTTTTGGACCCTTAAAGCTCACCACAACCCCTTAGCGCTATCCTCCATTTTCCCTTTTGGACCCTTAAAGCTCACCCCAACCCCTTAGCGCTAGCCTCCAGCTTCCCTTTTGGACACTTACAACTTCCCAAACCACTTTGCGGTTATGTTCTTCTTCCATTTTATGTCCCTCAAACTTACCCAAACCACTTCTCGTTTATGTTCTTCTTCCATTTTATGTCCTTAAAACTTACCCAAACCACTTCGCGGTTATGTTCTTCTTCCATTTCATGTCCCTTAAACTTACCCAAACCACTTCGCGGTTATGTTCTTCTTCCATTTTATGTCCCTCAAACTTACCCAAACCACTTCGCGGTTATGTTCTTCTTCCATTTTATGTCCCTAAAACGTACCCAAACCACTTCGCGGTTATGTTCTTCTTCCATTTTATGTCCCTCAAACTTACCCAAACCACTTCGCGATTAAGTTCTTCCATTTTATGTCCCTTAAACTTACCCAAACCACTTCGCGGTTATGTTCTTCTTCCATTTTATGTCCCTAAAACTTACCCAAACCACTTCGCCGTTATGTTCTTCTTCCATTTTATGTCCCTAAAACTTACCCAAACCACTTCCTGTTCATCTGAATCTTCATCTCGAAATATTTGTATAAACCTTGGTTTGTTGTTAATGTATTTGTGTAAATAAATGACAAAGAAACGTTTTTTTTTTTTTTTTTTTTTAATTTGAAGGCAACACCTTCACAGCAAATATGCAAATATAATACAATAGTAGGAATAATTTGTACACCACCGTAATACAAGATATATTCTGTACCTGGGTGCGGGGGGATCGGCAGACTCTGATAAATTACGGTGATGTACTAATTATATATATATCTTGTATTACGGTGGTGTACAAATTATTCCTACTATTGTATTATATTTGCATATTTGCTGTGTTGCTCCCCAGGCCGGCCAGTGTTTTTCAGTCATACCTGTCTTCTAGCACTGCTATTTTTAGGCACTTGCTTTTATACTCTGGTATATATATATATTCTCCTTGCACCTCTTTTATATATCTTGTAGCCCACTTCTCATATGTAGGCTTTCTATCACCCTTTTGGATATGCACTCTTAAGCACTTCTTTGGGTTTTAGAGGTGGTCTGATTTATGCTTACTGGCCTGGTGAATGACAATACACACTGCCATGTCCTTTTTTCTTTGATTTTAAGGCATGAATTATAAATAATTATTATAATACTTAACTAGTTGAAAACATTTATTATCCATTACTGTCTTGCCTAAATCTCCCCCCTACCCTGTTTTGTCTTTGTTTCTGTTTTTATATTGTCATATATATGTTTTTTAAATTGTGTATAGCCCATTTGGGTTCTTTGTTGCTCTAAATTGTCATATTTCAATAAAGTAATGTAACAAAAATTTTTTACATTGATTCATACACATTATTCAGGGTGAGTGCGGATTTCTGTTGGTGTATGTGTGGTAAACCTAAATAAACACGACATATGTCAGTCTGCTAAGTCATTACTCTAAGTAAGTGGGCAGAGGTCATTCTGCAAAGTCCTTACCTAAAGGAAGTGGGCACAGATCAGTCTGCTAAGTCATTACTCTAAGGAAGTGGGCAGAGGTCATTCTGGGAAGTCATTACTCGAAGGAAGTGGGCAGAGGTCATTCTGCTAATGACATTGACTCTGCCTTTAGGAATCTGGGTGATCATGTCACTTAACACATACTGCAATGAATGACATTACAACTTACTTGGTTGGTGGCCGACGGATGCCTCGTTGGGGACAACCCTACGTCCTGGCCCTGTCACTGTTGTGAAGTAGAGGCTGTTGAGACATGGCAAATAGGGTCACTTATTATGTCTTAGTCAACAGTAATCAAATGTCATTTTCAATTTGTGTGTCACATCACTCACCTTCTCCCTGTGCCTCCTGGGCGTGATCTGCTGCAGCCTGCGCATCTTCACCCACTCCTGAAGCATCTACAAAAACAGATTAAGGAAATCAGCTTGGGTGGAAATAGGATGTTTATGTGTGTGTGGTTACATGAATAGTCACATACCAGAGGCTCCCGCATGCGTCGCTGGGTACGACTCTGCCCACGCCATGCCGTGGAAAGGTCCAGGGGCTGGTCTGAGGAACCAACAGAAGAGGGGTAGGACCGTCGCACTGGAGATCCACCACCTTCACTTCCAGCTGCAGATTCATACAGCACTGGTCGGCCTGTGCGCCTCTGGGTGCAGCGGATTCGGTAATCCATTTCCAGCACTACAAAAGAAATCCAATTAGAAATCAATGCCTACCTTATGCATCAGTTACATCTGGCATGCAATCGCTATGTTCTTACTAGGGAAATGGATTCCGAAAAAGCGCTGCACCTGAGGCATGTGCAGCCGTTTCAGGTCCGACCAATGCTGCATGATCTGCGTGTGGGTGAAGGTGGTGTCCGTCTCATGTTGGATTTTGGCAATGATCTCCAGTGCGACGGTGCGCTTCTCAAAAGAGTTGGGCAGGTAGTCGTACCTGCGCTCCAGCATGGTCTGCAAAGCACAAAATCAAGCTAGGTTTTAGTTAAAACTGCATACAAATAATTGTCAACAATCGATAATTTGACTAAATGACATTAACATACACATTTGGAGCCTAATACAATACTTTAAGCTGGCCTCAGTGTTGGTTCGCACGTGTGGGCCCTCACTTCGGTTGGGCACGGAGTTTGAGACACTTTGTAAACAAACCCTTTCGTCATGTCCTTCCTTAAGGGCTAGGCATGCATTTAGATGGCAAAGCAAAGGCAGTAAAAGACAATTACAAGCATGATGATCTCTTCTTGTTGGCGGGTGAAGATTGTGGGCGCCATCTTGCCTCTTGTCTGCAGCAGATAAGTAATGCCCCAGCGGTTTCCGGGTTCCGCACGGCCGAACGAACGGCCGTACGCACGCGTACGCGAGCGCGTAGGCATCACAGTCTGCAAATCTTATTTAAAGGTCCCTGGACACACAGCTCATTCTCTTTCAGAGTGCGTGCAAAATGGGTCCCAAAAAGCAAGCAGCGGCAAGCGGCAAAAAGGCACCCAAGCGCCAGGAGTCATCAGAAGGGCCCAAAACTCGCTCACAAATGCCCAAAGCAAAACTGCAGCAAAAAAAACAATGCTCCGGCCAAGCAACCCACCACTTCTCCCAAAAAAAAGGAGGCACAACCAAAAAGCAAGACACAGGCCACCAAGCCAACCCCAAGGGAGGTAGTCAAACCTGGTAAGAGGGTGCAAAGCCCCAGCCCCCCTGGACCAACATCCCCCCCCACGTGCCACAAAGGCAGTGTTCCAAGGCCAAAAACACCATGATCGAAGCCCAAGCCAGCAAAGAAGACCCAGACAAGAAAGAAGCCACAGCAGGGCCAGAAGCCCCAGACGAGAAAGAAGCCACAGCAGGGCCAGAAGCCCCAGACGAAAAAGAAGCCACAGCAGGGCCAGAAGCCCCAGACGCAAAAGAAGCCACAGCAGGGCCAGAAGCCCCAGACGAGAAAGAAGCCACAGCAGGGCCAGAAGCCCCAGACGAAAAAGAAGCCACAGCAGGGCCAGAAGCCCTAAAAGGCAGACAATGCCAAGCTCCTCCTCCCCACCCGCACGTGGCTACCAATCAACGGCCAAGAGCGGCCGAACCACCAGCTCTGGGTCACCCCAGCCAAGTACCTCCAAGGGCCATGCTCTTTCCAAGGGCCCACAGAGCCACAGGGCCCCAAGCACCAGTTCCAGCTCCTCCAGACCCTCTCTTCCTCGCCCACATTCCCCACCGGCACAGGTTGGCAGGCAATCACCCCATGCCACATCAACCCCTGCAACTTTTGTGGCCACCCAGCCATGAGCACCCAGTCCCTTTCCCAGTCCAGTTCGATCAGCAGCCAGCCTCCAGTCCTTGATGGCTCCAACACACACCCAGGCCAGAATGTCACTCCATTTGCCTGGAAACAATGAGGAGCCACAACCACCACAAACAGGTCGCACATTGCGCAGAGGCCACTTGAGTGGCCGTTTTGGTGAGTCACAAACTCTGGCATTGGCTAGTGGTCTAACGTTATATTATGATGAGCTATATGGGAGCAAATCCAAATCAACTTCAATTCTTCTTGTATAGACATCAGTGAGCTTATTTTTGGATACTATGTTTTTCAGCTTACAAACTGGCGGAGGATTCCCCACTAAATTGAAATTTACCCAGGCTGAGGAGATGGTGCTGGGCCTGCTACATCTTGTTGCGTTAGAGGGACACTTGGCACAACAGGACACGGACAACCCGCCAGCAGGTTAGTAATGTGTGAATTTCCCTCAAAATGGACCAACCAGTCAAATTATCCAGCAAGGCATATCTAAACACATGCCCCTAGGGTGTGCCTTGTAGTGGAGTGATCAATTTGACCAGGGTGTGTCATGTGTGTCGACAGGTAGTTTGCAAATTTTCAGGCCCATACATGACATTTATGAACACTTAGGAAGAGTAGTAAAGTATTGAGATTAGCAAAGGACTGCGTGCTATGTATTTCTATTCAATCACATGCAACACTTGCATCTTTTTCTGTTGGCCACATGGGTTTGAACTGTGCTTGGGGACCAATGGCTTAAGATGGGGTGATTGCAATGTTTTTATAGATACAATGGTAACCACCAGAATCATATTGTAACTGCTATTTGCCAGCTGAGTGTGTTCACTTAATGGCATATAAGGGATGTTTAAACACACACAACAGGCAGTACTTGCATGTTTGGTTGGCTTCACGTGACCAATATGTCTGTACTTGTTTCATAATCCATTTTCAAGATAATGGCATTCATAGTGAAGGTCAAGTTGCACCGTTGTGCGAGTGGCCATTCCAGCTTGGCCACGTGTTGGATTTAAGCATATGTGTTATTAACCATCACCAATGCATAGTTGTGTGTTTACCTTGTTTGTTTTCTTCTAATGCAGCCCAGCCTCATCCCTCAGCTAGTGGGGAATCCTCTGCCATTTTAACTATGCCGTCTACTTCCACGCTGCCTCGGACCCAATAAATCCGATATCTACGGTAAGTGTTTTTTGATGATGTGGCGTATGCATGTGCCTTGCCATGTTTCTTTGGCCTGAATTACATATGTATTACCCACACTGAACCTTTTTGATTTACATGTCCCAACAGAGCCACACACTGATGGAGGAAATCCAGGAGCTGGAGGAGGATGGAACCTTCCTTGGAGCTTATGAAGATCTCCCCCTGGGCCAGAATCTGCAACTGTCCCAAAATGTTTCTCCGACAAATCCTCAGCAGCAGAGGGAAGCTGGCTGCATGCTGCCTGCACATCGTGGGCAGCATGCAGAGACTGACCCTCCAGTCCCCAGTTTAAGATCTGCTGTTGAGGATTTGCCAAGCATACCTGTGGCTGTTGGGGGTCCTAGAGCAACATCATCTGCACGCCCCCCAACCCGGGGAATTGGGAGGCGTACTCAGCAACGTCGCCCAGTTTCCCAGGGGAGAGGCGTGCAGATGATAGAGTCAGCATGGCACCATGAGAGGCGGCTATTTCGGCGCCAAAATCAACAAAACCACGAGAATATTATTGGCCAATTAGATAACCTCAATAATACCTTAAGTGCCATGCTGACTGAATTTAGGACCCATAACAGCCACATGGCCAACTTGACAACAGAATTCAGGTCCAGCATGGCTGAATTGCAAAATAACCAAAGAAACATTTTGGAACAGTTGCAGATTCTGAATGCCACACAGGCCCAGGTTAGGGCCCACCACCAAGGGCCACAACCTGGGTTCTATGGGCATCCCCCATATTAAGGTGTATTTGGCCTGAATCTTTTCTACATCTTTGCTCTACATCCCCACTGTATTGACTTGTCTGGTGAGCCCTACCAATCTAGCATTTTGGTATGGCTTTGCTTGTATGTTTTGGATTTGCACCCATATAGCTCATTAGAGTCCTGAAGTAGGCCACTAGCCAATGCCAGAGGACAAGCCTCATTGAAGAGGCCACTCAAGCTGTTGCGCTGCAGCCTTGCCCATAATTACATTGGTTGTGGCTCCTCCTGTTTGTAGGCATGATTGTATGACATTCTGGCCTGGAAAACTACTACCTTGGACCCTGGCTGAGATTTTACTGTACTTGGATTGGGACTGGGTGTTCTTGTTTGGGTGGGCCACTGAGTAACAGGTGTAGATGTGGCATACGTATGACTGCTTTCAACCTGTGCCTGTGGCAAATGTGGCCAAGCAGGAGAGGGTGTGTTTTTGTCCCTATTTTTACAATGTAACATCTGTGATTTATACCCTTGACAATGCTTGGCACACATATGTTATGATGTTCTTTTGAAGGTTAACTTTGTCCTGGGGTGCCTTACTTTGTAAATCCAGGCTGTGGGCAATTGCTATGTGGCATGTTTTGGCATAAATTTCATGTCCATGTATTACCCATATTTATGTGAGTGACCATCAACTACAATTGTTATGTTTCAAAATGTATACCTTAAAAAATTAAACCAACGTGTTTATGACTAAGTTACTGTCTTTCGGTTTTTGGATAATAAATATGACTTAAAGTAGCTCCACAAACAAACACACAAAAATATTCAAAAAAGAGTCTAAATACATTGTTGATGTTTTTGGAAATTAATTCAATACTGTTTTGTTATTACTAAAACACAAAGCCAAAATCAAACAGCACAAAGCAATAACAACAATGTAAAAAAAAAACAAAAAAAAGGAGAAAACAATTAAGCAAAATATGTTGCTATTAGATTAGCACAGACGGCTTGGCCAGACGCACTGTGCTGCCGAACATAGGCGTCCTCTGGCTCATCGCCGGGTGGAGAGGGTGGCAAATCCACATACCGGGGGACCCGCTGCAAGATAGCAAAATTATGCAGCGCAGCACAGGCCATGATATCTATGACCTTTTTTGGGTCATACTGAAGGGCTCCCCCGGTATGGTCCAAACATCTAAATCGGGCCTTCAATAGGCCAAAGGCCCTCTCCACCACTGCCCTGGTTTTGCGGTGTGCCCTATTATAGGCCTCTTGGGTGGCATTCTGTGGGCGTAGTACAGGCGTCAACAGCCACGGGAGGAGTGGATATCCAGAATCTCCTTGAAAAATTAAAGGAAAAAAAAAAAAATTGCTGCATACATCACAGCCAAAAAAGGCACAAACTGAAGAAGAGGCTAGGTGACATTGTCCCCAAAAATGAGCATACATATTGCACAGGGCAAATCGCCAAAGAAACATATCTAATAGATGGGGGCCAAAATTAGAGAACCAATAGTGCGGATGCTGGCCAATCAGCGAGACTGTTAAGAGCTATTGGTTTAGGTCTGTGCTGCTCAGCAATCTTGGATGGGTTAAGTTTCCATGACCCATTATCTTCTTTGTCTGAGTACAAAACAGGTCTAAGCCGGACCCTGCACTTTATCCCGCTTTCCTCTACTCAGTAAGTGTAATGCATCTAAGCAAAGATGGCGCACACCCTATGATAAAGTCAAAAACAGAATTGCAGAAAAGTGTGGGGAAGACTGATTACTAATTTGGCTAAAATTACTCTTTAGAGTTTTAACAATGCAGGACAAACATTTGGCCAGCCTTTGTTGTTTTGCTAATGTCATAGGTACAGTCGTGTTTCACATGTTACCAAGGTGAGGAAAAAGGCATAGTTTAAGAAAGTGGAACCAAACAAAAAACATAGCCAGACCTAGAAAAGAAAATGACGTTATTGGACTCAACTTACCAAGGAGCCATGCACCGGCAAATTCCCCAGACTCAAACCGACGGAACAATCCAGATCTTCTAAGGATGTAGGCGTCATGGGATGAGCCTGGGTAGCCGGCGAGAACGCTAAGGAACCGCATGTCCTGGGCCACCACTGCTTGCACATTCAGTGAGTGGCCCGTTTTGCGGTTCCTGCAACCAAATATAAAGTAATTACACAAAGCAAAGGTAACCGACTAAAACAATAACTCCTACAACAAATTAAGATTCAAGTTCAACAATCCAAATATAATTCACAAAGGAATTAAGTCCAAAAATAATATAGCAATTATATGGATGTGTGGGAAAAGAAATGTTTACATGCTAAGGACTAATTAAGGTCAGCATTAAAATGCATCTAGAAGGCATACATGAAATGTATTGATTCAGGTATGCATTGCTATACAATTTATGGCCTCGGCCATGTTGATACATGCAATGCCTTGGGGCTAAAGGCGCGCAGACTCCTCCACATAGCCGCAAAACATGTTCAACAATAGCAATCCGAGCCCTCAAAGGTCCCGTAAGTGGATCGGAAATGAAACGGATTTATAGGGTGGTGGTCCGTCGGAAATCAGCTCTCTGAATCAGACGGAAACCCATCCCAACAACGGAAGTTATCTGAACGAACGAAAAATTTCTAATTTTGTTTGGAAAAAGATCCGAACTAACAGAAATGTTCCGATTTGCTTCCGTTCATCGAAAGCGCATATACACATTTTCCCGAACGTTCGTACGAATGAAAAATGAACGAAAAAAAGCAAAAAAAAGACTAACACCCACCCAAACTTTCACAGACAGCTACGGAAGTCCGGACCGATGTGTCTTTGAATCGAGGCTATAGAGGAGCTTGCATGGTCAGATGGCAGGAATTTTACAGACCATAATTTGGTAAACCAGTAAGGTTGGCTTTTGTGTACTTAGTGGAGCATAAAAAGATGAATGTGGCTAAAGATATGTTGTGGTCCATGTTTTGGTAGGGTTGTACAAGTCTCTCCGCTCTATCATGTTCCCACACTTACTCCCTGCTGAATCAGGTTATTTATTACCATTAGTTACATGGTATAAGTCAAATAAAATTAGAGCCTGGTGGTGCCTGATAAATTAATTCATGGACATGGACTTTAATCCATCACAATGTTGCTTATATTAATTCTTGTTTAATATCAGAACAACAGCAGAATTATACATTTTCTGTAATCACAAACCTTAGCCTCCAACTTCTCTAATTGGTATTATTTCATTAAAATGTTTAATATTAATAGCTAACTGAAGAAAAAATAATTTAGTACAGAAATTAAGATTATTGAAATAAAAAGAAAGGTGTTCGGGAAGGAAGAAGATCTGACAATGAAATATTTAATTAAGATAACTAGAGGAGTTCTTCTAAAAGGTTATGATAAAAATGAATTTGAAAGAAAATAATTACACAGTAAGTAAGTAGCTACTGTAAGAGAAAGAGAGAAATGATAGGATGAATTAAACATTTTAGATTATTGAGGAAGGAATTTTTTGTAACAGAAGGTAATAACGCCATGTGAAAGAAAGTTGAAGGGTGAAAAACAGTAATTATGCTTTTTATTTATAAAGTACAAGCATAGAAAGTAGCACTGTGCAAAAAAGAAACTGGTCAGGAAACAGCTTTAGTCTGATCAATGTATAAAAGAAAAGTTGTTGGTTTCTCATCACCTCCTGACTTACAGTGTGTCTGTATTATCTAAATTAAACTGTTGCTGTTAGAACTGGACTAATGCCCGTTGGGATAAATTGTCTTGTGAACCAAATTTCTGTTAGGCAGCGCCTCTTTGCCTCTTTAAGCTCAAAAGAGTCTTACCTGATCCGGGCAGCCAATAGCGAGCGACTCCAGGTCTGTCCCGGCTGCGCGGCTTCCCTGGCAGGCTGGTTTGGGACAGCTGGCCTCCCTGTGACACTCCCTGAAGTTGGTGCCCTCGCTGTGCAGTCCCATTCTTCCCTTCAAGAACCCATGCAATTTGGGGCCACCAAGCTTTCTAAAGCTGAGAGATGGAGATGCCATGTGGAAGGTCTGTGCCTATACTGTGGCGAGGCTGACCCCCTTGTCAGATCCTTTCCTAAGAAGAAGATCCCAGGAAACTCCAGAGCCTAGATGTGGTTGAGGAAACCTTTCTAGGCTCCTTGTATTTTCTGCAGAGCTGAAATTTTCGAGTAAAATTACCGTTACACGCATGCTCTACTTTGGGGTGTTTGGCAACTCCTCCCTTGACGATACCTAAGCATGCTGGGTATTGTTCTGTTCAGGGGACCTTGCTTTTTCAGATTTAACTTGAATTTTCTTGTTTGCATATTGTTTTTTACAAAAAATGTGGCTTTAATTCTGCCCTTTTATTCTTTTTTTGTGAAACCCTGTGTAATCAAAGAATTCATTGAGGGATTACTTCCTTCCTTGTGCTTCTTTTTCCAGGAAATTTAGTTCTGCTAAGTGGAACTATGGCCTGGCAACAGAGAGACCCTGGCTGTGAAATTGGCCTTCCAAGAGTGGAGGTACTGGCTAAAGGGGACACAGCCGTTCAGTCTCGTAATGTTTGGTGGCCATTGCTCAGGGGGAACATCCAGGCTTTTGTCCGGGCTGTAAAACCTGTGCCTGTGTTAAAACCCCACAGGGCTGCTAGTACCTCTCTCCACTCAATCACAACCTTGGACCCATCTAGTGATGGACTTCATTAGGGGCCTGCCACCGTCACTGGGGTTTACCGCCATCTGGGTAGTGGTAGATCAGTTTAGCAAGATGGCTCACTTCATTCCATTAAAAAAGTTACCAACTACCCAAGAGCTGGCGCAACTCTTCTTAGATCACATCTTCCGTCTCCATGGAATTCCAGAGGGTGTGGTCTCTTACAAAGGGTTCAATTTCTGTCACACTTCTGGAGAGCTTTCTGCGCCCGGCTGGGCTTCTTTGTTTCCCTTTCTTCAGCTTACCACCCACATTTCAATGGACAGACAGAGAGGACCAATCAGTTGCTAGAACAGTTCCTTCGTTGTCTGTTTTGCTGAATTTGCTTTCAATAATGCTGTTAATTCTTATTTGGGAGTGTCTTCCTTCTGGCATATGTTTGGGATAGATCTTAAGTTCTTCACTCTTTTGGGTCTGTCCTCTGGGTTACCCTCTCTTGAGGGTAACCCAGCACTTACCCGGAATTGAGTCTGGAGAAGGTAGAGACTTTATTACACAATCATGAACCTTTGACAGGTTTTGCAAATTAATTACATACCGCATTTGGAGAGAAAATAAAAATAACAGCCCAATTTTGGTGCGTACACAATCACAATCTTGAGTTTCAAAGTTCCTTTTAGGCAATCAACTTTACTAGAGCTCCGTGTACAAGCACTGTAGTAGGATACTGGATGCTGTTGCTACCCATGTGATTGGGTGAAGACAGCTGAGCGATGTCCCTGGGTTTCAACACAGTACAGTCTGAAGGGTTAACTGTAGTCAAGCGGTCCCAGGGCATTGTAAGTTTCTGGCGTCAAGTAAAAGGACATGACAGACAAAAATAAGCTGCATTAAGAGGGATGCATTCCTAATCAATGCAAAGTCTGCAAAATAAAATGAGGCCTAGAAAAGTTATGAGTGCATTCATAGTCTGAGGGACAGGTATTTGGGCTATTGCCTGCACCCTGTGAAATGTCTAGTGCCTCCTGTGAGATGATATCCCAAGAATACAACCTTTTTCTTTGTCAACAGTAATTTCTCTATCGCGATTTTACAACCTGTTGAAGCCAAAAATCTCAAAGCACAGAAGGGGCCGCCACAAGCAGGTCGTCTATGTACTACAAATTTAAAACTCTATTTGGCGTCTCCCACCTGCATCATCACTTGCGTAAAATGATGAGGCGAATTCTGGGCCCCTTGTGATAGAGTGGCGCGGACATATTGCTTATGGGCATTGCTAAAAGCAAACAGGTACTACAATCTGGGTGCAAGGGTATAAAAAAGAGCGCATTTGTGATATTGATAATGCTATAATGGGTTGTACTGGAGAGTATTTGTGACAGAAGAGTGTATGAGTTGGCCTCCAGTGGAATATCTAAAATAGTGGCTTCATTAACCCTCCTTCGATCACACTCCATTTGATATTTTGGTGTGGTGCCAGGCAGAACTTTTTAGCTGGGTATATGGGGGCATTACATGGAGATGATTGCTCTCATAACATACCCACCTTGAGAAAAGTATGAATACTGTCAGAAAGGGCCTGCTCTTGGGGCTGTGACAAAGGATATTGTTTCTGGTTTGGTAAATGTGCCCCAGGCTTCAACCTGACAGGTGACACAGGTAGCTTTATAAAGGCCTTTGGCCCACAACGTATCTAGTAGTTGATCTAGCAGGACCTCAATGTCATCCTCCATCTTTAACTGTGCTGGCCTAGAGAAAACATTGCATTACCAGAGTTGTGTCAGGCAGGCTACTGCTCCTCCAATTTGGGTATGCAATTGTTGCAAAAGATGAACCCAACAAGTTCACAGGAGTTTTTGGGCAGGTTATAAACCTATTCACTATTTGTCTATTGGGCGTCAGACTTAAAGTGAGAGGTTTGGTGAGCCTAAGTGGTTGGGTATTAACTTTAACACCCGTGCATGGAAGACTCTCATCAGTTATGACATTTTAGGGTAACAGAGGAGCTTGTAGGACACAAACAGTTGTCCTGTGTCAATTTAAAAATGAATGGGGTACTCTCTACTGATAAGGTTAATTGTGACAATGGACCGATGTGGTGGAAAATTTGAGTCACAGTCTCCAGAATCATCATTTCTCATGCCTGAGTGCTTTCAATTTCCCTCAGGGATTTAATTTGGTGGGGGCAAGAATGAGGGGTAGTTTGGTTGACTTGTTATTGTTCACATGCCCCCCATGGTTCACCCTCGGTCCCTGGCTGTGTGGCCAGGCTTTCAACAATTGTAATATTTGAAATTCTTTCATCCACCCACTCCATGGCCCCCTCTGTCTCACCCTCTACTTCTGTTCTGCACTCTATAGATAAGTTGCACCCCTGGGGGCTCTTTCACTGGTATCTTCACTATGATCTTATTCTATTTACCTCAAGTAATTTTTGCACCCCGTGCTACCTGCATGATGACAGGGAGTTAATGTGTGCAATTCTGGTTTGGCTGCTTCTACTAGGACCACGATGGGTACATCTTTAGATTAATATCCCACATCATCTGGAGTTTTTTGAATAATGTCATTTAAAGTAATAGACTGTTTCTCTGTTTTAGACTTTACACAGTTTCCCCGGCAGAAAATCCCATCAGAAGCCTCTGATACTGAAAAAAAGGCTTGCAGAAGTGCCATCTAGACCCTGTTCCTCTAAATAATCAAGCGCTCTTTGTACCATGGCTCTTGCTTTAATTTCTCCCACTGCAGCTGTGACTAACTGGTGCATGTCACGCCAGCAGACACTATACGCAACTTGTTGTTGTTCTAAAGCGTGCACGAATGACATTGGATTTTTCTGTGGGTCTGGCAGTCTGGCAAACAGCGGGCTTAAATCTGTTGGTTTCCAAGGTTGCAAGCTGTGTGCTTTTTCCCTCACATCCTCATCCTCGCTAGATAACGAGGGTGATCCTTTTGGGCCGATTCAAGACAAATGTGCAAATATATATTCCTCTGGTGTGAACATATAAATCTACAACAATGTGGACCAATCCATCTCATATACAAAAAAAAGTTTTGCTCTTATGCATGCAAATATCTGCACGCATCGCATGTGAAAATACATGGGATGTGTATGAGGGCTTTTCGAGCTGTGCGAGAATGTCCAAGCAGTGATGTCTATAGATGATATAGGGCTGATTTAATACCATGCAAATATATATTCTTATAAAAAATTTCAGATCTGTGCAAATATGTACATGCAGGGATGCCTATGGATACACATCTGTTTACATGAGAAAGCATGTATCTGTTTGTACAGATACATGCAGCGATACCTATGGATGTTTACATATGCGAATAGATCTGCTTAGAAGAGAAATCATGAATCTTATTAACACAAATAAATCCACGCGTTCTCTTGTGATCAAATGTAAAAGCATTTTTGCAAAGAGTAATTTACTGCTTTTCATTCAAAGATGTTTTTCCCTTTCCCCCCCTTTTTAAAATACAAATACTTTTTGTTAACTGTTTATGTGTTTATTCCAATTTGTTTCACAACAATTACATTATTTTAGACATGTATATTTTTCTTTAATGTATTGATTATTTCTGTTTTTTTTTAAGTGCTATTGTGTGTTACATTTTATAATACTTACCCATATGTATGTCCTGCCTATACTTTCCTGGCAAAAGGGTTGATTCTGCACAAGATAAAAAACAAAAAACAAACAAGAAAGGTCCCCCGATTAGAACAATACCCAACATGCATAAATACTGTCAAGGGAAGAGTAAAGCATGCATGTAATGGTAATTTTACTTGAAAGAAGACAAAGTGTGCACCTTTTTCAATCAAAACAACCCTTTACATTTGGAATACCCCCTACAAACTATATATTCCCTGAAAGTACATATGTTAAGCTTTCTAGGTGTACCCAGTTTGTTGTAGTGGTCTCATCTTTATGGAAGTAATCCCTTGAAGAATTCTGTGCTAAAAAATTTATAAAAAGAATAAAGAATAAAAAACACCAAAAATATCAATATGCAAACAAGAAAAACAAGCAAAATATCAAGTTCAAGGTCCCCTGAGCAGAGCATTACCCAACATGCATAAGTACTTTTAACCCCTTTAACTGCCAATCTATTTGAGATTTTGGCATCTGTTGAAAGGTCATTTTTCACCATTTTGTGCTATGTTTAACTGTGATTGTTACAGAAACATTTCCAGGAAAATCACATTTTTTGTGGCAGAGTTTAGGTTTTAACATGAAATGTCTTGTTTATAATTTTTCCATTGTTTTTTAAATATTTTTGAGTAAAAAAAAATTATATTTTTATATTATATAAAACATTTATTTTTTTAAAGAAAACCATACCCTATGCGAAAGCTCCATTTCTCCCGATTGCAACGGTACCTCATAAGTATCGGTAGCCCCCCATTCCTGCTCAGGAGACCCCTCCAACTGAAAAGAGCACTTTATAACATTTACAAATAAAATACTACCGGTACTATCCACAATATAAAGGGTGATATCAAAAAAAGAATTTGATGTGGAGTCCCCCTAGGAGGGAACACCATTTTTGGGGGAATTTTAAGGGTTAAAACCCTTAAACATCCACCAAAAAATGGTGTGAGGTCCCCCCTACCCAGCATAACCAGCTCGGGGACCAGCTATGGGGGCTTGTAGAACAGGGCGCAGGAGCCAGCCCTGGTTGCCCCCTGCCCTGCAGGCTAAAATCCCACACAGGCTAATTGACCCTTGGGCCTTTCTGCTCCCCTGGGTTTTGGGGAGGCATGTAATGGGGGACTTGGGGTTAAATACAAGTCCCTCACTAGCTACAGGTGACTTGCCAGCCCCTAAGCCTTGTGAACTGGTATAGGGATCCCTTACTTTTTTTTCTGCTCTCCTGCTGCTTGCTGGAAGCCTTTTATACCTGCTGGGTGACAGATAACAAAGGGTTAATTTAAAAAAGTGACATAGGGTCCCCCCTAAAAAATGGCATGATGTCCAGCCTTTAGAGCATAACCAGCAAGGGGACCAGCTATTGGGCTTGTAGAACAGGGCGCAGGTGCCAGCCTTGGTGTCCTCCACCATGCAAGCTAGAAGCCCCAAAGCCTAATGTGCCTGGCTCTTCTGCCCCCCCGGGCTTTTGGGAGGCAGGTAATGGGGGGCCAGGGGTTAATGACCCCGCAGGTGACTTGCCAGCCCCCTAAGCCTTGTGAACTTCTATAGGCATCTCATAGATCCCATAAACGTTTACAAAGGGTTAATATAAATAAAAGACCCACACAAACAGGAAAAAACTCCTCTCCGATTCTGTGTCCTGCAGTGATCCTGTACCCCGGCGATCCGCTGACAGCTGCCAGGGCTGATCACTGGACCACAGCCCCCTAGCCATCCACCCTCCCTCCAGTGATCAGCCTTGGCATCTGACAGTTCAGAGCAAGGAACGGGATCATGTCATGGGGTTGGCGTCATCTGCCCCACACACAAGAGGCCAGGTTATTGGCAACAATGTGGAAACAGGGTAGTGGGCTTCTTTTGGGCCTAGTGTTCACAATAGAAGAGCTCGGGGGGGCATCGGAGGCCCCTCGGTTAAGAGGAGTCCCAGCAGGAGGGATCGTGCATGGAGGTGAGTAAATGTCATTTCATTTTCCTACAGTTAGCAGCAGCAGTGGCATTAACGAGGGGGGGGCTATTTCGTGCCTCCTCCTGAAGCCAGAAGAGCTTGGGGGGCCGTAATCAGATACTTCCAGGGTGAAGAGAAGCTCCAGCCGCGGAGTGTTTTTTTACATTTTCTTTTACACTAACAGGGGAAAAGCCAGGCCCGAAGGGGGCTCGGCACATAATGGTAGAAGAAGCAAACCTGTAGGGCCTACGTGCTTGCCACTTCAAGGGTTACACTTTGTTTGTTTCTTAGGAGACAGAGACCTAATCTCAATAAACATATCATCAGATATAGAGGGATCTCCCTCCTTTTTATTAGGCTTCACTACATAATTGGATCTAGCAGCCACCTTTTTGGAAACCTTGGTTAACCCTAGTAAGGGCACACCATGCTTCCTTCTCTTTCTATATGTATCATTGAGAGCTACGGGATCATAATGATAATTGGGTGAACAAATCATAACTATTATCAGCTGTAACTGATCCAGTCATGGGGGTCTGTAGTGGCTTCATATAATTTTGTGATGACATAATGGGAATGAAGTGAACCCCGGCATTGATAGGACCTGCATTTACACTTACAATTTAAATTTATGCTGGTAATACAACTGGAACTACAAGGTATAGCGACGCAGGCTCCGGGGTTTTACTGCCTCGATTCACACGAATTACAATTTGGACAGTGCCTATCATCATACAGTTTCTCATTATAAGTAGTACGACACATCTTTTTCTCTTCAACAGACATGACAGATGGAGCTGCACCACAGACCACATTACTGTCTTTTACTTAATTTCTTCTTATTGAATAATAATATCTACCATTTACAAAACATTCAACATGCTTTCCTATAGACAATTCCTCTCCAGCATCTTCCCATATCTCAGTCTGCATTAAACACTTTCCATCTTTCAACACCACTTTTAGCCTAAATTCCCTCATTCCATTCATCTGCATTCTATCTGTTAGTTTTGGATAATTGCATTATTCTCATCAAAGTTTTAATTTTCTTTCCTGATTCTTTTCCTTCTTTCTCTAACATGATTTCTTTAGGAGCCTTTTTGGCCCGTCGGACTGAATGCGTGCACATAACATATTGCCCATCTTTTACTTTTCTCAAATGATTGTGGGATTACCTTTTATTTGGCCGGGGTCAATGGAATGAGGCTGACTCATGGTCAACTATATCTCAATTCATATATATTGCTTAACCTGCGCTACAAATAAGGCTTCACAGAGGATGAATCTCTCACAAATATGTCAAAAAGAGGCTCAGATTTTTACAACAAAATGTCAACAATGCAAAAATCACAACACAACACAATCCAACAATTAACCTAAGTATGGTCTGCAACACTCCCTACTTCACCAGACAATGGGGTTGATTCTGTGCCAGGTGAGAAAACTGCTATTGACATTTATTGTCTACAGGGTGAAAATTTTTGCCTGGCTCTGAATTAGCCCCAAGATAGACAATGAAAGTCAATGAAGCAGGAGAAACGTATACTGCTCAAATACTGAAAGTCAATGATGTAGGAGAAATGTATATTGCTCAGGAAAAACGTTTATAGAGCGGTATTGAACTGCTGGGTAAATCCTGGAAAATGCTAAAGGAGGATACACTAAACGAAAGCACCTAGATGAAGAAGAAGAGGTAGTTATGAAGAGTCAAGAATGTACTGTAAGTGGATAAAACAGGCCTTTCTCTAAACATGATGTAAAAGAAAGGGGCTTAACCCTTTAAACACCAAGCTTGTTGTTTCAATGTGCTCGCTCCTTCTACTGTTAAGTGCCAAGCACAAAGAAACTACGGGCTTAACATTTTCCCCAGTAAAAAACAAACATGCTCACCTCCGGCCTGTATCCAGCACTGGGGGTCTTGACTTTCCTCAGTTGGCATCTGATCCCCCCCAGGGTCTTAACCAGGGCAAATAATGACTGTTCTATGCCCCACGAGCTGCTTCCAGCCACAGTGGGCAAGGTGCCAGAAGTGATTTTTCAAGGGTGGGTGTGGGGGCAAGGGACTCTGATCCATGAGACCCCTATACCAATTCACTTGTCATTAACCCCCAGTCCCCCATTACCTGCCTCGGGGGGGGGGGGGCAGAAGCTCACTGCACGCACTGCTCACCAAGGCTATGTGGGTTTGTAGCCTTCAGAGCAGGAGGCCACCAAGGCTGGCCTAAGCACCCTGGTCTACAAGCCCCCATAGCTGGTGCCTGGGTTGGTTTTGCTGGGAAGGGAAGACCCCAGACAGTTTGGTTAAAAAAATTCATAGGGGGACGCTATATCATTTTTTTCTATTTAACCCTTTATGTCCTGTCACTTAGCAGGTATAAAAGGCTTCCAGCAGTGTGGAACACTAATCAGGTATTGATCAGAGGTAAGTATAAAAAAATATATATTTTTTCTTGCTGTGTTTTTTTTTACATTTAACTCTTTGTGAACTGGTAAGGGGTGCTTGCGACCCCCTATACCAGTTCACAAGGATCGAGAGGCCATTTAACCTCTGGTCCCATACCTGTCTAGGTCGGGGGTAGGGCAGAAAAACCTGCCGCTCGTGAGGGATTTGTAGGCTTGTAGCTATCAGGGCTGGGGGTCACCAAGGCTGGTCTCTGTGCCCTGGTTTACAAGGTCCTAATAGTGATGTCTAGGCTGGTTTTACTAGGAAGAGGGAAACCAATCCAATTTTTTAAAATTTTTAAAGGTTTAACCCTTTTTAAATGGTAACCCTTAATAGTGCACCTAGTAGTTATATTTCATTTGAAAATTCCCTAAAGCTCTCTTTTCAGTTTGGGGGGTCTCCAGGGCAGAAACAGGGGCCTACCAATACATATGAGGCACCATTGAAAATGTGGGGAATGGGGCTTTTACACAGAATATGGTTTTCTTTAAAAGAATTTAAATAATAATGCAACATTTAAAAACAAATGTTATCATTGATATTTTTTGCAGAAAATGTGAAATTATGAAGCACAGAAAAAAATAAAAACAAGACATTGTTTTTTATTATTTTTATTGTTTTTATCTGCCCAAAAAAATATATGATTTTCCCGGAAAATCAGTTAAACATAGCACAAAATGATGAAAAATTACCTGTCAATGGAGGGTGACAAAATCTCAAGTAGGCTGGAAGTTAAAAGGGTTAAAATTACCCATGCATGTTGGGTATTGTTCTGTACGGGGGACCTTCAGATTTAGCTTATTTTTTCTTGTTTTCATATAGATACTTTTGGAAAATGTGGTCTTGATTCTGCTTTTTATACATTTTTAAGGAAACCCTGTGCAACCAAAGAATTCTTCAAGGGATTACTTCCAGAAAGATGTACCCAACAAGCTGGATATGTCTAAAAAACGTGTACTTTAGGGAATATATGGTTTGTGGGGAGTATTTCAAGGGTTGTTTTGGTTGAAAAATCAAAAGGTGTGCCCTTTGTCCGCAGAGCAGAAACTTTTAAGTAAAATTGCCCTTATGTGCATGCTTTTCTTTGGATTGCTTGGCAACTCTACCCTTGACAGTACCTATGCATGTTAGGTATTGTTCTGTATGGAGGACCTTGCTGTTTCAGTTTTAACATTGTTTTACCATTTTATTTTAGGAGAATGTGACTTTGATTTGTTATTCTTTTTTTAAGGAAACCCTGTGCAACCAAACAATACTTCAAGGGATTACATGCTGTGAAAGCTGTGCCCATGTCAACAAGCCTGGTATGCTTAGAACACTTGAGGTGTGTACTTCCAGAGAATATATAGTGTGGGGGGGATTTCAGATGTAAATGGTTATTTTTCCTGAAGGCAAGATATTAGTTGTATTTTACCTGAAAATCTTCTTGAGCTCTGTTTCAGGAAAGGGTGTCTACCAGTGTCTACCAGTACACATGTGGTACCATTGTAACTGGAAGAAATGCGGCTTTTATATACAATATGATTTTATAAAAATACTTCCATTTTTTATTACAAAAAAACTGTAGAAATTGTAAAAAATATAAAAATGAAAATGAAAAAGATATTGAACTAAAAATATAAAAATGTTATATTTTCTCCAATCATCCTTCATGACAACACACAGATAGGGAGGCTCCACCCTCTGGGAAGGAACACAAACTGAACAGAGGTTAATACCCCACCCTTTCCTCCCCAGCTAAGTTATTTGTTTCCTCCCTAAGGGACCACTGGACAGAGAGTTGCTAGATTATTTACTTTATATTTTCAGCTCCAGGAGTTCTGGAGGAGCCCGCTGAGCCTTGGGCCAGCTTTACCGGGTGTAGTTCCCCCGAAGATCATCGGCGGCCAGGTTAATCCCACATAGTTGGAAAGACGCACTAGTCATGCGCTGTCTCCTTTAAATTGAAGTTCCGGGTGTGCCTTGCCTAGTGGGATCCCTGGGGTACTCATCTGAGCCTCCGGACTGGTGATCTTGGGAAGTTCAGGATGGAATTGATTTATTCCATAACGTACATTCATATAGAGCATGCCCTGATGGTCAATCAAGACCTACAGGTTGGGTCTGCATATACCAATTCTGACTTCACATTGAAAATATCTGAGATTTGCAGTTCATACAGACCAGGGGCTTTATCATTATCAGTACAGCGTCTTACCCTTTCGGCCCCACAGATCTTTACAAAGATCTTGGCGGAACCAGTGGCAAACCTCAGACAACAAGAAATCATAGTGATTCCTTATTTGGATGATCTTCTATTCTTAAACAGATAAATGGAGCCTGCTGCTTTTAAAGGCCTGGGTTGTCAATCTGGAAAAATTCTTCTTCCACAGGAAAAGATACAAAAGATCATAACAATGTCCCAAAGATTCATCGCTGTCCCTCAGGTTTCCATTCGGGAAATCATTACCTTGCTCGGTCTCATGACGGTGGACATTCCCGCAGTACCATGGGCTCAACTCCACATGAGAGCCCTACAGAGATTCCTCCTATCCCAGCGGGATAAGAGATCTGCGGAAAAGAGATCTGCAAAGCAGCAATGTGGTCATCACTGCACACTTTCCTCAAACATTATAAACTTGATCTCCTGTCTGCAAAACATCAGGCCTTCGGTAGAAGGGTCCTACTAGCAGCCTCCAAGGTAGATTACTTTTCTAATCCACTCTATGGGTCACCATAAAGGATGATTGGAGAAAATATTTGTTAGACTTACTGGTAATGTTTTTTTTTTATGACCCTTCATGACGACTCCTTAGTTCCCATCCATAGTCCTACGGTTTCCCTTATGTTACTTGAATACAACTGTCAGGGCCGGCTCCAGGTTTGTGGGGGCCCTAGGGCAAGACAGTCTTAGTGGGCCCCAAAGTAGGGAGTCACATGATGTCACCTTTCAGCTCTGCTGTCACATATGGGTCATCTCCTGCTGCTGATCATCCTCCAGTCCTTGTCAGTTGTCACCTGGTTCTCGCCACCTTCTGAGCCTCCATCAATTGCCCTCCATTCCATGCCACCTCCATTGTTGCTGATCATCCCCTGTTACTGAGGCCAGCCATGAGCAGGTCTGCAAACAACACCCGGCATTCGGTTGTTGGGTCCATTGTAAAATAATACCATAGCCAAGTGTGAGCCTTAGTGGGCCCCTGAAGATGCCAGGGGCCCTAGCAATTGCCCAGCTTTGCCCTGTCCTGGCTCTGGCCCTGACAACAGAGGTGGAGAGGAAGGGGCAGGGTTTTAACCTCTGTTCAGTTTGTGTTTCCTCGCAGGGGGTGGAGCCTCCCTCTTCATGGGTCATTATGAAGGATTCATAGAAAAGGCGTTACCGGTAAGTGTAACTAGGATATTTTTGCACATAGTTCACCCAAAAAAATGACAAAGAAGGAATGTCATGCTGAACAAAATATAACATTTCCCTGGGAAATTCCTGGAAATCCTTTCAAAAATCACAATTAAACATGTGTAGTGCAAAATAGTGAAAATGGTCTGGCAACAGAGGGTGACAAAATCTCTAGGTATGCTGGGTTAAATGTGTTGGATAATGATTTAGGCATTGGGCTAATGTAGGCTGTTCAGGTTCTTTTGCATTTGCAGTAATTATTAAAATGTGGAGAGCTTGAGTAAGACATCTTCTTTACTAGGGTGGAAATTTAGCAAAATTCCCCTAGGTTTTAAACCTTACCTATTCCCTCAGGGCTACTGTGCCACCACCCCTGGGCATCATTAATTAAAATTCACTTCTATTTAAAAACATATTGCAATGCAGAAAAGTCTGCCACTGATACTGCTACTATTCTACTCTCCTGCAGCTTCATTTCAGAGCAGCAGCAAAACAATTGGGTTGATTCAAAGAAACATGTAACAGCTTGGATTTGGGTGCCGATCATCCTATTTTTCACGTCCGCTCGTGCGTTCGTATGAACTTGCGAGTGATTCTATAAGCAAATACGTTTCTATCCTAAAATATACGTCCGTTCATATGGCAGTTCGGGAATCAGACCTATGTCAGTTTCCATCCTGATTTTTCCGTTTCATTTCTCAGGTTGCAACATTGGTTTTGCCCTTTTTCCTTTTTTGTCTGGACGTAAATCCTTCTGATCTTGCGGCTCCACACTACAAACTTACCTCATTAAAGTGCATTCTAAATATTTGGTCTTTTATTTTTCTTTATTTCATTCATTTTGCAGTAACCAACCATTAATGAATGCATTTGCATAAGTAAATCTAACTTTGTTTAATTTTTACTTAACTTGCATTTTTTACTTGTGGATTTAATTTTTATATTTTGGCTTCAAATGGTACAACTTTAAATTTTTGGTGTGGTTACCCACACCCTCTACATACAGATTGCTCTCAAATATTAAAAAACACCCAGCAACTTCTGCATGTTATGAGCCTAGAAACAGGCAAGATGGCGGCTCAGGTATTATCGGGCAGCCTGCAAACAGAAAGGGCCTTGTGACTGTGTTGCTCTGGATTCTTTGATTTCTGACCTTTCCGTGCCCCCAGCTCTGCTGTGTCTGTGCAAAATACAGCAGTAACCCACATCCTGCACTTTATCCCGCTCTCCTCTCCTCAGTAAGTGTGATGCATCTGACCAAAGATGTGCTTAAATAATTAAACAAAGCAAAGGTAAACAACTACACCAATAAATGCAATCTAAAAATATTATTCTAGTACATCAATTTAAAAATAAATAACAAAGGACATAAGTTTCTTTAATTAACGCAAATATATTGCCAAATAAAGGTTTACATGCAAAGGACTAATTAAGGTCCACATTAAAATGCTTTTATAAGGCATACATGAATCAGGTATGCATTGCAATACAAGTTATGGGCTCGGCCATGCTGATATATGCAGTTCATTGCAGCTCAAGACGCGCAGACTCCTCCACTCCAAAAAACCTGTTCCAGAACAGCAATACGACTGCTAAAAGGTGTCGGCAGTGGCTTTCTTTTAAAACGTATTTAGAGGTTTGAAAACTGTTTTCTGAATCACACCGAAACACATCCAATTATCCTAAGTTTTACGTTTTGATCCTAAGTTTTAGGATTTGATCCTAAGTTTTACGTTTTGATCCTAAAATTTAGGAACGAACTTGCGATGATCGTAAGAGCATATACGCATTCGAACGTAGGCTCGTGCGAGTCGTAAATGGCCAAAAAAACAGGAAAAAATGACTAACACCCACCCAAACTTACGATTCTCGATCCGAAATCAATTAACTTTTGCTCTTTGAATCGAGGGGAATGACTGGGGCAACCAATAGGGTGTAGATGGACACTCAAGATTCCCAAATGGTTGATAGCCATCATGTGGGCTGTGGGGGATGTGTGGAGGGATGACTATTTTTGTATCTGCCATTTATAATCCCATTAAAAGTGGTCATCCTTCCCAAATCCGGATGGCCAGGGAATGCAGCCAACCTAAGGTCATTAAACAATTTGATAAGTGTTAGTGTTTTTTGTTGAGACAGCAAGGGAAGGGGTCAAGGAGACAGAAAGGAACCAGAAGCGTTCTTCATTTAAAATGCAATGAAATTCAGGACAATGCTCCTGGATGTTGCTTTCTTTCTGAATGTTTCCTGTCTTTACTGTTCACTGCCTTGGTATTTGATTTTCATAATACACAAGGACCCTAGGGCAAGGCATTCCAGCAAATTAACGAGCCACACAGATCAATAGCCTGACACCGTAAATCCTCTCCGACATGCTGCTGCTAGATTGCTGTCCCTGCCTGATCGATATCTACATCTACGACGAATCCAGTCTAAGATCAGAAATATGAATATCAGAGCATGATGTCTGTGTGATGTTTTTTTCCCCTACAAATAGTGTAATAAATAAGGAACAATCATTGTGGAGATTAAACAGTGATGTTCCGTATTCCATTTTTTAAAAAATATATAGGTAGAATTAACAAAAGGAACTGCAGAAGAAAGTTACAACCCTTGCCCATCTAGTTTCACACCCAAATAGGTGCTTTAAAGAAATCCATAATCAACAGTTTAAATTTAGCCAATCTAATCCAAAATTCTGGCCAGATTCTGAAAGATTTCATAACCTCCAGAAAGTTAGGAATTTCCCTGTGCTTAGAAAAATAATGGTTCAAAGATTTTGGTGAGAGGGGACTTGAAGGGCCTGAACAAAGCCCTGACCTCAACCCTATCCAACACTTTTGAGATTAACTAGAATGGAAACCGCCAGATCTTCTCAACCAACACCAGTGTCTGACTAATGCTAATCTAGATGAATGGACAAATACTACCACAGTGACACCCCAAAATCTCCTAGAAAGCTTTCCTCAAAAAGTGGAAGCTTTTTCAATGGCAAAGGTGGGAACAACTCTATATATTAATATATTATTATACTATATTAATGCCAATAAATGTAAAAGGAGATGTCAAAAAAACATCCAGTAGGTAGCTAAATACTTCTGACTATAAAGTCAAAAGTCAATCCAGGGGTTGTCAGCAAAGAACTAGATAGGCATAGGAGTCAAAACCAGATAACTAATCTAAGACAAGAGCACAAGAGCAGGGTCTGAGGGACCGATGCTGCTATAATTCTATAAACGTGTCACAGAACAGGACTGGTCAGTACAGGCACCTCACCATTTACCAGTTGGTACTATAGGCCGAATAGAAAACCAAAATAAGTATTTTTTATCTAGCTGTTTTAAATGTCCCTTGGGCTGGGGGCTGATGCATGATGCTGTTTATTGTGCCATTTGGGACACCAACCTCGGGGAGGCTGATTCATTACTAGCGCCAGGTATTGGCAGATGTCTGTATAGCTGTGCTTAGAGTGTGCTTAGCTAGTAGACGCTCGGGTGCTGTAACAGAGCGCCTCAGTCACTCTAGTAACCTGGCCGGCATTGATGAATGAGATGTATGTTGGGCGTTCTAACACCAGTACAGCGTTGCAGCGAGCAAAAGGTAGAGCCAGCCCAGTGCGACCGACTCTCAGCGACCATATCCAACAAAAAAACTGGAGCATAGGCGATCTGGATCTGGTCGCTGTAGTATAGAGCGGCAGACGCTGTGTGATTAAAGTCTGTTTTTTAACACATATCCACCAGTAACAAAGCGAAAACATATGGAATGACATTGTTGTAACAATGTGACATTAACACTTTAATGCCAGACCTGTAATGACAATTCTGCATAAATATATTAAAAAATCTAAAAAGTTTTCAAAAATGACTCTTTCTAGGCCAGGAGAGGCGACACAATTATTTGAGATAAGAAAAAAAAATGAAAAACAAAATCCTGTTTAAACAGAAGAAAATTAGTGTCCATTGAAATGTATGTGAGAATACCTGTCGCTCTGGAAGCTAGAGTGACGGCGCTATACGCTGAGATGCCTGTAATGATGAATCGAATGCTACATGGCGCTGTTAGAGTCGCTCACCAAATTCGCTTTCATAAATGTGGTATTGTGCACAACGCCCAGCATTCACCAGGCGCTGCCTGCAGCTACGAGGCAGTACCTGCTGCTATCCCTTGATGAATAACCCCCTAAGAGTTTTGTGATACAGCTCCTACTGTTGGTATGTGCCAAGAAAAGGAAATCTAAATAAAAAAGTTGGATCCTTGTTTGAAAAGCTGGGGTTGATATAATCTAATAGTAGATCACTAACTAGGACTGAAAAGACCCCTATTTGTTTTGAGGTCTGTTTGGCCAAACGTGAAAGGCTTTTTAAACCCCAAGCCAAACACAATAAAGTTTATGGTGCCTCCCCTCCACTACTAGCCCCACGACTTACCAGTCCTTATGCCTTTCTGCATAAGAAGAAAACACTGGACCCATGCTAACGGGCACTGGGCTCTTCTGCAACCCAACTTGTCCATTGGGGGTATGGGTAAGCCACAGGGGGGTATAGGGTAGCCACCAACCACAAGCCAGCAACTCACTTGCTGGCCCTCCTATCCCTTGAACTAATCTACAGGGATATTAAACTATGGGTAACTATAGATACAGTAAAAATAAAAACCTGAACACCATCTAAAATATTTAATTAACAGCGATAATCTTCAGCATATTCTTTCCTGTTCCTTGGTAGGCAGTTTCCTCCCTGCAGACCTGACCCCAGCAACGTGTTCAGGGCTCCCTCCAGGTCCAGCAACAGTGTCCTTTTTCTGCCAGCAGTGGTAAACAAAGCAACAGACACTTATGCCAAAGGGCATAGAGGCTTGAAATTTGAGCCAGAGCTCTGCCAATTGGTGCAGCGGGATAGTTCCCAGTGGGGAAGGAGGGAGGGGTGCATGATTTTTAAGAAAAAAAAACAACCATGGTTAGAAAGCCACTCTTGAAAATGAGAAAAAATTAAAAGCCAGCCGAATCATGCCCCCCATCCACATTCTCCCTAGAGAAAGAGTAAGAATCCAAAGCTGCTTAGCTTATTGAAATGGCCCACAGCTACTGGGCCTTCCTCCAACTGATCCCCTTCTCCTATGTAACTGTTCTGTGTATGTTTCTTACTGAAGGAACACTATTACTTTTCATCAAGAAACAAAGCAACTGGTGCCTTTTCAAGAACCATTAGGCAACCCTTTTCTAGAACCGTCAAGTCTTTGTTTCCATCACCTTCAGGTGGTGTCCAATGCATGTGCTACTGCTGCCAGGTGGGGTGATGGTCATGCCACATTTGTAAACTAATAAAATAATAATTTAATGAAATAAATCAACAATAAACAACAAAAAAAGGCATTTAAACAGTTAAAGCAGGAAGGGACAGCGGTAGCGTTAAAAAAATTATGAAGAAGAAAATAAACAATGTAAACAACAGATAAGGGCAGCTAAGCTGGAGACAGAAAGACTGGACGTGAAAGAGAGTAAAACTAACCCCAAATTATTCTTTAGCTACATAAACCGTAAAAGGTACAAACCTGAGGGTGTGGGCCCCCGGAAAAGCAAGGAGGGGACACCTATAGAGGGAAATGAGGAGAAAGCAAAATTACTAAACAACTTCTTTGCTTCTATATTCACAAAAGAATGTGACATGCCGAGTGAAATGCAGGGGAATAACCGAAACCCTCCATTAAATGTCACTGGTCTAACCAAGGAAGAAGTCCAGAACCGTCTCAAGCAGATAAAAATTGATAAATCACCGGGACCAGATGACATACATCCTCGTGTTTTAAGGGAGTTATGTACAGTAATAGACAAGCCATTATTTCTAATATTTGTGGATTCAATAACTACAGGGTCTGTTCCAAGGGATTGGTGCTTGGCAAATGTGGTGCCAATATTCAAAAAGGGATCTAGGGGGGAATCTGGGAACTACAGACCGGTAAGCTTAACATCTGTGGTGGGCAAGCTGTTTGAAGGTTTCTTAAGGGATACTATCCTGGAGCACCTTGGGGAAAATGACCTTATTACTCCATATCAGCATGGATTTATGAGGAATCGCTCCTGCCAGACAAACCAAAGCTTTTATGAGGAGGTAAGTTCAAGATTTGATCAGGGGGAGTCATTGGATATCATATATCTTGACTTTTCTAAAGCATTTGATACTGTGCCGCATAAAAGGCTGGTGCAAAAGATGAGAATGCTTGGACTAGGGGAAAACGTGTGCAGATGGGTGGGAAATTGGCTTAATGATCGGAAGCAGAGGGTGGTTATCAATGGTACACACTCAGATTGGGTCACCGTTACTAGTGGAGTACCACAAGGGTCAGTTCTGGGACCAATTCTCTTCAATATATATATATAAATGACATTGGGTATGGATTAAACAGTAAAGTCTCAATCTTTGCAGATGATACTAAGCTGTGTAAAGTAATTAAAACAAAAGAGGACAGCAGGCAGCTACAAACAGATTTAGATAAATTGGAAGCATGGACAGTTAAATGGCAAATGAAGTTTAACACAGATAAATGTAAGGTTATGCACATGGGAAGGAGAAATCTGTATCATGATTACACACAAAGGCCCTTATTTAACAAGGGATAGCGCCAGGTAGCGAATGGTGAGCAAACGGTAATGACGCTCACCGCCACGAGAACCTCCCCTCCGCAATCACACATTTATCAAGCCGATCCTGCTTAGCGACTGACAGAGCGCCAGCAAGCGAATTATTCATCATTATTCCAGCCTCACCCCACAGTGCCAGCGAGCGACCTTGAACAGTGACAAGTATGACCTCTCGCTACCTGGCGCTCTCCAATGCATTTCAATGGAGCAATCTTTAAATATTCATAATTGCTATTAATTTTTTTTTTTTTTTTAAATGTCAAAAATTCTGTGACCACTTCTGCAATGTTAGTTTTTTTTTTAAGGTAAAAAAAAATAAATAAATAAATTTGTGCAGAATTGATATTACAGGTCTGATATTAATGTATTCATATTACAAAATGTTTGAAAAAACATGTTTTTTTTTCCCTAAAAATATGGTTGTTTGGGAGTTAAAAAATGACTTTTAACCCATCGCCGCCAGCGCTCTGGGGTTTAAACAAGCATTTCACAGTGCGAGAATTTTTGGAGCATGATTTGAATGAATATGCTGGGAGGCGTTCTCTATGGCCGTTCGCTGTCATGCGCTCCCATACAGCGCGGAACCTGTCAAACAGCGACTCCTAACCCCGTATTCAACATTACCGCACACCGACTGAGTTGCTGTCAACAGCCGAACAACGCCCAAGCACAGCGAATACTAGCGGGCGCTGTGAAAATAACGCTACTGTCGCTCATCTGTCGCTACCTCGCTATTAATGAATCAGCCTGTTAATAAACAAACACTTGGTAAAACAACAATGGAAAAGGACCTAGGGGTTTTAGTTGACAATAAGCTCAACTGTAGTAATCAATGCCAGGCAGCTGTTGCCAAAGCAAATAGGATCATGGGGTGCATCAGGAGGGGCATAGGAGCTCATGACCAGAACATCATTTTTCCCCTGTACAAGTCGCTGGTCAGACCCCATATGGAGTACTGTGTACAGTTCTGGGCACCTGTGCTTAAGAAGGACATATCAGAACTGAAGCACATTCAAAGAAGGGCACCAAAGTTAATAAAAGGAGTGCGGGGACTAGAGTACCCTGAAAGATTGTCAAAGTTAGGTTTATTTAGTTTAGAAAAAAGATGATTGAGGGGTGATCTAATAACTATGTATAAATATATTCGGGGTCAATATAAAGATCTGTCGCACAATCTATTTATACCTCGGTATGTAACTATAACCCGAGGGCATCCACTAAGGTTAGAGGAAAGGTGCTTTCTCCACCGAGATAGGAGGGGATTCTTCTCTGTAAGAGCAGTGAGACTATGGAACTTGCTGCCAGAGCAGGTAGTTATGAAGGATACAGTAAAAACGTTGAAAGTGGCCTTGATGCCTTCCTGGCATGTATTAACATTTCCAGCTATGGCTACTAGACCACTGGAAGAAGATCTATAGTGGCTGGGATGCCCTCCTTGCATGTAAAATCATTTCCAGCTATGGCTACTAGACCACAGGAAGGAGTTAAAGAGGCTGAACTGGATGGACTAAAGTCTTTATTCAGCCTTACATACTATGTTACTACTATACATGCTCAGAGTGCGCATGCGCGAGAAGTGGGAATGCCTGGCTGACCCCCGCGCTCCGCAGGAACCGGCTTCCTCAGCCCCCTACAGCCCGCAGCAAAGTGTGGTTTTTGGTCCCAGAGCCTGGGGCAGGCTCCAGGACCCTCCCTGCCAAATCTGAGGCCAGTCCGTGGTGGTCCCAAAACCGCCATTTAGAATAGCACCCGGAAGCGAACGGTCGCCACCATCTTGTGTCCAGGCACACCCTGCGCAAGTCAACGAGCAAGTCAGTGAACGCTATATCCCACAGGTTCGGTAAGCCGGTGCTTGGTGAGGGGTGGGGGTTAAGTGTCCCTATGCAATTTACTAGGGTTCTTGAACCTCATCCTGACACCGCTGTGATAACACAGGGTTCTTCTCTGATGGTCCTAGTTTAATGTTCTTGGGACTTTAGCCTTAGTTCTATGTTTCATGGGTCATTTACTGTTTCTTGAATGATTAACCTTTTCACGCAAGCCCCTTGTATCGCTAGCAAATCTTCTTTGTCTTTTGTTTTTTAGTAGTGTATCCCCATTCATATTGCATAGATTGTCATTTGAGTTCTATATCTAATGCTGCTAAATGTTTTACTATTGCGGGCCAGTGGCCCAGGTTCTTAAGCTTGCACACTCCCAGTTTCCTTTCTCGTCTGTTCCCCGCTGAGTTTGGAAGCCTCTGCTTCTGACCCCCCCTTGAGGGTCAGCCAATTCACTAGTGTGTACCGGGACCTTTGTTCTAGAGTCCCCTTGCAGTTATAGCATTCCCTAGTGGTGTTGAGGATACCTCGGCCCCAGTGGGGAATCTCATTTTGGCAGGTCCCTCCTCCTCCCTTGCATTCGAGTTAAAATGTTTTTTGTAGTTATAATGTTTTTTGCTCGTTCTACCCTTCTGTCCCCTTCTCCAGCTCTAATCTTTCTTTCTTCTCGGGTGTCCTTCTTCCTCAAAGCGATTGCTCCTGAGTGGTCTAACAATGACAGTTAAACTTGTGTCGCTCAATGTACAGGGCCTAAATGCCCCCCAGAAAAGAGTTAAGGCCTTTCGTCATATGAGAGCCCTACATGCTGATATTGTCTGCTTCCAAGAGACCCATTTTTCCAAGAATACTCCCAAATTCCTAAGTAGTGATTACTCCCTTTTTTACTCGGCTTTCGCGAATACCAAGCAGAGAGGGGTCCTTATTGCATTCAGACGCTCTCTTCTCTTCTCTTTGGAGCAGACAATAAGAGACCCTCAAGGCCGGTTCTTTATAGTGCTAGGCTTGATTCAGGACAAACCTGTAACAATTGCCACATATTATGCCCCCAACCAGAATCAGAACACTTTCCTGGAGGAGTTCCTGCGGACCCTAGATCCATTGGTAAAGGGGTTCCTGATAGCTGCTGGTGACTCAAACCTAATTCTCCATCCTACCTTGGATAGACAATCGGCTGAGCGACCCTCGGGTGGGCCCAGGGATAGCTCCTCAGGTAAAGCGTTTGGGGCCCTCCTCAATCAATACCATTTAGCTGACGCATGGAGGGAACTCCATTCTACTAGAAGGGATTTCACTCATTACTCTCATCCACACAGGGTCTCTACCAGAATTGATCATATTTTTTTGCAGCTCCCCTCCTTGCCACACCTGACCCACTCCTCCATAGTCCCAATCGTCTGGTCGGACCATGACCTGGTCTCGGTTGAGTTGTCCTCCCTAACCCAAAGATCCCCCCAAAAATCCTGGAAGCTCTATGATTGCTATCTGATGAGACTTTCCTTGAGCGCATGAGCAAAGCGAGTGAGAACTTCTACCTAGATAAATTGGGATCAGTGAACTCGGACGCCCTTCTATGGGAAGCCCACAAAACGGTCGTTACTTTATCCAGGAATCTGCCCGGCGTAAAGCCATATATAAGAAGCAACTCCAAACCTTACTGAACATGTGCCACTTAGCCTCCTCTGCCTACAAATCTCGTCCAACCAGACGTAATAGAATTTCATTAAATCAGGCCGGCGACCGACTCAATCTGTGTCTTTCCAACGAGGCTGAACGTCAAATAAACCGGTCTAGGTTCAAGTGGTACCGTCTCAGCAATAAACGACCCTCTTGCCAGGAGACTTAGGGGGGTCACGTATAGTGCTAAACCATTACGTGTCAAGACCTGAGAAGGCACACTTTCCAGCAACCCAGCAAGAGTAGTAGCAACTTTTGGTAAACATTTTGATATCAAAGAATACACTGGATGTGCACCTTGCCGAGAGCCTATTGGGACAACTCCAACTACCTTCCCTCCCCCTTGAGGCTAAGAATTTGCTGGACAAGCCAGTCGAGCTCTCCAAAGTCCACAAAGCCATCTACTCTCTAAAGTTAGGAAAGCAACTGGGCCTGGATAGATTTACTGCCCTCTATTATAAAAAATGATCCCAGGTACTAGCCCCGCATTAAGTTCAGACATTCAACTCTATTAGTAAAGGCGATTCATGGAGCACAGACGCACTTACTGCGGCTGTCTGCATAATTCCCAAACCTAATGTTGACCCTACCCTTTGGTCCAATTATAGACCCATTTCCCTATTGAACATAGATATTAAGCTCCTAGCAAAGGTCCTCGCGACACGTCTCAATAAGTTTGTTGCGTCTCTAATATCTAAGGAACAAGCAGGATTTATCCCCCAGCGTCAAGTGGGGGACAATATCCGCAAGGCCATCAACCTAATCCACCATGCTAGGAAGGGGGGGCGCCAGGCCATGCTGTTAACTTTAGATATTCGCAAAGCCTTTGATACAGTTGCCTGGGACTACCTTCAATTTATATTAAAAAAGTGGGGCCTGGGTTCCTCCTTCACTGCATGGATAGCTTCGTTATACTCTAAACCGGGGCATTCATTAGATACTCAGGATATTCTTCTAATCAGTTTATTCTTGGCAGGGGCACCAGACAGAGCTGTCCCCTTTCCCCTTTATTATTTGCTCTTGCCATTGAGCCCCTCTCCATGCTACTCCAGACCAACACCAATATTGCGGAAATAAGAATAGGGGCCTATGATCATAAGATCTCTTTATTCGCCGATGATATTTTGATGCTTGCATCTAATCCTGTTACATCCCTCCCAAACCTGTTTCGCTCCCTAGACGATTTTTCCAGGATTTCTGGCCTACAAATCAACACCTCAAAGTCACAAGCTCTTAATATTTCTCTCCCAGAAAGGACGCTGACTGCGCTCAAATCCTCTTTTGATTTCTCTTGGCAAGTATGCCACATCAAATACTTAGGCGTCCATTTAACAGCTAATTATGATTCCCTCTTGTTATCCTCCTGGGCTAGGCTCCACCTTTCGTGGCTGGGTAGGATAACGGCTGTAAAAATGACCTGGCTCCCTAAAATGCTCTACTTTTTCCGGGTTCTACCAATACCAATCCGGGCCCCATTCATTAAAGGCCTCCAAGCGTCCTTAAATTCTTTCATTTGGGGGAAGCAAAAACCGCGAATTAACTGTGCAACACTTTACAGGCCCAAATAGCAGGGAGGCCTAGAAGTCCCTAACATTGCGCGCTACTATTCGGCTTGTCAAATCGCTCCAATGTCTGCCGTTCATGCAGGGGTGAATAGGCCGTTATGGGTAGACATTGAGCAAGTTAGTTGTTCCCTGGTAGATATTACGAACTTGTTGTTGCTGCTCCCAGAGACCTATAAAGCTATTGATAACCCAGTCTTGAGCCACTCCCTCAGAATGTGGAAGGCAAATAGATTGAAAGGGAACCTCTTCTCGCCCCAGTCCCCCCTGCTCTCTATATTGGGCAACCCTGAATTCCCACCGGCCTATCAGGAACCGGTTGCCTTCTCCTGGTGGAGGGCACAAAACTTAATAAGGGTTAAAGACTTTGCTACATATAGAGGTATACCAACCTTCCCTGAGCTTCAGTCTCTCAGGGGGACTCCAAATGGGGAATTTCTCTGTTTTTGCAAATCACCCATTACGTAGACAATAAAACTCTGATGGGGTTTGCACCAAGGCCCTCCTCGCCCTTCGAGATCATTTGTGATTTGCAGCCTCTTGGAAAGGGAACGGTGGCTGTGGTATATAAGCTACTGAGTGAGGCGGAGGGGGTACCCCTCCCATCCTATACGGCTAGGTGGGCAGATGACCTTGGTATTAATCTTTGGGAAGAGGACTGGAGAGCAGCGTGGAAGAACTCACTTACTAAGTTCTTGCACAAAGGTGCCCAGGAGGTTAACACGAAGGTTCTTCTCCACTGGTATTTGGTCCCAGAAAGAATCCATAAGTTCTGCCCATCCTACCCGTCGGATTGCTTTAGAGACTGCCGTAACCAAGGCACTTATATCCACATCTGGTGGGAATGTAAGGTAGTTAGCAGATTCTGGGCCAAGGTCTTTTTACATTATAAAGAAGGCTAGAGGCTTACAACTGACCCCCTCGCCCCAACTGGCCCTTCTTAATCTAAAACCCCCGGGATGCACTAGAACACAATTTGAGCTTATTAGGCATATTCTCACAGCTGCTAAATTGATAATAGCACGATCATGGAAGACCAGATCTATCCCAAGTGGTAGTCTGATACCCCGCATTAATGAAGTAATGTTTTTTGAAAAGATGGCTGCCTCAATGCAGGGTGATTTTGCCCCCTTCTTGGCTACGTGGGAGGGTTGGATCACCTATTTTCAACCACAAAAATTAGATTGTTACCTCCTTACAATATGACCTCTCACTAGGCTCACTGTGAGTTGGATGGAGCTTGACACTCACTTCTCTTTTCTTTCCTCTTCCCTCCCCTATTCTTGTCTCTTTCCTTATTCTCTTCTCCCTTCTAACCCCCCCCCCCTTTCCCTTCCCCCTGCCTCATATTTGTTTGATTCGCATATGATGATATGAGGTGTACAGGTATATATTTAGATGGATCTTTATTCCTTTTTTGTATCACAAACCCCACAGTATGTCGCAAACTGATGTATCTTCTTTATACCTTCAACAAAAATATTGTTGGAAAAAAAAAAAAAAAGAAATAAATATACATATATACAAATATATATATATATATATATATACATATATATATATATCAATCATTAAATTGATCATACACATCTTCACGTCTTAAAGTAATGCGTAATGACACATAAATTATAGTAATGTGTAAAAATGTAAGCACCTAAATATATAAAAATTTAGACTCTGTTTTTAACTGTAAGACAAAAAAATGTATTCATTGTCCCTAGAAAAGTGAAAATTGCTCTGGTTTCTGAATGGCTGTTTTGCTTGAGTAACACAGCACCCACCAGCATGCCAATTCTTAATGCATTTTACACGCATAAATCCAGCTCCTGCCAACATAATGAAGTGTAAAATATAGTTGACTTTTGGCCTGTAGATGGCTAAGCTTTACACAGAAGCAAGGTTGTATATCATTTAACACTCCCTTTCTTTCATCCAGCACATTATCCACTGCAGGATACACATATTGCCTTTGCTAAACCGGTTATTTTTTAACTCATACAGCAGGCTTCTGATTTATGCCAATACTGGTACAAGGAAAGCTGTAGCAAAATTACAGCAGCTGCTCTCAGCAGCCATTAGGCGGAAACCTGATCTGAACCTAAGGTGAATTTTGAGGCTGATTCATTATTGACGGCAGGTATTGGCAGATGAGTGTCTAAATTGCGGCACTTAGAACGACTGCTAGTAGACGCTGCAAACATGTATCAAGCGCTGTAACATAGTGCCTCAGTCGCTGTAGTAACCTGGCCCGCATTAATGAATGTGATGTATGTTGCGCGCTCTAACACCAGTACAGCACTGCAGGGAGCAAAAAGTAGCGCCAGCTCAGTGCGACCGACTCTCGACGCTCCACACCATACTTATAAAAAAAGGACACACACCCAGCGTCGGCACTCTAAAGCTGGGCGCTGTAGCATAGAGCACCAGACGCTGTGTGACTAAAGTCTGTTTTTGAACACATATCCACCTGTAACAAATAACAAAGGCCAAAAACACATGGAATGACATTGTTATAACACTGGGACAATAACACTCTAATGCCAGACCTGTACATACAATTCTGCATAAAAATATAAAAAGTCAAAAATGTTTCTAAAAGCGTTTGTTTGCAGCCAGGAGAGGTCACACTATGTTTTGAGCAAAAAAAAATAAAATAAAAAATATCAAACACGCTGTTAGAGGCGCTCACCAGATTCGCTTTCTTTAATGTGGTTTTGCCTACAGCGCCCGGTGTTAACCAGACGCTGCCTGACGCTACGAGACACTACCTGCCGCTATCTGTTCTTAAATAACCTCCTTTGTCTGAAAGTGACTGATACTTGTGCTGCCATGGTCATGGTTTTAGGCAATTTAGGCTACAAGACATTTTCCTAGACAGCATAGCATTTCTCTCTCCTTTATTGCCTATTATCTGACTAAGAGAGGCCAAATACAACCAGGTGTCTTTAAACTACAACAATTGCCCCACTACCTGTTTGTGTGAGGGATGTGTGTGAGGAACTCAGAGAGATTATTTTCCAAATTGCCCCTTGGGAGCAGACTTGCATCTGCAATCTGACACAAATGTAGATTTTTTCACTACTACTACTAGAATGGCATTGTCTGGCAGAAGTGCTTGATAAATCAGCCCCTAAACCTGTCACCCTTGGATTTTATTCCTACCATAAGCAAATAAACTACAAGCTTGGTGGGAGTTTCATTCAGTTTGGGTGTATAAGTGCCCCCCGTCTCATTAGCCTATGTGTTTATATGGATTTTTAATATTACACAACTTTGTGATAGTGCTCCTTTAATTTTAGCTGGCAGCAGTATCAAAAACTGCAGCTCTGATGAAGTTACATTGAAGTCCGATGACAAAAACTTCTACCACCTTTACTCACACCCTCTATGCTCACTGTATTAGCCTTCATTTCCTCCCTCTTCCCCAGGGCTGTATTTTCCAGTAGGGAAACATAGGCACGTGCCTAGGGTGGAGCTACAGCAGGGGCGGGTACGGGGGCGGCAGCCAGCACCACTCCAGTGCAGTTTTTTTTTCTGTCAGTGGGCCTTCCCTGCCCACCCCTGCCTCCGTCCGGAAGTTTGATGCCAACCTGGGGGGTGCTCATCTGCCTGTGTATGTATCTGCTCCCCCCTCGCTCTCTCACCATTGAGGAAGACTTTACCTCCAACCGCCCGGTCATCTCTACACCGCTGCCCCCCTGCTGTCATCTTGCCACCAGTCCCCCGCTGTCATCTAGCCACCGCTGCCACTGGTCTCCCGCTGTCATCTCTCTGCCGCTGGTCTCCCGCTGTCATCTCACTGCTGCTGCCGTTGGTCCCCCGCTGTCATCTTGCTGCCGCTGGTCCCCCACTGTCATCTCGCTGCTGCTGCCGTTGGTCCCCCGCTGTCATCTCACTGCCACTGGCCCTGGGTGTGCGGTTCAGAGCACATGCATCTTCCTGGGGCCGTCGCTGTCTGCTGTTTTGTTTTTCATTGGTGGTCGAGTATGAGGATTAGGGCGAGGTGCCATGCCATTGGCGGAGGAGGCACCACTCCTGTGTTAGTAAGGAGCCGGATTATGCGGGGGTGGAGCTAAAAGGAAGCAAGGTGCTGCTGACACAGAAGGAGGTAAGGAGGAATTTCTGCACTCTTTACAGTTTTCAAATGTTGGGAGGTGTGTATGTATGGAGGGGGGGCTGGCAAATTTCTCATTGAATGTGTGCGGGGGGGGGGGGGGGGGGCGCATGACCAAAAAGTGCCTAGGGCAGCACAATTCCTAAATACGGCCTTTCCAAAGCCTAACTAAGCAGAACAAAGTAAGTTTGGGTTAGCCTTTCATTCCTCTTAAATATGAGCCTACAGATGTAGACAGCTCTGTTAAATCTGCTGCACATTGTTGTCTGCTAGTTGTAGCAGCTGCGTGGTACCGAACACTTTTACCAAGTGTTGGGTTGGTTGAGACTGATGACCTTGTTGCCATTTAGGAGTTGGCAGCTCCATAATCTTTAGGTATAAGAAGGCGAGAAGGCCTGGCCATCAATAATTCGTGCACCTGAAGTGGTGGCAATCTTCTGAAAAGCCAAAGGAGTTGCAAAGCCAAGTTAGTATTGTCAGAAGGTTTCCTGAGTAGTGTTTTCCATATTCCTTTTCCGGTTTTACCTAGCACAATCAATGCTGGGCTCTAATCTTAAAGGCTGATTCACTACTAGTGCCACGTATTGGCAGATGAGCGTTTGTATAGTGGCACTTAAGGCGACCGCTAGTAGACGCTGTAAGCGGGTATCGATTGCTGTAACCTAACATTGCGGTCGCTGTAGTAACCTGGCCGACATTGATACATGTGATGTGTCTTGGGCACTCTAACAACAGTATAACGCTGCAGCGAGCGATAGGTTGTGCCAGCTCAGTGCGTCCGGCACCCGGCGCTCAACACCATACTTAAGAAAAAACTACACACACAGTGTCAGCGCTCTAAAGCTGGGTGCTCTAGCATAGAGCGCCAGACGCTGTGTGATCAAAGTGTTTTTGAACACATATACACCAGTAACAAAGCGAAAACACGTGGAATTACATGTTTTAACACTTTGACAATAACACTATAGTGCCAGACCTGTAAATACAATACTGCATAAAAATAAAAAAGTCCAAAAAATGTATAAAAGTGTTTGTTTGCAGTCAAGAGAGGTCACACAATGATTTGGACAAAAAAAAATGCCAAACACACTGTTTTAACACAACCAAATGAAAGCCCATTGAAATGTATGGGAGAGCGACACTGAGCGAAAGGTAATGCGTGGCGCTCTTGAACCTAGAGCGCCGGCGCTATACGCTGAGCCGCCTCTAATAATACATGTGACGCCTCATGATGCTGTTAGAGGCACTCACCAGATTTGCTTTCTTAAATGTGGTTTCTCATACAGCGCCCCGTGTTCACCAGACGCCACCTGCCGCTACGAAGCACTACCTGGCGCTATCCTTTCTTAAGTAACCCCCTTAAAATCACTCAAAGAAGAGAACAGTATTACACAGTCAGCTGTTCTAAGCACCTGTTTTAGCATCTAACAGACACTTTACTTAATCTGCTTTTCAGGTCTTTGTCTTTCGTATTTTTCTTTGAATTATAGATATCGGTAAAGGCTGTAAAAGCAGTAGAGAAAAGAGAATAATTTGTGATCATGGGGATTTTATAGAATCTCACTTCAGTTATGCCTCTGCAGATCTGAAAATAATGCTGCACTCCAAGCAACCTTTTTTTTTGGTTTCAGAAGGTATTCTTTTTTTTACAAGGACTGTATTATGGATGTTAGTGGATGTGGGGGACGGGTGTCCAAATAGATTTAAAGTGGTCACCCCAGGATTACTTTATATCATTAAATAAGCATAAGGGTTTGCTAGATTGTCCTGGTTTCTGAATTGTTATTTTAGCAATCTCTTTTTAATCACTGGAGAGACAGGCTATATTTTGTAAATAGAATAGCAGCTATTATAGCAGCTTGTAATTCATGAATAATAGAACAAAATAAGGGTATATACAGTAAGTATGTAAGAATGTAAAAAATATATGAAAGAGAAGTAGGAAACCATTTAGTACATAATAACACAAAACAGGATGTCAAAATGGAATTAACTTTTTAACCATCATTCACATGGCAGGAGGTGCTAACGACAAAAGCTTTGTTAATCAGTGCTACTATGAAATGGAGCACTGCACTTCTTATGTTCCTCGAGGAATGTGACCTTTCAAGTCATTAGTTCACGTCAGTTCTCTACTTTATTAAACTTTAGTAAAGTGCCTAGTACTCTAAATTGTTTTTCAGAGTCTACTGGAGTCTACTCAAAAAACATTAATATGGCTTTGATTCAGCCCCAAGACAGGCAAAGAGGGACACCTTGAGAGATGTGCTCTTATTACATTGATGGCCAAGGGGACTTGGTCATCAATGTAATGTCTGTACTAAAAGTGTTTAACATCCATTAATATATCTACAATACTGTTTACAGGCATTCTCTGTTTAAGCACATGGTGTCTTCCTCTCCCCACTTTAGGACAAACTGGGCAATTCCCCAGCATCCAGTCTCTTAAGTGACCCCCTGTTTGACCCATTTTTAACCTTATTTTTATTTTGTTATTGTATGGGTGATTGATTGGAGCAAAGAGGGTTCACTTGTATAGTTGCTTTTTGGAGATGGTTAGCAAAATATATGTTCCTGGATAGGGGAGCAGTGCATTTCTGAGCCCTGGAGGCAGATGCATGCACTAATGTTACTGCTGGTGAAGTCAATTGATGAAACTAAGATTTGGGGCCCCAATTTTCATTTTGGCCAGCTCCTCAGTTTGTCCAAAACTGGCCCTGCCTCCAATCGTTCTTTGTGGGAGCAGTGTAAAATCCACCATGTAAAAAACAATTTAACCTGATATCTGATTTCAATGAAATAGCCTGTGTTTTCTAAGAAAAAACACTGGCTTTGCTACCATTCCTGGGCATTGTGTCAGGGTTGGAGTTCCTCCTTAAGCTTCTGAGTGTGCTGCTGGTTAATACTGCTGGCTGGCTCTTTCTCTGGAACTTCCCCTGCATTATGCTGATCCACCAGGAGATGGCTCTGTCCTGCAGAGGTGCTGGCAATCAGCCAGCACCTGTAACTCCTCAGCCGATATAAGCTGATCAGCCCATTCAGGCAGCGGATTAGCATTGTGTTATGTCATCTTGATCCCAGAATGTTGTACCTAGATCCCAGGTACTCTGAAATCTGAACCCTGCACCCAAGACTCCTGCCTCAGCTCTTGTGTTTGCTCCCCCTATCCCAGCCGTGTTTCCGCCCAGGAATTTGGACTTTCCTTTGATCCTTATGCATGCTTGTTGCCGGACTCCATCTTGTGTATGTACAGCCAGAGTGTGTTGGTTTCACCTGTATGTGTATAGTTCAGCCAGAGCGTGTTAATCTCACTTGTATATATGTATAGTTCCCTTACACATATATGTTCCCCTTTGTAATTTGTACAGCAGTTTGATTGTAGTGTGTTTGATGTGTAGTTACCACTGTTTTTTCACTATTAAACACGGTTTGCACCATATCCATTTCTGCCTCTCAGTCTCATTTTCTGGTCACTTTTTACAACTGGGATTTCTCCGCTGGGAAATCCCTGACACATTGCTTGTGACATGCATCTTGAGCATCAGTACTTGATAAGTCATGCATGTGTCCTGCTGGGGTCAGGGCCATCAGTGCTCCCCTTTTGGGTTACCAGGCTCTCCACAATTTGTACCTGGAGGAGTGGTATAGAAAGGAGGGGCAAACTTTGGAAGACCTGCTATGGAATGTTACAGATAATTGTTTCTTAAAAGCCCACCACATCAAACTACAAACCACACCCACCACAACAAATTACCTTATGAAGTGGTCAGTCTCACTTTGAGTCCATCGAAACAGGTCAGTTCATAAAGCATTTATTTATATATATATTTATATATGTATTTATACAGATTTGGATAACAAATCTGTATACGTACATCTTACAATAACTGCAATTTTTCAAGCTTGGTGCCTGGGTGTCATTCTGGACTCTCTCTCTCATTTACACCTCACATTCCCTCCCAGCTACCTCCTGTCGTCTCCAACTCAAAAATATTTCCCGAATCCATCCCTTCCTCTCACCTGATACTACTAAAATGTTAGTGCATGCCCTGGTCATCTTCCGACTGGACTACTGCAACACCCTCTTCTGTGGTTTGCCAACAGACTGGCTCCCCTCCAATTTGTTCTAAACTCTGCTGCTCGCCTCATCCACCTCTCCTCTTGCTTCTCCAGTGCTGACCCCCTCTGTCAATCCCTCCACTGGTTATCTGCCTCCCATTGTGTTCAGTTTAAACTTCTAACACTTACCTATAAGGCTCTCACTAACCAGGCCCCTTCCTACATTTCCTCTCTGATCCAGTGTTACCAACCCAAGCGCAACCTCCGCTCTGCCTCTGAGATTCCCCTGTGCTCCCCCTTGGTTACCTCCTCGCACTCTCACCTTCAAGACTTCTCCCGTGCCTCCCCACTTCTCTGGAATGCACTTGCCCGCTAAATCCGCCACTCTCTATCACTCCAAGCCTTTAAAAGTGCCCTCAAAACTCACTTCTTCAGACAAGCATATGACGGGTATAACCTTAAGCAACTCCTATAACCTTCAAATGGCACATGCAGCCCAACTCTAGTTCTACCACTTGTGATCCCTACCTTTCGTTTCCACCCCCATCCTTTGGACTGTAAGCTTGTAAGGGCACGGCTCTCCTTCCTATTGTCTCCTGTGCTCACAACACTTGGTTTAAACCTTGTGGCATCTAATTTTGTATTGTTCCCTGTATTACATGTTTTACTTTGTCTGTAATCATACCTTGTAAAGCACTACGGAAGATGACAGTGCTATATAAATAAACAATAATAATAATAACAAACCTGATGAAAATAAAATGGAGGAAAACAAGTTAAGCAGGGATTTCAGCTTAAGACAAGCTGGAAGCTTTCCCACTCTAACCAAACTTATGAAAACACGTTTTGGCTGAAATTCAGCTTTAAAGCCCAACTGTAGACATGTTCTTATATTTTGGTGTCGGGGAACATGATTATAACTACTTAAATATTATTTGCATGTCTGTATGTCTCCTTGAGGAAATCTAGCTTTTAGTCACTAGAGGTGAGACGTTCATCAGCACAAAACTTCATCGCTTTCAATTAAGAGAATATTTGGCTGTTGCATAAAGTATTTGAAACTGAATATTGCCAATTACTTTAGGTCTTCTGCAAACTAAAAGAATATTTATCGAGTTCTAAAACTGAAGAAAATATATAGCTGGAGTTATGTTAAACTTTAAGGACAGCATTGTGAAGATGTAGACTCACTTTCAGTTTGCCAAATAAAGAAAGTTATCCACCAAAAAAATCAAGGGTCTCATCAGTGCTGAAGTGACCACACACTGGTTGGGGAATGATTAATCGTAAAAGCAAAACTAAATGTGGGAATGTATGATAAAACACTTTTTTCTTCTTATCCTTCTTTAGGTGTTGATTTGGATGTGTCACTAATGTCTTGGATGATGGTGGTACTCTGAAAAACTGAATTTCAGCAAATCCTTTTTACGCAGTTCCAAATATAAATGTTATTGAAAATAGGACTTCATACCTGAATAGTTTGCATTGAGCTAAATAGGCATCAGGGTGTTGTTAATGGTGTGCATTGTGAAAAGAGGGAGGGGTTGTCCAACATAGGAGAAGAGTTGGTTGGTAAAGTTTGCCTGTTTGCCAATGACACAAAAAGCATACAATAGGGTTGATATTCCTTGATATGTCTTTATCTACCTTGGTTGATGTTTCTGGGGATGTTTACACTCAGGCTGGAATCTCTGCACTTGCAAAATGTAAATGCCAGCATCCTTGCTGAAATGAAAACTTACCTTCTAATAATGCACGATAGATAAGATCCACAGCGTCCCAAAGCAGGAACCTTTTCAGTAGCATGGTGACACATTTTGGATCGCACAAGATCCCTGATAGCCCTTTGTAAAGGTGCTGACAAGAATTCTGATTAGGCAAAACACCCATCAAGGAGACCAGAGTCTAAGACTTACGGCCTTATTTATCAAGGGCTAGCGCCAGGTAGTGTCTGACGAGCGCCAGGTACCGCCAGCTAACGGCGGCTACCGAATCAAGTACGCCCGGCGGCGGTCACAATGACGCATTTATCACGCTAAATGAGGCTAGCGCCGGCGAGAGCGTCAGCTAGCGCGGGATTCATCATGTAGCCGACTGCAACGAACAGCGCCGCTGCTAATCCCATCACAGCGACAGGTATGACCTGGCGCTCCCTGGCGTGGTCCAATGCATTTCAATGGAGCAATCTTTAAATAATCATAATTAATTGCTATTAATGTTTTTTTTTTTTTTTTTTTTTTTTAATGTCAAAAATTTTGTGACCACTTCTGCAGTGTTAGGATTTTTTTTTAAGTAAAAAAAAAAAAAAAAAATGGTGCAGAATTGATATTACAGGTCTGATATTCATGTATTCATATTACAAAATGTTTAGAAAAACTTGTATAATTTTTACATATAAAAAAAAAGGTTGTTTGGGGGTTAAAAACTACTTTACACACATCGCCGCCAGCGCTCTGGGGTTTAAACAAGGAATTCACAGCGCGAGAAATTTTTGAGCGTGATTTGTTAATGAATCTGCAGCAAGCCGTTCGCTCTGGCCATTCGCTGTCAGGCGCACCCATACAACGCGGAACCTGTGAAACAGCGACCCCTAACCCCGTATTCAACATTACCACACACCGACTGAGTCGCTGTCAACAAGCAAACCCCGGCCAAGCACAGCGAATACTAGCTGGCGCTGTGAAAATCACGCTACTGGCGCTCATCTGTCGCTAGCTGGCGCTATTAATGAATCGGCCTCCCCGATTATCTACACTGGAGACCCCCACAAGGAAGGACAGGCTAAAGGCAAGATCCAGGTAGTGCAACCAGGAATTGGGTTAATGAACTGCAAGGCAGTGGACAAGCCTGGTAAAAGTAAGGTTCTGGTAATCGGATGTCTAGCTAAACTTGTAGTCAAAGAACAGGCCAACGTCAAGGGCAGGCAGCAGACATTTATAGTCAAGGTCTAGGCAAGAGGTAAATTTCAGGGATCACAAACAACACTGGTTATTAAGAACATGGCAGGCAAGCAGTCTTCGGCTGCCATTTTGATCCTAGACTGGTGCACTAGGCTATTGCACGCTCACTACCTTAAGCACGTTTCCACACATTGCCCATATTCCTGCCATTCTTATGATGATATTATAAACTATATTGAATCAAATTAATTGGCCTTTAGGTATTTTCTGATAGATCAGTTCAATAAAAAGATAAATGGAGATATACAATGCTGTTTTGCTGACAATAAGGACACATGCAAGCCCTGGATCCAGCTTAACCTGGTGTTGAAGTATCAGGGAATGAACACCATTCATTCCCCGGTTATCTGTTAGCAGAAGGTGTTTGTTTACAACAGAAGAGCTAATTGCCATCTTCCATAAACCACTAAGCTGGACAGGAGCATTAATCAGGTTTGCTAAAGGTTTCTGCGGCATCAAGCAGCGAATCTGATTCATGAGATCCTTGTTATCTTTTAACCTTGATTTTTCTCTAGCTCAGTGTGGCAATGTATAAAATAGTAACCTTAATATCTTACATCTGATCTAATATCTAATCTGAGCACAAGGCTCTGCATCCTTTTTAGACCCCATAAATCAAATTGTAATATCTTGTCTGCTAGATTATTGCTTAGATACTGTCAAGATGCAATTTGGTCCTCTTCTGTGCTGTTTTCCAAGCCATTCTATCTTGTTAAATCTCTGATGCTGCACACGAGATTACAAGGATATACAGCATGATGGCAATCAATCAGCGACAGTGATAGGTCTAATGAGAAAATGAACAAAGGACTTGGCAGAAATGCTGGAGCATCAATGATCCACAAGAGGTATTTATTAAAATGTGGAGAACCTGACACACTTTATTAAAGTGAACCTACTCTGTCCTCACCCTGAAGGCTACATCACACCCCACTGTAATTGGAATGCCATTTAGTTAATAAATAAATGCCCAAATGTATGAGATTTCCACTCTGCATCCCCACTGGCCTTGTAATTGACCAAGGGCTAAGTGGGGGGGAGGGGGGGGGGTCAATCTTCTCTGTACAGGTGCTTTTTATATACCCTTATGAAGTTATCTACTAATTTGTGGAATATTTCCCCATCTCACTTTAAGTTTGGTGCCAGATTCTAGAAGCTAATTAGCCAAAATATTCAAATGGTGGTGACCACTACTTAAGGTAGTCCACCTGCCACTGACACCCCCTGGTCTCTGTAACATTTTTACTTCTAGTTCATTCTTTTATTTAATGCTGACACCTAGAATTTGACCTTCAGCATTGACACCTAGAATTTGACCTTCAGCATTGACTCATTCCTCAAAGCAACCTATGACCTAGTGCTGCCAAAAGGTTCAAACAGATTGGTTTGGGGACAATTAATGGTAAGAGGCACCACACAGAGCTTGTGACAGTCTAAACCTCTAAGTTTAAGTCTAAAATACTCAAGGACTGGTGAGAATTTGCCCTATAGGCACCCTATACCCCACAGAATCCCCATTACTGATGACAAATCTGAATGTATAGTTTGCAGTAGTTCTTGTGGCATGGGTTGCTTACATACAGTACCTTAAAAGGCACCATCAATGTTGAGCAGTATATAGAGGTTAAGAACAGCATATTCTTCTCCCCAGACAACATGTCTTTTAAGAAAGGCCTTACATATGTCAGTAGAACAATGGCAAATCACATACTGCAACCATCTTAACAACATGGCTTTGCAGATCAAGGCAATGAAGGCCCAGGACTGTTGAGTAGGTAGAATCCTCATGTGTAGCCAAATCGTGCACTTGCTTGTACATAGTCAAGGTTTTGGGTGTAACTGAGGCTGAGAATTACAGCACATACACACTAGTTAGTGACATGGTCTGTGCATGATTACCACATTGGTGTCCATTTTTGCACTCATGCATGGTATTGTGATGTTGTCTGTGACATATACCTACAATAATCCCTTCCTTTTTTGTTTGTAGTAGTGCCCTTTGTACATAGGACCCACATTTCTATTTCACCTTAGGTCCATGTTTTTTCATCTGGCTCTACCATTACCAGTTTAAATTCTTCTAGTAAAATTGACTCTGGCATTTGTAGATCTATGTAGAAAGGTAATGCTCTTACATAATAAACCCACCATGAACATTCACATTCAACTCTAATTTCCAGGTTTAGTCAGATAAATCAATAGTCGTGGGGGGATCATAATGTTCTGTTCGGTAGCAGCAGAACTTTTACATTTGTAGAGAAGATGCGCAACCACAGAACATTGCTGGTGAAGCTTTTTTTGTAGAACATTCATTCAAGCAAAAATAGCATTAATTAAACTTTCAGTAGCTAAGTAATGCAAGCTAATATAATGCTTTTAATAAAACAAGAAATTGTAATTGTTAAGAATCATAAAATATAAAACGCCTCAAATTAGCTAAACCATCTTGCAGGTCAGCTTATGTGGAACATTTTATTCCTTAAAAACTGCCTGCCTTTATATATTATATGTTTTAAGGAATGTCTAACGAAAGCAATAGCATTATTACAAGCAAATTAATTAAAACAGATTTCAGTTAGCCTGATTTTGCAATAAAGCCTTTCTAATATACTGTATATCAATGTGGTAAGGACTTGGCACAGTTACTATATGCCTCTCTGCATTTTGTGCTGACACACAATAGCTGAACCCTGCGGTCAAGACTCCAGGTTGGTGAACGAAGGGTCTTGAATTTATATGGTGGTAGCTAGAGATGAGAGAACTTTTGAAAAATTCGATTCGGCTGAATTTTCCGGCAAAATTCGACGAATCGCTATTAAAAATGGCTATTTCTGAGCTTCCTAGAGCCTCAATAGGGTTATAAACCATTCTGCCTTGCTGTAACAAGCATAGTATGCGTGCTGGGTTAGTGAAATAATACTGTAAATAATTATGACATGCAGATCAGAGGCATCGCTATTAGAATCGCAGAGCGGCACAATTGAGTTGAGGTGGCATCACTATGAAGGGCCCCTATGTTGCCTGAAAAACACACCCTGGAGCTGGCAGCAGCAGGAGCCCAAATATTGGCTGAAAGACATCCTGGAGTTGGCAGCAGGAGCCCAAAAATTGGCCTGAAGACACACACTGGAGTTGGCAGCAGGAGCCCAAAAATTGGCCGAAAGAGACACTGGAGTCGCCAGCAGCAGCAGGAGCCCAAACATTGGCTGAAAGAGACACTGGAGTTGGCAGCAGGAGCCCAAAAATTGGCCTAAAGACACACTGGAGTTGGCAGCAGCAGGAGCCCAAACGTTGGCTGAAAGAGACACTGGAGTTGGCAGCAGCAGCAGCAGAGCCCAAAAAATGACTGAGAGACACACCCTGGCGTTGCAAGCAGCAGCAGCAGCGGCAGGAGTCCAAACATTGCTTTAAAGAGACACTGGAGTTGGCAGCAGGAGCAGCTGGAGCCCAAACTTTGCTTGAAAGACACACTGGAGTTGGCAGCAGGAGCAGCAGGAGCCCAAACATTGCTTGAAAGACACACTGGAGTTGGCAGCAGGAGCAGCAGGAGACCAAACATTGCTTGAAAGACACACTGGAGTTGGCAGCAGGAGACAAAACATTGCTTGAAAGACACACTGGAGTTGGCAGCAGCAGGAGCCCAAACATTGGCTCAAAGAGACACTGGAGTTGGCAGCAGCAGCAGCAGCAGCAGGAGGCCAAAAATTGGCTGAATGACACCCTGGAGTTACAAGCAGCAGAAGCCGGAGCCCAAACATTGCTTGAAAGAGACACTGGAGTTGGCAGCAAGAGCAGCAGGAGGCCAAAATTGCTTGAAAGACACACTGGAGTTGGCAGCAGCAGCAGGAGCCCAAACATTGCTTGAAAGAGACACTGGAGTTGGCAGCAGGAGCAGCAGGAGCCCAAACATTGCTTGAAAGACACACTGGAGTTGGCAGCAGGAGCCCAAACATTGCGTGAAAGAGACACTGGAGTTGGCAGCAGGAGCAGGAGGACCCAAAACATTGCTTGAAAGACACACTGGAGTTGGCAGCAGGAGCAGCAGGAGCCCAAACATTGCTTGAAAGAGACACTGGAGTTGGCAGCAGGAGCAGCAGGAGGCCAAAAATTGGCTGAATGACACACTGGAGTTGGCAGCAGCAGCAGGAGCCCAAACATTGCTTGAAAGAGACACTGGAGTTGGCAGCAGGAGCAGCAGGAGCCCAAACATTGCTTGAAAGACACACTGGAGTTGGCAGCAGGAGCCACAGGAGCCCAAACATTGCTTGAAAGAGACACTGGAGTTGGCAGCAGGAGCAGCAGGAGCCCAAACATTGCTTGAAAGACACACTGGAGTTGGCAGCAGGAGCAGCAGGAGCCCAAACATTGCTTGAAAGAGACACTGGAGTTGGCAGCAGGAGCAGCAGGAGGCCAAAAATTGGCTGAATGACACCCTGGAGGTGCAAGCAGCAGCAGCAGGAGCCCAAACATTGCTTGAAAGAAACACTGGAGTTGGCAGCAGCAGCAGCAGGAGCCCAAACATTGCTATAAAGACACACTGGAGTTGGCAGCAAGAGCCCACAAATTGGCCTAAAGACACACTGGCGTTGCAAGCAGCAGCAGCATGAGCCCAAAATTGCCAGAAAGACACACCCTGGAGTTGGCAGCAGCATTAACCCTTTAACCACCAGCCTACCTTGAGATTTTGTCACCCTTTGTTGCCAGACCATTTTGCACTTTTTTGCGCTCCCCATGTTCAACTGTGGTTTTTGAAGGGATTTCCAGGGATTTCCCAGGAAAGTGATATATTGTTTTTTTCTGCAGAGTCTGGGCTTTAACATGAAATGTCTTGTTTGTAATTTTTTAGGTGTATTCTCAATATTTTTGGATGAAATATGTGCAAAAAAACCCCCCAAAAACTATTTTTTACAATTTGTAGTGTTTTTTTGTAATAAAAAATGTAAGTTTCTCACTAAAATCTTATTGCGCGTGAAACACCAATTTATCCCGGTTACAGCGGTACCACATATGTATTGGTAGACACCCTTTCCTGCCCAGGCGACTCCCCCAAACTGAAACAACGCTTTAGGAGATTTTCAGATAAAATACAACTATGCTACGCGCTAAGCGCACCTTGCAGTTTTTCAAGAAAAACAACCCTTTACATTTGAAATACCCCCGACAAACTATATATTCTCTGGAAGTACACACCTCAAGCTTTCTAGACGTACCAGGTTTGTTGACATGGGTGCAGTTTTCTGGAGTTAACCCCTCAATATATTCTTTGGTTGCACAGGGTTTCCCTAAAAAAGAATAAAAATGCAGAATCAAAACCACATTTTCCTAAAAAAATCTATATGGAAACAAGAAAAAAACTGAAAATCTGAAAAAGCAACATGCCCCGAACAGAACAATACCCAGCATGCATAGGTCCTGTCAAGGGAAGAGTTGCCAAACACACCAAAGTAAAGCATGTGCGTAACAGCAATTTTACTTCAAAATTTCAGCTCTGCAGACAATGTGCGCACCTTGTGCTTTTTCTACCAAAACAAGCCTTTACATTTGGAATATCCCCCATAAACCATATATTCCCGGAAAGTACACATTTTAAGCTTTCTAAGCGTACCCAGCTTGTTGTTGTGGGCTCATCTTTCTGGAAGTAATCCCTTGAAGAATTCTTAGGTTGCACAGGGTTTCACAAGAAAATGTATAAAAAAGCCGAATAAAAAACACCTTTTCCTAAAATATCAATATGCAAATAAGAAAAAACAAGCTAAATCTGAAAGCGCAAGGTCCCCCGAGCAGAACAATACCCAACATGCATAGGTACTATTAACCCTTTTAATTGCCAGCCTACTTGAACTTTTGTCACCCTCTGTTGGTCATTTTTCCCCATTTTGCGCCATGTTTAACCGTGATTTTTGCCGGAATTTTCTGGAAAATATATATATTTTTTTTTTTTGCAGCAGAGTTTAGGCTTTAACATTAAATGTCTTGTTTGTAATTTTTCTGCTGTTTTTTAAATATTTTTGCGTAAAAAAAACAAAACAATAAATAAAATAATATTTTTTAAGCAATTGTCTCCTTTATTTTAAATAAAATATTTGTTTTAGTAATGAAAACCATATTGCATGTGATAGCCCCATTTCTCCCGATTACAACGGTACCACATATGTATCAATAGCCCCCCATTCTTGCCCAGGAGACCCCCCCAAACTGAAAATAGCACTTTATAACATTTAAAAACAAAATACTACTATCCACACTATAAACGCAAGGGGTTAATTTAAAAAGAAAATGACATAGGGACCCCCCTCCCAGGGGGGGGGGGACCCCGTTTTTTTTTTAATTTTAAGGGTTAGGGTTAGGCTAAGCCTAACCCTAACCCTTAAAATTAAAGAAAAAATGACATAGGATCCCCCCTCCCAGGGGACCCCATTTTTGGGGGGGAATTTTAAGGGTTAGCGTTAACCTAACCCTAACCCTTAAAGTGGACCAACACCCAGGATTTTCACTATCCTGGGTTTTGTTCCACTTCCGCGGGGGTGCCCCGCTGCGTGAACCCCCCGAGAAAGGTATAAAAAAACTCACCTCACCCCACTCCTACGGCGCATGCGCGAGCGCTCGTCCAATCAGAGCGCTCAGAGCCGCTGTGGTATGCACGGACAAGGGGCGGACAACCACAGCAGCTCCGAGCACGCTGGCAGCCGCATCTCGCGCTTCCCTTTAACAGAGAGCGTGCCCGCACTGGCCATTCACAAACAGCGCCCTGCTAGACAGAAGCATGAGAGGCGGCGGAGGCCCGCGCATGCATCATTGGAACGGGGATAAGGTAAGGCGAATGGGGCGTCCTGGGGGGTTTCACACAGCGGGGCATCCCGATTTCGGATGCCCCGCGGTGAGGGATCTGATCGGCCCTGGAATCTTATAGATTCCCGTGCCGATCAGCCTGGGTGTTGGTCCACTTTAAAAAAAAAAAAAAAAAGAAAGACGTAGCATCCCCCCTCCCGGGACGGGGGGGGGGACCCATTTTTTGGCAGAATTTTAAGGGTTAGGCTAACCCTAACCCTTAAATTTTTTTTTAAAAATGAAGTAGGGTCCCCCCCCCCCCCCGGGAGGGGGGACCCTACGTCATTTAAAAAAAAAAAAAATTAAGGGTTAGGGTTAGGCTAACCCTAACCCTTAAAATTAAAAAAAAAAAATGACGTAGGGTCCCCCCTCCCGGGGGGGGGGGGCCTCATTTTTTTTTTGAATTTTAAGGGTTAGGGTTAGGGTTAGGCTAACCCTAACCCTAACCCTAACCCTTAAAATTCAAAAAAAAAATGACGTAGGGTCCCCCCTACCCGTCATAACCAGCCCGGGACCAGCTATGGGGGCTTGTAGGCACAGAGTGGGGGGGCCAGCTTTTGTGGCCACCCCACCCTGCAGCCTACGAGCCCACATACCCTATGTGGGCCCGGGCTCTTCTGCCCCCCCCTGGCCTTTGGGGAGGCAGGTAATAGGGGATGCCTCGTGAACTGGTATAAGGGGTCTCATGGACCCCTTACCAGTTCACAAGGGGTTAACAGTAAAAATAAACACACTGACACTTTAATAAAAAATTTTATTAAAAAATAAAAACTTTTTTTTTACTTTACTTACCTCTGATCGTCAGCTCCTTTGTCCCTCGATGTGATGACAGATGCGATCATGCTGGCTGCAGTAGCAGAGGGGCAGGTGATGATCTGATCACCTGCCCCTCTGCTCCTGTGGCCAGCATGATCGCATCTGAAAGAACAACAGCCGGGAGCCAGGACGGCACCCGGCGAGTGACGTCACAAAGGGGGCGGGGCTTCCACCCGGGATCGCGATAAGCCCCGTCCCCAAAGGGGCGGGGCTTATCACAAGATGGCGGCGCCCGTCGGAGCAGGAGGGGGTGATCGGAGGCCCCCCCAGTGAAGAAGAGACCTGTCGGGAGGCAGCGCGACCTAAGGTAAGTGAATGTCATTTTTTTTTTTTTTTTTTCACAGATAGCAGCTGCTGCTGCCGAAGCGGGGGGGGGGCACTATTCCGGGGGCTCTCCTGGAGCCATCCGAGACCCCACGGGGGATCGGATGGCACCAAATTAAAGAGGAGACCCGGCCGGTCTCCAGCTTGAGCGAGGGACGCAATAAGCCCCGTCCCCAAAGGGGCGGGGCTTATCACAAGATGGCGGCGCCCGTCGGAGCAGGAGGGGGTGATCGGAGGCCCCCCCAGTGAAGAAGAGACCTGTCGGGAGGCAGCGCGACCTAAGGTAAGTGAATGTCATTTTTTTTTTTTTTTTTTCACAGATAGCAGCTGCTGCTGCCGAAGCGGGGGGGGGCACTATTCCGGGGGCTCTCCTGGAGCCATCCGAGACCCCACGGGGGATCGGATGGCACCAAATTAAAGAGGAGACCCGGCCGGATCTAACGAGGGGTCAGGTGAGTATTTTTATTTATTTTTTTGCCCACTAGCAGGGGTAGATGCCAGGCACGTGAATTTTACGTGGCTGGCACTTAAGTCCAGGAGAAGCAACCACGTAAAATTTACGTGGCTGGCATTTAAAGGGTTAAGAGAACATATACAGATTTTCGGCACATATATCATAACCGAAGAATATTAATAAAAAGTAAGAGTAATGTAAAGCATTTTCTCAATAATTACTTGTGGTCTGATGCGGAGGAATGTCTGTAACTGGAGAGCAGCGCCTTAAATCTGTTTTGCACGATTCATATTACTTTAGTGTTGGTCTGGCCCCATGATCAATCTACTCTAATGCATCAGGCATTGGTGGGTGGAAATCTTGGCTGATCCATGCCCGATTAATTTCCACGTAGGCCAGTCTCTGAAAAAAAAACATTTTTAAAGCATACTGGAGCATATTGAATTGCTCTCATCAGAGCATCACTTACGCACATCTAAGAGTTTCAGCACTTTGTTCGTGTTAAAGTCTTCAGGGCCTAGTTACTCTATAGACCATAGATAGTTACACACCTGCTGCTCTAATAGACAAATCCTGTTTTAAGTGTAGTGTAGCGTTTTGTCCTCCTCTCATATACGCACTAAGTATGTCAGGCAGAGAAGTGGCAGGATGGGCACAGAGAAGTTGCAGAGGCCTAAATTCATCAATCAGAGGTTGCAGCAGACTAGGGGTGAGTGGCAGCAGGAGTCTCAGTGAGAGGACTGATCTCCCGGGATCAGCTAGCCGTCGTGTCTTGACCAGCAACCCATCTGCCATCATCCATCGGTTAACACGATCGTCCACTGCGTCACATGTGACATCTGACACCCCCAGTCAACTGTCGGTTATGTCTTATGCTTAGGGTTCAGCTCCACTATTCAGTGAGGACGATCTGATAATCAGAAATACCATTTTGTGAGTACTCACCTGTAAAATGGATATTACGAGTATGTCACACACTTCCAACATCCATGACATTTGGGATACCGGCCTGTAGAGGGCGATCTTGCAGAGATGACATGGAAAAAAGGTGCCCCTCCTGGCCCATAAGTATCTGGGACCTCCCACCAATCCCCAGTCTTTTAAAAAAGCAGTGAAAAACCAGAAAGAGCAAATTATATAATATAAGAAACACCATATAAAGGACCCCAGAACAAAAAAGGGTGGGGGAAGCGGGTGTGTGACATACTAATACCCATTTTACAGGTGAGTACTCACAAAATGGTATTATTCCTAGTATGTCACACACCCCGCTTCCAACATCCATGACACTTGGGACATCCAAAAGCAGTGTCAATAATGGTTGGGGACCCAAGAAGAAAAATAAGGCATAACTTAAATTACTGCAGCTTGCAGAACTCTGCGTCCAAAAGCAGCATCCACTGAGGCCCGCACATCAACCTTGTAAAACTTAGAAAAAGTATGTACCGAAGACCAAGTAGCAGCCTTACAAACCTGCTCAACAGAAGCCTGGTGCTGAAAAGCCCAAGAAGCCCCAACAGCACGAGTAGAATGAGCAGTAACCCGAAAAGGGAGAACCTTCCCCTTTGCAGAATAGGCCCCAACAATGGCCTGACGTATCCATTTCCTAATGGAAGACTTGGCGGGCGCAAAACCCTTCCTAGGCCCAGAGGGCACAACAAAAAAGGCATCCGTCTTACGGAAGCAGAAGTAGCCACCAAATAATACTTAACACAGCGAACCACATCCAAAGAATGCAAAAACCTTTTCCTTGTTATTACTAGGATTAGGGCAAAGTGAAGGAAGAACTATATCTGATTAAGGTGGAAAGCAGACACCACCTTAGGAAGGAAATCCGGTTTAAAACGGAAAACCACCTTATCCTGATGCCTTTCAAAATAAGGGGCCTGGATTGACAGGGCCGCCAGTTCAGAAACCCGCCGGACAGAGGTAATAGCAACCAAAAAAGCAACCTTCTGAGTACGAATATTAAGAGGAACATCCTGCAATGGCTCAAAAGGAGCAGCCTGCATGGCAGAAAGCACCAAGTTAAGATCCCAAACTGGAAGCAAGGGCTTTCTAGGAGGCCGCACATGCGTGACCCCCTGGAAAAATGTCTTAACCAAAGGATGAAGAGCAAAAGATCTTTGAAAGAAAATAGCCAAAGCAGAAACCTGCCCCTTCAAAGTACTAATCTGGAAACCCAAACCCAGACCATGTTGCAAAAACTCCAAAATCCTTGGGATAGAAAATACTCTACAGGGCAAGACCCTAGACTCACACCAATCAATATAGGACCTCCAAGTGATGTAGTAAACAACAGAGGAAGACTTCTTCCTAGCTCTAACAAGAGTCTGAATGACAGCGTCAGAAAGACCTTCCTCTTTTAAGATGGAGATTTCAGCAGCCACGCCGTCAAAGCCAGCGTTGGTGAATTGGGGTAACAGAGTTGACCCTGGGTGATGAAATCTGGAAGAAGAGGCAGATGCAACTGATCCTCTGCCAGCCTTGTGATGTCTGCGAACCACAGACGTCTTGGCCATCTTGGAGCCACCAGGATTGCTGGCGCCCCTTCCAGAACTAGCTTGCGCACCACCCTGCTTATCATGGAGAATGGGGGAAACAGATACAGGAACCCCAGATCCTTCCAGGCCAGAGACATGGCATCCACTGTCACTGCCAGAGGATCCTGGGATAGAGACACAAACACTGGAAGTTTGTGGTTGTGACGAGAAGCAAACAGGTCCAACCGTGGACAAAGAAACTGAAAGACCCTGGGATTGAGAGACCACTCTCCCTGTCGAGCGCATGCTCTGCTCAGGGAGTCTGCTTCCACATTCTCTATCCCCGGAATGTAAACTGCCGATATGCAGGGAACATTGATCTCTGCCCAATGGAGGATCAGAGACACTTCCCGGAGAGCACCCCAACTGCGGGTCCCTCCTTGGTGATTGATGTATGCAACAGCTGTTCGGTTGTCTGACCGAATCTGAACCGGCAGACCCCGCAAGAAATGAGTTAATCGAAATAGGACTAAACGAATGGCCCGAAGCTCCAATAAATTGATTGGAGAGTGAGCCTCCTGCGGCCCCCACAAACCCTGGAACCGATGTTCCCTCCAGATGCCCCCCCCAATCCATGAGGCTGGCATCTGTGGTGACCAATTCCCAACAGGGGGTCAGAAATGACTTGCCGCTTCTGAGATTGCTCGAAGTCAGCCACCAGTGAAGGGACTGCAGAACACGGGGAGACAACAGACAAATCCGATTCAAAAACAGCGGTTGCTTGTCCCACTTCGCCAAGAGAAAGAGCTGAAGAGACCTCATGTGAAACTGTGCAAACGGGACCGCTTCGAATGTGGCCACCATCAGCCCCACTAGCCTCATCCCCAGGCGGATAGGCTGATGAGGATTGGACAGGAACAGACAAATTAAATCCTGAATCAGAACAACCTTGAACTCAGGAAGAAATACCCTGGCTGGAAGGGTATCCAGTATCAGACCCAGAAAGGGAATCTCCCTGACGGCGCAAAGAGAAGATTTGGCATGATTTATCACCCAACCGAATCTCTCTAGTGTCGTCCACCACCATTCTGGTGTCCAATTCCGCCTGATTGAAGGACGGGGCTGTAATGAGAAGGTCCTCCAGGAATGGCCCAATGCGAATGCCTTGGACCCTGAGAATAGCCATTACTCCTGCCAACACCTTGGTAAACACTCTTGGGGACGAAGTAAGACCGAATGGAAGGGCCACAAACTGAAAATGCTGGTCTTCTACTGTGAACCTGAGAAATCTCTGGTGAGCGGAACTGATGGGAATGTGCAGATAAGCGTCCTTGATGTCTATAGACGTCATAAAGTCTCCCTGACGGAGAGCGTCGACCGTTGAACGCAATGATTCCAAGCGGAACTTTCTGAAACGGATAAATAGATTGAGTCGTCTTAGATCTAGAATAGGCCGAACAGAGCCGTCCTTTTTGGGTACCGTAAAAAGGTTGGAATAAAAGCCCAGACCTTTTTCCGCTGGAGGCACCAGACGGATGACATCCATGTTTAAGAGGTGCGCCACCGCTGCCCGGAGCCCCTGCGAGATCAACGGATCCGCGGGCATCCGGGACCTAAAAAAATCTGGGAGGAGGCCTGAACTCGAATTCCAGCTTGTAACCGGAGGACACAACTTCCAGAATCCATCTGTCTGATACCTCCTTGACCCAAGCCTGGAAGAAAAACTGCAGCCGTCCCCCCACCCATAAACTTGGACCCCCAACTCTGACCTGGACACCCACGTCCTCTACCTCTGTTCCATGCAGTCCCCCTTGGGGCTGAAGATGCCGGTCCTCTACCAGATCTGGAACCACGAAAGGAAGGGTTAAAGGAAGCCAATCCCCGAAAGGAACAACGCTGCCATTTACGCTGGGGCAATTTGCCTCCTTTTATGACAGAATCCAACTTTTCACCAAAAAGGCGCAATCCCCCAAAGGGAAGTGCGGTAAGTGACTTCTTAGCCACAGTATCAGCCGCCCACTGGCGCAATCATATAGACCGCTGAATAGCTGAAACGCTTGAGAGCGACAAACTCATCAGAGGCTGGATCAAGCCCTGAGGTATTCAATAGGTCTCTAACAACAGACCTAATAGCAACTGCCATAAGTGCCGAAGCACCCACGGGCCGCAAGGCTGAGCCAAAGCTAGCAAAAGCGTGACAAGCCATTTGATCAATACGTTTGTCTTCCCCATCCTTAAGAGTAGTAGATTCCGGGGAATGTAAAATAGAGGAATTGGACAAACTGAGCACAGGGGCATCCACTTCAGGGGGGGATGACCAACGCTTAACAGTGTCTGCTGGAAAGGGATATTTCTTATCCAAGCCTAAAGGAACACCAGGAAGCCGCGCAGGCTTCTCCCATTCCTTAAGAATGATGTCCTCAAAATGCTTTTGATTAGGAAATTCTAAACGAGGCTTGGAGGCTCCAAAGAACTCCCCTTTCTGAGGAGGGACTGCTTCAGGAGGAGCGATTGCCAATATCTCATACAATTGAGCAAGAGCTTTAGGGGTGTCAAAAACTTCCCCTTCTCCTAGTTCAGCGTCAATACCCACAACTTGCTGGGCCTCAGAAATATCAGTTCCCTCAAAAAAATCCCCTTCCTCCAATGGAGAAAGGTCCGACCAAGCAAGGCGCTCGCAACTATCAAACTCACTAGCCGAAGCAGCAGGAGTTAAATGTTTTTTCTTAGCTGAGGCCTTCTTGGCCACAGAGCTAGACATTCATTTTTCAATGTGAGCCAATCTGGCACATACATCAGAAAGCGACTCTCCACCCATGACACTATCACTGGGGGTATGGACAAGACAAGGTGGTGTGGGGGAAGAGGCAGGAGCCACCGACCCTGAGGCTTGGGCCCCTGACTGCTGCATCATAACCAAATGAGCACAAGATACACAAAGAAATGCATTATCCCCAACAAGGGATGCCCCACAACGTAAACACTGCCGAGTCTGTCCCGAGGGCACTGAAAGCCCAGTATCCTGAGATGCCTCCATATGGTTTTTATTAAGAATACTTAATTATTTATAGTCACCAAGTATGTGGGATTTTACGCAAAAAGCTACCCGGGATGCCCCTAAATAATCCCAAGTTTAATAAAGGACCAGGAGAAACCCCTAATGAAGAGTTTCCACCTAGAAGAAGATACAATAATCAACCTTATGCACATAAAGAGTAAAAAGACCAACAAAAACATCCCTTTAGCAGGGCTAAAGGGTACTCACAGCACCAGCGACAGGACAGGCGACCGGACCAGGCGACCGGGACCAGCGCACCAGCAGGCAGAACCGCAAGTACGCAGAGAGAACATGCCATCCATATGTGGCGCCGTCGAGAAGCCCCGCCCACGACGCCGAACTGCCAGAACGCAATAGAACGGAGGGCGGGCCAAAAAAAAAACGACTGCCAGGAGGCAATAGAACGGGGCCGGATGCTGCACGCCAGGCCCCACCCACATCCAGGTATGCACGCTGCAAAAAATAGAGGGAAATTTAAATCCCTCACCAGGAAAGAACCACAGGTAGGCCAAAGAAAGGAAAATCTACCAGATCTTATCCTCTCTACTTTACTCTCTTCACTTATAATATCAAAAGTGCATAGGACAACAACACTCCCTTCCAATAAAGACCCCCCCGCTCCATATCACCCCTGTAGGGCCCAGGAGAGCAAAGGGGGAAGGCACAAGGAAGCACCCTAAGGCACAGGGAGTTTTATAGGGACAGGGCATCCCATGCCGGGGGACACCAACCCGGATACCGCCTACCCCTTATTTGAGGTCTCACGGGGGAGAAGCTCCCATATACACCCAGGGGTGTATCTACCCTTGCCCGAGCCCTTCAGCCAAGGCTGGGAGGCATAACATAAGCATAACAGTAAAATATGAGGTTCAGGCAGAAATAGAGAATGGCCGGGAGTTACCCCGGCTACCTGCAAGGAGGAGAGAGTCATCTTCTGACTTGCTTCGCTGATCTGCAGAGATGAAAAGACTGGGGATTGGTGGGAGGTCCCAGGTACTTATGGACCAGGAGGGGCTCCTTTTTTCCATGTCATCTCTGCAAGATCGCCCTCTACAGGCCAGTATCCCAAGTGTCATGGATGTTGGAAGCGGGGTGTGTGACATACTAGGAATAAATCAGCAGCTACTGCCCAGCCAAGAAGTGGAGGAGACACACGCCGCTTCTTCCACTAGGCGGGCAAGTAGTGATGAGAAGAGTGGTGTGGGAGGTGGTGTTGCAAGCATTTTGGCTTCTTAAGCAGACACTGTTGAGGAACCTGAGGAGGACATCAGTGAGTTTTGAGGGCACTTTTAAAGGCTTGGAGTGATGGAGAGTGACAGATTTAGAGGCCAGCATGGTGGCAGAAGGGGAAAGTATGGAGGCAAATGTGCTCGGGGTAGACCACTCGCGCGGCAGGCTATCTTCCCAGGAGGTAGTGGAAGAGGGTCCCTGGAGTTGGCGGCGGCAGGGGCAGCAGCAGCAGTGAATTAGTGCGGACTGTTGGTAGGAAAAATCAGCTACAAGGCCATGTGGCAGTTTTTCAACAAGCATCCGCAGGAGATTAACATGGCTATATGAAAGATGTGTAGGCAGAATGTGAAGTGTGGCCAGGGTCCCAATGTTGGACCCACAGCCCTGCATCAACATTTGCAGCTTCACCATCAAGCGGCCTGGGAGAGTTGGCTCCAAAGTGGTGGTCCAGCCTGCTGCATTACCCAGTGGCACGCCGCTCTCTGTTCCAGCCAGCCAAGGCTCCACCACCTCCTGTGTGTCATACCCATCCTCTGTCGCTCCAGATGCTCCTCCTCCTCTTAATCCGAGTCAGTCATTCCGCCAGCAATCCATTGCCAAGCCATGTCCAAGAGACAACAGTATGTGCCCACTCATCCAACGTGCAGAAGCTAAATGTGCTCCTGTGTAAGTTGCAGGTGCTGCAGTCCCTCCCTTTTGAGTTGGTGGACCTTTCAGAGAACTGATGGCTTGTGCCGAGCCGAGGTGGAGAGTCCCATGCTGTCATTTCTTTGCGAAGAAGGCAGTACCAGCCCTGTACAATTTTGTTGAACAGAAGGTGGGCCAGTCCTTTAGCCTGTCAGTGTGTACCAAAGTGCACAGCAGTGCCTACGCCTGGAGCTGTAACTACGGTCAGGGACAATACATATCCTTTAAGGTCCACTGGGTGATTGTGGTTCCTGCACAACCACAACTTGGACATGTCCCTCCACTGTGGCCTCCACGCTCCTAGGCCTTTGTGCCTGTGACAGTGCACTTGCACTTAGCAATGGTGTCACAGAAAAAAGTGGCTAATTGGCAATTACATATTATTAGTTAACATTTATCTTATTTGAACATATTTATAATAATAACATATAATAACATATAACATAGCAACAATAACATGTAACATAATAACAGTAACATATAATTTTTTTTTTTTTGGGGGGGGGATATTTTTTGGTTTTATATTTTGTATTTTTTAAAAACATATATATATATATATATATATATATATATATATATATATATATATATATATAATTTTTAAATATTTTTTTCCATTGTCTTTTTTTAATATTTTGTGAATTTTTGTACAATTTTTTTTTCATTTTTTTATTTTTTTTGATATTTTCTTTTTTCTAAATATTTCCCAGTGCCCTTCCAGCCTACCATGTGTGCAGGACACTGCGGTTTCACGCTGTTCTTTACATGGTTTGCCTTGAGCCACAGAGCCACACATGGGAGGAACTGCTAAAAATGAGAACTCAATAAATTAAATCATGGCTTACTCCACGAAAACTGCAAATGGGACCCATGGTGACTGACACTGGGAAGAACATCTTGTCTGCGCTGCGACAAGGAAGCCTGAGCCATGCGTCCTGCCATGGCACACGTGTTCAATCTAGTTGTCAAGCGTTTTCTGAAGTCTTCCCCCCATCTGCAAGACATCCTAACAGCGGGAAGGAAACTTTGCATGCACTTCAGCCACTCCTACACCGCCAAGCACACCCTTCTTGAGCTTCAGCATCAGAACGGTATCCCAAACATAGTCTGATTTGCGATGTTTCCACCCGTTGGAATTCCACCCTCCATATGCAGGATCGACTATAGGAACAGAGAAAAGCCATCACGGATTTCTTGATGATCCAAACGGATAGGGGGACTCCCCTGTGTAATGTAATATGTAAACCAGTGGCAGCTCATACGTGACACCTGCCGTTTGCTCAGGCCCTTTGAGGAAGCTACTTTAATAGTCAGTCGCCAGGACTATGAGATGAACGATGTGATTCCACTGCTTCATGTACTACAACACATGTTGGAAACCATGGCTGGTCAGGGCACTGGAGACATGGTGCATACATTTCACAGCCACATGAAGCCTGTGGGGGCTGAAGTGGAAGAGGAGAAGGGGGTGGGGCACAGCGAAGCACAGTTTAGGTTTGACAAAATGGCCATTTTATCTAGTCATCTGACAGGAGAGGAGGAGCAGGAGCAGCCACAGGAGCTAGAGGGTTGTGAGGAAGGCGAGACACACTGTGGCAGTTTGCAGTGGAGATGGAGACAGGTAGTCCCTCTGAGTCACTTGCACAAATGGCACGATGCATGCTCACGTGCTTGTGTAGTGACCGCAGAATTGTCTCCATTTGTCAGCGGGATGACTTCTGGCTCTCCACCTTATTGGACCTTCGCTTCCGGCACAAAATGGGGGCATTTTTTACACCCACTGAGAGGGAGGACAAACTGACCCTCTACAGAGACATGCTACATAGTCAGTTGGGTGATGCCTATCTGCGCCATAGTCCATACTGTGATGCCCAGCGAGACACCAGCCTTCTGTAAGCAGGCAACCCCCAATCTCCACCGCCGCTTCTGCCTATAGTCAAGCCCCCGTTTGCCGGGACGCTAGGTACGCCTCACCGGACACGGTTGCCCCCAGGTCTTAATAGGCGCAAAGGATGGCTGCTTACGGTGAAGGCTGATGAACCATGAGGGTATCCCGAAGCCAAGCTTGTTCACAGGTAGTCAATCCGTAGAGTGCGTCAGAGTACAGGGATGAGACAGGTGCGTACGTAGTCAGGAGTAGCCAAAGGGTCAAGCCAGGAGGTCAGAGATCGCGGGGTATCCAGAGGGGCAGGCAGCTTCGTGGTCAGACAAAGCAGAGGTCAGTACAGGCAGCAGACAGGAATGGTCGATCAAGCCGTGTCAGAACTGAACTGGCACAAAATGGGGGCATTTTTTAAACCCACCGAGAGGGAGGACAAACTGACCTACTACAAAGACATTCTACGTAGTCAGTTGGCCGATGCCTATCTGCGCCATGGTCCATATTCTCGCAGGTCTGACTCGGGGGGACCTCTGCGATCACCTTCCACTGCCATGGCTGCTGGGGGGTGGAAGGAGAAGCAGCAGCAGCTCCATCAGCAGCAGCCTCAGTCTTCAGTCGCTAATGAGTAGCTTTCTACACCCGCATATTGAGTCTACTCATGAGCAGCATGAAGAACTGGAGCAGGACCTGAACCAGCAGGTCGTGTCATACCTTGACATGACCATGCCAACACGCCTTGAGGATCCGCTGGACTTCTGGGCAGCCAAACTTGGCTTGTGGCCGCAACTAGCAGAGTTTGCCCTGGAAAAGCTGTCCTGCCCGGCAAGGGGGCCATAGTCATGCCAAGGAGAACTTGTCTGTCCATGAATAATGTGGAGAGACTCACCTTTGTGAAGATGAATCAGGCATGGTTCAACCAGGATTTACCATGGCTGATCCATGGTAGTAGCTGATGCATGGTAGCTCCTTATGCTGCTGCCAACTCCAGGGTGTGTCTTTCAGGCAATATATGGGCTCCCTATGCTGCTGCTGCCAGCTCATATGTGTGTCTTTCAGGCAATATATGGGCTCCTAATGCTGCTGCTGCCAACTCCAATGTGAGCACTCTTAAACGACGCATGCTAGCATATTTCGGATGCCCCCCGGTTAAAGGCAATGGCTGCTGGCAATTTGACAAAGTGACTTTCTTTACAAAATGCAACCAGTTAATAGACAGGTACTCTTGAAATATTACTGCTAGTGTTTTGGATGCCCCCTCCTCACATACAAAGGAGGCCTCCCTTGATTGTGGAAAAGTGACGTTAATTATAAAATGCAAGCAGTTATTAGACAGGTAGTCTTGAGATATTTATGCTAGTGTTTGGGATGCCCATGTGGGCTGGGGTTTTTACAGCAGACACAGAAACAATAGAAAATGCAACATATTTATGAGAAATAGCCTTTAAAAGCTGCTTTAGTGTAACAGATAGGGTCAAATGTGCTGGTTTGGGATACCCTGAGGCCTGTTTTTTTTACAGCACACACAAAAACAATTCAAACTGCAATATATTTATGAGAATAGCCTTTAAAAGCTGCTTTAGTGTAACAGATAGGGTCAATTGTGCAGGTTTGGGATACCCTGAGGCCTGGTGTTTTTACAGCACACACAAAAACAATTCAAACTGCAATATATTTATGAGAAATAGCCTTTACAAGCTGCTTTAGTGTAACAGATAGGGTCAATTGTGCAGGTTTGGGATACCCTGAGGCCTGGTGTTTTTACAGCACACACAAAAACAATTCAAACTGCAATATATTTATGAGAAATAGCCTTTACAAGCTGCTTTAGTGTAACAGATAGGGTCAATTGTGCAGGTTTGGGATACCCTGAGGCCTGGTGTTTTTACAGCACACACAAAAACAATTCAAACTGCAATATATTTATGAGAAATAGCCTTTAAAAGCTGCTTTTGTGTAACAGATAGGGTCAAATGTGCAGGTTTGGGATACCCTGCGGCCTGGTGTTTTTACAGCACACACAAAAACAATTCAAACTGCGATATATTTATGAGAAATAACCTTTAAAAGCTGCTTTAGTGTAACAGATAGGGTCAATTGTGCAGGTTTGGGATACCCTGCGGCCTGGTGTTTTTACAGCACACACAAAACAATTCAAACTGCAATATATTTATGAGAAATAGCCTTTAAAAGCTGCTTTAGTGTAACAGATTGCTTTAGTGTAACAGATAGGGTCAAATGTGCAGGTTTGGGATACCCTGAGGCCTGGTGTTTTTACAGCACACACAAAAACAATTCAAACTGCAATATATTTATGAGAAATAGCCTTTAAAAGCTGCTTCAGTGTAACAGATAGGGTAAAATGTGCAGGTTTGGGATACCGTGCGGCCTGGTGTTTTTACAGCACACACAAAAACAATTCAAACTGCAATATATTTATGAGAAATAGCCTTTAAATGCTGATTTAGTGTAACAGATAGGGTCAAATGTGCTGGTTTGGGATACCCTGAGGCTTATTTTTTTTACAGCACACACAAAAACAATTCAAACTGCAATATATTTATGAGAAATAGCCTTTAAAAGCTGATTTTGTGTAACAGATCGGGTCAAATGTGCAGGTTTGGGATACCCTGCGGCCTGGTGTTTTTACAGCACACACAAAAACAATTCAAACTGCAATATATTTATGAGAAATTGCCTTTAAAAGCTGCTTTAGTGTAACAGATAGGGTCAAAAGTGCTGAAATGGGATGCCCATGTGAGCTGGGGTTTTTACAGCAGACACAAAAAAAATTAAAACTAATCGAGTTATAAGAAATGCTTGTGTGGCACAGTGGCCAGGAATTTTTACAGCACAAACAAAAGCAATTTAAAACTGATCTGGCAAATGAAGTGAAATGAAAATTAAAAAAAAGTTTCCCTGTCACTTTCTCCGCTGTCCCTGCCTGGATCGTTCCCGATTTTTCCCTATCTTTCCCTATCTTTCCCTGGCTCTCCCTGGCACTCTGTGGGTCTCTGTGGATCTCCTTGCCTCTCCCTGCCTCTCTGTTAGTCTCTCCCTGTCTGTAGCAAGCTCTGCAATACAAAGCTGAAATGCGCACAAGCAAGATGGCCGCCGTTTGTATAGCACTGTGACGTCACCGGGCTTCCTGGCTGCTGATAGGCTGCATGTGACCTTCCCATGATAACTTTCCCCAGGGGATATGTCCGGACATGTCCATCCACCATTTTACAATGGCTGTAATTGAAATAAATGGAGTTTAAAGGAAAACTTCGATCGATCAAATCGCGGGAAAATTCGGATTCGTTCAGAATCGAATTTTTCCTGAAATTCGGAACGAATTCGGGTTCGTCCGGATCGATTCGCTCATTCCTAGTGGTAGACCATGCCATTTTCTCACACCTCCTTCATTTTTCACAGTATACTCTCAACACTGGATTTGGGATACTCTGCATGCTCTCTGGAAGGGTTCCGCAACCTGTAGCTTGGGAACTACATGTGACTCATCAACCCATGATGTGTGGTTCAAGTACTGTCCTAGCTCACAGCCAAGGTACCCTGGATTAGCCATTGTCAGTGCTGTTAATGTAGAGTCAGGCAGATGAAGTAGCAACTCATCACACTCTCAGCCAACCTGTACAGCGTCATGTGATGCCTGTGTCAAACTCCTGGGATGTGCAGAGGATGGAAACCGAAAAACTAAGTATGGAAAACACAGGGGGCCTAATTTATTATTGAAATGTGTGGGCAGCACTTGAGTGTCTCCCAGCTGCAGAGAGCCGGCACTGATGGCTCTTGGTCATCGCAGGGTTTGTATAAGCCTAGCGTCAGCTGGGAGCGCAGATAAACAACAAGATTTAAATAAAAAAAACACAGCGCTCCTACAGGCACTGTGAAAAAACTGCAGCAACATGCCTGTTGCTGCAGTTTTAGCTCTTTTGGCCTGGCGAATGTACTTATATGGGGCAAGTATTTTAGGTATAGGAATCCACATGCACTAAGTTTAGTTATTTATTGTGGGGCGGAGAAGCCATTTGCAGACTCAGTATCAAGATTAGGTGGCTATGGGATCCACATGCACTCTGGTTATTTACTTTTTAGTGATCAGGGGATCCACACACATCCACGCTTTATAACTTTTTGCAGCCTGAGATATCTATGTGTACAATAAACTGTTGATTACTTCACTAGTATATGTTATGGAACCCTTCCTAGCTGTTTCTCTTTCTATAAAGATGATATGACTTCTGCAATATATTTGTATCAAATGTAGCTCCAGAACACCCAAATGTGGCTCTAATGGTAAAAAAACTTTCGAGACCCCTGCTCTATGGTATATCAGAACCCAGATTCTTGCACCTGTAAGATGGTTTGAAGGGTGGTGGACATTAAAGTTTCTTTAGGTTTGCTGATCTTTTTGTTGCTGACCTTACCCTGACATCTGATTCTGCTTTTGAACTATTACCGCAACTATATTTTGGCTATATGCTTCATTTTTGGATTTGCCCTTACTGTAACACCTGCAGAGCTCACTATAGTTAAACCCATGTAGATAAGATTGGGGCTTGAGGTGTGGTGGTGGTGACTAACAGGGGATTACAGTAAAGGTCCTTGAAACCTTGTCCTTTAGTACACCCTAGCCCAATTAAGTGTTCTCTAGTAAGATGGGAAGCCCTGAAGATTTTGGCAGCCATCAATCTGGAATTGTGAGTCATTGATCTTGCTAAACAATTATAATGCAGCAATGCACACATTTGGGTCTTAAAAGTATACAAATCATCTGTACAATCTTTGCAATAATTGTATCTATTCATATTAAACTCACAGTAGGTTTCATATTAAATAATTTATCTGACTTATCATTTTTTTATTTATTTTTTTTAATCATGGAAAACGTGCTTTAAAAAAGAAATAGCTTTTTCCATTTATTTAACCAACCGTCAGGAAAACATGTCATTCTCTAACAATTAATTGGCTACTTACTATTGCTAAGACAATAAGGGTTCAGTAAGCATGATGCTAATCTGCTGGCTAGCAGCTGAACTGAAAGCTCTCATTTAAATATTGGTGTATACCAATCATCAACCAGTAGGAAACAGACCATTAAAATGCCATCAGCTGGAAAATCGTGTTTCATAATTAAAGTTAGTTATGTACATTATGCCACCCTTTCCTGTATAACTGCCACAAGTCTGAGCAGGATAGCAATGGAACCACAAACATGCTAAAGTATGGAATCTTAAAGTATTCTAAGCCAACCTCTAAACAAATAAATTTGCATCTTATTGGGCGATTGTAAAAAAGATAAATAAAAATAAAAAGATATAGGTTTATAAGCGTCGCACTGCGGCCACTGGGATGCCAGCCGATGAAAGAGCAGCGGGCAGAAAGAGGGCAGGGTAACTGAACCCTGTCCACTGTCCCCGCTCTGGCCCATGCCAGCACCGCCGGTATTTCTAGGCCCGGTGTGTGCACACACCCCGGTCCATGCAGCCGGGATGCAGGCCACGATGCAAGCCACGGGGAATCCACTCTGCATATGGGGAATGGGATGGGAGTATTTGACACTGCCTATGGGAATAGGATGGGGGGGAATTCCACACTGCATATGGGATGGGGGTATGCAACACTGGCTATGGGAATGGGATGGGGGCAATGCCACTCTGCCTATGGGAATGGGATGGGGGGGAATGTCACACTGCATATGGGATGGAAGAATGCCACACTGGCTATGGGAATGGGATGGGGAATGCCACACTGCATATGGGATGGGAGAATGCCACACTGCCTATAGGAATGGGAGGGCGGGTATACCACACTGCCTATGAGAATGGGATGGGGGGAATGCCACACTGCCTATGGCAAAGGAGGAGCAGTAAAAGAGGCAGTAGATGTCTGTGTTGGTGTTGAGTCCCCACATACTTGCTATACTTTCACCACCAAAGTTCAGAGCTTACAGTCATGCTACAAAAGAATAGGTCCAAAAGGTACATTGCTACCACTAAATTATGGAGCAGTGGAAATATTTTCTATGGTATGACTGATCATACTTTTTTATCTGGCAATCTGATGGACACATTAGGTTTTGAATATCAGGAGAATTTCACCAGTCTTTTTTTCGGGATTCACCTAGGCCCCTTAGTTCCATTGACAGGAAGTCTTTTTGTTTTAACATATGAAGGCATTTCGGACAAATGAGTACTTAAATGAGTACTTAAAACTATTTAGGAAAAGGGCAAGGGAAGGCCTTTTTTGTTCCAACATGACTGTTCCCTAGTGCACAAAGCAAACTCCATTAAGACATGGTTGGGTGTTAAATTGATAAATGGAGTGGTAGATCCAGATCTTTATCCAGGTAAAACAAAGACTAGAACAAATGCCTGTAAAATATAAACCACCATCAGATCTCACCAAAACTGACTGGGAAATGAACATTACATAAAATGAATTACAAGGGATTTCAGCAGAAAGGAGAAAGATGTTCAGGAAGAAAACATTTAGATGGAGCCCGATTATGCCCTCCAGGCCAAATGGAGGAGGAATTAGATTTAAAATTACAGTAGTTAAAATGTCTTCAGCTGATTTTTTATCAATCAAAAATGATACCTTGATAACGATATTTTCTCTCCTACTCAACACTTTGATCATATTAAAACTTTGATGATGATGTGAAAAGATTTGCAAGGATTTTAACCCTGAATAGGCTGCACTCTGATAAAATGTTATATCTAGGATATTTTCATAATGTTAATACATTTTTAAAACAAAGACATTTGTTTATGCTGGAGGAACTACAAGGGGATGCTTAATGGCTTAAATCTCTGAAGATGGAGAAGGGTATGCCATAGTTCCTGTGATAAGTGGACAGGGCGCTGTAGTCCCCTCTTCACAGGGGTGTCGCTGAGACTATGCGGTAGAGTAGGAGGAGGGGACGCTCAGCATGGGACTCAGGTTGGGCAATCTGGTAAGTTTGTTAGCACAGGTCTAGCAGAGATAGCCTGCGCTGGATGAAAGGTGAGTATAGTGGGTTTTTTTTTAGTAAAGTATGACTATATATTTAGGAATCCTTTGTTCAATCCCTTCTTTTCTTGTTTGTCCAGTGCCTGGCATTTATCCCCCATGAATCAAGTCCCTAGCACCCTTCACCATGTGTCCAGTCCCTGACATCCTCCGTCATGTGTCTAATATCCCAAACTAGGGTGCCTCATTGTGTTAAACCCCCCCGAGCAGCGGTATTCGCTCACCTTTCCCCAATCTAACGGTGCACACGTGGGCTCTCATCCAATGAGAGCAGTTTGCTGTGACTGTATCATTCAGCAAACGTATTGTCTTCATTGGGGTGCCGCATCGTCTGCATCCTCGGCCTGTGTGTGCGCTCCCACCGCAGCCATTCAGATGAGACAGGAACACGTCCCTGGGGATGTGGTCGCTTGTGCTCACTATTGAAGTAAATGAGAGACATTTGCTGAATGACATAAAGGCTGACTCACTACTAACAACAGGTATCGGCAGAGCACCTGTACAGTGGCACTTAAAGCGACCGCTAATAGACACTATAAACGGGTATCGGGCGCTTTAACAGTGCGCCTCAGTCGCTGTAACCTGGCCGGCATTGATGAATGTGATGTGTGGTGGGCGCTCTAACACCAGTACAGTGCTGCAGGGAGCGAGAGGTAGCGCCAGCTCAGTGTGACCGACTCTGCTTTACACCATATTTATCAGAAAAGGACACACACACACAGCGTCGGTACTCTAAATCTGGTTGCCATAGCATAGAGCGCCAGACGCTGTGTGATTAAAGTCTGTTTAACAAAGCGAAGACAATTACATTGTTTTAACATTGTGACATTAACACTTTAGACCTGTAATGACAAAAATGTCAAACATGCTGTTTAAACACAAGCAAATAAACGGCCATTGAAATGTATGGGAGTGCGACAGTGAGCGAAAGGTAATACCTGGCGCTCTGGAAGCTAGAGCGCCGGCGCTATACACTGAGCCGCCTGTAATAATACATTGGACGCTACATGGCGCTGTTAGAGACGCTCACCAGAGTCGCCGCTACAAGGCACTACCTGGCGCTATCCATTCTTAAATAACCCCCATAGTCACGGCAAGCAGCTCTCATTTGATGGGAACCTGTGCATGGGCAGTTGGACTGAGAAGAGCTGAGTTGATACCGCCATTCTGGACAGTTTCACAAAGTGGGGCATGGAACAAAACCTGGGAAAGGAAAATGCTTGTGTTTTGTTCTGCTTTAATTGTTTGTTGTCAGAGCTGCATAGGCCGGGAGTAGTAGGGATGCACTTTGAAATGCAGTAAAGCTTTTCCTCAACTGTCAGTTAAGTTTCAAGGGAAGTATACGGGTAAATAAAGGAATATCACCCTGCAGGGCATCCCTAAATTGGGATGATGGTTTAGGATGGTTTAGGTACCTAATGTAGTAAACTAACCAGTCCAGTAACTGGTCTCATTTGAGTTAATTAGACCTCCTACAAGCATGTTGTTAAAAAAATTGGTAGGGCCTTTACATAGAAATCGACTTTAACATTATAACATTTAACAAAGTTATACTGGGAGGCCGATTCATTAATAGCACCAGGTAGCGACAGATGAGCGACAGTAGCGGCATTTTCAGAGCGCCCGCTAGTAGTCGCTGTGCTTGGCCGTTGTTCTGTAATTGATAGCGACTCAGTCGGTTTGCCGTAATGTTGAATATTGGGTGAGGAGTCGCTATTTGACAGGTTCCGCGCTGTATGGGAGCGCATGACAGCGAATGGCCATAGCGAACGGCTCCCAGCATATTCATTAACAAATCACGCTCCAAAAATTCTCGCGCAGTGAAATGCTTGTTTAAACCCCAGAGCGCTGGCGGCGATGGGTTAAAAGTAGTTTTTTAACCCCCAAACAACCATATTTTTTGAAAAAAAAAACAAGTTTTTCAAAACATTTTGTAATATCAATACATTAATATCAGACCTGTAATATCAATTCTGCACAAATTTTTTTTTTTTTTTTACCTTAAAAAAATTATCTAACATTGCAGAAGTGGTCACAGAATTTTTGACATTTAAAAACATTACTAGCATTACAAACATTAATAGCAATTAATGCATTGGAGAGTGCCAGGTAGCGAGAGGTCATACCTGTAGCTGTTCAAGGTCGCTCGCTGGCGCTGTGGGGTGAGGCTGGAATAATGATGAATGATTCGCTATCTGGCGCTCTGTCAGTCGCTAAGCAGGATCGGCTTGATAAATGTGTGATTGCGGAGGGGAGCCGGCGTTCTCGTGGCGGTGACCGTCATTACCGTTCGCTCACCATTCGCTACCTGGTGCTATCCCTTGTTAAATAAGGGCCTAAATGACAAGCCTGGTTGTTGTTCCATTGTCTCAGGCTACACGTTACACTGTCTCAAACTTCAATCTGTTTTAAAAAAGACCCTGTAGTTCTTAAGTTATTTGTGAATGCAATAAAGCATTAGAGATGCAGAGAAAAATAAGGAGAAACAGTGGATGTAAGCACAATATGTGATTTACATATATTATAGTAAAAAAATAAGTGCATTGGCATTGCTGACAGTGTGATCAGAAAAAGTGGATGAGAGATGCTGCAGGCTAAAAGTGTCTCCAGCTTGCCAGCACATAGTGTGACCGGAGAGAAGGGAGGAGGGTGGGTTTTCATAGCTGGGGAGGGAGTGAGGGGTTTTTCTATTCTTGGTCCACTGAAGGTTGATTAAAGGACCAGGTCAGTGGGGCAAGGATTGCAAGCTGAATGAGGAATGAGGTTTCCCCACTACGGAGACTGACAGATAAGGAATCGCATCACTCCAGCCACAATGAAAGGTGAGCTACTGATATTTTTTTTTTCATTTTGACTTGCCAATCAATTTAACATTAAATGTTGTCAGGCATCTTATAAGGGAACATCAAGGTAATTTAATTTCCATCCATGTAAAGGCAATAAAGAAAGTCACTAAAACCTTTAATATGTGAATCTTAATGGATTTTTTTCTAGGAACAAGAGCAACCATGGGATTAAATTAAAAAGCAAATGTTGCGCTATGTATGGACTTCCCATAATGTATTTTGTTGTCAGATAAATTAAATTAGTCATGTAATCCTGAAATATTTATTTAGAGGCCGATTCATCAATAGCGCCAGGTAGCGACAGATGAGCGACTGAAGTATGGCGCTATGAGCGCCGCTAGCGTCAGCCGCGGGCGTTAGCGATTCGCTATAGCAGGCCTCCTCAGTCGCTACCTGGCGTTGTTGCGAACAACGCCTACATTGCTGAATATGATGTTGGCCCTCAGCTTTGTAGGCGCTGTCAGTCAGTGTGACCACGCTATTCTACACAGCGCCTGTTAGCTTTGCTGTGTCCTGGCCATCCAGTACCTTCTGAATAAAACACATTGCCACATTTGTTTTAAAATTTAAAAATTTTTTATTTTGTGTTGAAAAGGAAATTAAATTCTACCAGATCTTCGAATATAAATGGAAAATAAAACATAATTAAACACATAGCCACAATTTTTGTTTTTTTTTATTTGTTACATAAAAAGGAAATACAATTAAACCACCAATGAGAAAGAAAAGGAAAATAAAAACAGAACAGAGAAAGAAAAGGAACTTAAAAACAGAACAGAGAAAGAAAAGGAAAATAAAAACAGAACAGAGAACGAAAAGGAAAATAAAAACAGAACAGAGAACGAAAAGGAAAATAAAAACAGAACAGAGAAAGAAAAGGAAAATAAAAACAGAACAGAGAAAGAAAAGGAAAATAAAAACAGAACAGAGAAAGAAAAGGAAAATAGAAAAGGAAAATAAAAACAGAACAGAGAAAGAAAAGGAAAATAGAAAAGGAAAATAAAAACAGAACAGAGAAAAAAAAGGAAAATGAAAATAGGAATTAGAATGAAAAGGAAACTTACAACAGAATTAAACACATAGCCACATGTATATATATAATTTTTTTTTTATTTTTACTCTAACCAAAAATTAATAATAAAACAGAAATGAAATAGAAAATGAAAAGTCCAGCAGAAATTCAAAAGAAAAGTAAAGTCCAGGAAAGGGTTGGAAAAGGAATTTAGGGATCATGGTGCATCTCTTTGTGCCTGAAAAAATAAGAAAAGTGCAGTTAGTATATATCTTTGTAGTTGTTTTGTGTTTTCTTTAAAAAAAATGCATAACTTGATAACCAACATTGGCGTCTTACACCCCCCTTAGAGTGGTTTGGGTCATCTTACAACCCCCCTTAGAGTGGTTTTGGTCATCTTACAACCCCCCTTAGAGTGGTTTGGGTCATCTTAAACCCCCCTTAGAGTGGTTTTGGTCATCTTAAACCCCCCTTAGAGTGGTTTGGGTCATCTTACAACCCCCCTTAGAGTGGTTTTGGTCATCTTACAACCCCCCTTAGAGTGGTTTGGGTCATCTTACACCCCCCCTTAGAGTGGTTTGGGTCATCTTAAACCCCCCTTAGAGTGGTTTTGGTCATCTTAAACCCCCCTTAGAGTGGTTTGGGTCATCTTACAACCCCCCTTAGAGTGGTTTTGGTCATCTTACAACCCCCCTTAGAGTGGTTTGGGTCATCTTAAACCCCCCTTAGAGTGGTTTTGGTCATCTTAAACCCCCCTTAGAGTGGTTTGGGTCATCTTACAACCCCCCTTAGAGTGGTTTTGGTCATCTTACAACCCCCCTTAGAGTGGTTTGGGTCATCTTACACCCCCCCTTAGAGTGGTTTGGGTCATCTTAAACCCCCCTTAGAGTGGTTTTGGTCATCTTAAACCCCCCTTAGAGTGGTTTGGGTCATCTTACAACCCCCCTTAGAGTGGTTTTGGTCATCTTAAACCCCCCTTAGAGTGGTTTGGGTCATCTTACAACCCCCCTTAGAGTGGTTTTGGTCATCTTACAACCCCCCTTAGAGTGGTTTGGGTCATCTTACACCCCCCCTTAGAGTGGTTTGGGTCATCTTACAACCCCCCTTAGAGTGGTTTTGGTCATCTTAAACCCCCCTTAGAGTGGTTTGGGTCATCTTACAACCCCCCTTAGAGTGGTTTTGGTCATCTTAAACCCCCCTTAGAGTGGTTTGGGTCATCTTACAACCCCCCTTAGAGTGGTTTTGGTCATCTTACAACCCCCCTTAGAGTGGTTTGGGTCATCTTACACCCCCCCTTAGAGTGGTTTGGGTCATCTTACAACCCCCCTTAGAGTGGTTTTGGTCATCTTAAACCCCCCTTAGAGTGGTTTGGGTCATCTTACAACCCCCCTTAGAGTGGTTTTGGTCATCTTACAACCCCCCTTAGAGTGGTTTGGGTCATCTTAAACCCCCCTTAGAGTGGTTTTGGTCATCTTAAACCCCCCTTAGAGTGGTTTGGGTCATCTTACAACCCCCCTTAGAGTGGTTTTGGTCATCTTACAACCCCCCTTAGAGTGGTTTGGGTCATCTTACACCCCCCCTTAGAGTGGTTTGGGTCATCTTAAACCCCCCTTAGAGTGGTTTTGGTCATCTTAAACCCCCCTTAGAGTGGTTTGGGTCATCTTACAACCCCCCTTAGAGTGGTTTTGGTCATCTTAAACCCCCCTTAGTGCGTTTGTTTGCTCTTTTGGATGGGAGGTCAAATACATTTAAACAGTAGTGCAGTACTTGCATTAGAGTGAAGGGTAGTTAGCTTACCGCAAAATAAGAAGTGATCAGCCTTTCCCTTAGCTCATCGCCAGTCTGGGTGTCCTCACTTCTATCTGCGGGCAGGTTGGGGATTTCTGGCACCAGTGCTGTCTCCTCGGGGGCTTGGATTCGGTGGCATATACAGATATTGTGTAACACACAGCAGGCAAGGATGATTTTGGAAACCTTCTGTGGGCTGTAGAGCATCTCTCCTCCTGGCCGTGCCAAACAGAGAAAGCGTGCTTTCAGCAGGCCGATGGTTCTTTCCACAATGCTTCTGGTCTTGCGATGCGCTGCATTGTAGCGTTCATGGGCAGAGGTCCGTGGGTTCCTGACCGGAGTCATGACCCACGTTCTCTGCCCATATCCCTTGTCCGCTGTAGAAAAAACACAAGGAGAGAGACAGCAATTAGTACTAGTACATGTTTTTTGGTGGTAGTTTGGTTAAAATTGCCTTACTAGGCCACATATTAGCAAAATACATAGACATGGTTAATTTATTACCCAGTAGCCAGCCAGCTGGCATTTCGTTGTTATCAAACTTCCGGCACAGGACTGTCCGCTGCAAGACGTAAGAATCGTGGCATGAGCCGGGGAACCCCGATCTCACCGCCCGCAGCCTCATGTCTGGGTCACAGACCACCATGATATTAAATGAATGGAACTGTTTCCTGTTTCTGTAGGACAGCTCCTGTGCACGGGGAGGGCGGAAAGGGATATGTGTACCATCAACGCACCCTAGCACATTCGGGATCCCTCCCATCAGATAGAAAGCATGTTTTATTTTGGCAACCTCTTCCTCATCCTCAGGAAACTTGATGTAAATTGGGATTAAATCACAAATTGCCAGAACTACCTGGATTAGGATGCGGCTCATAGTAGCCTGGCTTATCCCGCTGAGGAGGGCTGAGGTTGCCTGGAAGGTCCCTCGTGCCAAAACATTAAGAGTGGCACACAGGCGTACTATGCCTGGAATGGAGTGAGTGCGTTTGGTGGATGGCTCGATTTTGGTCTTAATCTGATCATATAGGGACTGTAGTGCAGCACGATTCAGACGGAAGCGGCTCCTGATCTGCTCGTCACTTAAGTCCCATACTGAAAGGCGGATTGCAAAGGAGCGGGGTGCCCTAAGCCTCACAACACCCCGCTCCCTTTCCTCCTGCTCTTTCAGCATACACATACATCCATCCACCCAGACACCATACATCACCCTCTTATCCATCACACACACTAAAGATATATACAAAAACAAAAATAAACAAAAAAAACCACTAACACACAACACACACACAAGCAATCACACTACACACACACCCGCTACAATGCAGCTCACCACAAAACCAGAACTATAGTGGTCCAAACCACCAGCCTGCTGAAAACCAGCTTTCTAAGTTAAGCACAACCAAGAGGGGAGTTGCTGCACAGCCCACAAAAGGCCCCAAAATCAAGCCTCACTTGCTGTATGCTACACAATATTTGCAGATGCCACCCAAACCAAGCTCCTAAAGAAACAGCACTGATGTCAGAAATCACCCAACAAGCCACAGAGAGTGAGGACAGAAACCAGACAGAGGCTCAAATGAGCTAAGGGAAGCGAGCACAGCACCACACCACAGCCTTTGCCACAGTGTAAGAATAGCAGAAGCTAGAACATTCCTTCCTTTTATACTTCATTTTCTAAAGTGACAGGTCCGCTTTGCCGCCTTTTGCGTCGCTCTGCTATTTCCGGGCGCCAATTAGCCGACCCAGGTGTGCGTAAAACAGAGTGCGCACGCGCACGCTAGTAGCGCTACTAGCGTACTTGAGCCGTAACTTGCGTGCATTAACGGACATGCGCCAAAAATCAGGTGGGGACCAATGAAAGTGAAGCTGTTGTTTTTTTAAATAGCCGTTAGGCTAAGCACATGTCACAAGGGTTGCAGATACATCAGTCCATTGTTGGATTTGGGTGTGTGTTGTTTGTTTAATGAGGTCTGTAATGAGTTAATTGGCTAACACACATGCTTCTGTCAGTGCAGTGGAGGTGTGCCTAGAAGGAACTGGGCTGTATGTGTGAATCAATTAAGTGGGCTGCTTTTGGATTGGCTGTTAGAGCACATAAAACCTGCCCAAGCCTAAGAGATTGCGATGCCATTCTGTAGTGTGCATGCGTGCTTGTGGGGTGTTGATTTGTGTGTGTGTGCAGCTACAGGATGGAGCCAAATACAGGACATCTGCCGGCCACAGCAGGCACGAGTAGGAGTTTGGTGGGTGCTGTGCGCAGACCTCCCTTACGGAAAAGGGCACAGCCTGAAGGTGGGGCAGCACCCCAGGCTAAGCGCCCAGGTGCCAAGAGGGAGCCTGAATTTAATTTGGCTGAGAATAATCATCTTGTGCGCCTGACACTTGCGAAATGGGAGCTGATATTTGGCTCCCAAAGCAAGTCCATAGGCAAACAAGAAAGAAGCAAACTGTGGGATGCCATTGGTGTGGAGCTTAGTAGCACAGCTCAACACCCACGTAGTGGCCCATCCTGCAGGAAACGCTTCTACACTTTGCGAGGGGCCCTTATGAAAAAGATGAATCACGATCTTGATGTGGACAGTGGGTTCATCCAGGCTCCAAAGAGTACCTACAGGCCGTATGAGGAGATGCTGAAGGCCAAAATCCCACTGGCTCGGCTGCAGGGTGTGGATCCTGGGGATGACACCACCGGTTGGGCTGAAGGTACATATTTTCTGGCTTTTACAATAACCTAATGTTAATGTCTGTGATTAGCATTTTTACATTCTGACCAACTAACTGTAGGACCTGTGAAGTATTACATTATAGCTCAAACATTTGTAACTTTTCTGTCTGTTGCTTTATGCATAGGTGCACATGCTGCTGTCCGGGATGTGGCTCCGGACACCCAAGCTCCTGCCCTTCCAGCAACCTCAAGGCTACCCCAGTCTGCCATTGAAGGTATTTACCCATAATTTGTTTGCTGGTTTTTTACAAAACAAATGGGTGTGGGAGCAGCTCAAACAATAAAGGTTTGCCCTGTTGACTATTAATAATATGTGCGTGCGCCCTAATTGCACGCCCACTGTAACACTCACAGCAAGTAACTAACAAGGCCCTAACATGTGTAGATATGTAGGATGCCAGAGATGTGTAGCCATATATCGGCATATCAATGTGTGAGCCACACTTGGCTTGATTAGTCAATATTAGTGAAAGAGCTGCTCACACACCTTAATGCATGTTGTATTTTGCTACGCACATTAGCTATGGCTCAATGTTGGTTTTATTTTGGCCTAGCTCCCATGCCCTTGGCCCCAGCATCTCCTCCGGATCCCACCTACTCTTTGGATGTCGGTAAGTGCATGTGTTCACCTTGCGTGATCCACTTTGACTCAAGTGCATGTGTCTCATTTGTCTTTTTTCTTGGTAGGCCAAGTGACTGGTTCATCTTTGGACCCCACTTCCGATGTTGCCGGTCAACAGGACCCTGTTGGTGTGTAGAGCAATACATAATGTATCCTTTATGCTGTTTATGTTACACTGGTTCAATTTGGTTAGTCTACTAAGCTACATGTTTGCTTGGTAAACTTGAAGATGCCTCTTGGGAGTGCTGGTTGCCTCCCCAGGGTCAGTCTATTAGTTATTTGAGTGATAGCAATGTATATTTGCGGACATATTTTTAGCCAAACATTCCCTGTAGTAGTTTGCTGATTATTTAGAGACATTTTTTTTATTTTTTAGTTGACCCGAATATCGGAAGTGGCTGTCCAGAAAGGGCCCCTCAAGTTCCAGCTGCCAGAGATGAGGGTAAGTGGTTTTGCCTTGCTCTAGTCTGTATTTTGGCTCTAATGTTGTGCCACTTGCTTCTGGCAACTTGTGTGTCCACATGTATTTTCAAGGTCCAAGCTCGAGTGAGGACCCCACTCCAGACATCTGGGATATTGGGGGTATGTTTAATTTAAGCAATGTTTATGATGAGATTTGCAGAAATTAGTGCGTCTTAGTCCTGTAACATACATGTTAACAATCTGAGTTTAACAGAGACCTTTGGTCTAGTGTGTATTTTTAAACTTTTTAGAGGTATGGCCTCGATAGCCTAACCAGGTTACATTAGAGTTTGGCCCACAGACCTACTAACCTGATTTTCCTGTTTAGCATATGCCAACTTGCCCGACATCTCGGATGTTGAATTGCGACTCTCTGGCAGCGATACCTCGAGCCTACCTGGGCCGGAGGACACGCAGGTAACATGGCTGATGTAGACGACCTCGAAACCCATTGGCATATTCGTGGGTAGTGGAAGAAGCAACATGTAACATTTCCTTTCATTGTTGTTTTGGCAGGAGGCGGAACCAGAACCCCAAGCTGGGACCTCTTCCCAAGTCCCATGTGGCCAAGCTTCAGAGGCTCAGACAAGGGTAAGTTGTCTAGTGAGTGTTTATGGTAACTTTTTGGAGGGGCATAACTGCATTTGTTCCGTTTGACTAAAATGTGGTTTACTATTTGTTTAGCCTCCAACCACAGCAAGAGGAGGTGTGGCACCAACCAGTGCCGATTTCTACCAACTAGGGGTCCGGATGCTGGAGGACTACAGTCGCCAACAGCCGCGTGATGGAACTAATGAGCGCATTGCGGCGTTGGAAAATCAGGTGCTGATGTGTCAGCAACAAAATGAGGGCCTGCAGCGCCAGGTGGACCAGTTACGGCAAAACCTACAACAGAACCAGGACCTTGGTCGCCTTGCAAATGTTATCGAGCAATCTGTACAGCGCCAGGAAGAAGCAATACAGCGCCAGGCAGAAGCAATACAGCGGCAGGACCAAACTTTGTTGTTGCTACAACAGCTCATACAACAGCAGTCTATATTTTTTACTGCACTGTTGTCCCCCAACACCGCCCCTAGCAATGACTCCCAACCTCCCCGGCCACCCAGCCAAGAATATTAATTTGTAAACCTTTTTCTTATTATTTATGTAAATATATTTTAGAAAACCACCTCTAATTTGTGTTTATCCATACATGTGAAAGCTAAATACACAGTCATGGATGATTTGCTCAATCATCTCTAATATTATGCCACCATTTATGTGCCACATTAGTTAACATTGCTTACTATGGTGTAAACATGTACTGGCTCAAAATGGCTGCCTAATTTTAGACATAATGGTTTTTGGGAATCTAAACCTATGCTGGTCAAGGAACAACACAGTTATTGGTAAATATAAATGTATTTCTACAAATTGGGCCAACACGGCCAACATAGGCCAACAAAGCCAATAAAACATGGACATGGCAGCCATCCCCCCCACCCTAACGTCTCCGACGCCTCTTCATGGCCAGCAGCATCCCTTTCATCTGTCGGAAGGCCCGCCACAGTCTGCGATGCTGGCGTATACAAGCTGTAGAGATGTGATTAAAAATAATATATTAGAATTTGATTGGGAACTCAACATACACAGATGTAGCAATGTAATGTCAGTGTTTCTAACTTGCTAACACTCACATTAACATTGGTGAACAATGTGCCCCTAACATTTTAAATTAAAGTTTTAATATTGGCTTGAAAACATGTTAGGACCACATACCTTTACTCTTAAAGTGGACCAACACCCACAATATAGTTTATCATGGGTTTTGGCCCACTTTGTTGTTGCTCACAGATCTGTTTTTCCCCTGATGTGTGTATACACACAGTAATCCATAGCCACTCACCTCTCCATGCTCCAACGTGCTTGGCACCAAAAACGCACGCTAACGTCTATGCAGGGAACAGGAATGTACACTCCTCTTCCGCCGCCTCTTCACGCATGTCACTCTCTGGCTGCTCATGGGGACCCGGCGGCCATTCACAGAGGCCCAGGGGGGAAAAATGCACGTCTGGAGTGTTGCGCTGGAGCCAGCGGAAGATAAGTTCCGATAATTAGGGGTTTGCTTGGTGGGTTGGACCCGCGGTACCTGCACTTATCGTATGTTCCGCGGGGTGTTAGTTGTTAGTTGTTGGCAAATTAAATGTTTAATGCACATTAAACACCCTTGGTGTTGGGCCAGGTTAACTCTTGCAAATGTAATAATGTTTATGGCCAAGTAAGGACATTTATGTCTTTAGTCCCAGCCAAACATCAGTGCCTAAGGATGATGGAAGTTTGCCCTATAATGTTATGGGTAAACACCTAATCAGCCCCATTTGGTTGTGTATACGCCACAAATAGTCCGTATGTGTCCGTAACAAGAATGTGAGGCAACTATCAAGGATGGTGACTGGCATGTTGGATTATTGTCCAAACACATTTAACCTAGATGTGTGTGAAATTCACACATTGGTAAATTACAAATTTCTACAAATGTAACTAGAAGAGAAATGTTTACAAAGTATTTACCCATATGAATTTGGATGTACTCACCATCGCAGCTGTGGCGGTGGCCCATGCTGCTGGCCGTCCCTGGAGCTGGTGTGGGGAGGAGGAATTCTGCCTCCGTCTGCGTAGCGACATCTGTCCATAAAAAATCAAAATACAAAACAACATTTAGTGGAGCTATGACACCCGAAGTTTGGACATCAATCTGGTTATTGAGTCTTACCTCCAAAAACAAACACTTATTTACATACATGTTAAACGATATTTGCTATATTCCTGGCCCATTAGTTAATGTGAAGTGTTTATGGTTGCCACATGTATCCATTATGAAAATCTGGCACTAACCTTTACATTGCAATGTAAATGACTCATTACCAATTTAATGGATAATGTTACCAGTGTGCAACATGTGTTTGCCCTAACTACTTCACGTAAATTAAGTATTGCTAGCACACATCATGGTGTGGCCAGAAACATAGGGTTGGTTTCCAGTTGGCTAGCACTGTAGTGTGGTTTGTGATGTTAATGTACATTAGCAAACCAGCTGAGACAATGGACCAGGAAACGTGTCTGTTAAAAGTGGTCCAAGACCCAGGATTGTGAATATTCAGTGTATTAGTCTACTTTGGCAGAGCAACACAATTTTAGTCCGCCACCGCCCCTGCCTTCCGCACATCACTCCGCCAGTGTGTGCGCACGCGCATGCCAGTATGAAACAGAGCGCAGGCGCACACACATCTCGAGTGCCACACAGGAGGCAGGGACAATGGCTTCTGCCACCCCCAAAGAGGGAAGTAGTTTGTGGTGTTTGGTTGGGGGGGGGCCCTGGGTGAGGGATGTGATTGGGCAGGGAAGGCGCCATAATCCAAGCAATATCATCAATGTTTGTGGGTCCACTTTAAGGAATGACATAAATTCCAAAATGAACTAGCTTAAAACATACACTTACCACGACTATGCCCGAGGAGGATTTGACGCCAAAAATCCATGGAGGTGCCGCCTATATGATGCCCTGCAAATTACAGAGGAATTGCAAGGGCTAAGCACAAATGGTCAGATGAAACCTGTCACAGACTAACAATTAAAACATGTAAACTCACCAGGGGATGAAGCGCCACTTGAAGCCCAGGGAGGGCTCTGAGGAGGAGGCGGGGAGTCTCGGCTCCTCACACTCTGCTCAGAAGATCCACCAGGCAAAGGGCCACCCTCCTCCCTCTCACTCCCTGCTTGAGAGTGGCCCCTTGCCTGGTGAGAATCCTCAGACTCAGAGTGTGAGGAGCTGAGGCTTGATCCAGCCTGCCCCCCAGCAGCACACTCCTCTGGGGCGTCATCCCCTTCCTCCCCTGGGTCCTCTAAATAGGACCCGCGGGAGGGACCCTCCCCCGATGACTCCCCCGAGTCCGCCTGCCTGGTTCGGGGGAGGAATCCCTTCCCACGTTTCCCCAGGGGAGGACGCTTATCTGTGTGGAGGGGGTGAAAGGAAATAATTAATATAAAGAGCAAAAAAGGACACAGCTTAGCAGATGATTCTGCACAAAGGCAAAAAAGAACATAAGGTTTAACTTACCTGATGCGTAGGCATCATATAGGCGGTACACGCCTTCTGGGTCCCGGCGCTTAAAATCAGACCATTTTTGTTGGATCGCCCGGATGGTCAGGTCGGTCTGGAAGCGCCGGGACACAGTGGCCTTCACCTCCATGGCAAGGCGTTTTTTCGCTCCTCGGGCATAGTCGTATTCGGCCAGGCAGAAGTCCTAGGAAAAAAAAAAAAAATAATTAAAAAAAAAAAAAATACATGACCTCAGAACAATGTCATAAACAGTTATACAGAGACAAGATCAAAGTGGACCCACACCCAGGATTTACATTATTCTGGGTTTGGGTGCACTTTTGTGGGCCACAACTATTGTGGGTGGCCCACTGTCTGCAACCCCCTTTGAAGGGCCCAAATACACCGCTGAGGACACTCCCACGTCACTCCGCAAGCCAAACACAGCGCTCCACGCCGGTGTGGTATGCGCAGCCAAGGGCCTTGGGAGGTGCATACCAGCTCAGCTGTGTCTGCACGGCAAAGTACGCATGTGGCGTTTGACTCTAACAGGGAGTGCGCCTGCACACCAAATGAAAATATGTATGGCGCAGGGGTACACCCTGCTAGAGGTAAGCGCAATAGGCATCCGCAACTCACGCATGCACAGATGGGACGGGGCAGAGGTAATTTTTAGGGCCCTCCAGGGGGGGGGGGGGGCCATCCAAGCAGGACATCCACAATGGGGATGCCCCATGTGGAGTGTTAATTTTTGGCCTAAAAACAATAAAAATTCTGCCCCTATCCCCCCTGTGTGTTTATCAATTTTTAAGCTAAAAATACATAACTAAAATACTCACTTTCACAACCTGGCCATTTACACGGCTATCCACCCGGGTGCGCCTTTGTTTCTTGGGCCCAGGAGGGGAATGGGTGGGAGGGGTGGTATTTGGGGAAGGTGAGGTAGGTGGGGGATGTGGGGGAGGGGTGGTGGGTCCGGAATCTGAGGAGGAGCTGGGGAGGCGCATTACTCGCCGTTTGGGAGCCATATTGGAAACGCTAAGGAGGAAACAGGAACCGGAAATGACGCTAGCGACATGAGACAAATAAAAAACAAAACATAACAAAAATACGCACCGCGCCCCAGCAACAAGCTATTCTCAGCTATGTGCAAGCTAAGTGGCGGAAAAACTAAAATGACGCTTGAAAACAAGCTAGTGGCATAAGCGCAAGACAGTTTTACCTTAAGGTGGCGTTGAAACGCAAAGGAGGATCCAGGAACCGGATATGACGCAAGCAACTGTGCTGCAAAAATAAAAAAAAAAACATGCGTGCAGCAGGGACAAGCTAATATCAGCTATGTGCAAGCTAAGTGGCGGAAAAACATTAAAATGACGCTGAAAAACAAGCTATTGGCATAAGCGCAAGACAGTTTTACCTTAAGGTGGCGTTGAAACGCAAAGGAGGATCCCGGAACCGGATATGACGCAACCAACTGTGCTTCAAAATTCCAAAAAAAAAATGCGCGAAGCAGGGACAAGCTAATATCAGCTATGTGCAAGCTAAGTGGCGGAAAAACATTAAAATGACGCTGAAAAACAAGCTAGGGGCAAAGGCGCAACGAATTATTAGCTTGATTTAGCTGGGGATTCTACATACTGTAATGCATAGGTCCTTCTAAAGCATACACCGTTGTGCTTAAATATACAGAGCTTATTGCTTCACAAAGTCATCACACAATCTAACTAGACAACTACCTGAAAATGTGGCACACATGAGAATGCATAACGGGTTGTTATGAGCTGGTACGACTGAATGTTAATCCTGCAATATGTGGCCAGGCACGCTCACAACTACAGTGTATTCATTAACAACGACTGGGGTCGCGGGAAGTGAATTCCTTGCAAATGGCAGAAGGGCACATGTATGAACAGCACAGCGCCGCACAACGCAGCGCACCGAGGCACAGCGACGCTCGCGCCGCCACATAGCGAATTCAAACAGCGACTGCACAAACACTGACCAACACAGATTCATCAAGGACACGGCTGCCGAATAGCTTGGGCGCTGACAATTTCGAAGAGCGAACGTGACCGCCCAACCTGACAGGCTACAAAATAGCTTTACAAGCCCCGTTTGTGTGGAAAACCAGCGATTTTGAGGCCAATGAGTTTGGGTGGAGGAGATGCAATTCCCATGTCACTCACAACATTACATTGTGAAAAATCAAAAAAAAAAAAAAAAAGATAAATAACCAGCTAGATTCATAAAACATATCAATATAAACATGTGTTGAATTTTGTACCAAAGCAAAAAACCCCAAAACCACTAAAAACAATCATTGCAGCGTCTGCCATTGAAATGTATGGGAGAGCGGCAGGTAGCGCCAGGTAATACGTGTCGCTGTGAAGGAATTTGCAGCGGCGCTGTTCGGTCCAGCCGGCTTCATGATGAATGCCGCGCTAGCCGTCGCTCTCGCCGGCGCTAGCCTCATTTTGCTTGATAAATGCGTCATTGTGACCGCCGCCGGGCGTACTTGAGTCGGTAGTCGCCGTTAGCTGCCGCTACCTGGCGCTCGTCAGACACTACCTGGCGCTATCGCTTGATGAATAAGGGCCTTAGTATGTGGGTCTTATCTGCTTTATTAAAGATCATCAAGTTGTTAATGTTATAGGGCTAGAATTTATACATTGTTAAAGGGTTTAGATGAAGGATTTTTATGAACACAATTATTCTAAAAGTTATTGTAGTATTTTGGTGATTGACCATGGTGGTGTGACAAATGACAATGATCATTATGGGAAAATATATGTATATATTATATATATAAAAATTGTATTCGCACCATAAGACGGTATAAGAGGAGGCAGATAATAATACAAAAAATATTTGAAACCAAATAGTGTGCTAAAATATTTAACAAATACATAACTGAATAATATTTCAACAATGTAAAGTGAACATCAGTCAACATAAGGTTCACCCGAATGACAGCCATGAAAGCCAATGCTGAAAAAGGGACGTATTGGGCTGCTGAGAAGAAATTCACAGTAGGACATCCCGGTTAGGGCTAAACTTTAAAGTAATGGTTGAGTCTTGGGTCCCTGCAGACCTGGGTCCTATGCGACACAGAGTTGGCCGGTAGGTTTTAGTCCACTCTAAAATAACCCTCCAGTCTGATTTGATTGGAAGGTTACTTTAACCCTTTAAGTGCCAGCCTACCTGGAGTTTTTGTCACCCTTTGTTGCCAGACCATTTTTCACTATTTTGCGCTCCCCATGTTCAAATGTGATCTTTGAAGGGATTTCCAGGGATTTCCCAGGAAAATTATATATTGTTTTTTTCAGCAGAGTCTGGGCTTTAACAAGAAATGTCTTGTTTGTCATTTTTTAGGTGTATTCTCAATATTTTTGGGTGAAATATGTGCAAAAAAATGTAAGTTTGTGAATAAAATCTTATTGCGTGTGAAATCCCAATTTCTCCCGGTTACAGCGATACCACATATATATAGGTAGACACCCTTTCCTGCCCAGGAGACTCCCCCACACTGAAACAGCGCTTTAGGGGATTTTCAGATAAAATACAGCTATGCTATGTGCTATGCGCACCTTGCAGTTTTTCCAGAAAAACAACCCTTTACATTTGAAATACCCCCCACAAACTATATATTCTCTGGAAGAAAACACCTCAAGCTTTCTAGGTGTACCAGGCTTGTTGATGTGGCCATAGTTTTCTGGAAGTAATCCCTCAATGGATTCTTTGGTTGCAAAGAGTTTCCCTAAAAAAAGGATAAAAAAGCAGAATCAAGGCCACATTTTTCTAAAAAAAACTATATACAAACAAGAAAAAACAAGTTTAATCTGAAAAAGCAACATCCTCCGAACAGAACGATACCCAACATGCATTGCTACTGTCAAGGGAAGAGTTGCCAAACACCCCAAAGTAAAGCATGTGCGTAACGGTAATTTGACTTGAAAATTTCAGCTCTGCAGACAAAGTGCGCACCTTGCGATTTTTCAAGCAAAACAACCCTTTACATTTGAAATACCCCCAACAAACTATATATTCTCTGGAAGTAAACACCTCAAGCTTTCTAGGTGTACCAGGCTTGTTGATGTGGCCATAGTTTTCTGGAAGTAATCCCTCAATGGATTCTTTGGTTGCAAAGAGTTTCCCTAAAAAAAGGATAAAAAAGCAGAATCAAAGCCACATTTTCCTAAAAAAAACTATATACAAACAAGAAAAAACAAGTTTAATCTGAAAAAGCAACATCCTCTGAATAGAACGATACCCAACATGCATTGCTACTGTCAGTGGAAGAGTTGCAAAACACCCCAAAGTAAAGCATGTGCGTAACGGTAATTTTGCTTGAAAATTTCAGCTCTGCAGACAAAGTGCGCACCTTGCGATTTTTCAACCAAAACAACCCTTTACATTTGGAATATCCCCCATAAACCATATATTCCCTGAAAGTACGCATGTTAAGCTTTCTAAGCGTACCCAGCTTGTTCTAGTGGGCACATCTTTCTGGAAATAATCCCTCAAAGAATTCTTTGGTTGCGCAGGGTTTCCCTTAAAAATTTATAAAAAAGCTGAATAAAAAACACCTTTTCCTAAAATATAAATATGCAAACCAGAAAAAAACAAGCTAAATCTAAAAGCGCAAGGTCCCCCGAACAGAACAATACCCAACATGTATAGCTACTTTTAACCCTTTTAATTGCCAGCCTACTTGAGATTTTGTCACCCTCTGTTGACAGGTCATTTTTCCGCCATGTTTTGCGCCATTTTTGCTGGAATTTTCAGGAGAATTATATATATTTTTTTGCAGCAGAGTTTAGGCTTTAACATGAAATGTCTTGTTTGTAAATTTTATTCTGTTTTTTACAATATTATTAAGTAAAAAAAATAATAAATACATTTTTAGACAATTGACTCCTTTATTTTAAATAAAAAAATGTATTTTATTAAGGAAAACCATATTGCATGTGAAAGCCCCATTTCTACCGATTAGAACGGTGCCACATATTTATCTGTAGCCCCCCGTTCCTGCCCAGGAGACCCCCTAACTGAAACAAGTACTTTATAACATTTACAAATAAAATACAAATACCATCCACACTACAAAGGGTTAAATTGAGAAAAAAAATGACATAGAGTCAGGGGGCATTTTTGGGTGGGATTTTGAAGGGTTAAAAACCCTTAAAATCCCCCAAAAAATTGACATGGGGTCCCCCTTACCCAAAGTAGAAACAGGGCACAGGGGCCAGCTTTTGTGGCCCCTGGCCCTGCAGGCTACAAGCCCGCATAGCCCGTGGGCCTGGGCTCTTCTGTCCCCCCCTGGCCTTTGGGGAGGCAGGAAATGGGGGTGCCGGGGGTTAATGGCAAGCCACCTGCTAGTCGCCCCAGCCTTGTGAACTGGTATAGGGGTCATGGACCCCTTACCAGTTCACAAGGGGTTAAATATAAAAAAACACAGACACACACAAAGAGAAAAAAATATTTTATAATTTTTTTTTTTTTTATACATACCTCCCATCCATCCTAGAGCACTGTGTCGGCAATCACTGGCTTCTGCTCACCTGCTGGAAGGGGGGGACCCCCCTTAAAAAAAAAAAAAAAATTTGACGTGGGGTCCCCCTTACCCAAAGTAACCAGCCCGGGACCAGCCATGCAGGGCTTGTAGGAACAGGGCGCAGGGGCCAGCATTTGTTGTCCCTGGCCCTGCAGGCTACAAGCCCGCATAGCCCGTGGGCCCAGGCTCTTCTGCCCCCCCTGGCCTTTGGGGAGGCAGCTAATGGGGGTGCCGGGGGTTAAATGTGTAAAAAATACACTGACACATAATAAAAAAAATATTTATAATTTTTTTTTTTTACTGTACTCACCTCCGATCCTGGGTCCCACGTCGCTGTCCCATGCCGCTCACTCAGATCAATGCCGATCACCACCAGAATCTGACAGATGGCGGTGCTTGGGGTAGAATAGGAGGAGCGGGATGACGTCATCCCGCTCCTCCCACAATGGGCGGGGCTAGGGGGCGGCGGCCATCGCCGCCATTACAAGAGGTGAGGACCCGGAAGCCTGCGCAGCCCGGGGGGGGGGGGGGGGGATCGAACCTGGTGAAGAGGAGACCCGGACAGAAGGCTCGGGCGCGGAGGTAAATAAATGACAGTTTGTTTTTTGTTTTTTTACAGCCGCGATGTGTCAGCGCTGGAAACGGGTTTCGGGCCCCCTCCTGAAGACGGAGGGCGACGGGGGGGATCGGATGCCCCCCCCCAGGAAGAGGGGACCCCCAGCTTCACAGGGATACCAGAGGTAAGTGGGTTTTTTTTCTAGTTTTTAACTTGCAGGGGAAATGCCAGGCACGTAGTTTCTACGTGCTTGGCACTTAACGGTAGGAGAAGCAACCACGAAGAAACTACGTGCTTGCCATTTAAAGGGCTAAACTGGACTGAACTCTACCTGCCAACTCTTTGTCATTTGGGGCCTAGGTGTACAGGAACCCCAAACCACCTACTCCCACTGCCAGAGAACCCTGAATTAAGGGAATACTCAGACATTGCAGTGCCGCCCACCTCCTATCTGAGAAGTTGTGTGGCTGTTTCCTGGTGAGTATATCTGTTACACAGGGCTCACTGATTGCATGAGTGGGTAGGTCAGGTTAGTTTTGTGAGGTGAATTCCATGTGTGTCCGCAGGGAGCACATAAATACCTTTAAAGGACAGTTATCATTAAAGAGCAGCAACCCCCAGCCTAGAGTCTATAAGACTCTTTGGTCGATGGTCTCCCTTTTTATGGGCGCTAACAGGGTTGCTATGGCCCCTTTAAGACTTGTGTATCTTGCCCTGCTTATGTGCACCTCCCAGGTTAGTTATAAATTGGTCTGAGCGGCTGACACCCCTTTGTTTCCTTTGATTTTGTGCAAGCACATGGGGTGGAGGAGACTTTCGACCCTTCCACCCCATGTGCTGTACTCAAGGTTATATGGCAACCTCGGGTAACCTGCTCCCAATTTATCCCCTGCATTGTATGCACTTTTTCCTTTTTCCATTGCATTTAACCTAAAAAAATAGTGTGAAACGCACTACAATGTTGGCCACATTTTCATCAAAACATCATTCTCACATAACTTTTATATTATGTCAATCAGCGCCTATGAGATCCACCATCAACATCTGCCGCATGTTTAAAATGATCAAATATGGCATGCAACATTAAGAAGTTTGTGGTACAGAGTAGCACATATTGGCTAAATCCAGCATGAAGATCTCACAGTGCCATATATTGGGATGGAATGCATTATATCTCCCTCCTGCTGTGACTATAACAAACAATATGAGTCATTCTAAAAAGCCTGCTAGCTCCCTGGTGAGAGTTACATTGTGTTACATTATTATAGCCAAGATGCAGCCAAGATGTATCATCATTGTTTATATTGTGATCAGCTGTGATACAATGTAAAGTAGTAATGTGTCTGCTATTGATATTTAAATAGCTCACAGATAGCCCAGGCTTTTGTGATGTGTGCATTGAGCTGATGTGATGGAAAGAACGCTGTGAAGACTTTTCCTCTGTACACAAACAGATACTGACACAGGCTGGCCTATAGGGCTGATCATTTAAGAAGAGAAATATTGACTTGCAGTGCCATTCAATTCATGCTTATGGAACAATAACAGCACCAAAAAACAAAAAGAAATTGATGCTAATGTAACCAAAATGATGCAAAATGGAACAGAATGGCACTTATAAATCGGGTTCCTATTCTCAGTATAACTACAGGTGATTTGTGAAGGCTTCAGAGGTTTGTAAAAGAACAACAATAAACAAACAGCATTATGAAAACCAATGAACAAAACAAGCAGCTCAGGGATAAAGTTGTGGCAAAGTTTATTGCAGGATTGAGTTATAAAAATATTCCAAGCTCTGTACATCTCACAGAGCACTGTTACGCAGCTAAGAGGCCCAAGGTCAATCTGGAGGAGCTTGAGAGATGCACTGTTCAGGTGAGAGAATCTGTTCACAGGAAAATTATTACTGGCCTTTATGGAATGTTAAGGAAAATGTTTGAAAGTAAGCCATAAGTTTGCCCCAAACTATGTAAGGGAAACAGCAATCACGTGGAAGAACGTGTTCTATTCAGATGACACCAAAATCAAGCTTTATAGCCTAAATGCAAAAGACTATCAGCCTTATTTATCAAGGGCTAGCGCCAGGTAGTGTCTGACGAGTGCCAGGTACCGCCAGCTAACGGCGGCTACCGAATCAAGTACGCCCGGCGGCGGTCACAATGACGCATTTATCACGCTAAATGAGGCTAGCGCCGGCGAGAGCGTCAGCTAGCGCGGGATTCATCATGTAGCCGACTGCAACGAACAGCGCCGCTGCTAATCCCATCACAGCGACAGGTATGACCTGGCGCTCCCTGGCGTTGTCCAATGCATTTCAATGGAGCAATCTTGAAATAATCATAATTAATTGCTATTAATGTTTTTTTTTTTTAATGTCAAAAATTCTGTGACCACTTCTGCAATGTTAGGATTTTTTTTTAAGTAAAAAAAATAAATAAATAAAAATTGTGCAGAATTGATATTACAGGTCTGATATTCATGTATTCATATTACAAAATGTTTAGAAAAACTTGTATAATTTTTACATAAAAAAAATGGTTGTTTGGGGGTTAAAAACTACTTTACACACATCGCCGCCAGCGCTCTGGGGTTTAAACAAGGAATTCACAGCGCGAGAAATTTTTGAGCGTGATTTGTTAATGAATCTGCAGCAAGCCGTTCGCTCTGGCCATTCGCTGTCAGGCGCACCCATACAACGCGGAACCTGTGAAACAGCGACCCCTAACCCCGTATTCAACATTACCGCACACCGACTGAGTCGCTGTCAACAAGCAAACCCCGGCCAAGCACAGCGAATACTAGCTGGCGCTGTGAAAATCACGCTACTGGCGCTCATCTGTCGCTACCTGGCGCTATTAATGAATCAGCCTCCCCCGTGTGGTCAGAGTTGATATGGAGGTGGATGAAACTGTTAGAGGCTGCAAATGAACTAAAGTATAGGTTCAGGAGAACAGGTCTGCTCGGGGTCAGTAAGTTGGGCAGAAGGAGGAGTGTGCTAGATTTACCAAACTCCCCAAGGTGTCATGTGGGCCCCACATTTGGTTTCCTAGCCTCTGTCTTCTGCATGGCCTAGGACTGTGACCTCTACATGATGAAGGTAGTTACATGTATATATCAACAATTCAATTCCCTGGTTGGTTCACATGTACTGCTTGCATTGTTATTATTCTAAATTTACAATTGTCAACAGACTACTGTACTTTTATCTTCCATATCCTGTCACTGTTATTATTTTGTTCCTATGAGGCCTTGACATCATTATCTGGGAACTACATCACTGCCGTGTTAATTATTTTCTCATTTTCTGTTGGGAGGAAGGGGATATATTTGGGATATTGTAAACTACATAGACAATTTGCAATACAGAATTTATGCACAATCTTACAAGAACATGAGTACATTCATCAAAATAATCCGCTGCTTTACAGCTAGAGCTCAAGCAGAAGGCAATCTGCATTGTTGTATTAGTGTTTCCTTAGAGGGTTTTGGAGTTCTTCAATAGAAATAACTAATCACAATTCCAAAACTTTCCAAATTTGAATATCTTATGTAAAACTAATATTTCTCCTCTGTTTGCTGAAGTGTTAGTTCTAAGTGACAATTCTAAGGGTTTGGAAAAAGGCTTATCTGTGGTAACGATGTAAAATGATCCCATAGCCAGGAATAGAAAAAAAGGGACATACTGGGCCTGGGACTTTTCTGGTCACACCAGCCCTTCTGCAATTTGTCCGGCCCGGGATCCACGCCACCGCTGGAAGCTCAGGGATGCTGGAGGAAGCTGAGGACCGCTGCTGAGCCGGGGCTGCCCGCCCATCCAGCCGCCGTCTGAGGCTCTGTGCAGTGACATATGACAGTGGATTTTACCTGAAATAGTATTTCCCCATATATTTTGTATTGGACATTTATATATTTATACAAGTTAATCATGTCCCCCCTCAGTCATCTGCTCTCAAGACTAAACAGATTTAATTGAGTATACTAAACAATATTAACTATATTAACAAATAGAAACAAAGCCTTAACTATTAGTAATGGCAGAAACGTGAACAGGACACTATCTAGAGCAGGCCACAAAGGCGATCCCCAGGGTGCTAGCACTTACCCTAGGCAGAAAAAAATCCAGCTGCACCCAGCAGCCTCCTGAAACAAGTGGACGCCTGCTGGCACCAGTTCAGGACAAGATGATGTCCCGACAAAGCTTCATACTGGACAGAAAACTCAAAACTGAACAAAATACTGCTGTGTCTGACTGTGGGAATGGCCCAGTATTAGTTGGCCTCAGTCAGGTGCTGCATAACGAGAGAACTAATGGCCAGGCAGATTTGCAGGACTTCCATTAGTGGCCGCTGAAACAGCAACTGTGCTGCTGTCATAGAACCAGGACTGTTCCTCTTATTTCTCAGCAGAGGGCGCCAAGGTTCCCGTGCGCTCGCATTCTTGCACTAGACATGGTAGGGCCAGTAAGCGTGCAATTATGTGCGCGCATTTGTGCACTGTATGATTCAATGGACTTGTGCACATGTGCGGTTATGCGCCTGCATGCGCATTGCAAACGCTTGAAAATGCTCTCACTATTGCGCATGCGCAGGGGCCTTTAAATACTGGCAAGCCCTTAGCTCCATTTCCAGTTGGTCATTTCTCCTGTCTGTTCCTGAGTTCCAGTCTTCCATTCCTGTGTACCGACCCAAATTGTTCCTGACTACACTCCTGCTCTACTCGCGACTTCGGCCTGTTTACGACTTTGATCCTGTACTGCCTGCCCACGACTTTGGCTTGTTTATGACTTTGATCCTGTTCTTCCAGCCACAACTTCAGCTTGTTCCACGTCTCCAGTCCAACTCTGGTCTGTCTTCTACCCAGAACTTGGCAAAACTCACTCCTAGGTCGCCTGACCTGGGGCCTTCCTGCAGCCCAGCCTATCCTCACCTTTAAAGGCTCTAGTGAAAACCAGGTTGGTCCTTAGATTCCAGGCTTCCCAGTCGAGAGGTGAGCCGGCTCTTAGTCTCCGCAATCAGACTTCACACCCTGTAGCCTGACAGCTGCAAGGTAAAACGGTGCCACTAGCAGCATGTCTACAGACCTTACCCAACCATGATAGTAACTTGACTATGAAAACACTTAAATCTTTCACAAGGCTAGTTCAAATACTCACCTTGTCCCTATGATTAAGCAGGTCTTTTTCCATAAGACAAACCTTGTATAATTAGGTTCAAGTTAGTTAGATTCACTCAATCACTGCTGTCCAATGACTGGGTAACACAAAAATCATTTTTGAGTCTTTTGTTATCAATTGCATTGCAACAATTGGTCAATAAAATTGCCTCCCATCATCCCTTAGGGGCTCTGCTCTTGAAGCAGGTCCAGACCAATGAAGGGTGCCCAATGAGCAAGTTCAAATTCTGAATTGGGGTTGAGTCTGAGATATGGGAAGATGGTTTTTTTGTATCTCATCTTTAGATTCACCAACAGTACCTTTTCATTAGTTAGGGATCACATAAACTGCATATGTCCTGTTTGTACCTGAAGAACAGGCTCTACTGGGCCCCAAAACATTGTACTAAGAATGAAATTAAAATGTGGTGCCAGCAGACCATCTGTTCTGCTTGTCTTTTGTTTTAATTATATTAATAATTATATTTTTTAATTACAGATACATTATTCCTCATTGTAAACTAAAAATCACAGAAAACAAACTTAGAGATTGCATAAAGCTGTGGGTTAGTTGGGAGCTGTTTACATTTTACTATTAGGCCCATATTATATAATGTACAACTGATGGTGTATTTATTTTTACAATTGTAACAACCAGCCCTCGCCTAGCTGTTTCAATGCTTTACACAGCAGGGGACTGGCTGGCGCTTACAATGTAAGATAGTGAATCATCTCTGCCACTGCCAACATATTTTGCAACACTATACAATCAAAGGGGTCATGGGCAAACAATCATAAATTACATGGCAACAAACATATCCGAATTGAGATAACGGTAATAGAGTCTCTCATCACAGGAGTTTGCAATTTATACAGAAAAATAAGGAGAATATACAAAGTACACAGAAGCAGCCCTTCTTAAAATAGAGCTTAAAGTTCCTGTCCAGGCATTCACTAATTTTCTTCCCTTATCCCTCATGGGACCTGTTTAAAATGAGTCATTTCAAATGATCCCTGTATATGACAATACCTTATGCATTCTGTGTAAATGCTTACATTTCTGTGCAAGGCAAATCTGAGAAGGATGTGTCATGCAACAGCTTTATGAGCCATGAGCATGCTCTGCTATGGTCAGAGAAAGCTGCACGACCACTGTGGCTTTCGACAAGGGACAGCATGGCTGTTAGACCCCATTTTGAATAGTCATGGAGGAATGCAATTGAAAGGCAAGCATTGGAGTATCTACCTGGCACAGGAGGAAATATAGGAGAAGCACATGGGACAGGCATCAGGTGAGCTTCTTGCTGTATTATTATTGGTGTTGCCTGGAGAGGCCCTTTAACGCTTCTGCCCTTAGATAAATCAGTTAAATTAAGCTCCTTGGTTTAAGAATTGCTACATCTGTAGAAATGACAGATAATTAAAAAAATCTTTTATTCTGCTACTATCTAGGTTCCGGTGAGATGTACCATGCTAGTGACTCTAAATGTGTACATCGTGTGAAGTTCATAGTCACACAATGCTGAAGTATCATCTTCACATAATTAATCTGAGGTTTAGTGGACTAGAAGATTAATTACTGATCACAAAGAAAATATTAAGAAGTTTTAGGCAGAGGCTTTTCAGAAGAAAATAAGAATAGAAGAAGGGATTTCAGAAAGGTTGGGGTGGTTAATCCTATGTGCTTATTCATACAAAAATACTTATACTTGTGTTAATTATTTTGTAACAATTTATGACATTAAAGTAGGACTATTCTCATCAGCTTCCTGGTTATATAAATGCAAATTCACATCTCCAGAGTTCCAGTGTTGCTTGCTGGTGCTTTTCTCCTACGTAATGGTTTGCTTTATTTTCTGCTTCTCTCTTCAGGTGTAAATTTAGTAAAATGTGTCGATCTCCTTAAGTGTATCTAATCAGGTTTTGAGGTGGAGATGTTTTCTAGGTGAAGGACAAACATTTTTCAATGTACCTAATGTCAAGTAATTTGTTAAAGCTATTCTAAAGAGAGGCTGGCAGCTTCCCAGGTGAGTAGCTCTGAAATATTTGATTGCATTGCATGTCCCAACTTTGGGGACTCAAAAATAGGAGTACGGACCCCACCAAAAGGGGCGCCTTGACGTGGCATGGGGTTTAATACATGCAATTGCAATTGTGTGCAAACTAAGGCCCCTAGTTTCTGTACAGATTCATATGCCTGTTTGCTCAATATTATATAGTGATGAGAGGGTTAAACTAAAATTATGTATAAATATTAGTGATAGAGCAACTCCCACCCCCTTTATACAACTTAATTTGTTAAAGTGTCATAGCTTTACATTACAAGTTAGAGAGATTTCCCCTTTTTGAGTCTGCATAGCAGTGGCATTCTGTGTGCACCCTCACCTGACAAAAAGGCAGGATCGACCGGAACTCTTCAATTATATGATTTATTGAATTATAAAGACCAACGTTTCGGGACCACAAACAGCCCCTTTGGCAGGGAACCTGAACAGAATGGGGTAGGGAAAGTAATTTTGTATAAATATTAGCGATGGAGCAACTCCCACCCCCTTTGCTCAACTTAATTTGTTAAAGTGTCATAACTTGTCACGTTAGGCAGCAGGCTCTACATTACTAGTTAGAGAGATTTCCCCTTTTTGAGTCTGCATAGCAGTGGCACAGAATGGGGTAGGAAAAGTAATCAAAATAATAACAGAAAACGAAAGAGATGTAAGAAATACATAAATAAATACAAATATAATTTTTTTACAGGTGAAAGGGGGCAAATCAGGGTGTAACACCAGGGAGATTGCCCTGCACAAAATGGTGTAGACAAAGTACTCTAAATAATCACACAAAACAAAAACAATTAATAGAGTACATAAATAAATACAAAACAAAATAAAGGGTTTTTACCGTGTTTAATTCATTCTCGCTGCAGGGAACTACCTGTGGGTTTATTTTTTTTATATTTGTTGGTAATTTTTGGTTAAATTTTTGGATACAATGTTTATCTAATGAAGAATAGCCTGACTTTTGATTTTTTAATTGTATTTTTTCAGTTTTCAGTGTTGCATTCAAATGTTGCAGAAGACCCCGGTGCCCATTGGTGCAGATATGGGATTCTGTCAGGGGTGCCCAAAGCACCCCTGGAGGAGCCTCGAGTCCATACCAAAGGGTGTAAGGGCTTGTAACTTGCAGGGACTATAAAAGGTAAAAACTCACCTGACTCCTCGATTGATCTGAAGAGGTCCTTTCTTCACCCAGGGGGCACCCGATCCTCCCCCCGGGGCTCCCCCGGCTTCAAGAGAGGGCTGATATCTGCAAAAAAATAAATATATGTACTCACCTTCATCCGCGATCCCCCCACTGGGTCACTTTTTCACCCGGGGGGGCCTCCAATCCCCCCCTGGCTCTTCCGCCATGAGGATAGGGCTGAAATATGCCCTCTTTCCACCCAGATGCTCCCTATTTGCTCTGGTTGTCCTCATCTTGGAAACCAGCAAGATCTGAGTCAAATTACCTGACATGCCACCCGCCAAAACAGTAATCTCCCTCCAAGTTTCTCCCTTCAAGTGACGTAATTCGTCACATGGAGGAATTCCACAGAGGCACCTCCTCTGTCGTTTAAAAGCCTCCCTGCCACGCTGGCCCAGAATTGGCTTGGTTGGATGCCAAGGAAGGAGGAATGGGGGACCTATATCCCCCCTCACCACAGATGCCATTGGGCAGCTGCAATTGTGGCTTCCTGCCAGCAGCAGATCAGCACCTGCTGAATCAAAAGGCAGCCCCCAGCCTGTTGGACCTGTAAAAAGATGCCTGGGCACAGCTGAAGATGCGGCGATGTTAAGTTCTTTTTTTATTTTTGTAACAAATGTCACATCTGAACACAGATAATAAGCTTATAAAACACCCTGTGTTATGAGTTAGTAGTGCAAAAGTGCTTACAATATAAAGGGGTTTATTCATCAAGGGATAGCGTATTGGGCATTTTTTTCAGAATACATCAATTGTAGCACTTTATAGCACTGGCCACTTTACATGAGTATATAGCACAGATCTTTTTATATTTGTATTTGGAATCCTCTGTAAACATACCATTGCAACAATATCCTTAGACAAATAGGGAACAATATTATCATATTTTTGGAAAGACTTACGGTAACTATTAGAGATCCGTCCAACCCCAGACACATGGGGCTTTTATTTTGTGTTTTTTAAATGTGTGTAATATATGTTGATAATGTAGAATTGCGCTGTAGAATTGCGCTTAATAAAATATTTACATTTAATATAGTACAATCAGTGTGCGGCATGCTCTCTGGGCAAAAGTGTTGGGTGGTTAGTCTGGTAACCCACGTATTAATTTATTGACAAGTAGCATCCTTTTGTTTAAGGTACTTTGCCCTTGCCGGCACCTGCTTAATTAAAATTAGTGGTGCAGGGTTCTCTTTTTTGTCCTTTTAGCCAAGCAGATTATCACGCAATCCTGGAAGAAGCCGGATATACCTAGCGGGAGCCTCATTACTCGGGTTAATGACGGTATGATTTTTGAGAAAATGGCAGCTTCCATGCAGGGATATTTTGCTTCCTTCCTAGCCACCTGGGAGGGATGGATTGCTCATTTTAAACCTAGAGGCTTTGACCGTGATCTTCTTACGATCTAGAGGGCTACCCTGGCTGCTTGATTTCCTTGGCCCGAGACCCGATACCTGTCCCTTGCTCTTTCTCTCCCCTTTTCTTCCTCTCTTGGCCCTATCTTCTCCTTTTCCTTTCTTTGCTTTCTCCAACTTTTTTTTTTTTCTCTTGATTTTCTTCTTTCCCCTTGTTAATTACTTCAGGTTGTATTGTAGGGTTTTGAGACAAAAATGTCGTGTCTTTGCGCATTTAGCATACCTCGATGTTCATGCGTTTCTTGTGTACAAAACTTTTGAAAGTTGCCTGTTGCTGTATGATCCTTCACTTTTGCTCAAAAAAACTATTGTATAAAAAAAAAATAGACTATTGCCCTTTGCTACTAGTGTATACTGTGCTACTGTATGATTTATTCTTGCTATTGAGGCATTTTTGATGTAAAGTAGAACTGCCGAGCCCATCATCAACCAATGATTTTGCTTCACCCTACAAGGACAACCCGCACATCATGGAAACAGAGGATAAGTCATTTAAAAAATGTATAATCTGAAATCAGTGGCAGAGGGTAGTGATGCAAGAAAGAAAAAACATTGGGGTACTGCATTTCAGAAGATGCAAATATTTCATAAGTTTAGACCAATGGGTTGTATGTTGTGCTCTGGAAAATTGACTTGTTTGTGGGCAGATCTGTATCATAACGATAAGTAAGTTATTCTTGTATATAAATACTGACATTGAAAAGTTGACAGCTTATCATGCACCAAAGGGAGCTCCGGGAAAACTTTGTGATAGAGTGGATCTTTCCTTTCATATTGTGATTTAGAAGAATAGGTCTTTGGAAACTACAAACTTCATGCACAAAGAATGGAGAAATGTTTTTTCGGCATTAAAACAGCATGAGTCGCTTGCTCTGATAGCCGGCGGCTGGATTTATTACAAGACATAAACAGAAATAGAGGTTATGCTTTTGTTTTAATCATCCAGCAGCGTGTCAGACATCAAGTTACAAATACAAATGACTGCCTTTGTCCAGCCTAGGTCTTCAAGTGCCATCTATTATCAAAAAAAAATACAAATGTTCATATCCCAGAGCTGTTGTACCTCTACAGCTTAACATCTAACAGTGAATTGTCTCTGGAATTAAGCCTGGACGTTCTCCTTTATCTGGCCGAAAGCTAACAAATAATGAAGCTAGCAGTGAGGAATATGTCTTGTGCTCTTAGACAGGAAAGAAGCGAAGGCGGAAGTGTGGAGTGGGAGCCCTGCTGCGTATTTGGCTGATTAAGTTATTCTAACTACACTAAAACAGCTTTCGGTCATGATAATCTCTGCGTACTGACTGTTCCACGAGAAAATGATGATTAAAAGCTTCACCAAGGGAGCACATGTAAAAGATTTTGCTTGTCGGAAAATGTGGTTTCCATGAAGCAGACAGTAAAATAAATATGGACATTTCTAGTGATTATCATTTAAAGTCTCTGGGAAGGCATAGCATCCTGAATTTCAAAAGAAGAACATGTCGTTCTGGGTATGAGCAAGTTTTATCTATTAGGTCATCATTTATAACAAAATTATCTTTAAAGTGAAGAGAACATATATTTTTCAAAAGAAGTTATCTGATTATAGAGTGACAGCTCTGTGCGCATTTATCCAGGTTATGCTACATCTGCAGCAACGTCAGTGAAACTAGTTTACCCGGTGCCTATTCTTGATAACATTTCACAGCTTTCCCAAATGGCTTGGGTTAAATATGGTTGATATGGAAGTTTTACGGGCATTTACATTTGAGCACAATCCATTAACTATCATCTAATCGCCATTGTGTTAATCTAATCAAATCGCCATTGTTTGTTATAATACAAAGAACACTGTGTAAGAAGTTATGTTGAGCAAGCCATGCCTAGACCTAAAGACCATAGAAACAAACAGCTTAAAAATATCACCACTTGTAGATGCAAAAATTATCTTTCAAATACAAGTTTTGCCTCTATTTTAGTTTATTGCTTGGGTTATGACCCCAAAGACTTCCCTGTTTTGTTTGACAATGACTGTTGATTATGTTCCACATTCATTGTAATATAAGTGGTGTGCAAAGCTTGACATGACCTTTCCATTGCAGTAAATGGAATGGACATGCTAAAGTCTGTGTAGCTAATGGGGGAGGGCAGCTGTTCAGCGCGGAGGCTGCCAGTGACATAGGACCTTCAAGGGAAGCTGGTGACCACCTTTGTACAGGTTGGGAAAAAGAGTAATTATGGAGGCCTATCTCTCTAGTCCTTTACAGAACATGGCAACTCCTTTTCTGAACCATGTTTAAAAGACGCCAGAAACAGCAGTGTCAGAGGTAACTAGAACATCCCCTTACCAGATTGCCACTTCTCCACCAACGATTGTCTCCCGGTTGGACAGTTTTGTAGTTTGAACAGATGTAACAGTGCTTAGACACGGCACAGGATTAGATTTGAAATAAAGTTTGTTATTTTATTGCTTAAGGAAAATTGCCACTTCTGTGGACTTTTACAAAAGACTCACAGGCCGGCAGGGCCAGCGGTAGCCAGAAGATCCACTTACCTGACAGCGACTCTTGCGCTGAAGATCCACCTTCAAAGCCAGTTTGTGAAGCGAGAAGCTGCGTGACCTTTGGGAGCGGGCTGTAGAGAGGCCCCGCCCAACCTGGCTTACCTTTTCCGATTTGCTTGTTGATCCTCGGGGAAACTGGCACTCGTGAATGACCGCAATGGTCACATGGTCCTTACTCAGCGGACCAATGTAAAACTGATGTTGCTCAAATACAAGCAAATGAAATTAGTTGTTGCAGTGAAAGTGCAAATCATGTTCTAACTTCCTCTCTTTACTGAACCTCACCTTATTTTAACTTGTGCCTAATTTGAAAGTAAATCAGGTAACAGTTCTTATTTCCATGAGATATTTTAACAATATTTTAATAAATCAAGTCCCTTTCCTCCATTTGAAAAGCTAACCTCACATACCTATTGGTAGGTCACAACAGTGACACAACAACATGCCCAAAGTTCATGGTCATTAATTTTGAATAACAAGTAAAACGCCACAATAATAGTCTAGTCAAGATAAAACATGCACAACCCAGTTCTCAGGTTTATTATATTCACTTGATAAATAACTGTATCACTGTATTTAAAGATTTATGTTCGGGTTCACAGTTCAGACTGGTGGCACGTTTACCAAATTGACTGGATTCTTTTGTGAACTTGCTGTTGCGGGGTAAATGAGGTTTCTTCCCATGAAATGTGACACAACATAATCACTTTCCCAAACCAACATAATCATTGGCATAGCTATTTTCCATGAAAACATAAAAGCAAGTGTGGATGAGATTCACCATGCCCTCCCTCATTTTTCTTGTTTTCTCTATTGTCTTCCATCCTATTGTCCCACTGTCTCTTTTGTCTTCATAATAAAATGAAAAATGTATCCCAGTCCAAGCATTGCTAAACTCTTTGTCTGTCTGTATTTCCTCATTTATAGTTTTAACATGTAGTGCAGGTTCTCCTGCTCGTACACTGTTCAGTAGTTACAACATTCAGATGATTATATATATATATATATATATATATATATATAGAGAGAGAGAGAGAGAGAGAGAGAGAAAGGAGAGAGAGAAAGAAGGATAGAAAGAAAGAAAGAAAGACTAACTCTGTACTGTTTTGTCATTTGCTGCAATAACTGGATCCTTTACCACATTACAACGTTATGTCTCTAAAATTTTCAGACAGGAAGCATTAGAATGGGACAAAAACTGTGGCAGCCGGCCCTGGGGTCTAGAAGACTTGAGGCCTGGCAGCTAGCCTCCCCCTAGGTTTATGTGTCGACGTGGCTTTGATGGTGCATAAAACTTTGGTGGGAAGGGTTGGTGGGGGACAAAGTGAGTAGGGGAAGGTTTTGTGTCACTTTAAAGCTACTTTTATGATTGTTTTAAAAGTTCTAAACCTTTAGAAGACTTAGGAGTAATCCAAATATTTAGAGAGGCTTGGGTCACTTTTGGAGTGTCACCTCAAGCTTACTTTAGCTGATTGAAACAATTCTACACCTCAACTTTAGGTTGAAGGTTCCCCGTGCAAGACTACAAAATGGTGTCCCCCTCCACAGCAAAGCACTCCATACACCAAAAGCTAATGATTCCCCCTCTCTACCAAAAATCAGTCTGGAAGGTGGCACCCACCAGGGACACAACAGAACATTTCCCACCCCCCCTCCCAAAAATGTGGTGCCCCAGGACCTTACAAAATCAATTCTGCGTTCCATAATTATTCCCAATCAACCAAAACAGACTACCAAGTTAAGGCTTTCAGCAAGGTTGCTGTGCCCTGTGCAGATGCACACTCTGCACATACCGAAGGCTGGCCCTGATTTTAGTATCCAAGTTTTTTTTTTTTTTTTTACAAATTTGTAAATAACAGCATCCTATGGGGTATTTACATTTTAAACCACCCGGGTATGGTGGATTCATGCTCTATTGCTCACCCTATAGGGTATCTGGAATTTGGTGAGGCCTCTGCATCCTTAGATGGGGAACCTTGCCAGCATCTTCAAGCCTCTCCTCACTGGCTTATCCAGACCTTTCAAAAAAGTTATAGATACCCCATGTTTTGCTGTTATTATCTTATTATTTTTTTCTTCACTTTGAGTGTAAGAAAGCTACTCCAAACTCATTGGAGTATTGGGATCCAAATAAAATAGTTGAGATAAGTGAGTTGATCCTCTTTTGGATGAACCTCACTTTGTGGTCTTAATTGGACAATTTGCATCTAATGCCTAATGTCACTTACAGCACACAGTTTACATACACTGTCCAGTATTCTCAGACATTTCATACAATGTCACTGTTAGGTGCCGGACACCCTTCTCTCTGAAGCCAGATAATCCCCAATCTCCACCGCCTCTTCTGCCTTTAGACAAGTCCCCGCTCGCAGGAGACGCGGATTGTGCCTCTCCAGACTCGGTTACCCCCAGGACTTAGTTGGCGCAAAGATTACCGGCTTAAGGTGGAGACGGGTGAACGGCAGGGTATCCCGAATATGGATGCCGGGATGTAAAAGGAATTACAAATGGAGAGTCAATCAGAGAGGTCCAGAAACAAGCCAAGGTCAAGCCGGGTGATCACAGAGCGCGGTATCCAAGGGGTCAAGCGAAGATTAGTCAAAAACGAGCCGAGATCAAACCAGGTGAGCACCAAAACGCAGTAACAGAGGGATCAGGCACAAGCGGGGTCAGGACAGGCGAAAAGGTCAGGACGGGCAGCAGACAAGGATGGTCAGAGACGAAGCCGAGTTGAACACAGTAAACGCAGACTATAACGCACACCCTATTAACCAGAGGCTATAACGGGCACTGGACAAAGGGGCAGCATGGTAATAAAGGGAAGACTGGCCAATGGGAAGGGGAAAAAGGAAAGGAGAGGGAAGTGTGCTGATTGGTGCGACTGTAACTACCCAATGGGAGCGGTCCCAGGAACTGGACCTGCCCAGGCCAGACGGGCTGTCCAGTCCCTGGGCCCGACTCCCATCAGGACAGCTGACAAATTAACTTGACACTTGCCCCCGGCGGATGCGCTGGGAGCAGCGCCGCCTGGGGGCATATACAGAGCGTGCTCGCGCGCGTGCGCGAGCACGTGAATGGCCAGGCGCGCTCCCGGCCGGGGGAAGCACAGCCGCGCCGACAGAGGACACCACGGGGCCGCCTGCCCCCGCCGCATGGCCCGCAGCGAGGCCGCCGCACCCCGCCGCCGCCACGCTGGCCCCAGAGCGGTACAGAGAACCAGCAGCAGGACGGGGCCGTGACGCGCCGCGGGACCGGGGCCGTGAGGCAGGTAAGTTCCTAACATTACCCCCCCCCCTGAGGAGGGGCCACCAGACCCTCCAAGCTGGGCTTCTGAGGATTCTCCCTATGGAATTTTCTCACCAATCTCTGTGCATGAACTTCCCTAGCCGGAACCCATGACCTTTCCTCAGGACCGTAACCCTTCCAATCAATCAAATACTGAAGGGAACCACGAAAAAAGCGAGAGTCCAAAACCCGAGCAACCTCAAATTCCTGTTGCCCGTCAACTAGAATGGGATCCGGAAGATTATCGGGTTCAGAGTTTCTGGCAGGTTTCAAAAGGGAGACGTGGAATGAGTTACAAATCCTCCGATTGATTCTCTGCAGTATGGGGAAAGGACCAATAAATCTTGGACCCAACTTGGCAGGTGGCTGGCGTAAGGCCAGATTTTTGGTCGAAAGCCACACCAAATCGCCGACCAAATAATCAGGATTATTATATCGCCTACGATCAGCAAAATTTTTTTGTTGGATCACAGCCTTAGACAGGTGTTGCTGAATTTTATCCCATAACTTTGGCCACTGAGACATCCATTCATCTAGAGAAGGTACTCTAGAAGGCTGGTCCGACAAGGCCGAAAATTTCAAATCTTTACCGTAAACACAACGAAACGGAGATACCCCGGTGGAGGAATGTGTGGCATTATTAAGGACAAATTCAGCAAATGGAAGAAACAACACCCAATCAGTCTGGACATCAGAAATGAAACAGCGTAAATATTGCTCCAAGGATTGGTTCGTTCTTTCCGTTTGCCCGTGGACTGAGGATGAAACGCAGATGATAGGGAGACAGTGAAGCCCAACTTGAGACAAAAAGCCCTCCAAAAACGGGAAACAAACTGGACCCCCCTATCTGACCCAACATCCTCCGGGATACCATGGATTTTAAATATGTGTGTCACAAAAAGTTGGGCCAGGACCTGAGCAGTAGGTAGCTTTTTTAATGGGACGAAATGAGCCATCTTACTAAACCGATCTACCACCACCCAGACGACAGTGCATCCTTGGGAAGATGGAAGATCGGTGATAAAATCCATGGCCAGATGGGTCCAGGGGCGGGAGGGAATGGGCAATGGAAGTAGAGGACCCTCAGGAGAGTGTCTTAATGATTTACTGCGGGCACAAATCTTACAGGCTCGCACGTACTCTTGTGCGTCTTTTCTAAGGGACGGCCACCAAACCTGACGAGACAGCAAGGAGATGGTTTTCTTGACACCAGGATGACCCGCCAACTTAGAGTCATGGAACTGGTGCAAAACCGCAGCCCGATAGGCAGCGGGCACAAATTGGGCATAACTGGGTTTTTCGGGCGGGGCTTCAGACTGGAACCGGGTTAAATCAGGAAGCTCTGGCTGGATAGCAGCTACTACCAGAGCCTGGGACAAAATGGGTAAATTTTCCCCTTCTGGTACAGTAGAAGAAGAAAAACTACGTGATAAGGCATCAGCCTTCACGTTCTTGGATCCCGGTTTATAAGTAATAGAAAAATTGAACCGGGAGAAGAACAGAGACCAGCGAGCCTGTCTTGGGGTCAATCTTTTAGCGGACTGAATGTACTCTAAGTTCTTATGGTCGGTAAAGACAGTAACGGGAAATTGAGCCCCTTCCAGCCAATGTCTCCATTCTTGAAACGCAAGTTTAATTGCCAATAGTTCTCGATTCCCAATATCGTAATTTCTCTCGGCAGGGGTAAATTTTTTGGAGAAGAAGGCACAGGGATGGAGGCGCTCAGGGGAACCGCTATATTGCGAAAGCACTGCTCCTACACCGAGTTCGGAGGCATCCACTTCCACAATAAAGGGTAATTGGCAATCCGGGTGCAACACAGGGGCGGAACTAAAAACTTCTTTTAATTTCCTGAAAGCCAAGACGGATTGCTCTGGCCAAACAGCAGGATACTCCCCTTTCTTGGTGAGATTAGTGAGGGGGGCTACCAGGGTGGAAATTTTTTTAATGAATCTCCTATAGAAGTTGGCAAACCCCAAAAATCTTTGTAAACCCTTAAGATCTTTGGGTTGTTCCCACTCTAGTACCGCTTTAACCTTGGATTGGTCCATGGAAAGGCCGGTATTAGAAATGATGTAACCCAAGAAGGGAACTTCAGTAACCTCAAATTGGCATTTTTTCAGTTTGGCAAATAAATGATTCTCCCTGAGCTTCTGTAAAACCAGACGAACATGTTTACGATGTTCTGATAGCGAGGAAGAGAAAATCAGGATATCATCCAAATACACTACAACAAAACGGCCCAAGTATTCCCTAAAGATTTCATTCACAAAATCCTGAAAGACTGCGGGAGCATTACACAAGCCGAATGGCATTACCAGGTACTCATAATGCCCTTCATGGGTATTAAAAGCTGTTTTCCATTCATCTCCCTGCCGAATCCTAATAAGATTATAGGCCCCGCGGAGATCTAATTTGGAGAACACTTGGGCCCCAACCACCTGAGTGAACAGCCCATCAATTAAAGGCAGGGGATACTTATTCTTAACCGTTATCTTGTTTAAACCCCGGTAATCGATACAGGGCCGGAGTCCCCCATCTTTTTTCTCGACAAAGAAAAACCCTGCCCCTGCCGGAGAAGAGGACGCCCGTATAAAACCCTTCTTTAGGTTTTCTGCGATATACTCCCGCATAGCAAGATTTTCGGCTCGTGTTAAATTGAAGATTTTCCCCCTAGGCGGCATAGTACCCGGGAGAAGCTCGATGGGGCAATCCCAAGGTCTATGAGGGGGAAGTTTATCAGCCGCTTTTTCAGAGAATACATCAGAAAAATCTAGATATGGGCTAGGCACTTCTTCAGGGGATAACTGAGTGGCTCGCACTGGAAGTTCCAGACAGGAATGAAAGCACAGAGGGCCCCATTTAACAATTTGCCTAGTTACCCAATCGATTTGGGGATTATGTTTCTGTAGCCAAGGTAGCCCAAGAACTAGAGGGGTAGAAGGCATTTTTAGAACTAAAAGGGAAATTAATTCAGAATGCCCCGCTCCCACTCTAAGCAGGACTGGTGAGGTTCTATATTGAATGAGCCCCCCCGCAATGGGTGTGTTGTCAATGGCAGAGACCCGAATGGCTACAGGAAGGGACTGGAGCGGAATTCCTAGGCTTTGAGCTAAATCAAAGTCAAGGAAGTTCCCCGCTGCACCACAATCTAAGAGAGCTTCCAGACTGATACATTCTAGGTCAAGTTTTACCTGGACCGGAATCATAAATGGGGTGTAGACATGTCACTGGAGAAGTGATCGAGGGGGTGTACATTTCACCTAGGTTACTACGCTGGGTGAGATGGTAAGTCCAGGATTGATTTGTTTCTCAGCAGTGATATGCTGCTGAGTTGTTGTTTAATTTTGCCGGGCCTGGATTTATATGGAATGGCAGGTAGGTTTGGTAGAGGGACCTGTCATTCCACACCTCCCCGATCCAGTTTGGGTTTTGAATCAGGTGAGCTCTGATCCTAATTAGCCTGGGAGGTAAAAGCTCTGCAGAGACTGCAGGCTATTGCTCTCAGCCAGGAATGAACAGCCTGTGTGTGTGTTTGAAGGAAGCTGCGAACGCAGCCACTGCTGGAGCTAAAATCTCACCCTGCGATATCCAGGCTAACGCTGTGTTTTGAAACTGCCAGATAGGTGAGAAGAACCTGTTAGTAAGCGCCCAGACGGGCTAGGTCTTTTATTTTGTTTGGACACAAAAGAAGCACGTGGTTGCTGTATGTTTTGTTTGCTGGACTGTTTATGCTATGAATAAATGCCAAGATCTGCTTTTATAACGTCTGAGTCTGCCGTGAACTGTGTCCAAACACACCATCCCCCGGGAAGATCCCTACAGGGGACAATACACGAGGAGATACCTTACAGCCTAGGTGGGTCCCCTCGATTCCCCCTAGGCTCTGAAGTTTCCCGACGGCTTCTTGGGGCAGGCTCTGACCATGTGACCTGTTCCGCCACAGTAAAGGCAGAGACCTTCTGACAAGCGCCGACGTCTCTCAGCTTCAGTGAGCCTGGTGGCGCCCAGCTGCATGGGCTCCTCTGAGGAGGGCAAGGCTGGAACTTCGGCTCTCAAGCTGGAGTCGGGATGTGACCCTTTTTCCAGGCGTCTCTCCCGCAGACGTCGGTCAATGCGAATGGCCAAATGCATGGTTTCGTCCAAGGTCTGAGGAACTGGATAATTCACAAGAATGTCCTTGATGGAGTCAGACAAGCCTAGCCTGAACTGACCGCATAGCGCTGGATCGTTCCAACGTGAATCGACCGCCCATCGTCGAAACTCTGAGCAGTATTCTTCAGCTGGCCGTCGTCCTTGGCGTAAGGTACGAAGCTTTGCGTCTGCTGTGGCCCCCCTGTCAGGATCATCATATAAAATCTCCATAGCTGAGAAGAAACTATCCACAGAAAGACGAGCTGGATCCTGGGGCGACAGACTGAAGGCCCATGATTGTGGATCCCCTTGGAGGAGGGAGATAACGAGACCCACGCGCTGCTCCTGTGACCCGGACGAGGTTGGTCGAAGATGGAAGTAGAGCTTACACGAGTCCCGAAAATTTGCAAATTTGGCTCTGTCTCCAGAGAACTTATCTGGAAGTGGAATTTTGGGTTCCACTGATGATGCGGCCGAAGCCCCTTGAGGGCTGGTGTTAATCGGAGCTGGACGGTTCTCCTGGGCCGCCACGCGATGGGCCAGGTGCTCAACGGCCGCGGTTAAGGCCTGCACCTGCTCCAATATCTGGTCCATTCTTTTGGCCCGTTATACTGTTAGGTGCCGGACACCCTTCTCTCTGAAGCCAGATAATCCCCAATCTCCACCGCCTCTTCTGCCTTTAGACAAGTCCCCGCTCGCAGGAGACGCGGATTGTGCCTCTCCAGACTCGGTTACCCCCAGGACTTAGTTGGCGCAAAGATTACCGGCTTAAGGTGGAGACGGGTGAACGGCAGGGTATCCCGAATATGGATGCCGGGATGTAAAAGGAATTACAAACGGAGAGTCAATCAGAGAGGTCCAGAAACAAGCCAAGGTCAAGCCGGGTGATCACAGAGCGCGGTATCCAAGGGGTCAAGCGAAGATTAGTCAAAAACGAGCCGAGGTCAAACCAGGTGAGCACCAAAACGTAGTAACAGAGGGATCAGGCACAAGCGGGGTCAGGACAGGCGAAAAGGTCAGGACGGGCAGCAGACAAGGATGGTCAGAGACGAAGCCGAGTTGAACACAGTAAACGCAGACTATAACGCACACCCTATTAACCAGAGGCTATAACGGGCACTGGACAAAGGGGCAGCATGGTAATAAAGGGAAGACTGGCCAATGGGAAGGGGAAAAAGGAAAGGAGAGGGAAGTGTGCTGATTGGTGCGACTGTAACTACCCAATGGGAGCGGTCCCAGGAACTGGACCTGCCCAGGCCAGACGGGCTGTCCAGTCCCTGGGCCCGACTCCCATCAGGACAGCTGACAAATTAACTTGACACTTGCCCCCGGCGGATGCGCTGGGAGCAGCGCCGCCTGGGGGCATATACAGAGCGTGCTCGCGCGCGTGCGCGAGCACGTGTATGGCCGGGCGCGCTCCCGGCCGGGGGAAGCACAGCCGCGCCGACAGAGGACACCACGGGGCCGCCTGCCCCCGCCGCACGGCCCGCAGCGAGGCCGCCGCACCCTGCCGCCGCCACGCTGGCCCCAGAGCGGTACAGAGAACCAGCAGCAGGACGGGGCCGTGACGCGCCGCGGGACCGGGGCCGGGAGCCAGGTAAGTTCCTAACAGTCACACAAGGGCAGGTGGAGCACTATTATTGTAAAATGTTGGTGGCCTATATCAATCAATCTACAGCAGCTTTCCATTGCCAGCTCTGGACCCCTGTGGCTTGTGTTTAATAAATAACTTTTAAACAAAAAAGAAAAATAATCTAATTTCTTCTCATTTCTGTGGTAGTCCCTGTCTAGCCTTAGCAGGGTCTTGGTAGTTCACCAGACTTTTGGAGTTTAAACCAGCCTCTAAAGGGTTCAACTATAGATAAAGTATGCCTATTGGTGGTTGGTATCTCAACATGCATTGATGTTTGGCCTGGGCTTCAAACTTGCACATGGGTTAGAAATGAGCGAAATGATTCTACAAAACTAGAATTTGAGTTCAAGGGAAAAATCAATTTGTCCCAAACCTTAATTTCCTGTCGATTCATGGTAACAAATCAACTTTCCATGAAACATTACAAAAAGTTAAAGAAAAAAACTCCCCTCTTTTCAGCACCAGGTGATGTCCTCATCATTTGGCTGGTCTCCCTTGTCGCTATCCACTGAAAACAGCAGCATGGAAGACACAGACTCATAGTGACATCAGAGCAAATTCCTCTAAGGGTCAGCCTTTAGGGCATGTGAAATGTGCCATCTCACAGGGTACCTCCGTCAGGGGGCACCTTGCTGCTGTGGCCACCCGCTTGATGCCCGGAAATAAAGTGGGATGCAGCCTACCCATATTGCCAGCAACCCTACAGCACATGCTCAGGCTTTCATCCAATCAGCACTATGGGGGTTATTTACAAAAGCTTTTGCCTGCATTTTTAGTAATCTCACAGATTTGAGAGCGTATGTGTGCCTTTGCTGCATTCACTAAAGTGTGGAGGTCACATGTGCGCCATGTTTCTCTGGCTGCACCTTTTTCAAAAATGCGCCCAAGCAATGCAGACGGCTGTGCATCACCATTAACATCTATTACACTTGTCAGACACCTAAAGTGTTTGATTTATTAGTATAAATCATTGCAAACATAACCTTTGATACACACAGATTTCGGGCATGTAAAGTGTTTGCTGAACGTGCTTGCTACATTAACAGCTCACATACCCCCCTGCATCATGCTGATCTGAGTTTTAAACCTGCATATTGCCCAGTTAAAAGCATTATCTGTATGTATGTAAATTTTACATTTGTAACTCTAAATGTGACGGTGAAGTGTTCATCGCTCTGCACCTTTTGTAAAATGGCAAACGGTTCCAAGCACCCAATGGCACTCATGTGTTAGATTACTCACTTTCACAACAAACATGCTTCTCACAAACTGTTCTCACTTAGTTAATTTGGTTGAAATAAGACATATGTCTATCAAGTTCAAACAAGGGTGTTGGGGTAGGGGACGTTATTTTTTATTTTTATTTTTTTTTTACTGATAACAGCTAATAGTAACTGTTAATGTTATCTTCTTCTAAATAAGCATCTTTTTTTTTTTTAAGCTGTCAGCGGTTGATGCTGTAAAAGGCTTCTGTGGGAGGCTATTCCATAGATTTATAGTTCTTATGGTAAAGTTCTTATCTGTAAAACTGCATTTGAAATAGTATATGTACCATATGTTTCTACCCTGTCTGTAATTACTACTTTGTAAAGCGCTACGGAAGATGATGGTGCTATATAAATAAACAATAGTAATACAAATAATAATAAAGAATGATTGTTGCCTCCAGAGACTGAATTTCTTTTTTTTTTCAGTGCCCCCTTGTCCTTAGAGAGGATTTTACCTGAAATAGTGTTTCCTCATATTTTTTGTATTGGCCATTTATTTATTTATACAAGTTAATCATGTCTCCCATCAGTCGTCTCCTCTCAAGACTAAACAGATTTAATTCTCGTAATCTTTCCTCATAACCAAGATCTTTCATTCCTCTTAGTTTGGTGGCTCTGATCTGGCTCTCCTCTGCACCCTTTCCATAGAAAGAGGGGGGGGCATTTTATTTCAGCACTAACATGGTTGGTGCTGAATCTATAGATTTTTTTTTACTTATTTTGTTTTTTTTTTTTAAATAAATAAAAGTGCTGCCAATGGAGCCAGATGGAACTTTGTCATCTAGGAGACGTCTTCCTTCCAGTGGTGAGTAGCAGAGGTTATTGCCCAGTTGGTGCTACACAAGCATGGACATCAACTATAACACTTTGCTTCGTAGGTTTAATTATTTTTTTTTCTTTGGTTATGCTGATTTAGGTTTTGCTGTTTCTGGTCTCTGACCTAATTCAAGGATCCATTGATCTGGCACAAGAGGACTATCTCCCCAAGGAGGCAAGCCCATCTTATTTGGAGGTTCTTGTTCTCAGCATTCCAGACCCCATACACCAGCCAATCCCCATGGACCAAATTTCACCAATTTTTGACTGGTCAAGCTCTAGTGAGGGGATGAAGAGCCAAGCCACACAAGGACAGTCACCCAGGGAGTACATGTCCCACATACACCATAATTAGGATTGTGAAGGTCACCTTAAGTATACCATGTAGTCTTTAATGAGAGATATAACTTCTTTTAAATGTGTACACACATACATGTGGCTAATGTAGTGACATTTTTTACATTACACATGCCTCCACACTGGCCCAGCACTGTTAAATGTTGTGCGTTAGGTTCATTATTTCAAACACAATTTTTTGTTCATGCATCATGTAATGTATTTTTTATTTTGGAATGTGTGCCACATATGGACATAGGAGACTCCTCCTCTGTGGCCATGAGTTGATTATCTTCTTGTAAGTAGCATTTTTAATACTTTTATTTTTTTGCCATTAAACAAGCATTGTATGCATGGGGGACTACTAGCTCCAAGTAATCCTTAGAGCAATACCACACTAACTAAGGCTACATGCCAACTGTGCACATCTTGATCCCATTTAACCAATAGCTTATCAGTCCAAGTTTTTCTTAACTTATTTGACACTGTGATTAACTAGGGAAATTTAAATATAGCCAGTCCTTCCCCATCCCCTAAATGCATTTTCCACTTGTAGCTTCCAGACCTCAGCAAGGAGATAGAAAATGGAATAGCTGCATATCCATTTGGTAAGAATAGTGGCCTTGATTCAAGGGTTGAAAAAAACTCTCATGGTAGTAAAAAATTCAATTCATGAGAAAAAAGGCTGAGAATTTCATTGTTAGTGAATCACCAGATAGGAATACAATGGAAGTCAATGGCAGCTTTTACTACAGGTAAAAAAGGGGTAAAAAGTTCAATACTTTTTCCAGGAGTAAAAAAGTGCCATTGACTTTCATTGTCTTCCTATCTGGTGATTCACTAACAGTGAAGTTCTCAGACTTTTTTCTCATAAAACTGAATTTTTTACTACCATGAGAGTTTTTTTCAACCCTTTGTGAATCAAGGCCAGTGTGTGTGTCTTTACATGTCTTCATGTTGTTATTCAACATACCAACTTTTTCAACAAATGGGCAACGACCCACCCACAACCCCACATGACCTCTTAAATCTTTGAAACTGGGTCATGTTGCTTTGTCTTTATGTAGATAGACACTCAAGTTGTGGGTACACTCTTGGTTACTGGGGTGGTTTAGTTTTGTTTGGTATGTCAAGTACAGAGCTCACATTTATATGAGAGTCAGATCAGGATAGTTTAAATTCTAACTATGATAGCTTTATCTTTTCCTCCTGCTGTGACTATATCAAACTAGAAGCCTGACCTTCAGTCTGCTCCTGCTCCATTCCATTTCCATGTTGTTACCAGATTTTCTATCAGTATCAATTCCTTTAGATAACTAGTGGATCTTGACAGCAGCTGTGATACGTTGTAAACCACACATAATTAAACATTTCTATAGATGGCCAAGATGTGATTTGAGCATTGACTTGTTGATGTTCCATAACAATGGTCAAAAAGCATTATCTGCTTTCACCAATGGCACACAGCCATGTAGTGTCCAACAGTAAACAGCGTTTTGGTCACATGCCATGTTCCCATCCAAATCTTTACCAACATTAACACAGATGGTATGTGACATAGGCTGCAGCCATGTTCATTCCATTTAGGTTAATTTTAACTAAGGTTTGGAAATACATGTAATTTTCCTCACACCTTTTGTTTTGTACTTCAGACAGAGTCCTGTCCAACATGTGGCAGTACATGCAGGACACAAGGGTAATGTTAATGGAGGTGGTGGAAATGGCCCAAACTCCCCCTGCCTGATTTTTATGCAGTCAATCCAAACCTTTTTATAATGTAAATAGTTTCTTATTATTTTTGGCTTTATCTACTGTTTATACAGCTACTTTTATATACAAATAAATAATTATATTTCTTTGTGAATAAACAAAGTTACTACATTACATATGTTGGTTTTTATTTATGATATGATTTATAAGCTTGCGTGTAAGCCTTTATGGTCCATGCTTTTTGCTTAGGAGGACCCAAACCTAATTACATTTGATAAACTGCTTAGCATCCAACCGTGTAGGCAAATTTAAATATACACAGGTAGACACAAATGAATCCAAAAAGCTTATTGGTTGCCAGACAGATTTGTATCCAGAAACGGATTGCTCAAGGGATCAGTGGGCAGTGGGCACAGATGAGTGTTGGGCTATTTGGGGGTTGTGAACTTTTTGTGGGAAAGAAAAAGGGTTTCAAAATGCAAGATAGGATGGTGCCTGAGGTGCCAACACATGTTGCATGAGCCGCTCAACAACAGAAACTATTGTTTAAAATTACGGGTTGAGACAAGATTGTTGTTCTTTTGCTCATTAAAGAGCCACTCTGCATTTTAGTTATTGTGAACAAATATATCATGGAGCTTCCTTCTGCAATATGAAATTGCCTCAGTAAACATGTGCAAGGTGGGCTGGAGGGCACTTGTTACAGGCTGGCTGATTCTGCTGGCTGATTTTACTTTCAAGCTCTGCAGTGCTTCTCTGTAGGTCAGCTAATTGCCCATCGCTAGTGGAAGCCGTCCTCTCCGAATGTGCTACTTGCTCAGTTACAGTCATATAGCTTTCAAATAATCTCTCACCAAGATGTAATAGAGTACTGATGACCTCTGTGGACTAAAATGTTCGGGTTGTCATTCGTTGCCTGTTAAAAAAACAAAACAAACGAATAACATTACAATCTGAGCTATGCTTAAAAAATAGATGTGTCTTTGTAAGGTTCTTTGTAGAAGCCAACATTGGTATTAAAGCAGAAACTGTTTTTGCCTAATTTAACCAGAAACTCTACATGCACCAGCACATAACCACATCAATTTGACCTAGAATTTGTAAACTTTTTAACCTCAGTCCCTTCAGCCATAGCACCCTGGTTTGTCTGAAATAATGAGGTGACATTCATGTTATTATTGACAGACATAGAGGCTATGAAGTGATCTATTACATGTACATGAAAATCAAAAGCCTCATTTCGTGGAGCTACATTATTGTCTTTTATTTCTCCTGATCTATAGTCACTGTCATCCACCTGTGAGGACAAATACACAATACTAACTTCCTTGACAGTATCAAAGTTAGTTGCAGTCTAAGGCCCTTATTTATGAAGGAATAGCGACAGGTAGCGACTGGTGAGCAGCCGGTAATGACGGGCCCCGCCACGAGAACGCCGGCTCCCCACCACAATCACACATTTATCAAGCCAATCCTGCTTAGCGACTGAGATAGCGCCATAGAGCTATTCATTCATCATTATTACAGCCTCAGCCCACTGCGCCAGCGTCCGACCTTGAACAGCGACAGGTATGACCTTTCGCTACCTGGCGCTCTCCAATGCATTTCAATGGAACAATCTTTAAATATTCATAATTAATTGTTATTATTTTTTTTTTTTTTTTTAAATGTGAAAAATTCTGTGACCACTTCTGCCATTTTAGATAATTTATTTAAGGTAAAAAAAAAAATATATGTTCAGAATTGATATTACAGGTCTGATATTAATGTATTCATATTACTAGAGATGAGCGAACCGGCATGGTGGGAATGCCGGCATGGTGGGAGCGGGCCGGCCGGTTCCGCTGTCAGCGGAGCCGGCCGGCGGGCCGGTAAAGCCGGCCGGCCCGCTCCCACCATGCCGGCATTTAAAAAAAAAAAAAAAAAAAAAAAAAAGCATTTTTGCCGGCATGGTGGGAGCGGGCCGGCCGGCTCCGCTGTCAGCGGAACCGGCCGGCCCGCTCCCACCATGCCGGCATTTCAAAAAAAAGCAAACACTTACCTGCAGGTCCGGAGCGTGGAGGCCGGCGCCGCTCTCAGCTGTCATCTGAGGGCGCGTCATCAGAGGGCGCTCTGATGACGCGCCCTCAGATGACAGCTGAGAGCGGCGCCGGCCTCCACGCTTTACCGGCCCGCCGGCCGGCTCCCACCATGCCGGCATTTATGATGGGGAACTTCGTAAAAGTTCGATTCGGCCGAACCCGAATTTCTTTGTGAAATTTGGCGAATCGGCCGAATCGAACTTTTCAAAAGTTCGCTCATCTCTACATATTACCAAATTATTTAAAAAACTTTTTTTTTTTGGTTTCCAAAAATATGGTTGTTTGGGGGTTAAAAAACTACTTTTAACCAATCGCCGCCAGCGCTCTGGGGTTTAAACAAGCATTTTACAGCGCGATAGTTTTTCGAGCGTGATTTTTTATTGAATATGGTGGGAGCCGGTCGCTAGGGACAGTCGCTATCATGCGCTCCCATACAGCGCGGAACCTGTCAAATAGCGACTCCTCACCCAATATTCAACATTACGGCAAACCCACTGAGTCGCTATCAACTACAGAACGGCCAAGCACAGCGACTACTAGCGGGTGCTCTGAAAATGCCGCTACAGTCGCTCAACTGTCGCTACCTGCCGCTATTAATGAATCGGCCTCCCCGTACTATAAAGCAGTAGTTACCCCATTCAAAGCTTCCAAATCATCTGGAGTTTCCTACAAGGCAAACATAACCAATGTAATTGATCTTGCCAAATGTCTGTCCAAAGTGTATACACATTTATCTACTAGTGATTCAGGGTGCATTCCTGGTGGATCTTGAGGTGTCAAAGGAGGTTCTCAGTGAAGTTCTGGCTGCAGAAAGCAGGCCAAGTCAAAGTTAGCCAAAATCACCTGGTGCCAAGTACATTGCACACACACATAGATACTGGTTTCCTAGGACAAACTGGTTGCCCTTCTTTGATCAAGTGTGACCAAAGTAGGTTCTCGGCAAGGATCCGGCTGCAGAAAGCAGGCCAAGAGGCAAGTCAAAGTTAGCCACATTCACCTGGGGCCATATGACCAAAATTGTTTTTTTATACAGTCACCACTCCTTTTGGGAGATTGTAAAGGAATTTATTTGTTCAGCAATTTTTTTCCACTTTCCCATCCTTGCCTTTGGTGCGTGTCCAATCTCCATAGAGGGTGCACCAATTATCTTGTACCATTTCACAGAGGGTCATGTTTTCCTCTATGATAAACTTTGGCCCATGTTTCAAGGTAGCTTTTGTTAGTCACTTTTTTTCTTGCCATGTTGTGATGTTTGTGGGGTTCCATTTCACCACTTACACAATGCCTCCAAGCTCTGGCATGAGCAGTGGTGATCTGACTGCCACTAAGGGCTTGTTCTGCCTCAAATGTGGAAACAACTGCCATGTTGCCACCTTGGCCAGGCACTACAACTAGAGGGGGGCTCCTTGGTCTGCCCCAACCACGTGTGTTATAAATAATAGTTTTCCCCACAGGACAAGGGGGCTACAGTTTTAGGCAAACCACGTTCACGTACTTGGTCAGACATCTTGATTTTCTCAAGCACTGCGAAGTTCACACACACAATCCACAGGTCCTGCTGCATAAAAATTGGGTAGTCTGCTGTACATCCCACTGGAGCATAGCGCTAACAGTCTCTTATATATGTGCATGTGCATACGTCACTTTGACATGCATAGCTGTCATTTTGTGTGCATACATCCTCATTGGGGTGCCTATGTGCGACAGTCACAAATTAGGGCGCATGTATGACCTCTGTGTGACCTCCATCCGTGCGTGCATTGGTGCACCTAAAATCTACATAGACAGGGAGGTACAAGGGGCAGCTGTCTTTGAGACGTGTGCTTGCTACTGCGACTTTGAAAAATGTGTTTTGCTACATTATTTGATAACTTTATTGAGTGACATTGTGAATTGCTGCAGTTTGTTTGGCTGATAGCTTGCATGTAAAGTGTTGCTGTTCTTGTGCCTGATAGTTTGCATGTGAAGTGCTGGTATTTTTCTGATAGTTTGTATGTGGGGGAATGGTGCAGTTTGTGTCCAAAGGTGTGATGGATGTTGTTTAACTGGTTAGGAGATTGGTATTGTGTTCATATTGCCTCTTTTGTTATCCAGGCCATAGGTGAGGAGGCAAATGCCCCCGTGAATGTGTTGAGAGACTATTTATGGTTCAAACTGATCTGATGGATGATGAGCAGATCCATCCTAGATTCGGATTGAACCATACTGCCATTCTGGATTTGTATAAAAATATCAGGCCAATCATCAATCCCACCACTGCACGAAGCCATGCAGTGCCCGGCACGGTTAGGCTCTTGGCCACATTGTACATGCTTGGGAGAACTTTCAGATGGGACAGGCATAATTCAGCCATAGTAATCAATCACATATGCTTTGGGCCTTTTTGGAGCGCTCTGAATGCTCCGCAAAAGCCTTGCCTGAAGCATATGGAGGCCGCAGTGCTAGGGCTCTCCCTCCATGTAAGTGAAGAGGGCTAGTGCTGAATGCCTTCCACAAGCAGCACACAGCGATTGCGGTGCACTCAGGCAAAAGCGCAAGCGTTATGCAATAGCTGCTGTGTGATACCAGGTGGAGAGAGAGAGGTAGCGCAGCGGCCTCGCAGCGCTGTTGGCAAGGCTTTTGTGGAGCCCTCGGAGTACTTTTCAAATATCCAAAGCATAGGTGAAAGCGCCCATAGATTACTATGGGCACCTTTTCAAAGGTGAATGCGGAGCGCTCGGCTGAAACCGAGAGCAGCCTGCATCCGCGCTGGTGCGAAAACTGCACCCCCAAGGCTAAGGGGATTTGGTTTCACACAAGTTCAATTAAGAAGCACTTGCAATTTGAGCTGAGTGCAAGGCAATCGCAGTTGTTGGAGTGTTTAGGGCATTTAGCGCTAGCACTCTCCACTCACATGGATGGACATTGCAGGCACTGTGCCCTCAGGATGCTGGAGGCAGGGGTTGTTGAGAGCACTCCAATTGCTTGGCAAATGGTGGAATTGCATGTGAAAGCACCCATAGCATACTATGGTCAGCTTTTCACAGGCGGCTGCGGGGAGCTCAGATGAAAGTGAAGACACTCTGCATGTATGCTGGTGTTAAACCAACCTAATTAAATGGATGGTGGGGGGAAAGCACCCACAGGCCTAAGATGCAGGAATGTGTGCCCTCTATGTTAACATTGCCAAAGGATGTAAGAGGTGGTGGTAGTTCCACAGGGGGAAGAGACCACAACCATTGTGTAATACAGATTTCAGATGGCATGGTTGAAGAGAAGTGGGAGGTGCAGGAATTTGTAACTTTCATTCAAGGGTGTCGAGGGTTTGGTTGTGCTTGAAGTGTTTACTTGTTAAAATGATTTGGAATTACATTTTAAATTGACTCTTCTACTTTCTAGCTGATTGTGGCTATGGACAAATGCCATCATTAATGACCCCTTTTCAACAGCCTGTCTCTGAATCCCAGAAGCGCTACAACACTGCTCATCAAAGAACCAAATGAATCATCAAACAAACCGCTGGACTCTTAAAATCCAGATTCCTTTGTGTGGCAAAATCAGTGAGACACCTGCTTTACAGCCCCGTAAAAGTATCAAAGATTGCTTGCTGCATCCTGCACAATTCATTTGTTAGGTGCTGTATTACAGATGTAGTCAGACTTACCTTATCTCCAAATTAAGTTGAACCCTTTGTTGTGAGATTAGTCCCATCACTTAGTTATTTGTCTTTTCTCAGAAAATTCTGCATTTCACTCTAGCAACCGCTAAGGGGAGCAGTGTACTGCAAAGGTTTCATTCAGTTACAAATACAGTGTATACTGTAAACACTGGCCAGTTTTGGAAAAATTGCAATTCCCAATTCCCTGCTGTATATTTTCCTGCTGCTGATATATTGCAATGTTCCCATTTCATACAATCAATGAAAATGGAAATTTTTCTATTTTGAAAACTTTTTTTTTCTATTTTACTTTGTAAATGTATCCCTTGAAATGTCACCCTCTTTTGCCAGACAATTTTTCAACATTTTCTGCTACGCATGTTTAAAGTGATTTCCAGGGATTGCCCAGGAAAATTATATATTGTTTCTTTCACATGAAATGTCTTGTTTGTCATTGGTTAAGTGGATTCTTAATATTTTGGGGGTGAAATATGTGCAAAAAAAATATTTTTTACAATTTGTAGTGTTTTTTTAATAAAAAATGTAAGTTTGTCAATAAAATCTTATTGCATGTAAAATCCCCATTTCTCCCAGTTACAGTGGTACCACATAGCGACCCTCAACACCCTCCTCCAGTGTAAGTGAGGCCCAGGGAGGTGGCTAGTGGGTGACTTGCTATTACCCCCAGCCCCCTATTACAGCCCCCAAAGCCCAGGGGGGCAGAAGAGCCCAGGGTCATTTAGGCTGTGTAGGCTTGTAGCCGGCAGGGCGAGGGGCCACTGAAGCTGACTCATGTGTCCAGTTCTACAAGCCCTGCATAGCTGGTCCACAGGCTAGTTATGCTGGGTAGGGGGAACCTGTATTTTATTTGTAAATGTTATAATGTTAATATAATGTTAATATAATATAATATAATGTTATAATGAATATATGAATAAAACAATATATAATTTTTCAGGGAAATCCCTGGAAATCACAGTTGAACATGTGTAGTGCAAAATAGTGGAAAATGGACTGGCAAAAGAGGGTGACAAAAACTCTAGTTAAGCTGGCAGTTAAAGGGCAGTTAAAGTTAAATTTTCCTTACAGTGATGAAAATAAACAACACAACGGAGACCCAAATAGAGCTGATCAATATTAGTAAGAGACATCACATTAATAAAAACGATTGTTCTATTTGTGATAATATGGTGCTACGGCCGCCATTTGCAGAATTCAGAGAACAGCTTAGAGTGAGGAGAGCAGCTGCATCCCCAGTTTCCTCAAGCGTCACCTTAGCCAGGGATGTGGCCTGTGAATCATGGGATTGCTTGCCAGCAATCATGTGGCGCAGTAAGCTGTTAGTGAGGAAGTGGGCTGGGGGCGCCATCCTGTAGTCTCGCAGAGGGCACCATCCATCCTAAGGCCAGCCCTGAATCCTCTGATGTCACTGTGACAGGGGCCATAAAGTGCTTTCCCCATGTGCTAATTCATCACATATAAACAGCCTTTCAATACGGCGGAAGTGAACGGCTGAGCCGAGCATAGGGAACACAGTCTGTGTCCTGTATTCTGGTTCTGTGGACAATAGGTTGGGTGTTATATTGAATAGAAAGATGACTAACTACCAACATGGCTCCTATAAGGCAACGTTTCTATAATTACTAGAGGAAAAAGGCAGACAGCAGAAAAGCAGGTATGAGAAAATCCAGTTGTATACATACAGTAACACCATCAGAACCAATGTTAAGAAATAGTATATACTGAATATCACAGTAAAGGTGTTTGTAACCCCCTTTCAGTCTGATTGTTTACAATAAAAACAGTGTGATGATTTCTTGTCTCCTGTTTGCAGTATGGCTCAAATAATAGGCGAGCACCCAATTGTTGTTCCATTGTCTCAGGTTATGCCTTGCCCTACCCCAGAGAAAAAATGGGAAGAAACTGTGGGTGTGGCAACAACAATGTGATGTAAGCACCTTGAGAAAGTGAGTGCATCTCACGGAACGCGTTGGAAAGGGATACCAGGATTAAGCAGGGACACCAATGGACCAACACTAAATGGTGATATTATTCCATGTTATTCTCTTTTTGTGCACCAAAGAATTTCTCTTTTTGGATTTTTTGATCAACATTAGAAACCTTATACAAGCACTTGGCATGCTTGATCAACATTAGAAACCTTATACAAGCACTTTGCATGCTGTCATAAATCTTGGATTAATTGTATTAATTAAACAATATTTGGATCTTTTGTGAGTTTTGAGATAAATATGACAGATCCCCTGCAGACACAGAACATGGTGTGTACGACTCAGTCTGATGCTAGAGGGGTGGTAATAGGTCCATCTCTCAGGGTTAAGAAAGGTGGTAATGCATAAGTAAAACCCAGGGTCTAGGCTGCTGAATAGAGGCTAAATTTCACCTTCAACAGCTTTACTCAGCAGCACACCAGGATGTATCCTCTGCATGGCAGGTCAGCAAATAGTGATTTGTATTTACACTTAGCCTGGACAATCCATTTAAAGGGACTGTAAACCCAACAGTAATTATTCGGCAGCAAGCTGCTCAAGCTGCTCATCTGATGCCTTTCCTATGTTCCTTCACCTTCAAGGGATCTTGGTGCACTCAGGATGAGCGAGCCTGGCAAGCCACTATTGTCCCACAGCTGTCTCTGACCACAGCAGAGCATGCTTAAGACTCATAAAGCTGCACCATAACATACCCCTCCCAGCTCAGCCACAACCCTAAAATTGATTTGTTTTGAAAACATAAGGTTTTTAGATATAATTGGACTTATTTCACACTGTTCCCAAGGGGGATGAGGTGGGAGGAAGCAAATGTGTGTCTGGAGAAAGAATTTAATGTCCTGCAAAAAATGACAGCAGTTTAGGTTATCTCATAAAACAATAGCTTTAGAAGGGGGAAGGTTGTGTGCTTGTTAACACTTTTAAAAGATTGTGCTGCTGCATATAAACATAGAAACATAGAAACATAGAAGGTTGACGGCAGAAGGAGACCATACGGTCCATCTAGTCTGCCCTTATGTGTATACTGTATGTACTCTTTATCTTAGGATAGATGTGTGCTTATCCCAGGCATGTTTAAATTCAGTGACTGTTGATGTTTCAACTACCTCTGCTGGAAGTTTGTTCCAAGCACCTACTACTCTTTCTGTAAAATAATATTTTCTAACATTGCTCCTGATCTTCCCCCCGACTAGCTTCAGGTTGTGCCCCCTTGTTCTATCGTTAAGTTTCTTCTTAAAAACACTTCCCTCCTGAACCTTATTCAATCCTTTCACATATTTAAAGGTCTCAATCATGCCCCCCCTCTCCCTTCTTTCCTCCAGACTGTACAAATTAAGTTCTTTAAGTCTCTCCTGATAAGTTTTAAGTTTAAGTCCTTCCACCATTTTCGTTGCCCGCCTTTGGACACGTTCTATTTGAATAATGTCTTTTTGCAGGTAAGGTCTCCAGAACTGCACACAGTATTCTAGCTGTGGCCTTACCAGGGCTCTATACAGCGGCATCACAACCTCCCTCTTCCTACTGGTGATGCCTCGAGCTATGCAGCCAAGCATCCTGCTTGCTTTTCCCACTGCCTGGCTACACTGTCCACTCATCTTGCAGCTATCAGTAATCAGTACCCCTAAATCTCTCTCCTCCGAGGTCCTGGCTAACACAGTACTGCCCATACGGTACTCAGAGCAGGGATTCCTTCTACCCAAGTGCATGATTTTACATTTAGAGACATTAAACTCTAGTTTCCACAGTTTTGACCATCTATCCAGTAAAGCTAAATCATTTTCCATGTTGCAGACACCTCCAGGAATATCCACCCTATTACTAACCTTTGTATCATCAGCAAACAGACAAACTTTTCCTACCAAGCCTTCTCCTATGTCACTTACAAATATATTAAAAAGAATGGGGCCCAGGACAGAGCCTTGCGGCACACCACTTGTAACTCGCCTTTGTTCAGATTGCACGCCATTTACAACAACGCTCTGATACCGATCCCTCAGCCAACTGGAAATCCACTGAACTATCCAGGGATTGAGTCCTACCTTCAGTAACTTATCTATGAGCTCCTTATGTGGTACGGTGTCAAAGGCTTTGCTAAAATCCAGATAGGCGATATCCACAGCACCACCTTCATCTAACACTTTAGTGACATTGTCAAAGAAATCAATAAGATTGGTCTGACATGATCTGCCCTCAGTAAAGCCGTGCTGTTTTTGGTCCAATAGGTCATTAATTTTTAGATGGGAAATTATCTGTTTTTTTAAGAGTGTTTCCATTAATTTGACCACTATAGATGTTAAACTAACTGGCCTGTAATTACTGGCTTCTTCTCTACTCCCCTTTTTATGGATTGGTACGACATTGGCCATTCTCCAATCATCTGGAACCTCACCAGTTGAAAGGGAATGGTTAAGTAAATCAGTCAGAGGGGCTGCAATCACAAACCTAAGTTCCCTTAGAACTCTGGGGTGGATTCCATCTGGACCCATTGCCTTACTTACCTTTAGATGTGCCAGCTCGGCTAAGACATCAGCCTCCAGAAACTCCGGAGCTGTGCCCTCCCAGCTGGATGTTGTGCTATGACCATGCCTGCTACTATCTGAAAATACCGAACAAAAGTAGCTATTCAGATGGTCAGCCACAGCCTTATCTCCGTCAATATATTTATTTTCCCTATTTCTAATTTTTGAGACTGCATTGTTTTTCTTCTTTCTGTCCCCAATATATCGGAAAAAGGTTTTATCTCCCCTCTTCATAGATTTGGCCATTTCTTCCTCTTTTTGCCTTTTAGCAGTCCTTATAATTAGTTTTGCTTCCCTCTGTTTAATTTTATACGCCTCTCTGTCAGCTACACTTCCCCTTTCTTTATACTTCTTATAGGCAGACTTCTTATCTTTTATGATAGTGCTGACTTCCCTAGTAAACCATAATGGTTTCTTCTTCCTTTTATTCTTGCTAGTTTGTTTCACATATTGCTTAGTTGCCTTTAAGATGGCCATTTTTAATAGTGAATAAAGTAATAGTTTAATAGTTTAATAGTGAATAAAGAATATTATTCTTATTTCTACTACTAATATTATGGCCTGATCCTGAAGCAGGTCCATTAATTAGGGGTTTTAGAGAACTGAAGTGAAGTACAATTTCTAAGCCCTGGAGAAGAACTGGTTGTTATGGAAACAAAGAAAGTGCCCGGTAATAGCATAATAGCTATATTTAAGGTTGCAAGTTAATTAAATGTTTTGCAAAGTATCCTCCTAATTGGTGGAAAATGAGCCCGTGCGTTTGACCTTATTCTAACTCGTGTCATCGGGTTGTACTTCTCATAGGAGCAGCACCTAAGACGAACACATTAATAAACTGGTAAAGCAATTTAACAAAATGAAACCAGGGTTTTATATTCCTTTTCCTTATTCTACAACAAATTAATCTTAAACCCACCAAGAGGGGCATCAACATGACCCTTCTGCTTACTACCCACTTAAATGAGGTGAGTTGTACTATTTAAGCATCCTTGCCGATTTAACTGAACAATTCCTGAGTCCTAAAAAATAGACTTAAATTGGACCTAAATTTAGGTTCATTGTTTGATCTAATGAATATAACCACAGGCATGAGCATAAATATAGGTGGAATGCTGACCGGTTATGCCATCAAATTAAACATCAAAAAATATTGTATAGTATTGTATTATGACTTCACAATGACCCCCGGCAAACCACAGAAATACTGATCGTAACCTCGATTCTCGACCGAATATGGTCTGCGGGGGAGGGGAGTAGGTTGCAGGGGTCATTGCAAGGGGGGCTCCAGCAATCTGTCTGCCCCTCTGAGTTAGAAAATGGGTGTGAGGCTGCTTTAACCCTATAACTGCCAGCCTACCTTAAGATTTTGTCACCTTCTTTTGCCAGACCATTTTTCAATATTTTGTGCTATACATTAGAGATGACTGAACTTCTCAAAAACTTGATTCGGGCGATTCGCCGAATTTCTCAAAGAAATTCGGGTTCGTCCAAATCGAACTTTAGCGAATCGCTCATCTCTGGTGGGAGCGGGGAGGCCGGCTGCGCTGTCAGCCCGCTGACAGCGCAGCCGGCCTCCCTGCTCCCACCAAGCCCTGAAATGGAAAAAAAAAATGCCGGCATGGTGGTAGCGGGGAGGCCGGCTGCGCTGTCAGCGGGTGGCGGAAGCCAGCTGTCATCAGAGGACGCGTCATCAGAGGAAGCCGGCTGCGCTGTCAGCTGTCATCAGAGGACACGTCATCAGAGGAAGCCGGCTTTGACAGCTGACAGCGCAGCCGACCTCCACGCTCCCACCATGCCGGTAAATGTCTGCTGAAATAAAAAAATGCCGGCATGGTGGTAGCGGGGAGGCCGGCTGCACTGTCAGCGGGCGGCGGAAGCCGGCTTCCACCACCCGCTGACAGCGCAGCCGGTCTCCCCGCTCCCACCATGCCGACATTTTTTTTTTAATTTCAGGGAAAATTCAGTCAGCACGAACCACTAAAAATTCGGGTTCGTGCTGAATCGAATTTTCCCCGAAATTCGGAGCGAATTCAGGTTCGTTAGAACCGATTCGCTCATCCCTACTATACATGTTCAACTGTTATTTTCCGGGATTCGCCAGGAAAATTATATATTGTTTCTTTCAGCAGAGTCTGGGCTTTAACATGAAATGTCTTGTTTGGCCTTACTTTAGTATATTCTCAATATTATTTCTCAATATTATCGGGTGAGATTTTTTACAATGCGTAGTGTTTTTTGGTAATAAAAATTTAAGTTTTTTCAATAACATCACATTGTGTGTAAAAGCCCCATTTCATCTGGTTACAATGGTACCACATATATATTGGTAGACCCTTTCCTGCCCAGGAGACTTCCACAAACTGAAGCAGCGCTTTAGGAGATTTTAAGATAAAATACAACCGCTATGGGCACCTTACAGTTTTTCAAGAAAAACAACACTTACGATTTGAAATCCCCCCAAATTTTATATTCTCTGGAAGTACACAACTCAAGCTTTCTAGGCGTACCAAGCTTGTTGACATGGAGGCATGTTGCAGCTTGCCACAGATGACTTGCCAGCCTCCAAGTCTTGTGAACTGGTATAGAGGTCTCATGGATCCCTTACCAGTTCACAAAGGGTTAAATGTAAAAATATGACACACAAGCATTAGTAAAAAATATTTTATTTTTTAATACTTACCTCCAAACGATCCATCCCTGAACACTGTGTCCCATGCCTTTCACTCTGGCTTCTGCTCTCCTGCTGCTTCTGGAAGCCTTTTATACCTGCTGAGTGATGAGACATAAAGCGCTAACTGAAAAAAATACATAGGGGGGCAATTTTTGGGAATTTTTAAGGCTGGCATAGGAGCCAGCCTCAGTGTCAGTGGGCTTTGGGGAAGCAGGTAATTGGGGGCTGGAGGTTAATGGCAAGTCACTTGTAGGCCCGCAAGTCTAATGGATGGATGCCTTACCAGTTCACAAAGGGTTAAATGTAAAAAGAAACTACACCATGTAGAGAAAAATTACACCTTCTGTTTACTTTTTCTTTATACACCTTGGATCGCCAGCTCTTGTGTCCCCTGCCGCTGTCACTCACCGATCCCACACATCAGAAAAAATATTGTATTATTTTATTTTTTAATACCTCCGGTCGATCCATCCCCGAACACTGTGTCCCACATCAATCTCTCTGGCTTCTGCTCTCCTGTTGGAAGCCTTTTATACTTGCTAAGTGATGGGACATAAAGGGTTCATTTAAAAAAAGTCCCACGGGGGGGGGGCATTTAGGGTGATTTTTAAGGATTAAAAACCCTTAAAAATACCAAAAGCAAAATGTCATGCCCCCCTCTTCCCAGCACCAGCATACCCAGCTTGGGGTGTAGAACAGGCCGCAGGGGCCAGCCTCTGTGGCCCCCCACCCTGCAGGCTACAAACCCACATAGCCACATAGCCACTGGCTGTCGCCAGTCACGTGGGCAGGGTTCACATTCTTTTTCAACTCCGTCCGCCGGTCCAGGCCAACCCACATGACCCCCTGCAGTGAACTTACCCGGCTGTGAGCCAAATGGACCCCCCTCCATCTCATCTCTATTCCAAAAACACCTTGCTTACTTTAATTAAACATTTGTCAATTTGACAAATAGCACTAGTTTAATTATTATTAGTTGTTTTTGTAGGCAGTCACTTCTCCTGGGTTAAAGTGATACTGCAGGCAAGGGTAATTGTTACATTGTTGCATCGGGCTACATTTGGCACTGTCCTAAACTGTTTGCCATTTTTAAATTTAAGAAGAAATGGCAGAAATATCAAGGATTACTTTGATGCTGCATAATAATTGGCAATGTGATTCATCTGGAGGTGGAGGAGGAGGCAGAGGGAGGGGTAACCCTGTTACTCAGCCATTTCTGCTTCAATTTAAAAGTGCCAAATGTAGCCTGACACAATGGTGGTAACAATTACCTTTGCCTGCAGTATCACTTTAACTGCTCGAAAATACACACCAGAAATATTTATCTCAATGGGGCCTGGGCTAAAAATGTACTCAAAGTTTTGTTCCATTGATTATCTCAAAGCCCATTAGCCAAGGACATCAGTACCTCAAAATAAGCAAATGTGTCAGCGGAAACATTACGAAAAAATCAAGACCTTTCCTTGCAGTTATGCCAGTTTGTATTGATGGTTCTAATTTCTGCAGCAGACTTAAATAAATTTGTGCAAGTACATTGTTGTGAGAAGACTGACTCTGGCATTTTAGCACTGGCGGCTTGCATGTTCCCAGTACTTCTTCCACCACCAGATGGCGCATGGTTTAATGTTCAGTTGGTCTCTTTTTAAAACAGTCAGGAAAATAAAGTTTAGTAATCTTTTTCCCTAAAACTGCCCTTGAGAGGGCTAAACCCCATGCAGATATTGTGGAATAGCGTTACAAGGGAGCCACCATTTTGGATTACACATGAGAACCCTGATAACATATAAGCACGAATCGGAGGATGGGGGAGAGACACACTTGCAGACAGACACACTGCAGATGAGCTGGGAGCATCCTTATGATCAGCCCAACCAGCCAGAGAGAGATTTTTAACTGTTTCCACACAGAAGGTTAGAAGATAATGCTGGCTGTAGTGAAAGTCAGCATGGCTGCAGTATGTGTGAGTTTGTGTGATATTGTTTCTCCACACATAGCATGCTGGAGCTTGAGATTTTGCTATAAGCAGCCCACACCAAACTGAGAGAGATTTAACTCAGAAAATGGATCAGATTCTCTCAACAGCTGCTGGAGGGGATGACTGTAACTATGTATGTCAATGGGTTCAGCTTCCACAGAGTTGTTTACAGTGTTGCTACAATGTTTTAAGATCTTTCTGAGCAGTGCTGAGTCATTACAGTTGAAGGCTTTTTATTTCTGGCCCGAGATGAAGCATTATTTTAAGGAGATTTACAGTAACTTTTTGACTGTAGGACTGGGTTTTCAGAAGCAGGGCTGTCAGAGTTGTGGCAAGATGGCTTCCCCCATGCAGCTCAACCATGTAGAATCTCCCTGCTATCCCACAACATTTGAATGCAGATGAGCCCTCTCAAATAAATTAAACCACTGGTTGTGAGAGACAAGGTTTAGGGGAGCAACTTACTGAACTTTTAATTTTTTGACTGGAGGGCCGCTTTAAGCCAGGCACCATAAAGATGTTTCCCAAAGTTTTCACAGTGGCATCACTATGGTGATCACTATGAGAAAATATTTACATAGGACTCTGTACCGTTTAAAAGTATGTACAATTTTTAGGTGGGTTGGTTGAATCAAGATTATTGACTTTTATGCAAGACACTGATCTTTCTGTCACCTTCTCAATGATTTATTATGTCTACAAGGCCATGGCGCCCTGAGATGTCGCTTCTTGTTGTTGTTGACATTTAACATTGCATAAACAACAAGACCTGATGATGATTATGCGTTTAAAGTTATGTTAAAGGCAAGCCCGATCGATGCACTGTCCCTAAATTCAACCCGTTTTCAAAAAGGCCCTGTAGTTTCTAAGTTATTTAGTATTCTAAATACGTATCCTATTCTAAATATTCTAAATAAGTCCTATCTAAGTATTAGAGCATAGGAGAGGCAGGGAAACATTGAGGAGAAACAGAGGGTGCGGCAATAGTGATGCAATGTAAGCACACTGTGTGCCTTACATATTCATAATGGGCAGTCTCTAATGCGTGCACCAGAGACCGTTCTATATAAAAAAAAATGTTTTGTGCCTCTAGTTATTTTTGCCAGCACATATTGTCAAATAAGGGGGTGAGAGACTGTGCAGGAGATCAGAGAGGAGGGAGAGGAGTGAGGACGGGTTTTTATAGCTGCAGAGAGAGGCGGCCACTCAGGAAGTCAGGGCAGGGGTGTTTCCGTACTTAGTTCCCCGAAGGTTGATTAGGGGACAACATTGGCAGGGTGGGGAAGGAAACCAGAATGAGGAAAGTGGTTTTCCTCACTAAGGAGGCAGACAGGAGAGGAAGGACAGTGCTTGAGGCACTCAATTAAAGGTAAGCTACTGATTATTTTTACTTTAAATTTGCGAATCACTTTAAGGATTCAGACCATTTTTAGAGGTATTTAGGCCACATTACTGCTGATGGGTTTTGGCAATCAATGTTAGTAGAAGCAACAGCATAGAATCTACTTGCTTGGCGTTTAGAAGGTTAAAGTAGCTAAAAGGCAAAAAAAACTCCCTTAAAGCAGCTTCCTCGTATACCAATTCTCAGAAACGTACCGGTTTCAAAAGACGGGTCATCTGGCATCCAAGCATGCTCCCCCCTATACCTACAGAGAAGACGCGCTGAGGTAGTGCTTGACACGCCCCTTTTGTTGGGGCAAATACAGTAGGATGTGCTTCAGTCACATGGGAGCAGGGCCATGACCCTCACTTGCTGCTGGGTCATGGAACAGGTAAACTCCTCAGCAAAGCAGCTGCAGGGGAGAAAATTCGCTTTTTGTTCCTTTTTTGTTTTAACATGAAGAGTACAGGGACAGGTGGCAGAGCCAAGGGCCTTCTCAGGTGTCTCTTCAGGATGTACGTGTTGGGTAGGTCTTCCTAGACAAAAGGGGGCGTAAGGTTAGGAGAAATACATGAAACTAGAAGAAAAATAGTCCATCCACCCCCGGGTTACTTACCCCATATAATGTCCAGGGAAGAAAGATGGTCACTGGTTATTAATCGGGTGTCCCTGTACCAGAAATAGTTTGGGTTTGGAGCTCTGGAGCTGGGTCCATGTCCTCTAGAAAATCACCTGGAAGGATGGAAGAAAGGATACATCATATTTAGGGGAGGCCCTCCATTAGAACAAATATAAGCAGGGGACACTGCTTTAAGGGAGGCACTCAGGGTAGGTCTATGTTCCGACCCTTCCTGTTCTCCCCTCTGTCTTTCCCAAACTGGGGGCCATATCTGCCTCTCTGGTCACCGCGGTATCCGGTTTGGCCACGGACATGAACACAGACATTTCCTTGTTATTTGCTTATAGTTGTATTTATCACTGTATATTGATTGCCCTAGCCCTGTTTTTTATTATATTATTTTAACAAACACTTTTCCCCACCTTATCCCCTAAGGAAGTATCGAATGAGCTACTTCAAAGCTCTTAAACACCCTTGTTCATATGTAAATATTCAATGTGATTTCTTTGCTACAATTCCTGGGTTTTAGCTGAGCTGGGAAGGGTGTGTGATGAAGCAGATTTAAGAGTCTTGATTATGCTCTGTTGTGGTTATAGACAGCTGCAGGGCTACTGTGGCTTACTGTGCTCACTCATGCTGAAAGCTCCGGGGGACAGAGTAGCAAGCCATTTCCTTGCATGGGTCTGGACTTACCGACGCCTTCATTCGGTGATATATAATTTAGTCGTTTTCATTTGGCAGCCCATGGTGTATGCACTTTAACTATTAGTGATAATTGAAGCACTTGTTTGGCACGCTTGCACTTTTTTCTTTGCACAGGCACTTTCTGATTGGGGCATCCCTATAATTAATAGGGAGCCCTGCTTTCTTTTGCACTATTGCTATTTTGCACTTGCTCCTCTGTACTAATTACTTTAAACTGGTGTACTGGCACTATAAAACTCTAATACACCATGAAGGTAGCCTCTAGAGATGAGCGAACTTTTGAAAAATTCGATTCGACTGATTCGCCGAATTTTCCGACAAAAATCGTTTCGACCCGAATAAATTCGCGACGAATCGCTATTAAAAACGGCTATTTCTGAGCCTCCTACAGCCTCAATAGGGTTGTAAACCATTCAGCCTTGCTGTAACACGCACAGGATGCGTGCTGGGTTTGTTAAATAATACTTTGAAGAAATATCACATGCAGATCAGAGGCATCGCTAATAGAATCGCAGAGCGGCACAATTGCAGAGAGTTGAAGTGGCATCACTATGAGGGGCAGAAGGAGCCCAAATATACACTGGAGTTGGCCTCAGGAGCCCAAAAATTGGATGAATCACACCCTGGAGTTGGCAGAAGTTGGCAGCAGCAGCAGGAGCCCAAATATACACTGGAGTTGGCTTCAGGAGCCCAAAAATTGGATGAATCACACCCTGGAGTTGGCAGAAGTTGGCAGCAGCAGGAGCAGGAGCCCAAATATACACTGGAGTTGGCCTCAGGAGCCCAAAAATTGGATGAATCACACCCTGGAGTTGGCAGAAGTTGGCAGCAGCAGCAGCAGGAGCCCAAATATACACTGGAGTTGGCCTCAGGAGCCCAAAAATTGGATGAATCACACCCTGGAGTTGGCAGGAGTTGACAGTAGTAGCAGCAGGAGCCCAAATATACACTGGAGTTGGCCTCAGGAGCCCAAAAATTGGATGAATCACACCCTGGAGTTGGCAGAAGTTGGCAGCAGCAGCAGCAGGAGCCCAAATATACACTGGAGTTGGCCTCAGGAGCCCAAAAATTGGATGAATCACACCCTGGAGTTGGCAGAAGTTGGCAGCAGCAGCAGCAGGAGCCCAAATATACACTGGAGTTGGCTTCAGGAGCCCAAAAATTGGATGAATCACACCCTGGAGTTGGCAGGAGTTGACAGTAGTAGCAGCAGGAGCCCAAATATACACTGGAGTTGGCTTCAGGAGCCCAAAAATTGGATGAATCACACCCTGGAGTTGGCAGAAGTTGGCAGCAGCAGCAGCAGGAGCCCAAATATACACTGGAGTTGGCCTCAGGAGCCCAAAAATTGGATGAATCACACCCTGGAGTTGGCAGAAGTTGGCAGTAGTAGCAGCAGGAGCCCAAATATACACTGGAGTTGGCCTCAGGAGCCCAAAAATTGGATGAATCACACCCTGGAGTTGGCAGAAGTTGGCAGTAGTAGCAGCAGGAGCCCAAATATACACTGGAGTTGGCTTCAGGAGCCCAAAAATTGGATGAATCACACCCTGGAGTTGGCAGAAGTTGGCAGTAGCAGCAGCAGGAGCCCAAATATACACTGGAGTTGGCTTCAGGAGCCCAAAAATTGGATGAATCACACCCTGGAGTTGGCAGGAGTTGACAGTAGCAGCAGCAGGAGCCCAAATATACACTGGAGTTGGCCTCAGGAGCCCAAAAATTGGATGAATCACACCCTGGAGTTGGCAGGAGTTGACAGTAGTAGCAGCAGGAGCCCAAATATACACTGGAGTTGGCTTCAGGAGCCCAAAAATTGGATGAATCACACCCTGGAGTTGGCAGGAGTTGACAGTAGCAGCAGCAGGAGCCCAAATATACACTGGAGTTGGCCTCAGGAGCCCAAAAATTGGATGAATCACACCCTGGAGTTGGCAGGAGTTGACAGTAGCAGCAGCAGGAGCCCAAATATACACTGGAGTTGGCTTCAGGAGCCCAAAAATTGGATGAATCACACCCTGGAGTTGGCAGAAGTTGGCAGCAGCAGCAGCAGCAGGAGCCCAAATATACACTGGAGTTGGCTTCAGGAGCCCAAAAATTGGATGAATCACACCCTGGAGTTGGCAGAAGTTGGCAGCAGCAGCAGCAGCAGCAGGAGCCCAAATATATACTGGAGTTGGCTTCAGGAGCCCAAAAATTGGATGAATCACACCCTGGAGTTGGCAGAAGTTGGCAGCAGCAGCAGCAGCAGGAGCCCAAATATACACTGGAGTTGGCTTCAGGAGCCCAAAAATTGGATGAATCACACCCTGGAGTTGGCAGAAGTTGGCAGTAGCAGCAGCAGGAGCCCAAATATACACTGGAGTTGGCTTCAGGAGCCCAAAAATTGGATGAATCACACCCTGGAGTTGGCAGGAGTTGACAGTAGCAGCAGCAGGAGCCCAAATATACACTGGAGTTGGCTTCAGGAGCCCAAAAATTGGATGAATCACACCCTGGAGTTGGCAGAAGTTGGCAGTAGCAGCAGCAGGAGCCCAAATATACACTGGAGTTGGCTTCAGGAGCCCAAAAATTGGATGAATCACACCCTGGAGTTGGCAGGAGTTGACAGTAGCAGCAGCAGGAGCCCAAATATACACTGGAGTTGGCTTCAGGAGCCCAAAAATTGGATGAATCACACCCTGGAGTTGGCAGAAGTTGGCAGTAGTAGCAGCAGGAGCCCAAATATACACTGGAGTTGGCTTCAGGAGCCCAAAAATTGGATGAATCACACCCTGGAGTTGGCAGGAGTTGACAGTAGCAGCAGCAGGAGCCCAAATATACACTGGAGTTGGCCTCAGGAGCCCAAAAATTGGATGAATCACACCCTGGAGTTGGCAGGAGTTGACAGTAGTAGCAGCAGGAGCCCAAATATACACTGGAGTTGGCTTCAGGAGCCCAAAAATTGGATGAATCACACCCTGGAGTTGGCAGAAGTTGGCAGTAGCAGCAGCAGGAGCCCAAAAAATGGCCTAAAGACATAAATATGTTTTGCACCATTTGTAAAGTGTAAAACGTGGCACCATGCTGAATCTAGTCGCATGCATCAGGCATTGGTGGGTGGAAATCCTGGCTGATCCATCCCTGATTCATTTTGACAAAGGTGAGTCTCTCCACATTTTTAGTTGACAGACGAGTTCTCCTCGCCGTAACTATGGCCCCCGCCGCACTAAACACCCGCTCAGATGGCACGCTACTTGCCGGGCAGGACAGCTTTTCCAGGGCAAACTCTGCTAGTTGCGGCCACAAATCAAGTTTGGCTGCCCAGAAGTCCAGCGGATCCTCAAGGTGTGTTGGCATGGTCATGTCAAAGTATGACATGACCTGCTGGTTCAGGTCCTGCTCCAGGTCTTCCTGCTGCTCATGAGTAGCCTCACTATGCGGGTGTAGAAAGCTACTCATTAGCGACTGAAGACTGAGGCTGCTGCTGCTGATGGAGCTTCTGCTGCTGCTGCTGCCAACCCCCCCAGCGGCCATGGCAGTGGAAGGTGAGCGCAGAGGTCCCCTCGAGTCAGACCTGCGAGAGTATGGACCATGGCGCAGATAGGCATCGGCCAACTGCCTACGTAGAATGTCTTTGTAGTAGTTGAGTTTGTCCTCCCTCTCGGTGGGTTTAAAAAATGCCCCCATTTTGTGCCGGAAGCGAGGGTCCAATAAGGTGGACAGCCAGAAGTCATCCCGCCGACAGATGGAAACAATTCTGGGGTCACTACGCAAGCATGTGAGCATGCTTCGTGCCATTTGCGCAAGTGACTCGGATGGACTACCTGTCTCCATCTCCACTGCATACTGCCACGGTGTGCCCGGGTCCTCTGTCTCTCCTTCCTCAAAAACCTCTAGCTCCTCTGGCTGCTCCTGCTCCTCCTCTCCTGTCCGCTGACTAGATAAACCAGCCATTTCGCCAAGCCTAAACTGTGTTTCGCTGGGCAACTCCTCCTCCTCCTCTTCCTCCTCCTCCTCCTCCAGTTCAGCTCCAACGGGGTTCATGTGGCCGTAAGATGTAAACGCCATGTCTCCAGTGCCCTGACCAGCCATGGTTTCCAACATGTGCTGTAGTACATGAAGCAGTGGAATCACGTCGTTCATCCCGTAATCCTGCCGACTGACAAATAAAGTGGCTTCCTCAAAGGGCCTGAGCAAACGGCAGGTGTCACGTATGAGCTGCCACTGGTTGACATTGAAGTTACACAGGGGAGTCCCCCTATCTGCTTGGATCATCAGGAAATCCGTGATGGCTTTTCTCTGTTCATATAATCGGTCCAACATGTGAAGGGTGGAATTCCAACGGGTGGAAACATCGCAAATCAGACTATGTTGGGGGATACCATTCTGACGCTGTAGCTCAAGAAGGGTGTGTTTGGCGGTGTAGGAGTGGCTGAAGTGCATGCAAAGTTTCCGTGAAGTTGTTAGGATGTCCTGCAGATGGGGGGAACACTTCAGAAACCGCTTGACAACCAGATTGAAGACGTGAGCCATGCAGGGGGCATGGGTCAGGCTTCCTTGGCGCAGCGCAGACAAAATGTTCTTCCCATTGTCGGTAACCATGATTCCCATTTTAAGTTTTCTCGGAGTAAGCCATGTTTGGATTTCCTGATGAATACATTTAAGCAGTTCCTCCCCTGTGTGACTCCGTTCGCCAAGACAAACCATGTGAAGCACTGCGTGACACCTCCGTGCCCTGCACACATGGTAGACTGGAGGGGCACTGAGACTTGAGCCTACAGTGGAGGGTGAGGAGATGGCGGAGGATGAGGAGGCCGAGTCGCACGGTGTCACAGGCCCAATGGGCAGAGAGCGCGGAGGCCGAAGCGGCGTGACCTGTCCAAGTTGCTGCTGCAAAGGGACCACATTCACCCAGTGGGCCGTAAACGACATGTACTGCCCCTGACCGTAGTTACAGCTCCAGATGTCGGCGCTGCCATGTATTTTGCTACACACCGACAGGCTCAAGGACTGGCCCACCTTCTGTTCAACAAAAGTGTGCAGCGCTGGTACTGCCTTCTTGGCAAAGAAATGACGGCTTGGGACTCTCCACCTCGGCTCGGCACAAGCCATCAGTTCTCTGAAAGGTGCAGATTCCACCACCTGAAAAGGGAGCGACTGCAGCACCAGCAACTTGGACAGGAGCACATTCAGCTTCTGCGCCGTAGGATGAGTGGGCGCATACTGCTGTCTCTTGGACATGGCTTCGCTGATGGATTGCTGGCGGGATGCATGACTTGGAGGAGGAGGAGGAGGAGCAGGAGCGACAGAGGATGGGTGTGACGCACAGCTGCCTTCGGCTGAGGTGCTGGAGCCTTGGCTGGCAGAAATTGGGAGCTCACTTGGTGAGGAAGCAGACTGGACCACCCCTTGGGAGCCTCGGTTCTCCCAGGTCGTTTTATGGTGACGCATCATATGTTGACGCAGGGCCGTGGTGCCAACATTTGGACCCTGGCCACGCTTCACCTTTTGCCTACATATCTTGCATGTGGCCATGTTACCCTCCTGCGGATGCCTCAGGAAAAACTGCCACACTGCCGAGTAGCTACTTTTCCCACCCCCTGGCCTCACTGATTCACTGCTGCTGTTGCCAACTCCAGGAACCCCTGCTCCACTACCTCCCGATAAGGTAGACTGCCGCACAGCAGGTGCTCTACCCCGGCCCCGGCCCCGGCCGGCTCCAGCCTTTGGAATTGTGCCCCCATGCTGACTGCTACCACCTTGCTGCCTCAGCTGCTGACTCCGGGGCAACCTGCGCCCCTCTTCTCCTGATGATGACGATGAAGCCCCTTCATCACCCGGCTCCCAAGTGCGATCGGCTTCATCGTCATCATCATCATCATCACCGGGTTGTGGCTGTACGTCACTGATGTTCGTGGATTCGTCAACAGTGTCTGGCGCAGGAGCTGGAACGCTCGCAGCACCCACGACACTGTCCACATCACTATTTGTCTGCCTAGCTAAAGAAGCCACCTCCATTTCTTGGCTGGGCAGTAGCTGCTGACTGTCCTCCTGTATCTGATCGTCCTCCTCACTAAAGAGTGGAGCTGAACCCAAAGCATAGGATACGTCGCTGGGGGAGGGAACGGCGTAGGACAGAGGCAATGGGAGGACAGGGACTGCTCTCGGGGCATGCCAACTCAGGGTTGTGTCAGAGGAACCTACCGACCCTAGACTGGGGGTCTCAGATGTAAGTTGTGATGATGTTGTTGATGAGCGCGTCAGCCAATCTACCACGGCAGATGCGTTACTGGTGGAGACCCGACCGCTAGCAGATACTGGCAGATTAGGTCTCTCAGCGTGACTCCTGCTGCTACTGGCCCCCAGTCTGATGCGAGCTCTGCCTGCGGAATCTTGGCCTCTGCCACTCCTCTTTTCACTTCCAGGCACTTGTCTGCCCGACATAGTCTAACTGGCGTGGTAGTAGGTGATATTTTAAGAACCCCCAGGCAGCAGTGGGTCTATATAAAACAGAATATAATGCACACCAAAAGTGAGCAGTAACACTCAGCCTCCAACAGGCCTGCTTAGTGTAAATAAGAGAGCTGCTTAGTGTAAATAAAGAGGGGTATGCTATGTTACAGAATGGGATGCCTCAACAGAAGTGCACCTGGCAGGCAGCAGTAAGCCTATGCCCAGCAAAAGTGTCTTATAATATAAATATAATAAGAGCAAATGCTTATATGGTCTTAAACAGAGGCTGCTTTAGTCACAGAATGGGATGCCCTGGGCAGGAATGGACCTGGCAGGGTCCAGTAGGGCTTTGGCCAGCAAAAGTGTCTTTATCAGGCTAATTTCAAATATGATAAGAGCAAATGCTTATATGGTCTTAAACAGAGGCTGCTGTAGTCACAGAATGGGATGCCCCGGGCAGGAATCGACCTGGCAGGGTCCAGTAGGGCTTTGGCCAGCAAAAGTGTCTTTATCAGGCCTGATTTCTATGAGAATAAGTGCAAATGTTTATTATGCTATTAAATAGAGGCTGCTTTAGTCACAGAATGGGATGCCAGTGCCACAAAAACCAGAGAGCATGCACAGCAAAAGTGTCTTTATCAGGCCTGATTTCTATGAGAATAAGTGCAAATGTTTATTATGCTATTAAATAGAGGCTGCTTTAGTCACAGAATGGGATGCCAGTGCCACAAAAACCAGAGAGCATGCACAGCAAAAGTGTCTTTATCAGGCCTGATTTCTATGAGAATAAGTGCAAATGTTTATTATGCTATTAAATAGAGGCTGCTTTAGTCACAGAATGGGATGCCAGTGCCACAAAAACCAGAGAGCATGCACAGCAAAAGTGTCTTTATCAGGCCTGATTTCTATGAGAATAAGTGCAAATGTTTATTATGCTATTAAATAGAGGCTGCTTTAGTCACAGAATGGGATGCCAGTGCCACAAAAACCAGAGAGCATGCACAGCAAAAGTGTCTTTATCAGGCCTGATTTCTATGAGAATAAGTGCAAATGTTTATTATGCTATTAAATAGAGGCTGCTTTAGTCACAGAATGGGATGCCAGTGCCACAAAAACCAGAGAGCATGCACAGCAAAAGTGTCTTTATCAGGCCTGATTTCTATGAGAATAAGTGCAAATGTTTATTATGCTATTAAATAGAGGCTGCTTTAGTCACAGAATGGGATGCCAGTGCCACAAAAACCAGAGAGCATGCACAGCAAAAGTGTCTTTATCAGGCCTGATTTCTATGAGAATAAGTGCAAATGTTTATTATGCTATTAAATAGAGGCTGCTTTAGTCACAGAATGGGATGCCAGTGCCACAAAAACCAGAGAGCATGCACAGCAAAAGTGTCTTTATCAGGCCTGATTTCTATGAGAATAAGTGCAAATGTTTATTATGCTATTAAATAGAGGCTGCTTTAGTCACAGAATGGGATGCCAGTGCCACAAAAACCAGAGAGCATGCACAGCAAAAGTGTCTTTATCAGGCCTGATTTCTATGAGAATAAGTGCAAATGTTTATTATGCTATTAAATAGAGGCTGCTTTAGTCACGGAATGGGATGCCAGTGCCACAAAAACCAGAGAGCATGCACAGCAAAAGTGTCTTTATCAGGCCTGATTTCTATGAGAATAAGTGCAAATGTTTATTATGCTATTAAATAGAGGCTGCTTTAGTCACGGAATGGGATGCCAGTGCCACAAAAACCAGAGAGCATGCACAGCAAAAGTGTCTTTATCAGGCCTGATTTCTATGAGAATAAGTGCAAATGTTTATTATGCTATTAAATAGAGGCTGCTTTAGTCACAGAATGGGATGCCAGTGCCACAAAAACCAGAGAGCATGCACAGCAAAAGTGTCTTTATCAGGCCTGATTTCTATGAGAATAAGTGCAAATGTTTATTATGCTATTAAATAGAGGCTGCTTTAGTCACAGAATGGGATGCCAGTGCCACAAAAACCAGAGAGCATGCACAGCAAAAGTGTCTTTATCAGGCCTGATTTCTATGAGAATAAGTGCAAATGTTTATTATGCTATTAAATAGAGGCTGCTTTAGTCACAGAATGGGATGCCAGTGCCACAAAAACCAGAGAGCATGCACAGCAAAAGTGTCTTTATCAGGCCTGATTTCTATGAGAATAAGTGCAAATGTTTATTATGCTATTAAATAGAGGCTGCTTTAGTCACAGAATGGGATGCCAGTGCCACAAAAACCAGAGAGCATGCACAGCAAAAGTGTCTTTATCAGGCCTGATTTCTATGAGAATAAGTGCAAATGTTTATTATGCTATTAAATAGAGGCTGCTTTAGTCACGGAATGGGATGCCAGTGCCACAAAAACCAGAGAGCATGCACAGCAAAAGTGTCTTTATCAGGCCTGATTTCTATGAGAATAAGTGCAAATGTTTATTATGCTATTAAATAGAGGCTGCTTTAGTCACAGAATGGGATGCCAGTGCCACAAAAACCAGAGAGCATGCACAGCAAAAGTGTCTTTATCAGGCCTGATTTCTATGAGAATAAGTGCAAATGTTTATTATGCTATTAAATAGAGGCTGCTTTAGTCACAGAATGGGATGCCAGTGCCACAAAAACCAGAGAGCATGCACAGCAAAAGTGTCTTTATCAGGCCTGATTTCTATGAGAATAAGTGCAAATGTTTATTATGCTATTAAATAGAGGCTGCTTTAGTCACAGAATGGGATGCCAGTGCCACAAAAACCAGAGAGCATGCACAGCAAAAGTGTCTTTATCAGGCCTGATTTCTATGAGAATAAGTGCAAATGTTTATTATGTTATTAAATAGAGGCTGCTTTAGTCATGGAATGGGATGCCAGTGCCACAAAAACCAGAGAGCATGCACAGCAAAAGTGTCTTTATCAGGCCTGATTTCTATGAGAATAAGTGCAAATGTTTATTATGCTATTAAATAGAGGCTGCTTTAGTCACAGAATGGGATGCCAGTGCCACAAAAACCAGAGAGCATGCACAGCAAAAGTGTCTTTATCAGGCCTGATTTCTATGAGAATAAGTGCAAATGTTTATTATGCTATTAAATAGAGGCTGCTTTAGTCACAGAATGGGATGCCAGTGCCACAAAAACCAGAGAGCATGCACAGCAAAAGTGTCTTTATCAGGCCTGATTTCTATGAGAATAAGTGCAAATGTTTATTATGCTATTAAATAGAGGCTGCTTTAGTCACAGAATGGGATGCCAGTGCCACAAAAACCAGAGAGCATGCACAGCAAAAGTGTCTTTATCAGGCCTGATTTCTATGAGAATAAGTGCAAATGTTTATTATGCTATTAAATAGAGGCTGCTTTAGTCACAGAATGGGATGCCAGTGCCACAAAAACCAGAGAGCATGCACAGCAAAAGTGTCTTTATCAGGCCTGATTTCTATGAGAATAAGTGCAAATGTTTATTATGCTATTAAATAGAGGCTGCTTTAGTCACGGAATGGGATGCCAGTGCCACAAAAACCAGAGAGCATGCACAGCAAAAGTGTCTTTATCAGGCCTGATTTCTATGAGAATAAGTGCAAATGTTTATTATGCTATTAAATAGAGGCTGCTTTAGTCACAGAATGGGATGCCAGTGCCACAAAAACCAGAGAGCATGCACAGCAAAAGTGTCTTTATCAGGCCTGATTTCTATGAGAATAAGTGCAAATGTTTATTATGCTATTAAATAGAGGCTGCTTTAGTCACAGAATGGGATGCCAGTGCCACAAAAACCAGAGAGCATGCACAGCAAAAGTGTCTTTATCAGGCCTGATTTCTATGAGAATAAGTGCAAATGTTTATTATGCTATTAAATAGAGGCTGCTTTAGTCACAGAATGGGATGCCAGTGCCACAAAAACCAGAGAGCATGCACAGCAAAAGTGTCTTTATCAGGCCTGATTTCTATGAGAATAAGTGCAAATGTTTATTATGCTATTAAATAGAGGCTGCTTTAGTCACGGAATGGGATGCCAGTGCCACAAAAACCAGAGAGCATGCACAGCAAAAGTGTCTTTATCAGGCCTGATTTCTATGAGAATAAGTGCAAATGTTTATTATGCTATTAAATAGAGGCTGCTTTAGTCACAGAATGGGATGCCAGTGCCACAAAAACCAGAGAGCATGCACAGCAAAAGTGTCTTTATCAGGCCTGATTTCTATGAGAATAAGTGCAAATGTTTATTATGCTATTAAATAGAGGCTGCTTTAGTCACAGAATGGGATGCCAGTGCCACAAAAACCAGAGAGCATGCACAGCAAAAGTGTCTTTATCAGGCCTGATTTCTATGAGAATAAGTGCAAATGTTTATTATGCTATTAAATAGAGGCTGCTTTAGTCACAGAATGGGATGCCAGTGCCACAAAAACCAGAGAGCATGCACAGCAAAAGTGTCTTTATCAGGCCTGATTTCTATGAGAATAAGTGCAAATGTTTATTATGCTATTAAATAGAGGCTGCTTTAGTCACAGAATGGGATGCCAGTGCCACAAAAACCAGAGAGCATGCACAGCAAAAGTGTCTTTATCAGGCCTGATTTCTATGAGAATAAGTGCAAATGTTTATTATGCTATTAAATAGAGGCTGCTTTAGTCACAGAATGGGATGCCAGTGCCACAAAAACCAGAGAGCATGCACAGCAAAAGTGTCTTTATCAGGCCTGATTTCTATGAGAATAAGTGCAAATGTTTATTATGCTATTAAATAGAGGCTGCTTTAGTCACGGAATGGGATGCCAGTGCCACAAAAACCAGAGAGCATGCACAGCAAAAGTGTCTTTATCAGGCCTGATTTCTATGAGAATAAGTGCAAATGTTTATTATGCTATTAAATAGAGGCTGCTTTAGTCACAGAATGGGATGCCAGTGCCACAAAAACCAGAGAGCATGCACAGCAAAAGTGTCTTTATCAGGCCTGATTTCTATGAGAATAAGTGCAAATGTTTATTATGCTATTAAATAGAGGCTGCTTTAGTCACAGAATGGGATGCCAGTGCCACAAAAACCAGAGAGCATGCACAGCAAAAGTGTCTTTATCAGGCCTGATTTCTATGAGAATAAGTGCAAATGTTTATTATGCTATTAAATAGAGGCTGCTTTAGTCACAGAATGGGATGCCAGTGCCACAAAAACCAGAGAGCATGCACAGCAAAAGTGTCTTTATCAGGCCTGATTTCTATGAGAATAAGTGCAAATGTTTATTATGCTATTAAATAGAGGCTGCTTTAGTCACAGAATGGGATGCCAGTGCCACAAAAACCAGAGAGCATGCACAGCAAAAGTGTCTTTATCAGGCCTGATTTCTATGAGAATAAGTGCAAATGTTTATTATGCTATTAAATAGAGGCTGCTTTAGTCACAGAATGGGATGCCTCACAGCAGACTTAAGATCAGTTCAGTATATATGCACAGTTAGTTACTATAAGCAGCCTGAAAACGCTAACAAAGGCTGGATGAAAAAAAAAAAATCTCCCTGTCAGCCAGCTCCGTTTTTCCTACCTTTCCCTGGCTTTCTGTCTGTCTCCTGTCTGTCTCCTGCCTGTCTCCAGCCTGTCCCTGTCTGTCCCTGTCTGTCCCTGTCTCCAGCCTGTCTCCAGCCTGTCTAACTGCCTCAGCTACACAGCGTTCTGTCTGTCTGTCACGAATGCAATAGAGAAATGAGGAAAAGCAAGATGGCCGCCGTTAAATACCGCTGTGTGACGTCACCGGGCTTGCTGGCTGCTGATAGGCTGCATGTGACTGCCCCAGCTTGCACTGACGCGGGATACATGTCCAGACATGTCCCGCCCGCCATCTTAGAATGCCTGTAATGTAAATGAATGGATGTTAAAGGAAAACTTCGAGTGATCGAATCGCGGGGAAATTCGGATTCGATCCGAATCGAATTTTTCCTGAAATTCGGATCGAATCCGGGTTCGTCCGGATCGATTCGCTCATCCCTAGTAGCCTCCTAAACTTAGATATAAACATTAGAGTCTATCAGGGTCCAGTTCCTCACTCGTAACCATTTCTTTTTTAAATGTTTTTAATTGTGTTTGTCTTTAATGGTTACATGCCCATGTGAAATTCCTTACAATAAAGCGGGGTGTATATTTTTGACTATTTATATGCAATGTGGCTCCTTTTTGTAGCAAGTTAATGTGGACTATACTGGTAACCCGCATACTTTAGATACGGTTCTGGGGTCATACATTTGAAAATTGGCAAACTTAGGAGCCCTGTTACAGCTTTTACCTTGCGCAGTCGAAAATGAAGCAGAGGCACATGGTACAGGCATCAGGTCAGCTGCTTGCTGGCTAATTATTGCCATTGGGTTTATCTTCCCTTTGAATATGCTCGGACAGACAGTTTGGAAATACTTAAAGCAAGACATCAGCATCATTTAATGAAAAGCCCAAACCCTTACAAACTATGCCACAGCATCTAAAATGAATATATTTAACATTTTTAATCACTTACTTTTTATTCTTTCCACCACTGGATGTAACTCTGTTCGGGACTCTAGGATATGGGCACGCCATCTTGTCTCAGTAGTATCACATACGGAGGAGAGGGGTGAAAAGTGCAGGGGGCGGGGTTATAGCTGTTCTTTGCACAGACAGAGCAGAGCTGAGGTCAGGAAAATGACAGCAATCCCAGAATGCAGAGCGGCACAGTCAGAATACACTTCCTGTCTGTAGGCTGCCTGACACTCCACGTGCCACCTTCTTGAATGTTTAAAGGCTCATAAAATGCAGTAGATGCAGGTAGGATGATTTTTAATGTGAGCAATCTGCATGTAGAGGGTGTGGGAAACATATAAGATAGACTCTTATTCAGGGTTGAGGTCCGGTTTAAAGTCCTTTACCTAAGTAGAGGGTTTTTTGGTCTCTTTAGCCCTCCTATATGAAACCTAACATGGGTCTCTCCACATACTGGCTTGCGACCAAGTGTAGGACTAGAAAGGATATTTTTAATTTTGGAATCGTCCTGGAACACTGTTTTTGTTTGGCTGTCCCTCTCTGTAAGATGACAAGCGATCAGTCATTACATCGGTGTGGCAATGAAGGGAGGAGGCTTTACAGCTAAACAGGGGCCATTATATAGGATTAGATTGAAATAGGAGCAGTAAAAATTGGCAAAATGCACTTTTCATAATAGGGGCAATTCAGGGGATGCTAGTTAAAAATGTGGGTTTTGGTCCACTTTAACTTAGCAATCCATTTTGTGCCACCACTAGCTGTGAAAATGTATTATGTTAGATTTTGTTTCCTGCATAGATAACATTTCCATACTCTATTTAGGCCTGGTAATCTGATTTATTTCTCCATGCCCAGGGAATCATTTCTCTTGTACTGTAGTTGTGCCATTACAGGACAAGAAGCGGCACTAGCCGTCCTATTGTGTTAGCAGCTATGGGCCTCTTCCTAATCTCTTTCCCATTTATAAATGTTTTCATATAAGAAGGCTTTCAGCTGAAAAGAGGCTTATAGCTGCCCATCTTGATTTGCTTTGGCAGTCGACTGTCATTAAAATGGATTGCAGCTTGCTCTGCTTGACTTTCTATCTTTAGACGTAATGAGTGAACAGTCATCTTGTGACTCACCGGCTGCCATTTCACAACCCTCCCTTTTCTGTTAAATGCGTAACAACAAACATCACTTCATATGTCACTTAAAGCATATCAGAGTGGCAGCCCCCCAAAACTGCTGTCATTTGGTGTGTGCTGTGCTTTGGGGTGCATTGCAAGCTTTGATAGCTTTCACGCTTTTCTGAGAATCATCAATCTCTAGCAGTTTTCTAGGAAATGCCAGAGAACCTGCAGATTTGTGTGAAAGTTCTTGAAAATGGTCCTTTAAAGCAGAACAAAGCTGCCTGGAATCTAATATATTCAAGGGCTGGCTGTTGGCTTTCTCTAGGGTGAAATGGTGTATGCAAATACTTTCCATTTTAGGAAAGCGCCTCTTTTCCCTTACCTAAGTAGAGGTTTTTTTTGGTCTCTTTAGCCCCCTATAGTAAGCCTAACATGGGTCTCTCCGCATACTGGCTTGCGACTCTGTTTTGGTACTTAGCAAGTCTCACCCCCCATACAGCCAGAGGCATCTGCCATAGTGCTGGTGAGAGCCTAAAGCTTGAAACACGTGTCCACTAGTTGGATGTGTCTGGCTGTGTAAAATTTAAAGCTAATCCTTGGCATTGCACCCTTAGCGGTTCTAAGGGCCTTGGATGGCACAGAGACATAAAGAGATGATTTGCATAGCTCCGCCTACTGCAAGGGCAGATGGGTAATGCTGTCTGTCCTTGGACTGGGTACTATGCAAATACTTTCCGTTCTAGGAAAGCACCTCTTTTCCTTTACCTAAGTAGAGGGTTTTTTGGTCTCTTTAGCCCCCCCCCCCCATATTAAGCCTAACATGGGTCTCTCCACATACTGGCTTGCGACTATGTTCTAGGGTGAAAGGAAATGGCAAGCTGCTCTGAGAATAAAATAGGTAGTGTGGGAGGCCCCAATATGGGCCCACCCATCAGTCTCATCTGGGGGGTTTATTCATGAAGCTCTAGTGCCAGGTATTGCTTTGTAGTGTCAGGTAGCATCTGGTGAACGCCGGACGCTGTACGCAATACATGTATGAAAGCGAATCTGGTGAGCGACTGGAACAGCGCCATGTAGCGTACGATTCATTATTACAGGTGGCTCAGCGTATAGCGCCGGCGCTCTAGCTTCCAGCGTGCCAGGTATTACCTGTCACTACCTGTCGCTCTCCCATACATTTCAATGGACGTTCCTTTTCTTCTGTTTAAACAGGGTTTTTTTTCGTTTTAATAATTTTTTTATCTCAAATAATTGTGTGACCTCTCCTGACCTAGAAAAAGTCATTTTTGAAAACATTTTTGACTTTTTATATTTATATGCAGAATTGTCATTATAAGTCTGGCATTAAAGTGTTAATGTCACAATGTTACAACAATGTCATTCCATGTGTTTTCACTTTGTTACTGGTGGATATGTGTTCAAAAACAGACTTTAATCACACAGCATCTGCCGCTCTCTGGTCCGCTCTATGGTATAGCGAAGCAATTTTGAGCGTCAACGCTGTGTGGGTGTGTTTTTTTGATGAATATGATGTGAGTCGCTGCGAGTTGGTCGCTCTGAGCAGTCTGTTAGGCACTTACCTCGTCGCCGTTCCTGGTCCCACGGCGCGCTGTCGGGTGGCCCCCGGCGGGCTGCTGCCCGACGGTCCCCGGGTCTGCCGACTCCTCGGCGCCGTCGTGGGGACCAGGGGCCGGCGGTGCAGGACGCTGTCGAATGCCGCGCTGCAGCCCGCTCCGCGCGGCTGCGCGGCCCTGCTGGGCTCCCTCGTGATGCGGCGCTTCCCCCTCCTGGCGGGGGCGCGCCCGATCCTCAACGTGCTCGTCTTCACGTCTTCTTTATGCCTCCCGGCGGCGCTTTCCCCAGCGCGCCAGCCGGGGGCAAGTTTGAAATAAACCTATCTGTGGCTGGATCCTGGGAGCGGACCCAGGGACTGGTCGGCCTGTCCGGCTTGGGCCGTCCAGCTCCTGGGACCGCTCCCGTTTTCTATGTATGCACCAATCAGTGTGATTCCCTCCATTGTCCCCTTTCCCCAATGGCCAGTATTCCCTATAAAGCTGCACTGCTTCAGTATCCCAGTGCCCGTTATAGCCTCTGGGTTCTGGAAGTGTGTTCACATTGTCTTTCGTTATTATTCGGCTTTGGACCTTGACCTCTCTCGCTTGCTGCCTGCCCTGACCTTTTGCCTGCCTGACCACGATTCCGCCTGACCCCTCTGATACCTCGCACCGTGACCTCCTGGATTTGACCTCGGCTTGTTCGACTATTCTTCGTTACCTCCTTCGGATACCTCGCCCCGTGACCTCCCGGTTTTGACCTCGGCCTGTATTTGGACTTCCACCATCCGGCATCCTCATTTGGGACTCCCTGCCGTTCATCAGTCTCCACCTTAAGCTGGTAATCTTTGCGCCCTATAAGTCCTGGGGGTAACCGAGTAGGAGAGGCATTACCCGTGTCTCCTACAAGCGGGGACTTGTCTATAGGCAGAAGAGGCGGTGGAGATTGGGGATTATCAGCTCAAGTCAGACAGGTGTCCGGTACAGTCCTGACAGTATAACGGGCCAGAAGAATGGACCAAATCCTGGAACAGGTGCAAGCCTTAACAGCGGCGGTAGAGCACCTGGCCCACCGGGTTGCGGCCCAGGAGAACCGTCCTGCTCCTATCGTCCCCAGTCCTCAGGGGACTCCGGCCGCAATTTCTGTGGAACCTAAAATTCCACTCCCAGAAAAATTTCATGGCGACAGGGCAAGGTTTGCCAACTTCCGGGACTCTTGCAAATTGTATTTCCAACTTCGTCCTGTCTCTTCGGGGTCACAAGAGCAGCGGGTCGGGCTGATTATCTCGCTTCTTCAAGGAGATCCACAATCCTGGGCCTTTAGCTTATCATCCCAGGATCCTGCTCGTCTCTCTGTGGACAGTTTCTTTTCCGCGATGGAAGTTCTGTATGGTGATCCCGACAAAGGGGCCACGGCTGACGCTAAACTGCGTACTCTTCACCAGGGACGCCGTCCAGCCGAAGATTACTGCTCAGAATTCCGACGCTGGGCAGTGGACTCTCGCTGGAACAATCCTGCTCTCTGCGGCCAATTCCGGCTTGGATTGGCCGATTCCATCAAGGTGAATTATCCAGAACCCCAAACCCTAGACGAGTTAATGCACCTCGCCATTCGCATAGACCGTCGTCTTCGGGAAAGGCGCCAAGAAAAAGGGTCACATTCCGAGTCAGTTTTAAGATCTGAGGCCCCAGTAGCGCAACCTGCGGAAGAACCCATGCAACTGGGCGCCACAAAACTTACCGAAGTTGAAAGACGTCGTCGCTTATCCGAGGGGCTGTGTCTGTACTGTGGCGGAACTGGCCACATGGTCAGAGTATGCCCAAGGAAGCCGTCGGGAAACTTCAGAGCCTAGGGGGTTTCGAGGGGGCCCTCCTAGGCTGTAAGGTATCACCTCATGTATCGTCACCAGTTCTTATTCCGGTTCAGCTTAAAGTTGATTTTAAATATCTAAATTTGAAGGCTCTCTTAGACTCCGGAGCAGCAGGGAACTTCCTTGACTCTGAGTTAGCTCAGAGTTTAGGAATTACGCTGCAGTCCTTGCCAACACCCATCCGAGTCTCTGCCATTGATGGCACACCTGTGGCAGGGGGATTAGTTCAGTTTAGAACCCTTCCTATACAGTTTAAGGTGGGAGCTAATCATTCTGAAGTGATCAGTTTTCTGGTCTTGAGCATGCCTAGCACCCCTCTAATTCTGGGATTGCCATGGTTACAGGAGCACAATCCCCAAATTGACTGGGTCTCGGGACAAATCATAAAGTGGGGGCACCAATGTTTTCAGAGTTGTTTGGAACTCCCGGTTCGGGTCACGCAACTAGCTCCAACTAGAGTTCCCACTCCGTACCTAGAATTTGCTGACGTCTTTTCTGAGAAGGCGGCAGACAAACTTCCTCCCCATAGACCGTGGGACTGCCCTATTGAACTCCTGGTACCATGCCTCCTAGGGGAAGAATATTTAATTTAACCCGAGCTGAGAATCAGGCCATGTGGGAATATATTGCAGAAAATCTGGAAAAGGGGTTTATCCGGGCATCTTCTTCCCCAGCAGGAGCAGGGTTTTTTTTTTGTGGAGAAGAAGGATGGGGGACTCCGCCCATGTATTGATTATCGGGGTTTAAACAATATTACCATCAAAAATAAGTATCCCCTACCCCTTATTGAGGGGCTGTTTACGCAGGTGGCTGGGCTCAAGTCTTTTCTAAGCTGGATCTCCGGGGGGCCTATAACCTCATCAGAATTAGGCAGGGGGATGAGTGGAAAACGGCCTTCAATACCCTCGAAGGGCATTATGAGTATTTGGTAATGCCATTTGGGTTATGTAATGCCCCCGCGGTCTTTCAAAGTTTTGTAAACGAAATTTTTAGGGACTATCTTGGCCGTTTTGTAGTCGTCTATTTAGATGACATTTTGATTTTTTCTTCATCTCTTGACGAACATCGCAAACATGTGCGCATGGTCTTGCAAAAACTCAGGGAAAACTATTTATATGCTAAGTTAAAAAAGTGCCAATTTGAAGTATCAGAGGTTCCTTTTCTCGGTTATATTATTTCTAAATCTGGTCTATCCATGGATCAGTCTAAAGTGAAGGCAGTATTAGAATGGGAGCAGCCCAGGGATCTGAAAGGCCTGCAAAGGTTTTTGGGCTTCGCTAATTTTTATAGGAGGTTCATTAAAAATTTTTCTTCTCTAGTGACCCCATTGACAAATCTTACCAAGAAAGGGGGGAATCCGTCAGTTTGGCCGGTTCAAGCTGTCCAGGCCCTTGAGAAATTGAAAGGAGTCTTTAGTTCCGCTCCGGTCTTAGTTCATCCAGACGGCCAATTGCCCTTTTTTGTGGAGGTGGATGCTTCTGAAATTGCTGTGGGGGCGGTTTTGTCACAATATCGCGGGTCACCTGAACGCCTTCACCCTTGTGCTTTTTTTTCTAAGAAATTCTCGGGGGCTGAAAGAAATTATGATATCGGTAACCGAGAATTGTTGGCTATCAAGTTGGCCTTTCAGGAATGGAGACACTGGCTGGAGGGGGCTCAGTACCCAGTTACAGTCTTTACGGATCATAAACACCACAATCCACAGTACATCCAATCCGCAAAAAGACTAACTCCAAGACAGGCTCGCTGGTCCTTGTTCTTTTCCCGGTTTAACTTCTCTATAACCTATAAACCTGGGTCCAAAAACGTTAAAGCGGATGCCCTGTCTCGGAGTTTTTCTTTCTCTGATTTACCCGAAAGGATGGATATTCCCATCTTGCCCCACTCCCTGGTGGTAGCCGCCATCCAACCTCAACTTCCTGATCTGGCTCAATTCCAGGCCGAGGCTCCACCTGAAAAACCTGAGTCGGTCCAGTTTGTGCCTTCTCTCTACCGCACTGCCTTTTTGTCTCATTTTCACGATACTAAAACAGCGGGTCATCCGGGGGTAAAGAAAACTATTGCTTTATTGACTCGCCAAGTTTGGTGGCCATCCATTAGAAGGGATGCACAGAAATTTGTCCTAGCCTGTAAGGTCTGTGCTCGGAGTAAGTCTTTAAGACACTCTCCTGAAGGCCCTCTACTACCATTGCCCATTCCTGCCTCTCCGTGGACCCATTTGGCCATGGATTTTGTTACAGATCTTCCCCCTTCCCAGGGATATACCGTTATTTGGGTAGTAGTGGACCGCTTTAGCAAAATGGCTCATTTCATTCCTTTAAAAAAGCTTCCCACAGCTCAAATATTAGCTCAACTCTTTATCACTCACATTTTTAGAATCCACGGTATTCCAGTAGACATTGTTTCGGATAGGGGGGTCCAATTTGTCTCCCGGTTTTGGAGGGCTTTCTGTACTAAGCTGGGCTTCACCGTCTCTCTTTCCTCGGCTTTCCACCCTCAGTCGAATGGGCAAACCGAAAGAACAAACCAATCTTTAGAACAGTATTTGCGTTGTTTCACGGCTGATACTCAGACGGATTGGGCCTTCTTCCTACCGTTTGCTGAATTTGCATTAAACAACGCTTCACATTCTTCCACGGGGATTTCTCCCTTCCATTGTGTCTATGGCAAAGATCTGAAGTTCTCAGCCCTTTCGGACCAACCCTCTAGAGTTCCCTCCTTAGATGAATGGGTTTCCAAATGGCCAGGGTTATGGAATAAAATCCAGCAACATCTAACTAAGGCCGTTCTTCAACAGAAAAAATTTTCAGATCGTAAACGTTCTTCTAATTCTGGTTATGAGGTGGGGAACTGGGTTTGGCTTTCAACCAAGAATTTGGCCTTACGCCAGCCCTCCGCTAAGTTAGGCCCTAAATTTATCGGCCCCTTCCCCATAACACGAAAAATCAATCAGGTTACGTATCAGTTAGCCCTCCCTTCTTCCATGAAAATCTGTAAATCCTTTCATGTTTCACTTCTTAAGCCTGCAAGAAACCATGAATCCAATAGTCCTCCTAGTCCTGTGTTAGTCGATGGGCATCAGGAGTTTGAGATTGCCCGGGTTCTTGATTCCCGCTTTTTTAGAAACTCTCTTCAATATTTAATCGACTGGAAGGGGTACGGCCCGGAAGAAAGATCTTGGGTTCCGGCCAGAGAGGTTCATGCGCAGAATTTGGTAAAGAGATTTCACAGGGAGAATCCTCTGAAGCCCAGCTTGGAGGGTCCAGTGGCCCCTCCTCAGGGGGGGGGGGTAATGTTAGGCACTTACCTCGTCGCCGTTCCTGGTCCCGCGGCGCGCTGTCGGGTGGCCCCCGGCGGGCTGCTGCCCGACGGTCCCCGGGTCTGCCGACTCCTCGGCGCCGTCGTGGGGACCAGGGGCCGGCGGTGCAGGACGCTGTCGAATGCCGCCCTGCTGGGCTCCCTCGTGATGCGGCGCTTCCCCCTCCTGGCGGGGGCGCGCCCGATCCTCAACGTGCTCGCGCGCGTGCGCGAGCACGTCTTCTTTATGCCTCCCGGCGGCGCTTTCCCCAGCGCGCCCGCCGAGGGCAAGTTTGAAATAAACCTATCCCTCCTGGGAGCGGATCCAGGGACTGGTCGGCCTTTCCGGCTTGGGCCGTCCAGCTCCTGGGACCGCTCCCGTTTTCTATGTATGCACCAATCAGTGTGATTCCCTCCATTGTCCCCTTTCCCCAATGGCCAGTATTCCCTATAAAGCTGCACTGCTTCAGTATCCCAGTTCCCGTTATAGTCTCTGGGTTCTGGAAGTGTGTTCACATTGTCTTTCGTTATTATTCGGCTTTGGACCTTGACCTCTCTCGCTTGCTGCCTGCCCTGACCTTTTGCCTGCCTGACCACGATTCCGCCTGACCCCTCTGATACCTCGCACCGTGACCTCCTGGATTTGACCTCGGCTTGTTCGACTATTCTTCGTTACCTCCTTCGGATACCTCGCCCCGTGACCTCCCGGTTTTGACCTCGGCCTGTATTTGGACTTCCACCATCCGGCATCCTCATTTGGGACTCCCTGCCGTTCATCAGTCTCCACCTTAAGCTGGTAATCTTTGCGCCCTATAAGTCCTGGGGGTAACCGAGTAGGAGAGGCATTACCCGTGTCTCCTACAAGCGGGGACTTGTCTATAGGCAGAAGAGGCGGTGGAGATTGGGGATTATCAGCTCAAGTCAGACAGGTGTCCGGTACAGTCCTGACACAGTCGCTACCTTTCGCTCACTGCAGCGTAATTCTGTTGTTACAGTGACCAACATACATCTCATTCATCAATGACGGCCAGGTTACTAGAGCGACTGAGGCTCTCTGTTACAGCGCCCAATAGTCGCTTACAGCGACTACGAGCGGACGCTCTAATCTGACGATACCCGGCGTTATTAATTAATCAGCCTGTAAGTATTAAACACTAAACATGTCTAGCTATGTAGAAAGACAGAGACGCGTTTGGTGCTTAATACTTAGATGAGACTGATGGGTGGGCCCAGTTTGGGCTTGCCATTTCCTTTCATTTATATATAGCCAGGTGCATGCATGGGGGCTGGGGTCTACCCGACACTAGCAGGCTGTGACCCTTCCCCCATGTAGTGCACCGAATGGGAGTAAGCAGCTCCCGGTAACAGTACATTTCCCTATTATGGGGCTCATATATATAGAGTGGGGACCACACTAAACACAGAGTGCCATGTCGGGGCAGTGTGGCTTCAACATCTGCATCTGCGTCTGCAGATATATGCGACCAAATCTCTGTCTTTCCACATAGCTAGACATGTTTGGTGCTTAATAATTAGATGAGACTGATGGGTGGGCCCACTTTGGGGCCCTATTTAACCTATTTAATTCTCAGAGCTGCTTGCCATTTCCTTTCATTTCTCTAGGGTGTCCCAAATTGGGATGCCCTATTGTGTGAAACCTCCCAGAACAGGCTCGTCCAGTAAGAACCGTCTGCCTTGACCATAATTATGATTCTGCAAACAGCTCTCATTGTTGTAAATGGGGGACACGCGCACTGTCGCAGTCCCCTGCATCCCTGGCAGCGTGCTCCCTATTGAAATCAATGGGAGCCATTTGCCAAATGACATAGTCACGGCAAATGGCTGTCATTGGACCAGGGCCTGTGCATGAAGTGTTGGAACGAGGAATAGGCGAGTAAATAACGGCGTTGTGGGGTGTTTTACACAGTGGGGTTTTGTTAAGCATTAAGCTATAGGATAGACTTGAAATATGAATAATATGTAATTGAAAAATGGTGGACTTCATAACTAGTGATGGGCTTCAGATCCAGCCTGAAGCTAGATTCGACCTGGATCTTGCCATTTAAGTCCTGGTCACCTCATCCGGGATAGAATCAGATTAAATAATCTGGAATGCCACCTGCTGGAGGGATGCCAAACACCACAATGGGGGCGATTCATAGCCTGCTGAGAATTCTCACTCCTTTTTTAGGAGAGAAAACTGCCACTGACTTTCATTGTCTACCAGGAGTACTGAATCAGCCCCAAGGTAGACAATGGAAGTGAATAACAGTTTTCTCTCCTAAAAAAGGAGTGGGAATTCTCACCTGGCTCTGAATCAACACCAAAAGTGTTGATTCAGAAATGAAATATGGTTGATTTCATTATGAGAAAAGTGAGTAAAAACATATCTGAATCAACCCTAATGTGTGGACTGGTCCCTTGGACCCCTTACCAGTTCACAAACCGGTGAAAGAAATTCATAAAATATTTTTTTTTTAAATAAAGTTTAAAACAAATAAAAAGAGCCCATCTTCATCCTCCAATATCCTCTCTTCGGGTCCATTAAGTCCAGGGCTCTCTCCTGGTCTGGTGGGCATTGGGGAGGGACATGGAGCGAGATTCCCCGAGATATTCCCCTTCATACTCCTCGCCTCCAGCGACATCATTAGTCACATGGGGGGATTCCACAGAAGCTCCTAAGGTCCCTTCCCCCCGGCTGCCCTGGATAAGTTTGGTAGGACGCCAAGGAAGGAGGATGGGGGACTTGTGTCACTACAGATGCTCGCGGGGCGGATGCAAAAGACGCAACTTGTCTTCACAACACCAGCGGCCGGACCTGGCAGACTTGAAGGGAGGACATCACCCAACAGGGGGACAGGAGGAGGAAGATGTTAAGGGGTAAATTCTTTTTTGTTTTTTTGTTTTGTTTATTTCTTAATTTTTTTTGAAAACGTGTATGTTTTGGCACCGTTGGGCAGCATGCTGTACGATTAGACATGGCTCTTGGTGCTATCCAGGATGGGGCTAACCATCTCTAAAAAAGTATCTTTGCACAAAATATGATGTTACACGATTACATTATACATGCAGCCACTATGGGGTTATTCATGAACGGATAGCGGCAGGTAGTGCCTCGTAGCGGCAGGCAGCGTCTGGTGAACGCTGGGCGCTGTATATGAAACCACATTTATGAAAGCGAATCTCGTGAGTGACTCTAACAGCGCCATTGAGCGTCCGATATATTATTACAGGCGGCTCGGTGTATAGCTGTATACCTGTCGCTACCTGTCGCTCTCCCATACATTTCAATGGATGTTCCTTTTCTTCTGTTTAAACAGGGTTTTTATTTATTTTTTTCCCAAATAATTGTGTGACCCGCCTGGCCTAGAAAAAGTCATTTTTGAAAACTTTTTTGATTTTTTTATATTTTTATGCAGGATTGTCATTACAGGTCTAGCATTAAAGTATTACTGTCACAATGTTACAACAATGTAATTCCATGTGTTTTGTTTTTGTTCTTTGTTATTGGTGGGTATGTGTTCAAAAACAGACTTTAATCACACAGCGTCTGTCGCTCTGTGCTATAGCGACCAGATCCAGAGTGCCGATTCTGTGTTTGTGTCCTTTTTTGATAAGTATGGTTTGGAGCACCGAGTGCCGGACGCAGTGAGCTGCAACGCTGTACTGGTGTTAGAGCGCCCAACATACATCACATTCATCAATGCTGGCCAGGTTACTAGAGCTACCGAGACTCTCAGTTACAGCGCCTGTTACCTGCTTACAGCGTCTACTAGCGGTCCCTCTAAGCGATGCTATACAGACGCTCATCTGCCGATACCTGGCGCTAGAAAGGAATCAGCCTCCACGTTACACAAAACAGCTGCCAGATTTTACCCAAAAACGAAAAAGGTCAGCGTCAAGACTGCAAACAAGGATCAGCAGACCTGCGTTGTTAATCTCTCCACTTAGACACCAAATGAGGTTGAGATGAAGGTGCTTTAGAGCTGACTCCCTTAATCTCCTTATAAGACTAATTCCCATAATGATGATGGTATTATAGCTTACCACTCAGTGTATATTTATTTCGCCAGATGTCTGTTTGCAGCAGATGCAGACACAAGTTTATACATGGAACACACGTTTATTCATAGAGAAAGATTGTACATCAACCTACACAGTTATGTGAATAACAATGTACATGTTATTTTATCTAAACAATTTACCATGGACTAGCAGGACATTAATGGGCTGTAAACTCAATGGAAACATTATGGCAGGAAGCAGCTTACCTGATATCCGTTCCATGTACTGTAATTCTCCTACAATTCCTGCAGTGCACGGTCAAGTTTGACCTCCTTTCTCTTTCATTTCATTTCTCCAGGACCATGTAAAAAAGTATTTAGCCACTCTGCAGTATAGCAAGGCATGCTGGTCCTAAAAGTCTTTGACCACTGGTCCCATGTCTCTGACCACAGCAGAGCATGTTTATGACTCAAAAACTGTGTTATGCCCTTTCCAGCTCAGCCACAACCCATACATGTAAGTGAAGCAAGTGGTTTTACTTACATAGTGAATACATTTAATCAGAGACTTTGAGATTCTTAAAAATGGCTTATTTTATGCTGTTACCAAGGGGGATAAGAAGAGAGCAGGTTTGTGCCTGGACAGGGACTATAACATACTCACACATCATCACAATGTGTAAAGGACTCAACTGAGAAGACGAAGATCCCTAGATGGTAAGATATGACCTAACACTGGCTATAATACCTAAATACCACCATGCTAGAGATGGAAGAGTTGGTTCGCAGAGATGAGCAAATCTTCCAAGAATAGTTTTGTGCCAATTCATCCAAATCTAAACTGACCAAATGGCTCACTTTGGGTGGGACAGTGCCCCTTTGAGACATTTTGTCCCACTGTCCCCCTGAAAAGTCTGGGGACACCTAAATGTCCCGCTTTGCTGATATTATGGGTAAGAATGTGCCATCAAAAGCGGGATGTCTGTACAGCCACCCCCATAGTTTGGTTCCCCATTGATTTCAATAGGGACCAGGTTCAGGTTTGGGTCCCTGAACCCAAACATTTATTGAAAGTTCGGCCGAACTTGCCAGACACAAAATTTGGGGCATTCGCCAAACCCTAGTCACAATATAACTATAGAATTTGGTATTTATAAGAATTGTCTGAATCTGACTGTGAAATTTACTTAGAGCAGAAGATGTAGACAGCTTAATTTAAAAAAAGATATATTTTTCTGATTAGTTTTGTAGATTTTAAGTGAATTTGACTCCATCTGAATTTCTGAATTGATCTATTCATCCATTTTCATTGAAAGAGGAGGATTTAGAAAAGGGAGACTGGAATTGAAAGAAACTTCAAATGGCTTATAGAGGAACACTGGATTTGGAAAAGAAATCTCTTGAACACTGAACAAAAGTGACTTCTTCTCTATCCTTCAGACTTCAGCTATGTCAAGCGCAAGTATCGATGTGTAGCAGAAGGAGCTTGAGAGCTCTCAAAGGGAGAGTAGGGTTTTTATTGGAAACGCTGATCAGGAGGGTAACAATCTCCTTGGAAATCTATGCGGACATCTTGCTGATGGCACTGTAGCTAATTCTGTGGACACCATGCTAGTGGAAATGTGGTTTGTTTTTTGGTCACCATGCTGCTGCCACTGTGGTTAGTTCTGTGGACACCATGCTGGTGGCACTCAGTCTAGTTCTGTGGACACCATGCTGGTGGCACTGTGTCTAGTTCTGTGGACACCATGCTGGTTGCACTGTGTCTAGTTCTGTGGACACCATGCTGGTGGCACTGTGTCTAGTTCTGTGGACACCATGCTGGTTGCACTGTGTCTAGTTCTGTGGACACCATGCTGGTGGCACTGTGTCTAGTTCTGTGGACACCATGCTGGTGGCACTGTGTCTAGTTCTGTGGACACCATGCTGGTGGCAATGTGGTTAGTTCTGTGGACACCATACTGGTCGCCCTGTGCTGCTATTCAGCAGTTACTGTTTCAGGTGCCACCGACAGGTGTCCCACAAAGATGGCCCTCAACCTTTCTCTCTATCGGCGCCTGATTGAAGCCTGTTTATACAGTATTGGTTTGACCCTCAGCCAGATGCAGCAAGATTGTGTGTTTCTTTGCCATTGTCTGATTAGCTAGCATGCCTTCTCCTGTATGTCTGTCTGAGAGGCTACTAAACACATACATCCTGATTTGCAGCTGGTTGGCCCGTTTTTATTCCAGGGTTGCCAGGCTGTGGTCCAGCAGCTTCTATCCTGCTTCTGGAGGCTGTGGCGTAATTGCGATTGAAGTTCCCCAAGTGACATGTCTCAAGGATATACCAATTCTTTGTGCACAGTAGACAGTAGATGATGATTTTCCTGCGAACCCATAATACTTCAAAACCTAACCCTGACATAGATTACAGCAGCATAGGTTAAATATCGATCACAGAAATTAACCATGGGTCCCTGTAATAAGAACTGTTAAAATGCAATAGAACATATACATAAATTTAACGGACTGTAACACTGCCAAATGTGAACCAGGAGCTGTGTCCAGATAGTGGCAAAGTGATTAATTCTGCTCTCGCACAGATAAAGCTTATTACATTTCATAGAAAGCCTCATTTACTGTGACATCATAGCTGTGTGATACTTGTATAAGTGTCTACAGTAACAAGAGTGCGCATAGTTGTGTACATTAGTTGTGTAATAATAATAGTAATAGTGGTGAGGATGATAGTCCATTAGGGGATAATGGTGATGATGACAGTTTAGTAGGGGAATGGTTAATGGTAATGGTAATGGTAAAGCCTAGTAGGAGAGATAGTGGTGAGCATGACAGTCTAGTAGGGGATAGTGGTGGTGAGGATGATAGTCTACTAGGGAACTATGGGAAGGAGGATAGTCTAGTAGGGGAATGTATTGAGGATGACAGCCCGACAATGGACAGTGGGGAGGATGACAGTCTAGTGGGGGAATGTGAGGCGGATGACAGTCAAGTACAGGAATGTGGGGAGAAGAGCGGTCTAGTAGGGGAAAGTGGTGAGGATGACAGCCTGGCAAGGGATAGTGATTAGGATGACAGTCTAGTAGGGGAATGTGAGGAGAAGGGCAGTCTAGTAGGGGAATGTATTGAGGATGACAGTCAAGTACAGAAATGTGGGGAGAAGAGCGGTCTAGTAGGGGAAAGTGGTGAGGATGACAGCCTGGCAAGGGATAGTGATTAGGATGACAGTCTAGTAGGGGAATGTGAGGAGAAGGGCAGTCTAGTAGTGGAATGTAGGGAAGAGGGCAGTCTAGTAGAGCAAAGTGGTGTGTATGAAAACCTGGCAAGAGATATTGGTGAGTATGACAGTCTAGTAGGGGAATGTGTTGAGGATGGCAGCCAGGCTAGGCTAGTGGGGAGGATGAAACAGTCAGTGAATTTAAACATGCCTGGGATAAGCACACATCTATCTTAAGATAAAGAGAACATACAGTATACACATAAGGGCAGACTAGACGGACCGTATCGTCTCCTTCTGCTGTCAACTTTCTATGTTTCTATGTTCTATGAAAGTTTAGTAGAGGGAAAGTGTTGAGAAGGACAGTCTAGAACATCTGGCAGGCAGTGGCGTACATAGCTGTGTTGGGCCCCACCAAGGGCACCCAAAAGCAACCCCCCTACCGGGGCAACACTCACAGTCCCAGTCGCGTACCTCTGCCCCACCACTGTCCCCAATAAGCAACCCCCCCCAAGCGCGGTGGACTCTCACCATCCCCATTTGGCAGGGCCAAAAATCAGCACACATCTGCTGGGGGTGTGGTTTAGGAGTGCACAAGGTTTGGTCAGATGAGAGAAGCTAATGGGCTATCGGGGGTTATGCTAAGTATTTGGTGAAGCCAGCATGACTTCTGGTGTGCATTGCAACCTGCATGTGGTGAGCTTTTTAGCCATAACACACAAACAAGTGCAAAAAATGGTTGTCCAACATTTCCTCAAAAAAATCGGTACACTTTTACAGTTTAGCTACATTATTTTTTCAGTGATGTAAGGATATATTTTTAAAGTTTGAAAATAACAGCACCCTATTTGCTATGCTAAAGCTTTGACCAAATGTTTCTGCATAGCCCATAGGGTTCTGTTGTTTCCAAGCTTAAAAACAAATAACCTTACCTCATTGGAAAAATGATGTACCTAGCCTGTAAAAATGCCCCATCACAGGTACAGGTCATTTTGGGGGAAGAAGGGTAGAAATACTTTTTTTTTGCACATTTTTGTGTTCAAACACTAAAAATCTCACAGAGATGCAGGGTACAATCCACACTGCAATGCACACTAGAAGTCACTCTGGTTTCACCACAAAATTAGCATGACCCACATTGGAGGAAAGAGGTGACATGGCTGGGTAGATAAGTATTAGGAGTGGGAAGAGGAGGAACAAGGAGACATGTCTGCATCGCATACACATACCATCATGGTCACTTTGGGGCCAAACATCTGCGCATGTCTACTGGGGGTGTGATTAAGGGCTGGTGACAGCCTGAAACGCGTTACCTGGTCCCGATGGTGGTGGGGAGCACTTTCTGACTTATAAGACATTTGATGGCTGTGTGGCTACAATTTGAATTACCCTCGTTTTAAGCTATGAAGTAAAAGTTAAGTTTTAACCTTTTCCAAGCTGGACATTGCAACTGAAATCTACTGGGGGTGTGGTTGGAGCGTGCAGGGGAGAGGGGTCAGATGAAAGCTGATGGTGCGTGGAAGGAAGAAGGTAGCATGGTGGGGTAGGTAAGTATGATGAGGGGGAGGAGGAGGAAAGAGCCAGCATGGAAACACCGCAGGCCGTTTCTTCAACCATAGTGGGTTTACATTCCCTTTAACTTATGTCATGTATTTTTATCTTTACTTTTGCATTTTACAGAGCAACAAGCCTGAACTGCAATAGTAAGCCAATGAATTATATAAATTAATCAATTGCTAATAAGAATAGCTCACAATCTTTACCAAATTTTGCATTATTGGGAAGGAATCAGATGCTCTTTCCATACTGTGAATTATCTGCAGACATCATTTTACCGCTTACTGTAGTTTAGTTACAGAAGTGATAATTTGTTTTAGACACATGCCACATTTCTTCAATCTGTTCCACTGTGTATTATTCACCCATGACACACTTGTAAGGAATTAACACATCCTTCTGAATTTAATCTAACTGACTTAAAGGGCTGAGTTAGAGTATAAGATAAGGGCAGCGACAATAGGAACTGTTATTCGCCCACAACTGTTTAGGGGTTGAACAGTGCTTCATGACATTGAAGAGACAGAAGGGGTTATTTAAGAAGGGATAGCGCCGGGCGCTATACGTAAAACCACATTTATGAAAGCGAATCTGGTGAGCGCCTCTAGCAGCGCCATGTAGCGCCCGATGTATTATTACAGGCAGCTCAGCGTATAGCGTCGGCGCTCTAGCTTCCAGAGCACCAGGTATTACCTTTCGCTCAGCGTCACTCTCCCATACATTTCATTGGACGTTCATTTGCTTGTGTTTAAACAGCATATATGACATTTTTAATTTTTTTTTTTGTCAAATCATTGTGTGACCTCTCCTGGCTGCAAACAAACACTTTTAGAAACTTTCTTGACTTTTTATATATTTATGCAGAATTGTCATTACAGGTCTGGCACTAAAGTGTTAATGTCACAGTGTTAAAACAATGTCATTCCATGTGTTTTCGCTTTGTTACAGGTGAGTTAAAAAACAGCTCTTTGCTATAGCGACCAGATTTACAGCGCCGACGCTGTGTGTGTCCTTTTTTGATAAGTATGGTGGGGAGCGCGGAGAGTTGGTCGCACTGAGCTAGCGCTACCTCTCGCTCGCTGCAGAGCTGTACTGGTGTTGGAGTGCCCAACATACATCATGTTCATCAATGCGGGCCAGATTACTACAGAGACTGAGGCGCTCTGTTACAGCGCCCAATACCCGCTTACAACGTCTACTAGTGGTTGCTCTAAGCGCCGCTATACCGACGCACATCTGCCGAAACCTGGCGTTAGTAATGAAGCAGCCTCTAAGATTATTTCTCATTCAAAACAGAGACGGCTGGAGGTTTGTTAACATTTCTTTTCCTGGAGCATTCTAATTTGGGGATGACCTGTTAAATTCAAGCTTTAGTAGTTAAATGCTAAAGGAATATTGGGGAAGGAAGGTACATGTCTTAACCATAAACTATTCCCCAGAAAATCACCTCCATGTCCTCCCATCCAGTACTGTCATTAGTCACATAAGGGGATTCCACAAAGTCTCCACCTCTGTACCATAAAATAAGGTTCCTTGCCCCAGGGCAAGTACCACTTCACTACAGCAACTACTGGAACAGCTGGCTAGCATCCACCAGGCCAGGAGAGAGCAGGAAAATGCCTTTTTTAAAAAATATATATTTTTTAACAGTTTGTGAGCTGCCTCAGAGAGGTCTAACTGGCAGAAATGTTTTAATTGTTTGAACATTATATCCAGTAAAGCAAATCATTTTTCATGTTACAATTACCACCAGGAATATCAACCCAGAGCCTAGGGGGTACATCTTTTGTAACTCTTCACACCATTAACAGCAACACGTTGATACCTATCCTTGCAAATATGCAAATCCACTATATATAATTCCAATTTTCTATCATTTATTTATAAATTGTGATGGCCTTTGGGTCCTGGCCAAAGCTAGATTTAACCCTGATCTTGCAAATTTGATCAGATACCTGCATGAGCCAAGTCAAATCATCCAGCATGCCAAGCGCCTGGGCCGACAGGTAGCATGCCAGCCACCACTATCCTGTGAACTAGTATAGGGGTCTCCGGCGTGGCAAGTAATGGAGTGGAAAGGTATAACCAAGCAATGCACTGACATATTGGGCTTGCTGCCCCCAGTCCTGGTCTTTTTATGAAATAATTAACTAAATGTAACTATACAGTACTTCCCCCACCCACTCATTTATTTCCCCTGCCAACCCTGCTGGCATCTGGTGTGGCATCTCTACAAAGAGAAATGTAAGGCAGAATATCTCCATGTGACTGTTACATCACCCTATGGCCTGCCATTACCCCTGGTGGAACATCAGATGTTAGTGGGGGAGCCCCTGAACCTGCAGACCTGCAGAAAGCTCAGATGAAAAAGAAAAAGCCCAGAAGGGGGGAGACACGGGGATGGTGAGTTTGATTATTTCTTGGTGAAGTTATTTATTAACTCCAGATTGTATTGGAATCTGGAGTTTAGCTTTTGGGGGTACCAAATGCTGGATACTGGGTACTATCCATCCGAAAGGCTTCCAAAGGCTATGTCAAACTTGACTTCATGCAACACTGGCTTAAAATGATTAGTCTGACATGGGGGTCATGCTAATTATTTGGGGAAGCCAGTGTGACTTGCAATGTGCATTGAGGTGTGGATTGCAACCTGCATCCCGGTGTTTAGACACAAAGAAATGCATGTTTTTCTGCCCTTTTTCCCCCAAAATTAAATGTACATGTGATGGGGCATTTTTACAGGTCAGGTACATCATTTTTCCAAAGAGATAAGGATATTTCTTTTTTAGGTTTTAAGGGTTATGCAGAAAAAAAGGCTGTAAGTATCTTTATTTTCAGCATGGGGTGGGGATGGGGGGGTTCCGCCACACTGCCTATGGGAGGGGGGAAAGCCACACTGCCTATGGGACTGGGATGGGGGAATGCCACACTTCCTTTGGGAATGGGATGGGGGAATGCCACACTGCCTATGGGAATGGGAGGGAGGAAATCCACACTTCCTTTGGGAATGGGATGGGGGGAATGCCACACTACCTATGGGAATGGGATGGGGGAATGTCACACTGCCTATGGGAATGGGAGGGAGGAATGTCACACTGCCTATGGGAATGGGAGGGAGGAATGTCACACTGCCTATGGGAATGGGAGGGAGGAATGTCACACTGCCTATGGGAATGGGAGGGAGGAATGTCACACTGCCTATGGGAATGGGATGGGGGAATGCCACACTGCTTATGGGAATGGGATGGGGGAATGCCACACTGCCTATGGGAATGGGATGGGGGAATGCCACAATGCCTATGGAATAGGATGAGGGAATACCACACTGCCTATGGAGAATGTGATGGGGGAACGTCATACTGCCTGTAATGGGGAGATTCTGCACCTTGCCTATTAATTTGTTCTTGGGGGGGGGTTTCGCACAACATTTGGTTTAAAATATTTTTTTGTTCTTTACCTCCTCGGTGCGTCTTATGGGCGAAAATACGGTAATAATTTACACTTTAATTTCATTTGGTAGATTCTGTGGGAGATTCTATTGGAAAGGGGGTTGGGAAGCAGAAATGCTTTATAGGAAACAAGATATCTTATTATAAAAACACAGGGTCGTTGGTATATTGCATAGGCAGCGGGAGCATGATCTATATGTTGATGAGGTTGGTGGAGAGGGCTTTGCATCATGTTAAATGTCTGCGAGCTATATAACTTACACCCTGTTTTGCTATGCACCCGGTAAGATCCATGCTAGCTCACATCTTCTGCCGCTCGCTCCCAACACCTGAAATATAACCCTCTTTAATCAATGCTTCTTTTGACACTTTTACTTACCAGTGATTAAATATTTATACCACAGATGCTTTTTCCAGTCGAGGTTTAAAGTCAAGGCTGTGAAAAGGATTAATCACAGTGTCCCAATTGGATTTATCGTCACTGCGGTGTTAGTATTAATGCCTCAGGGAAGTTTCAGCCTTGTATACAGGGCCAGTTCACAAAGAAAATGTATTTTTAAAACCAAAGTTGGCAATGACTGTTGCTGTTTTGTCCTAGCTTGATTAATTTATTTTGTCATTTATGTATTGCCTTGACAATGTTGGTATGCATGGATGGGGCTCAGGCTTTCAGGGTGGGGGAAGCCTCCCAACTGACCTTTGGAGAACAGAAATCAAGCAAGTTGTTCCCAGCCTGTAGCACAGGAGCCACGTTTATCAGCGTCTCAGTAGTGTCTGGGTTTTGATTCTGCCATTCACCCTTGGGGATGAGGGGTCTTTACTGTGTCATTATTTGGAATAGTTTTCACTTCTCTGAGCAATAACAGACCTGCAAGTTTTACATCTATTGTGGGAAAATTGCTTGAGGGGCTATTAAGGGACTATATACACGAATATGTAACTATGCATAATATTATAAGCGACAAGCAGCACAGTTTTACTAAGGGCAGAAGTTGACTAACCTGATGCTTCTTTGAGAAAGTGAGTAGAAGCCTGGGCAGAGGGGTGGCTATAGATATAGTTTTTCTGTAAAAAGTTTTGCAAAAGCATTTGACGCTGTCCACATAGACACTTATTGGGGAAATTGAGGTTTTCAGGATTGAAAACTGGCTGAAGGATTGTGTTCAGAGAGTTGTGGTTAATGATACCTACTCTGAAATGGCCAATACAAAAAATATGGGGTACACTAATTTTCAGGTAAAATCCCCTTTAAAGACAAGGGGGCACTGCCTTCGATGGGAAAAAAAAAAATTCCATCGCCGGATGCGACAATCTTTTTTTTTACCATAAGAACTATAAATCTGTGGAATAGCATCCCACAGAAGCTTGTTGGAGCATCAACCACTGACAGCTTCAAAAAAGGATTAGATGCTTATTTAGAAGATGTAACTTTTAACACATTATATAAATTATATGAAGGCGGTGCTCAAGGGGTATAAAGCAGCATTTCTTAAAATACAAAAAATACCAAATTAATTCAAAAGATGTTCAAATGAAGGATCAGGCTAAGAGTGACATAATTAAATGCCACTTGGTAAAATGCCTCTAGGAATCCGACACTGTCCTCATACGTCAGCATGCAGGGCCTTACTGGTGTTGCAACTTCAAATTAAATTTATTTGCATGGAAAATAATGGAGAGTTGTATCCACTCGCCAGCGCCCCCAGGCCCACTAGTAGCAGCAGGGGCTACGAGACGATGGATCCAGGTTTGCTTGTATCAATATCAGCTGTTACCTACCTCGCATGGATACTCTTTCTGCTGTTCCTGTATGGGTCAAGTGGTAAGCTGTGGTTGAAATAAAATTCTTCAAAGCGCCAAAGATTAATTAAAAGCAAGTGTGTCTTTATTGTGTAGTGTAAAATAAACAGCCAACACAGACACACTACACGCCTAGGCCTAACATCTAAACCCAGAAGTAGTTTCCCCCAGGAGTATTTCAATGCAAATGCATCTGATTTGAAGTTGCAACACCAGCAAAGCCCTGCATGCTGACTTATGAGGACATTGCTGGATTCTTAGAGACATTTTACCAAGCAGCATTTAATTATGTCACTCTGTTAACGCAATCCTTCATTTGAACATTCTTTGTAACATACCGTGTTTCCCCGAAAGTAAGACACCCCCGATTGTAAGACGTATGGGGAGTTTCAGAGGGTTCGCCTAATATAAGCCGTACCCCGAAAGTAAGACATATGTCTTACTTTCGGGGAAATAACATTGTTGTCGAACGGGGCTGAGGGAAGTGATATAGCCCCCCCCCTCGGCGTGTATCCCCCTGCGCCGACGGGACCTACCTGAGAGGAGGAGAGGCGGCGGTGGATCCGGGGCTGCGAGCGCAGGAGCTGAGGCACGGCCGCCATCTGCTGAGGCCGGGGCATCTGTACGCTGTTGCTGCTGCTTTGCCGGGCGGTCTCCCCCCTCCTGTGTCCCAGAGACCGCGGGTGACCCGCAGAAGACGAGCGGCGCCGGGTGCAGAGGCTCTCACTGCAGCACAGAGCGGGAGCAGCCGTGACCGGAGGTTGGGTGTTGCGCTCTGGACGGTGAGTGTCAATGGCCGGCGTCCATTGTTTTCATTGGACGCCGGCCACATGGGGCACGCCCACCGACCAACGCGCAACACCCAGGAAGTGCCGGTAAGTGCGCGTGTGTGTGTGTGAGAGAGAGCGGCGTCAGGGGGCCAGGCTGACCCTCTGCTGGTGCTGTGCTGTCAGTGGCCGGGGGGAGAAGCCGGATACACAGCGGAACTCGCAGGTTGGTGATGTGAGGGGGACGCAGGGGGTATGACGAGGGGGGCAGCTTGGGCCGGGGGCTCCCTCCATGCTGCCCTCGTGTCATCTGTAATCCACTGCAGCACCCTTACTTGTCTGACCCACACAGATGCTGCAGTACTACAAGTCCCAGCATGCCTTGTTTATCCTCTGTAAAGGCAAGGCATACTGGGAATTGTAGTTCTACAGCATCTTTTTTCCAATATAAGACATACCCCGAAAGTAAGACGTAGTGGGGCTTTTGGGGATAAAAAGAAAGTAAGATGGTGTCTTACTTTCGGGGAAACACGGTATTATATGGCATTTATGATTTGTTTCTGTCCAGTGTGGCTCATGACCATCTTTCAATGCTGAATGTGGCTCTCAAAGGTTGGGGAGCCCTGGTGTAAGGCCACACGAGAATCTCTACAAGTCGTGGAAATATATCATGATCCTCTTATTCTAGAAACAAGCCCAGGGTGGGTTGTAGTGAACAATGACAATGTAGCTGGAGCCAGTACAAAAGTTTGCAACAAGGAGCAGTCAAGATTGTTCTAATGTTCTAATGTGACTGATTTTTTATTTTCATTTAAAATTTTTAAATGAGCCACCTCCAGTCAGCTGAGGCCAGGTGGTGACCACAGGAAACAGTCCTTGCCGTGACATGCTAATAGTGGTCATAAAGCAACACTGACACCCATTGCAGCACCAACTAAAAAGTAAGCAGATGGATGAGTACTTGACCTTTCACACAAATCTTTAGTAGAGAACTTTAGGCTGCTGCCTTATTGTTCGCCAATTATGTACATACTGTACATGTAAGGAATTATTTGTGGTGGGCATTAGGAGGGGGGTTGCGCTCAGTAAATTAGGTATTGGGAAGGAAAAATTTCATCAGGGATACAAGATGGCCAGTTTAGGCTGTGTATGGGAGCAGATATGTGGAAGAGTGAGGAAATACCTGTCCAAACAGAAGGTACTGTACACACCTGAGAAAGGGGTTTGTACCTGAAAGCTTGTTAGCACAATTTGATTCACTATATTGTGGAATATTCTTAATGGAATTGTCTACCTTTTTATTCAAGCAAGAATTTTGCGAGTAGAGAATAACTTTTTTACATATAGCACTTTCAATGTTTTTAGTCTCCAAACTTTGTTGAATTTTAGCTATTCCCATGTGTCACCTGGAGTGATAGAGTGTAAAGATTAAGATTCAGAAGCAAAATATCGGGGTTGGGGATGTGGGTGGTGCAGAGAAACTGAACGGGAGTCCTAGGACCTGGTTCTCAACTGGGAAGCCTCATGAGGAAGTAAGGTGTCCACACTGTCCATGACTGCACCCAGTGTTACTTGGAGTATGTAGCCCAAACCATGATATGTTTTACTGGCCACCAATTATTTTACCTTATGACTGTTAGGCTCTATACAGGCTAGAGGCTCTATACAGGCTTGTCCCAGTTTTAGGACATTAGTTTAAATCAAATGATACATAGATTCTTCCCTTGTTGGCCCCCATCTGAATTTGATGATGCTCAAGGAAATTGTTACTTTAATTGTGATAACTCATGCATCCCTGACCTTGATTCAAAAAGCTCCCTTTAAAATGCTCATTTTAAAATCGGCCATGAGTTAAAATAAGGCATGATCTAGATACGGTAGAACGTATGTATACTACAGATATTACAACTTTCACTCTAGAAGGGTAAAAATATAATGTGAGGTCAACCATTGAGATTTGATTTTAAAAAATAAACGAGTCTCTACATCACTCTATTATTCTTTTTTTGCTAAATCATCTCTTTATGCCTCTGTTTTTGGAACCATGTCTTCAACTAGGGAACTAAGGCATAAAATGGTCCTTATTTTATGCTATAATTTAATGAAAGTTTTTTCCACTAAGGCCAATATTTCTATTATGCACGCTCTGTACTAGAGTTTACAACTAGTTTTAAAAACATAGCCTTCTACATATTATTTTTAGTTTAAGTAATGAGAATATAAAAAAGCCATTTGTTTTAAATGCAGGTTTGCTGTAACTGACGCCTTTTATGGATTACAGATTGCAGAGTTACATTCTTTGGCCATTATCGTAGACCAATCACAAGGATTTTCACTATCCTGTTGATTGAGCCCTGTCCCTGGGACCTCCCAATTCAGGATGCCCCATTGTGTGAACCCCAGAGTGCTCACTCAACTCATTTCTATTTTAGGTAAACCAGAGTCTCTGCGTTAGTCTTGGACTTGCTGTATTACCCTGATCTTAGTCCTGGGACAGATAATCCTCTGGTGCTCCCCGGGTGGGCCAGATCAACACTACTCACCTTTGATCACCCACAAAATATTATCCTGAGCTATATTTTCATTATTCCTCTTTTCTGAAAAAACAGCTTTGTGACCCAGAGGCACCTCAAGCAGCCTTTCGGAGGCCATCCAAATCTGAGGATGAGACTTTGACATCATGTTGCTCCGTTCAGTGTAGAAAGAGGATGTACCAGGTACTGTCTGTGCATGCTTTTTCTGTAAAAAAATGTAGAACACATAAAGCCAAACAGGTATCAATGGCTAAAGCTATAATACTGTTTTATTAATACAAACATAGCACACCATACTATAACAAGGCATTGTGCTCCCTCCCCAAAATATTGTCCTTAAAAAACATGCCGCCCAACACATACAGTAATGCAGGCCACACCACTTCATCAACCACAGCTAAGCCAACATAAAAATAGATCAATAAATTGAGGGCACCAGACCTCAGCTTGATGATAACAACAGGAACCTACGCAGAGTCACCAAGGTGAAGGCAGTGGACCATGCCACCAAAGAGCTGGGAAACTCAATTTCTAAGGTAGTGCAGCAACTCAGCACAGCGTTATTCACAATGCTCCACAGGGGGACACCAATCAATCAGTTGGCACAATAACCAAATCATAGTACGGGGGCCCGAGCAGCGTGCTGCCACAGCCACTCGAAGGCCCAGTACTACCAGCACCTCTGCGGGATCTACATATTACAACTCAACCATATGTCTCCTGCAGATCCAGTGGCAAATCCATGTGGTTCATCCGCATAGTACACATGCTGGGCCAGGAGCTGAAAGAAGTTATTTTTTTTGTATTATTCTTTACAATATGTCTTCTGCCATCTGCTGCTGGGTTAAAAGTGAGTATAGCTTTTATTGTATTGTAGCTTTTTTACATTTTTCTAATTGTGCTTATTAACCAGTGTGTTTGTATTGTTTGGTTTAGATCATCATCAGCCTCACAGTCATAAAGGAGTATATTTCTATGATCTGTTTAACTTCTGGAAGATTCACTGTTATTTATATTGGCCCAGAGCTACTTAAAAATGCTGAAATAATTAAAAAGATCAGTGAAAACACATTTTTCCTCTTCTGCTAGTACAGGAAGGCTGGGATAATAAATGATACTTGAGATAGAATTTGGATATGAGCATTTCATCATTGTCTGCTTGAAAAAATATTGGAGATGAAAATTAAAAATGAATAAAAAAATGATAGACGAGAATAAACTACTTGGGAATAGTAAATCCAATCTTCAGTTAATCGCTCACTGCAGCTGGAGAATCATGAAAGGATCTGAGTCGTGCATTGCAATGTCATTAAATCCAGAAGCTGAAATACGCTTGGCCTTGGGATTATTTATCAAGGCAATGAAAGGAGCAACACATTCCCGCTACTAATTAGACACTAGCGTCTGGCCTCTATTTCCTTTCAGGCATTTAAAGGTCTGCGTCTAGGGGGACACAGGCCTTATTGTACTTTTTATCCCTTTTAGGATCCTAAAATGTGACTTCTTCTCATTTTTGAAGGCTTATGTGGAAAGCTCAACACATCAATTTGAATAACTTTCTAAACAGACTATTGCTACAAAAGGCTTCCCTCCCTTCCTAAGTGGCACATAAGGCTTCCACAAGGGACCTCAATGGAACCTGTCCTTTGCTTGCATTTTAACCTGGCCCATCTCCTTCAGTTCTTCTCCACGTTTTCACTCTCCTCCGCTGGCCTTGGGGATTGCTTGTCTTGTTATGGAACTGTGCAGTTTTCATAGACTGTCACTTATTCACTTTCGCTGTTTTATTTCTGGTTCAATTAGTTTCTATCTTTCTTCATTCCAAAGTTTTTCCTTTCACTATAGTTTATATTGAAGTTAATGCACATACATGCATGTATGAACAGTTCTTCATAGAACATTGCGCATCAGTAATGGATCGGGCAAGAGTATTAAAGTAAACAGTAAGAAACTAACATTACTGTGTATAATGAAAGTATAAAAAGTTCTTAAAGCTAAATGAAAATAGGCGTAAAAGTTGTACTATAGTATTGAACCAGAAATGTCACTTTTGTGGCATCAAACATTGAGAACAGAAATGGTTTATTTTAAGATAGCAAAGCACAATTAAAAAACAAGGGTGGAAAGAAGCAGTAAAGAGAAAGAATAAGCAGATAGGGTGCCACAATGATTCTGACTGGGGGTTATGTTTTCGAAGAAATGAAGACACAGAGGCTCCCATGTTTTAGCAAGAAAGATTTAACTATTGGGCAGTAGTAGCAGGGAAATTATGCTGGCACTTGTTTATGGATATGCTCTGGGGCGAGGTACCATCTAAGAAGACATTCCTACGTTTTTCATTGGGATGTTGTCTGAGAACCTATAGCCAAGAATGTGCACCTGTGAAGGTTTGTAGTTTATGAATTACTTCTTACACGTTTCACATACAGTAAAACTGACTTTACATTTATATTAAAGAATCCTAATCTTATTTTAGTACTTATATTTGCTTTGATTTCCATAAAGGCATCAGATGAATGAAAGCTCCTCTTGCTTTGCTGATTCTGCTTTTATCATCATTTTCTGTACTGTGTAGTAATTATGCTCCCAATGTACTGTAACAAAGGTAAGGGACTTCAACACATATTATCTTACGGCCTGGTGTTTTGTTATCACCACATTGGGTACTACACTTCCAGCTTTGGTCTCAATGGATGTGTTTTGCAGAGTACAAGGCTTGGCAGAGGCACCCATATAGAAAAATGACAGGGCTACCACCAGGAAAATGGAGTCTCGGACCATTGACCCAGAATATAGCTACAATATAGTTTTACTGCAAACCGGGGTAGGTGTATAAACTAAATAAACACAATATCCCAAATGTGCTGTACTTACAGCAATGGTTAAAGGGATTGGTCCCCACACCCTATAGAAAGTTAAAGAGACCCACTAAGCCAGAACATTATGGAGCCTCAGCGCCTCTCACAACAACAAAAACAAGAGGGGCCTTGCTTCTTCTGGACTTGAGAGGGCTAGCTAGCCCTGGAACATGGCGGGATTTAAGCAAGATAATACAGATTCTCAGCAGAGTTTAGTATGCTCAGCATAACAGTATTTCCTAGCTGAAGATGTAGTTCCTTGATATACAGTACTCTTAGCCGGGTGCGGAAGATGATTGACTGAAGATGACTGATGTTTAAAAGCAAGGGTCTGGACTAGGCAGAGGATACAGTATATGCAGTAGGTTGCCCTTTTTATTATTTCTTTATTGCCTTGATTATCATGTACACATCAAATACCCATTGGACGCAAGGAAAATAAGGTAAAAGGTACTTTTTATGAGTACAGAGAACAAAAATATTAAACATTTTCACATATTGGAAAAAAACGTGAACATAATTGATTGACTGGCTCAACATGTTCCCCTTTTGAACCATGAAGTCCCTCTGAGTGTAAAACTGTTACAATTCTAAAAGGTAATATGAAGTCATACGGAGGTGGTGAACACCATATAGGACATGTTGGTTGGCAGCCTAAAGTCTTCTGTATGGGGTGAACAACTTGGCTCATGTTGCTCCCAACAAGTGGAGCTCTCGGTTGGAGGTGAACTGGGTGTCCCGAATATGTCTGGAGTCAAGCTCCCCAGATATAAATGTGTGCAACTTTGGGTTTGTTTAGAGTGACCACCTTAGGGGTAGAGAGAAATGCATGTTAACCCATTTATGACCTAGCTAGATATGTTAAACTTAAAGCTGAGTAAAATCTTTTATCTCTCTGTATTCCAGTAGTCATAACTTCTTTGTTTCTTCAATGTAGCCAGGTAAGGCCTTGTATTTTATTAAATTATATTTTTTTTAGTGGCCACTTTGAGGTAAATGTATATTGGCATTATTTTCAATGAAGACTGTATTTTTATAGTGGGAGGGGAGATCCGGGAAAAGCCAAAGGCTTCCAAGAAGGGGTTATCTAAAGCCACATATGTCAGGAATGCCCTAGAGGGGAAATAGCAACCTTGATAGCAGGTCACCAGTTCAGGGTAAACCATTCCTCTTCTATTTGCTCCAACCTCTGCCCCTAATCCTCACTAGTTATTTTTACCTTCATTTCCTTGAACGTGGACCTCCCCCATGTGATGTCTCAGAATGGAAATAGCTGCTTGAGTATGGGAGAATCTGCTGTCTTTTCTTAACCCAGCCTCTGATTTTTTACCCAATGTGTACTCCTCACCATGTATCCAATTGCTTCACATTTCCATGTGATCCCTTAGATTGGAAATGCCTGCCAGTAGAAAATCACTAGTTGAGGAATGGCCCTTCCTCTTCATTTTAGAGATAAAACTTTTAAAAATGTCCTTATGACTCAGAGGACGTATTTACTAACTGACATGAAAGTTCACCAAAAAAATAACTGGCCTCATAAGGGTCAGCAAATACTATATATCCTGTAAGTTAGAAATGTCACCTTTGAAATTTTTTAGAAACATGTGAAACCAAACCAGTAGTATACACAGGCATGCAGATCTAAAGCAAGTAGAAGATTATTGGTTCCTTATTCTAAATGTTTCTTTTTGGATACATTTTTAAGATGTTTCTAGACTAACCCTAAAGCGTTGCCCTAAAACCTGGATGTACTGTACATCACAGTTTCACTGATTTTGCACAAAGTTGCTCTTATGAGGGTCCTTGGATTTTATTCAGTGTATACATCAAAACACTTTGCACACCCCTTTGTGTAAAAAATGCATTGGCTGGCTGCTGGACAAATGTTGGGTGGAGATGAAAAAATGTTGATGATAGATGTATAGGTTTGCCTGCAGTACATCATTTATCAGTATGTCAAAGGAAATATTGAAACAATATTTTACCCAGTTCATGGCTCATACGCTAACTTTACTTCTGCTCAACAGAAGACTGCCAAAGGAGGAACTGCAGCAGTGATCAGTCTTATTGGTATTATTAATTTTAATATTTGAACAAGATCATCAGTCACAATGTAGTTTATATTTATTGTTATCTGACATTGTTTAGTAATGAGGTGCCAATTTCCACTGCCTGTTTTTAAGAAAATGAATTCCTGTCCCTACTTACTTACTGTTTGATGAATGATGACAAGGTGGTGCTCAGTATAAAACATGGAGTTTCCTTACCAGTGGGACTTTTCTAGTCCCTGCCATCCAAAACTCTTCTTTGACAAGAATTAAGACTGTGTTCCCTTAGCACAACTGAAAGAATGTTGTATTGACTGTACCCCATAGGTGTCAACCTCTGGTGCGCAGTGTCATCAGATTTGGCCCGCGAGCCCTATCCCTACCTTCCAACACCTTTCCACACTGTTATCTATGAGGGTGCAGATCGGATGCTGGGGGGAGGTTAGGTAACGATGCAGATCAGAGGCTGGGGGGATTTTAGATGAGGTTGCAGACCAGAGGCTGGGGGGATGTTAGGCAGGGGTGCAGACTGGAGGCTGGGGGAGGTTAGGTGAGGTTACAAATCGAAGGCTGGGGGAAGGTTAGGTTAGGTGCAGATCAGAGGCTGGGGGGAGGGCTAAGGTGGGACTCAATAATCAAAAATCTATGCCCCAGCCCCCTCCCCTGTTGCTGAGGCAGGATGGGGTTGTTGGGGTAATAAAATGTGGTCCCAACAGCAGCGTGTTATATTGGTGCTTCCTGCAGAGGCCACAGTGAGGTTGCACTAAATGGCATCCACAGCTCTGTGTTTGCTCCCAACCTCAATAGAAGTTAATGGGCTGGTGTTTGCTCACACACAGCGAGGGGTGCTGCTCTGTAAAACACACTGGATGAGGAAACCAGGTGATGTCTTTTCTTTTTTTTTTCTTTACCCCCCCCCCCTATTTTTCTTCTATACCGGGGAAGGGGGGGTGATACAGAGACTATTTACAGTGGGCAAAAACCCTGGGTAACCTGGTCCTAAAATCTAAACTCTAGATCAGCCAAAGTGAGCAGGCATGCTGTAAGGTGCAGCTGCCATGATGTGCCATGGGATGGCTGGATTGAGGGCAGTATACAATAAACCTGTCTCACACATGACTGTATGTGGCACAAGGCAAGTCTAGCCCTGTGCCTAGGGGTGCTTACTTTGGGGGGGCGGCCTATCCTCGCGCACAGCAGCAAAATGTTTTTATTCATTTTTTTTATTCTCCCACGGGGTGCCCGCTGGCAGACTGCATGCAGACTGCTCCGCCTTGAACACCTGCCCAGGCGACCATCCACCTATCGCTTAGCCTGGCAATGCAGGCTGCCTCACTGCACGTGAGAGCGGCCCGTCCGGCTCAGCGCACCTGCTGTGGCTTCACCCAGTGCAGGAGAAGGCACGTGACTCGCTGCCACCAGGGCTGCTTGCTCGCTCTCTCCTGAGACCGGAGAAAGGTAAAGGAGGAGCGGGCGGGATTTGGGGACCGGGTAACGACATGTACATATATATATATATATATATATATATATATATATATATATAGTGCCTTTTTTTACATTTCCGATCCAACAGTGCATGCACAGACTTTCGTTCAATCAGAGCCCTTTGCCATGACTATGTCATTTGGCAAATGACTCTGATTGTTAACACCGGGGCAAGATCAGCAGCATCCCCTGCTGTTGTGTGCGCATGCGCCCTAGGACCTGGAAAAGGTGAGTTTGTACTGAGCGATCGGGGGGTTTCACACAGCAGGGCATCCCAAATCAGGATGCCACAGGGGCAAGGAACAAAACCCAGTACAGTCAAAATCCCAGGTTTTTTTAGACTTTTATGGGTGGTTGTTTGCTGTGTGTGCATGAGGAGCTCATGGATTGTCTGCGAGGCGGGAGATTAATGAGTTAATCATGAATTGGGATGCATGTGTGTGCATGGGGGGAAAGAGAATGGTTTAGTAAATCAGTAAGAGGGGCTACAATCACAAAACTGAGTTTCCTTAGAACTCTGGGGTAGATTCCATCTGGACCCATTGCCCTACTTGCCTTTAGATGTGATAGCTCAGCTAAGATGTCAGGCTCCAAATACTCCAAAGCTGGCCCCTCCCAGCTGGATGCTATGCTATGGCCATATCTGCTATGAAGGGGCTTGAAAGCCACTATATGGAAATACCGAACAAAAGTACATATTTAGATGGTCAGCCATAGACTTATCTCCGTCAATATAATTATTTTCCATATTTCAAATTTTTGAGACTTTTTCTTCTTTCTGTCGCCAAAATAGGAAAAAGGTTTTATCTCCCCTCTTCACAGATACATGCTGCATGTAATCTCATGGGACAGAGACCGAGACAAAACTCAGTGACATGAATCCTACAGCACTTGTCACCCACTCCCTTCTGTTTCCCAGATCTCCACACTGGTCACTATTCTGATGTGAAATGAAATGCAGATTCTCTGCTATTACCGCACACATCCATGCTGATTCTGGCTCCAGTTTCTACATGACCAGCACCTGGGCAGAGGACAGCCTCCTGCACTGCCTTCATTACTGTGCATAGTCTAATATAGGCAGCGAGCAATGTTACCAGAAAGCCTCTAATAGAGACCCTCTAATCCAGCTTTGGGAAATCAACACAGACACACAAGGTAGAGAGATAGAGGCTGATTCATTACTAGCGCCAGGTATCGGCAGATGAGCGTCTGTATAGCGGCGCTTAGAGCAACCACTGTAAGCGGGTATCAGGTGCTGTAACAGAGTGCCTCAGTCGCTGTAGTAAGCTGGCCGGCGTTAATGAATGAGATGTATGTTGGGCGTTCTAACAACAGTACAGCATTGCAGGGAGCAAGAGGTAGCGCCAGCTCGGTGCGACCGACTCTCAGTGACTCACATCGTAATCAACAAAAAAACACAGTGTCAGCGCTCTGGATCTGGTCGCTGTAGCATAGTGCGCAAGACGCTGTGTGATTAAAGTCTGTTTTTGAACACACATGGAATTTTATTGTTGTAACATTGTGACATTAATACTTTAATGCTAGACCTGTAATGACAATTCTGCATAAAAATATAAAAAATATAAAAAGTTTTCAAAAATGACACTTTCTAGGCCAAGAGAGGTGACACAATTATTTGAGAGAGAAAAAAAAAATGAAAACATAAAACCCTGTTTAAACAGAAGAAAAGCAACATCCATTGAAATGTATGGGAGAGCAACAGTGAGCAAAAGGTAATACCTGGCACTCTGGAAGCTAGAATGCCGGCGCTATACGCTGAGCCGCCTGTAATGATGAATCGTACACTATATGGTGCTGTTAGAGTCGCTCACCAGATTCGCTTTTATAAATGTGGTTTTGCGTACAGCGCCCGGCGTTCACCAGACGCTGACCGCCGCTACGAGGCGCTACCTGCCGCTATCCCTTGATGAATAACCCCCGTAGTGTTCCTGGGAAAGTAGCATCCTCTGCATGTTTCTGTAGCACACTGGGGCCCTCAATCTCAGCACCAGGCTTTAGTCACCTCACTAGGGCCCTCAAGCAGCTGCCATCTTTTCCAAAATGGCCCAGCCTCCTCCCAGGCACTTGCTGCTACTCCACCAGCTACTGCAGGGCTGTTAGTATGGGGCTAATCTTTCTTCTACATTTCCAGGGGCCCCCAACGGCATTTGCATTATCTGTGGGGTGGAAAGGAGAACACCACTGCCTGCATGTCTGCAGGAGGGGATGAACAGGAGGCTGATGATGGGGGAGCCTAGCCACGCTCCTGGCATGCCCATGGTCAGAGTACTTTTCGTGGGCAGAGCCAGGTCCCCCCTTGGAGCACTTGTGTATGAGCCCAGGTTACCAGGCCCACCAGTCCCCCTCCCCCCATGGCGGCACTGGTTTACCCAACCCTCACATCAAGAGTCACCAGCAGGTCATGTTTTGTGGATCTCCACATCAGCTGTCTCTATAGTTCTGCTGCTGCTGCACTATGACTTCACCTGTATATCTGTGTGGAGGTTTGAAACATCTGACCTATTAATTGCTTACGAGTAGAGGATTGTGAATCACAGCTATAGTTGTATATGTATATTTGCAGTGTGATGTCTTCTACTGAATTTCGTTGTACCTAATTACGGTGGCCTCGGGATTCTGGTGTAATCAGAGGAGAAAATTGTGCTAGTGAGCTTATTCTAGTCTGAATGCTTCCCAAGTGTTCCTTATTTGGAGGGACTGTCCCTCTTTTGAGTCTGTGTTCCCCTGTCCCTTTTTGTTCTTATTTGTCCCTCTTTGAGGTGTAGCATGCAGATCTGCATCAATAAATGATTCATTTGTTTAAGTTGGCAGGTATGTTGTCTGGCTTAAAACATGCCTAGAACAGTCAACGAAACCCTCTACTCTACCAGTTCTGACAGCCATGCAACTGTCCTGCACATTTGCTTGCTTGGATAATTCTTTTGGTCACCAGCAAATACATTACAGGGCAGTTGTGGCTGCCATAAAAACAGGGTACCACAGAAGCATGGAAGGATTGTCTTCCTGCCTTTGGGGAGTTTTGGGTGGCATATGTCTGCTTTAAGTAACAATGCCATGGTAGATATCCTAGCAGATATCTAGGTTGGGGATTCAGATGAGAGGTCATATATAGTGTTGGGTGAACTCTTAGAGTACATATATCAAAATCAAGACCTGGGGGCTGGATACAGCCCTCCAAGCCGTTTTATGTAGGCACCTCCTCTAGCTGGCTCAGTTACTCCAAGGCTTCTGACACCAGCATCACTGCTGAGTGATGCACTGGTATACTGCAATCCACCGGGAGCACAGTACCACCTCTAATACCAGGTGAGGTGCTTATAAAAGTGGCTGGTACACAGCTTTTTTGGGGGGTGAAGAGAGTAGCTTTTCTCTGTCTCTCTGCAACCAGCTCTCATCACACAAGGGGGATCCCTAAACTGCTACAGCAGAGGGTGCTACTGTACATCTGTGGCAGTAGTTATTGCTACCTATTGCCAGGTGGGATAATTATTGTAGTGCTGTCATCTTCCGCGCCTGCATCTGTCATGGGCAAAAAAGCTCTACATCTGTCCCAAGCAAAATAATTCTGTGGCTGTCCTGGGCAAAATATTTCTACATTTGTCTGTGGCTGTCCTGGGCAAAATGTTTCAGTGCCTGTTTGCATCTAGGCAAAAAAGCTCTATGCCTACCCAAAATAACTCTGCATCTGTCCTGGGCAAAACCATTCAATAACCATGCATCCTGATGGTTGGGTTCCTGTTTTTTTTTTGTCCATTATTATTCTGCCTTTTGAAAGTGACCAGAATGCTGATGTGGCCCTCAGTGAAAATGAGTTTGGCACCCCTGTTCTAAAGGTACGTGTCAGACAAATTTTTCAACAAAAGTTTGGTACGGTTACCAAACTTGAGCCAGACTCAAACCCGAACCCAGTCCTCAATGAAATCAATGGGGACCTGAACATTGGGGGAAATTTTGACTTTGGGGGGCCCTTCACCCCCCACTCCTCACCCACCCGGGCGGAGGCAGAATCATTATCAGAGAATGAAAATAAAATTGGAGTGGTGGCTGGGGGGGGGTGGCACCTTAACCTATGCAGAGTGTGCAACGGGAAGCAGCTATACAACTTACCTGAGCCCTGCAATCCCATCGGCAGCCAGTGTTCTTTGTGCTGCTCCAAACTTTAGGTTAAACTGGTTGCAGCTCAGCAACAGCTTTTCTGGGTTCTGACCTGAATCCCAAACTCATGGACTCACATGGACTTCTGGCTGAAGTCTGTGTTTGGGTTTTGGAACCTGAACTTGCAACGTTCAGTACAAACCCTAACTCTGCAGTTCGGGTTCACCATCTAAAAAAAACAAAATAGGGCTGGGCCAGTAGCTTTTGGCATCACTACAGAGTTAATATGACTTTGATGTATACAAGACTTATAGTGAATTAATTTGTCTGTTAGTCATCAGTGTGTATATCACTTCTAGAAAAATTCAATAAAGAATCCTCTTAGATTCATAAAAACATATAAAGTAAACATATTTTTGGCATTAAAGCTCTCGTTTAGGCATAATGTTGGAATAACACTTAAAGCGAAATAGCTTTTGAAGCCATTTTGTCTTACAGTTTCTTTTCAAGGACCCATTTGTTTCTCCATCATTTGGCCATGTGCCTTCAATTTATGATGTTTCTTCTTAACTATTCTTTTTTGTGTGAATGTAAGGGTTGTAACAGATTGTATTTACCATCAAACACTTTGTATTTGGTAACTGAGAGGATGTCTACTGTCATGGGTTTGGGTTTCCAGCCCAGAAGAAGTTAATAAAACCTGCTAACAATAACGCCACATGCTGGTTTTACTCGCGGATTCAAATTATTTATTCGCCAGACAACAAGTTCCATAAATACTATAAATCAAGCCCATTTTCCTGCAGAGCTTATGATGGTTTCATGAACTGGTCCATCTGTTTAGCTCTTCTCTTTGTTGGCGAGTATGACACCGTGCAGGAATGAGAAGGGAGAGAGAGTCACTGCATGTCTCGTTGGGACTCATATTTGAAATTATAAACTGGAAAAGCTTTGGCCCTTGAAGTTTGTTTAGTGCATTTATTTCACAGCATTGCATTTTACAGAGCACGAACATTAAAAGGATTAGTGATGAGCTTCCGATAAGAGTCACTGTAAAATTCAACCTAAATATTGCCTCTTTGGTTTGGCTCAACCAGACACAATAACTGCAATATTTGGGTTAAACTATTCTGACATTTTTTTTACCTGCCTGTTGTGCCCCACATCTCACAGGGACTATCAGCCCTGTACACAAGGTGATCCAAATTTTGCCTCTTTGGTTTGGCTTAACTGTATAGCTGTAATATATATATATTTTTTTTCTAACAGTTTTCTCTTGGTGTCCTACCTCTCCCCCACCCTCCCCTGAAACCACAGGTCCAGAACATCAGACATCAAGGTCAGTATGTCCAGGGTTCAGAGGCCAAATGGATTGCCTACAGCCATGGTAACATACCTTTTAGACAGGTCTGGTATTCCTCCAGGGGTGCCTGTGGGTTTCGAAAAGTCCGGTGCCCATCAGCATGTATGCTTCCACACATTCCTGGGGATTAAACAGAAGACACTTATGTAATTCTACAATTACTAGAAGTTACCTTCAGGTACATCATGGCATCAGCTTCTCTAGTCTGCACAAGGACATAGTTACATATATAGTTACAAATATTGTTACATAGTTAATATTTATGTAAAAAGACATATGCCCATCATAATCAACAAAGGGACAGTTTTGAAAAAAAGTTTTTTTTTTATCATTTATAGATAATAGATTTATAGAATATAGATATAGATATAGGTAATAGTAACTTTTTTATTTTCATCCAAAAAAACATCTGACTTTTCTAAGCTGTTGTGGGTGGCTATTGCATAGATTTATTTTCTATTGGATTTTACATGAAATCGTTGTTTCCCATATTTTATGTATTGGCCATGTATATATTTCTACAAGTTAATCATGTCCCCTGCTTAGATTTCTCCTCTCAAGACTAAATAAATGTATTTTCTGCAATCTTTTTTAACTAAGATCCTTCATTCCCCTTATCAGCTTGTTGGCTTTCCTCTGTGCCCTTTCCAAAATCAGGGAATCATTTCTATGAACTGGTGCCCAGAACTGTACCTCTTACAACTGAGGATCATTCAGAGTAGGTATCATTAACCACACCTCTCTACATCTGGTTCTTAAGACAGGTTTCAGTCCAGTTATTTTCTAATACTGAAGATCTCAATTTCCCCTGTAAGCGACTACGAGGGTCAGTGCCAAATGCTTTTGCAAAATCCAGAATAATGATATCTACAGTCATCCATCTGTCCCAGCTTCTACTCAGCTCTTCATAGGCAGCTTAGTCTAACAGCTTCTGTCCATGTTGTCATCATTTATAATATTATGCATAGTTAAAAAATTATGTATGTAGTCCTTTAAGAGCCCTTCAAGTAATTTTCCCACAATGGATGTTAAGCTTAAAGATCTGTAATTACCTGGAAAAGACCTAGAGCCTATCACGCTCCCGGAACCACAATTTACCACTTGGACAACTCCAGCTCTCTTGGTAAGGACCTCAACCCCCAATCTCCGCAGCCAGCTTCACCTATAGGAGCCCCCGCTTGCCGAGACGCAGAGCACGCCTGCTCGGGATCGGTTGCCCCCAGGACTTAATGGCTCAAAGGTTGAGGTCTTACGGTACAGAGTACTGGAGAGCCCGCGGCTGGAAGTAGAATCGGGTAGCCGGTAAGTGAGCGTATGGTGGGAGTCCAAGGACAGGCAAGGGTCGGCAACTGGAGTGAAGATCAAGGATGGTCAAACAAGCGAGGGTCGGCAACAAGAGTGGAGATCACGGATGGTCAAACAAGCGAGGGTCGGCAACAGGAGTGGAGATCACGGATGGTCAAACAAGCGAGGGTCGGCAACAGGAGTGGAGATCACGGATGGTCAAACAAGCGAGGGTCGGCAACAGGAGTGGAGATCACGGATGGTCAAACAAGCGAGGGTCGGCAACGGGAATCTGGATCAAAATCAGGGATTGACAATGGCTGGGGTCTAGGCGCTATCACAGGCAACCACCAACTGCGGGGAAAAGAGCTTTATAGGGACAGACATAAGAGGGAAGGAATTGTGATTGGTGCACACAGGATCATGATGATGATTGGAGTGCACAACAGGAGGGGGCGTGTCCCCCCACTGAACCCAGGGCTCATTGGCCCTTCAGAAGGAATAGGGGACGTGCTGGCCAGCTGGGCTCATAGGCCCTTTAACTGAAAAGGGGGCGTGCCCCTTTTTAATTTATTCACCTCCTCCGGCGGCCCCGCTGAATGCAGCGCCGCCGGAGGGCATAGAAGGAACGTGCTCGCGCACCCGCGCGAGCACGTGTGCAGATGCCGGACACGCCGGCAGGAGGAGAAGGAGGGGGCGCGCCCGCAGCCGCGCGAGCTGCCGCCCGGCGCGGCCGGCGCCTGGATGGCGGGGCGACGGGGACACCGCTGGAACGCGGCACAGGTAAGCTGATCGTGACACTACCCCCCCCTTCATGAGGGGCCTCCGGACCCTCACCAGGTTTCCCCGGATTGTCACGATGGAACTTTTTAATAAGAACTTTAGCATGCACATCTTTTGCCGCAACCCAACATCTCTCCTCAGGACCGTAACCAACCCAGTCAATTAGATATTGTAAAGAATTACGGAGCTTGCGCGAGTCAAGAATTTTGTTTACTTCATATTCTGGTTTGTTATCTACTAGAATAGGCGGCGATGATGGACGCGGTACATTCTTGGCTGGTTTTAACAGTGACACGTGAAAAGAATTTGGGATTCTCATGGTTTGCGGGAGTTGAACCTTAAAGGACACGTTGCTTAATTTCTGAATAATGGGGAAAGGGCCAATAAACTTGGGCCCTAACTTACTGGACGGTTGCCGCAGAGAAATATTTTTTGTAGAAACCCAAACAAAGTCCCCAATCTGAAGCGCGGGTTCTTGAGACCTGTGGCGATCGGCGAACCTCTTGTATCTAAGAATAGTTTCTTTCAAAGTCTGCTGGACGCGGGTCCAGATGTTCTTCCGCTCTTGGAGCCACTCTTCCAATGCCGGTAAATTGGAAGGGGACCCAGAGAGAGAGGAAGCCCTGGGATTCCTCCCAAGATTGCAGAAAAACGGAGAGACTTTGGTACTTTCACTCGGCGCATTATTGTATGCAAATTCCGCGAAGTCAATATATTCTGACCACTGTTCTTGTGCGTCGGAAATGTAACACCGCAAATACTGTTCTAGACTCTGATTGGTTCTCTCAGTCTGTCCATTGGTTTGAGGATGGTAAGCAGAAGACAAAGATATCTGAATCCCCAAGCGAGAACAGAAGTTCTTCCAAAAACGCGAAGTAAATTGCACACCCCGATCGGAAACTATATTAGATGGTATGCCATGGATACGGAAAATGTGCGAGATAAATAACCGCGAAAGCTCAGGAGCTGATGGTAGCTTAGATAAAGGAATAAAATGTGCCATCTTACTGAAACGGTTTACGACCACCCAAATCACAGTGTTCCCATGTGAGAGAGGCAAATCTACAATAAAATCCATAGAGATATGAGTCCATGGTTCTTTAGGAATCTCAAGTGGGACTAAACACCCACTAGGGGCCTTGTGAACCCCCTTACTTCGTGCACAAACAGAACATGCGTCGATAAAGGTAGTTATATCACGGCGCATAGTAGGCCACCATACAAGGCGTCGGGCTAAAATGAAAGTTTTACGATTTCCTAGATGTCCAGCAGTTTTGGCATCGTGAAACTCGCGAATTACATCGGAACGCATATGCGGAGGTACAAACTGACATCCTAAAGGTACATCTACAGGGGACTCATTTTGAAATGGTGCCAGTGCATTCGAAAGATCAGGAAGCAAGGCCCCAATCACACATCCCACAGGCAAAATAGGTTCACCCATATCACCCCGATCCTTACAATCCCCAAACAAACGGGACAGAGCATCCGCTTTAGAGTTTTTCACTCCTGGCTTAAATGTAATTATAAAATTAAAACGCGAGAAAAATAATGCCCAACGGGCCTGACGAGAGTTCAGTCTCTTAGCTGAGCTAATGTACTCGAGGTTTTTGTGATCAGTATAGACCGTGATCGGATACAATGACCCCTCCAACCAGTGACGCCATTCATCAAAAGCCAGTTTAATCGCCAATAACTCCCTGTTTCCAACATCATAGTTCTGTTCCGCGGTACTAAATTTCCGTGAGAAGTAGGCGCAAGGATGCAAACGATCAGGATGACCAGAGTATTGAGACAACACCGCCCCCACACCCAACTCAGATGCATCTACTTCGATGGTAAAAGGTTTATTAACGTCAGGATGAACTAAAACTGGCGCCGAAGTAAAAGCCTGTTTTAGGGTCTGGAAGGCCTCATTGACCGAAGATGACCAGTTTACAGTGAAGGCGCCCTTGCGAGTAAGGTTGGTGAGAGGAGCAACAATCTTGGAGAAACCCTTAATAAAGCGTCGATAGAAATTAGCGAAACCTAAAAAACGCTGTAATTCTTTTAAAGTCTTGGGTTGTACCCATTCCCGCACCGCCGAAACTTTCCCCGTATCCATCTCTAACCCCTGGCTAGAGATTATATAACCCAAAAAGGGAACGGTGGTGACCTCAAACATACATTTAGAAATCTTTGCATACAAGTTATTCTCTCTTAGTTTTTGAAGTACCATTTTCACATGCAGTCTATGTTCGGACAAAGACTTAGAGAAAATGAGGATATCATCCAAATAAATTACCATGAACCTGCCCAAATAGTCTCGGAAGACGTCATTAACGAAGTCTTGGAAGACCGCAGGGGCATTACAAAGGCCAAAGGGCATGACTAAATATTCGTAATGACCATCTTTAACATTGAATGCAGTTTTCCACTCATCCCCTTGTCGAATACGAATCAGGTTGTAGGCCCCCTTCAGGTCTAACTTGGAGAACACCCGAGCTCCTACTACTTGATTAAATAAATCCCCAATCAAGGGAAGGGGATACCGGTTTTTAACCGTGATCTTATTCAGGGCTCTGTAGTCTATACAAGGCCTTAAACCCCCATCCTTTTTCTCCACAAAAAAGAAGCCAGCCCCCGCGGGTGATGTTGAAGGACGGATGAACCCCTTGCTTAAATTCTCGGAGATGTACTCCTTCATGGCCAGTTCTTCCGGCCGAGTGAGATTATAAACCTTCCCTCTAGGAGGGATGGTCCCAGGGAGCAGGTCAATAGGGCAGTCATAGGGCCTATGAGGGGGAAGGGAATCGGCAGAACGTTCGGAAAAAACATCAGCCCAATCTGCGTAAGGCTGAGGCAATCCCTGTGGCAGCATCTGAAAACTTTTGAGGGCAGTGGAAAAACAATGTGTCTTGCAGTGATTACTCCACCTCACTAAATCCCCAGTCTGCCAGTCTAAAATGGGGTTGTGGAGTTTTAACCAGGGATATCCCAGTACCTCCGGGGTTTCAGGACAGTCAAAAACCAAGAACTCGATATATTCAGAGTGAGAAGAGCCAACGATTAAATTGAGAGGTGGGGTCTTGGTACTAACCGGACCTCCCTGGATGGCCTTCCCATTTATGGCTAGAACCTGTAGAGATTTTCCAAGGGGTACCAGCGGAATCCCCAGGACGGAGATCATGCTCCGGTCCAGGAAATTACCTGCAGCTCCACTGTCGATAAAGGCGGATACTGCCCGTTTGGAGGGACCCCAAGAAAGCTCTATGGGGATTAACATTTTATTCAAGTGAGAGTAATTAACTGACTCACCTAGACCAGTACTCCCCTCCTGATCTAGGCGAGGAAGTTTCCCGCCGGGTATCCCTTGTTAGGACAGGACCTAGCAAAATGTCCCGGATTCCCACAATATAAGCAGAGACCCATGGAGCGTCTACGCTGCTTCTCGTCCTGGGTAAGACGAGCTCTACCGATCTGCATGGGTTCTTCCAGTGAGGAGGAAGGTGTGTTTGCCCCAGGGGAAGGGAGTGGGTTGGAGGACTGAGATGGCTTAAAGGACGAAGAAGTCCTAACCCTCTCCCTGGCTCTCTCCCTAAGACGCCGATCTATTTTGATGGAGACCTGCATTAGCTGGTCTAGATCTGCTGGTGTAGGGAAATTGACCAAAGCGTCCTTGATACCCTCTGATAGACCCATTCGGAACTGGCTACACAGGGCTGGGTCATTCCATCTGGAGTCTACTGCCCACCGCCGGAATTCAGAACTGTAATCTTCGGCAGTATTCCGACCTTGCTTCAAGGCCCGAAGCCTATTTTCGGCTGTGGACTGCTGGTCTGGGTCAGCATATAACACACCCATAGCCTGAAAAAAGGAAGTAACGGAGTGCAGGGCAGCATCATCTGGAGGCAGGCTAAAAGCCCATGATTGGGGATCTCCTTGCAAAAGGGAGATAACTAACCCCACCCGTTGGGTCTTGGTGCCCGAGGACCCAGGTCTCAATCTGAAGTACAGCTCGCAGGAGTTTTTGAAATTGGAGAATCTGGCTCGATCTCCAAAAAATTTCTCTGGTAACGGGACCTTCGGCTCCGACACGTGAGGTGGTACAGCGGATGCAGGAATCTGCCTGGTTTCTTGGTTGGCCACTCTCTGGGCAAGTTGATTTATAGCTGTGGCCATAGCCTGAACTTGCTGTACCAGGTCATCCATGAAGGCCTGTGATAATATCACGCTCCCGGAACCACAATTTACCACTTGGACAACTCCAGCTCTCTTGGTAAGGACCTCAACCCCCAATCTCCGCAGCCAGCTTCACCTATAGGAGCCCCCGCTTGCCGAGACGCAGAGCACGCCTGCTCGGGATCGGTTGCCCCCAGGACTTAATGGCTCAAAGGTTGAGGTCTTACGGTACAGAGTACTGGAGAGCCCGCGGCTGGAAGTGGAATCGGGTAGCCGGTAAGTGAGCGTATGGTGGGAGTCCAAGGACAGGCAAGGGTCGGCAACTGGAGTGAAGATCAAGGATGGTCAAACAAGCGAGGGTCGGCAACAGGAGTGGAGATCACGGATGGTCAAACAAGCGAGGGTCGGCAACAGGAGTGGAGATCACGGATGGTCAAACAAGCGAGGGTCGGCAACAGGAGTGGAGATCACGGATGGTCAAACAAGCGAGGGTCGGCAACAGGAGTGGAGATCACGGATGGTCAAACAAGCGAGGGTCGGCAACGGGAATCTGGATCAAAATCAGGGATTGACAATGGCTGGGGTCTAGGCGCTATCACAGGCAACCACCAACTGCGGGGAAAAGAGCTTTATAGGGACAGACATAAGAGGGAAGGAATTGTGATTGGTGCACACAGGATCATGATGATGATTGGAGTGCACAACAGGAGGGGGCGTGTCCCCCCACTGAACCCAGGGCTCATTGGCCCTTCAGAAGAAATAGGGGACGTGCTGGCCAGCTGGGCTCATAGGCCCTTTAACTGAAAAGGGGGCGTGCCCCTTTTTAATTTATTCACCTCCTCCGGCGGCCCCGCTGAATGCAGCGCCGCCGGAGGGCATAGAAGGAACGTGCTCGCGCACCCGCGCGAGCACGTGTGCAGATGCCGGACACGCCGGCAGGAGGAGAAGGAGGGGGCGCGCCCGCAGCTGCGCGAGCTGCCGCCCGGCGCGGCCGGCGCCTGGATGGCGGGGCGACGGGGACACCGCTGGAACGCGGCACAGGTAAGCTGATCGTGACAGAGCCCTTTTTAAAAAAGGATATTACATTTACCTTGCTTCAATCCATTGGTACTATACCAGTTGTTAGTGAGTTTTTAAGGATCAAGAACAGGGGTGATGAGATACAGACACTGCACTGAGTTCTTTAAGAACTCTTGGGTGAAGTCCATCCAGTCCTGAAGTTTTATTCACATTTAAATTATTCAGCCTTTCTTGAATGATATCCATGTTTAGTCAGTTAAGAATTGTGATTGGGGTATTGCCAGCAGTAGCATTCCCTATATTGGGTCATTGATCATTTTGTTGTGTACACAAAGCTAAAGAACTTATTTAGTAGCTCTGCTTTCTTTTGATCCTCAGTGACCAATTCCCATTACCGTTAGTTAGATCACCTACATGTTCTGATTTTTTTCTCTGAGTTTTATATTAAAAAAGCGTTTAGGGTTGGTTTTGCTTTCTTTGGCCACATCTTTTCTTCATTTTGTGCTTTTGCCAGCTTTGTTTCTTTTCTACATACTTTATTTATTGCTTTATAATTTCAAAGTTTACTGCTGAGAGCTCAGCTTTTTCAAATGCCCTTTTCTTGTTCATGCTGATTTCTTTACTGCACACTCAGCTCTCAAGGGATGCTAGATTTGTAGTAAGAGGGAGCCTTACATAGAAAAGCTCTTCCACTCAGCAGGGTTATGGCTGCACGCATCATTAAAGGGACTGTAAACCCAAGGGCAAGATTAAGGCAGCAAACAGGTCACCTGATGTCAGTCCCATGTGTCTCCTTCATTCCCTGCAGTCCTGGTAGAAGCTGGAACAGGGTTCCAAAGTTTGCCCTCCTTTCAATTTCATTCCTCCAGGTCCACACAAAAAAGTAGTCTAACAGCTGCTTTGTCCCTTGGTGCTCTCACCATGTGTGAGCACGGCAAGCCACAAAGGTCCCACGATGGCTCTAATCACAGCAGAGCACACTCATAAAGCTGTACCATGACCAGAGGTGAACCTAGCTTTTCTGTTGCCTAAAGTGAACTATAGAAAGAAGCCCCTCCAATCCTCAATTAAGCAATGTGGAGGGATTGGAAGCAGACCAGGGCTGCTGAGCCATCAATAGACTTGAAAAACATGAGAGCAGTAAAAAAAAGTAAAAAATAAAATGTATATTAAATAGAAATGAAAAAAGTAGGTCAATTGCTGTCCATTTACAGTGCCCTCTGAGGAGAGTGTCTCACGTGGCTTCATTACAGGTGCACCCTTCCCAGTTCAGCCAAGACCCAGAAATGACATTAAATAAATTGGCTTAATAAAGTATTTGCATAACGTATTTACATATAATATGAGACTTTGAAACATTTTAAAATGGCTTATTTCACACTGTTTCCATGAGTTAGGTGGAAGTCAGTGTGTGCCTGGACAGGGACTTTAAGTTAGGAGGGATCAAGCAGGGGATTAATATGCATAAAAAGTTTAATACTTGTCTCAAAAATATTTCAAGATTTTTGTCAACCCCCTTAGTTACTCATTTTGATTTCTAGCTAAAAAAATCTTTGCTGAAACAGACAGATGAGAGAATAGACATAATTTCTTTGTACTGGCTACAAAGCAAAAGCATAGGCCCCAATAGACACCGTTCCATGTATACCCAAATCCCATATCTATCCAACAGTGCAATGTCATTTATTAGTTTAGATAACACTAAATATATTGACAGCTGAAATATGAGGCCAATTGCTTTTACAAGGTGCTAATGCATATCATTTGTAGGGAAAGGTGCCCGATGTGCGTATGAAGACAACTGTCACTTTAGCTTTTCATCATTTCTCCACTGTTATGTACCCCCACTTTCTCTCTTTGTCTTTACAGCACATTCATTTATTATATTGGACTGTCAACCATTCACACGGTTGACCTAATTCAGGGATTGAGCGAGTATTGATTGTTTCCATAATCTATACCAAGGCTATTTTACTGAATTTGTAGGATTGTTAACACATGTTATTAAATGGCTTTATTATCTTGTGTAATAAATAAAAAATGAAGGATAGAAACCCAGTTTCTATGATTTGTATAGTAACCAATGAAACGGCGGTGCCACTTTCATGGGAGAAAAATGTTTTTTCGGGATTTTCATGCATGATACATAGAGGGGTGAACACTTTAAAACATGGCAGAAATAAATAAATATATATATATATATAAATATATATATATATATATATATATATATATATATATATTGCCAGAGATGAAAGGGCATGTAGATCCACAGTCCTCCTGTGAATTGAGAAATATCCTGTGTGAGCCAGGTCAGGTTTTGTTAATCCATAACAGGATTTGATGAGTATGCTGGCTGCCTGGAGTTCTTGGCGACTGCACCCAGCTCCCAGCTGTAGCCCCCAGGAGAGGTGAGTTACTTCCAAAGTGCATCGGGGGATGGATTGCGACCTGTATCAAAGTGAGCTTTTTAGCGTTAACACCCAAAAAAGTGCCAAAGAAATGTTTGTTCTACCCAGAGCCGAATTAAGTGTGGTGGAGGCCCCAGGGCACAAAATCTGGTGGAGGCCCCAGATACAGTATTTTTTTTTCCTTTAAAATAATAGTCCAGCCAAGTAACTGATTGGTTGGTTGTCTGGCACCTGCCTACTTACTGGATCATCAGATCAAGTCCCTTGTGCCACCCTTGTGCGGGTGCGTGCTGCTCGGGAACTTCTGCTTTGCCATTCTGGGTGAGGGGTAGTGAAGTTGCCCAGCTGATCCCTGCATTGAGCTGCCAATGGCTGTGCTTGGTGGTTATGGGCAGTGAGCGGCCGACAATTGACAACTCTGCACCCACCCATCACTGTAGTGTTGCTGACGGCGGCTCTGCTGCTCTAGATTCTCTGTCCTGCACTTTGGTGGCTTTGGCTGCAGGTTTGCAAAAACAAAAAAAGACTTGCTCAGACCCCAGTGGTGCCCCCACTGCCACCGATTTGTTGCTGGCCCTGTGGCCCATCAGATCAGACCAAAGACTGAAAAGCCTCCTGGACCAGACCATATCCCAAAGGATGGTGGAGGCCCCCTTTACAGGCCAAGTGGTGGGCGCCCCCCTCATAATCCAGCCCTGGTTCTACCTTTTGTACCTTTTGTACCCAAAAATGACCTGTACCTGTGATAGGGCATTTTTACAGGTTAGGTACATTAGGGTGCTACATCCTACACCATAGGGTGATGATCTTTCCAAACTTAAATTCCCTACCTTATTGAATATATGATGTACTTAAAAAGTCAGGCAAACTTTTATTTTTGCACTTATTTGTGTGTTAACGCTAATAAGGTCACTGGGATGCAGATTGCAATCCGCAATGAATTTTGTAAAGAACCAGCACTCCAATGTAAAGGTAAAAGTAAAATAGCTTATATTGTAATCCAAACACCATAAATCGTGCAAAACAAAGATTGGTTTCTGGTCGATGTTTCGGGGTGCACTGTGGCCCCCTTCCTCAGGACCAACCACATACAACCAGACCAAACAGTGAACAGCCATTATATACAAAAAGGGGGCCCACTGGCCCATAACCATTCAAATATTTGCGCCTGACGTCATCAATGATGTCACCGGCGCTCGGAAATTAGCATTTCAATTATATTGTAAATGAATGCTATAAATGACAATAGAGGGGCCCCTTGAGGTCCCGGCTTACCTCTGCTGGGCGCCCCTGCCGATGGAATCTGCAAGGCACCGCCGCTACTGTCAGCAGGGGGTTGCCAGGCAACCCCATGCTGTCCCCCATTCAGGGAAGGTCGGGTATGATGTCACAGGTCCCGCGAAATCTACCCGGTAACCGATGACACTGCCCAGGAGCCAAATAATTGGCTCTCAGGTGTAGCAGAGCTAGCACTCTATCTTCAGCAAAAGCTTTGCTGGAGGCAGAGCATCAGCTTCAGCACCTGACCCCAGTGCGGCGGTGTCTTAAAGAAGAACGCAACTGCAGGATATTTTAAGATTATACATAAAACTTATAATACAAAAATAACCATACAACAATAAAAAATATGAAAAATAATAATAATGTGAAAAACGTATTTTACATAAGGAGAAAAATGCCCTTAGGGGTGGAAATGGAACACCAATAATTTGCTTAGACTGGAGAATTGGGGTACATACAGTCACTCCCTAAAGATAGGGGGAAAGGTTAATTCATCTGAAAATGGGGGGATAAAAAAGGTTAGTTCATCTAGTATCCAGGAAGCTGCTGAATCCAAACGATGTATTGAGTCCTTGTGGAGCTTACTTATGGATCCAGTAAGTTTCACGTTGGAGCAGGTGACGATTCCTATCACCCCCCCTCGGTGGTCTGGGGATGTGTTCAATCACCATGCCCTTTAGTTCATGTGTCTGATGGCCATGTGTATAAAAATGTACAGCTACAGGTTTTTCCATGTCCACCGGTTCTCCATTTCTTGCTTTCTCCTGATGAACTCGTACATCGCTTTTGTGTTTTTGGAAGCGTTTTTTAAAAGGGCCGATCGTCTTTTCCACATATAGGAGACCACAGGGGGCCTTTTAAGATATAGACACAGAAATCCGTGTTGCAGTTGTAGTAGCCTCTAAGTTTTATTGGGCATCTCGTATGCGGATGTGAAAGTTGTGTGCCTATAATGAGTGAATTGCACACATTGCAATTGAAGCATTTATAACATCCCAACTTGGATGAGAGTACCTGTCTCTGTGGATTGTATTTCTCCACAGGATCCGCTCTTATGAGTAAGTCATTGCAATCCACAATGCACACCAAAAGTTATACTGACTTAACCAAATAATTAGCATGACCCGCCAGGAGAGACTTTTGAGTTGGCAAGGAGTGCAGTCTGGGCAGCTGAATTGCCAGTTTCCTGTGTATGGCTGGAGAGGCAGAAGAGCCTGAAAATAGACTGAAAGCGGTCCTTCACTCTGAATAAGAGTCTATCTTATATGTTTCCCCCACCCTGTACATACAGATTGCTCACATTAAAAATCATCCTACCTGCATCTACTGCATGTTATGAGCCTTTAAAAATCCAAGATGGCGGCTCATGGAACATCAGGCAGCCTGCAAACAGGAAGTGTCTTCTGACTGTGCTGCTCTGCATTCTGGGACTGCTGACCTTTTCCTGACCCCAGCTCTGCTCTGTCTGAGCAAAGCACAGCTATAACTCGTCCCCCTGTACCTTATCCCACTCTCCTCTGCTCAGTAAGTGGGATGCCTCTGAGTCAAGATGGTGGCTAGAGATGAGCCGAATTTTCCGACAAAAATCGTTTCGACCCGAATGTATTCGCAACGAATAACGAATGGCTATTTCTGAGCCTCCTAGAGCCTCAATAGGGTTGTAAACCATTCTGCCTTGCTGTAACACGCACAGGACGCGTGCTGGGTTATTAAAATAATGCTATAAATAATTATCACATGCAGATCGGAGGCATCGCTAATAGAATCGCAGAGCGGCACAATTGCAGAGAGTTGAGGTGGCATCACTATGAGGGGCCCCTATAGTGCCTGAAAAACACACCCTGGAGCTGGCAGCAGCAGGAGCCCAAAAATTAGCTGAATCACACCCTGGAGTTGCGAGCAGCAGCTGCAGGAGCCCAAACATTGCTTTAAAGAGACACTGGAATTGGCTGCAGGAGCCCAAAAATTGGATGAATCACACCCTGGAGTTGCAAGCAGCAGCAGGAGCCCAAACATAGCTTGAAAGAGACACTGGAGTTAGCAGCAGGAGCCCAAAAATTGGATGAATCACACCCTGGAGTTGCAAGCAGCAGCAGGAGCCCAAACATTGCTTGAAAGACACACTGGAGTTGGCAGCAGGAGCCCAAAAATTGGCTGAATCACACCCTGGAGTTGCAAGCAGCAGCAGGAGCCCAAACATTACTTTAAAGAGACCCTGGAGTTGGCTTCAGGAGCTCAAAAATTGGATGAATCACACCCTGGAGTTGCAAGCAGCAGCAGCAGGAGCCCAAACATAGCTTGAAAGAGACACTGGAGTTGGCAGCAGGAGCACAAAAATTGGATGAATCACACCCTGGAGTTGCAAGCAGCAGCAGCAGCAGGAGCCCAAACATAGCTTGAAAGACACACTGGAGTTGGCAGCAGGAGCCCAAAAACTGGATGAATCACACCCTGGAGTTGCAAGCAGCAGCAGCAGGAGCCCAAACATAACTTGAAAGACACACTGGAGTTGGCTTCAGGAGCCCAAAAATTGGATGAATCACACCCTGGAGTTGCAAGCAGCAGCAGCAGGAGCCCAAACATATCTTGAAAGAGACACTGGAGTTGGCAGCAGGAGCCCAAAAATTGGATGACTCACACCCTGGAGTTGCAAGCAGCAGCAGCAGGAGCCCAAACATAGCTTGAAAGAGACACTGGAGTTGGCAGCAGGAGCCCCAAAATTGGATGAATCACACCCTGGAGCTGCAAGCAGCAGCAGCAGCAGGAGCCCAAACATAGCTTGAAAGAGACACTGGAGTTGGCAGCAGGAGCCCAAAAATTGGATGAATCACACCCTGGAGTTGCAAGCAGCAGCAGGAGCCAAAACATTGATTCAAAGAGACACTGGAGTTGGCTTCAGGAGGCCAAAAATTGGATGAATCACACCCTGGAGTTGCAAGCAGCAGCAGCAGGAGCCCAAACATAGCTTGAAAGAGACACTGGAGTTGGAAGCAGGAGCCCAAAAATTGGATGAATCACACCCTGGAGTTGCAAGCAGCAGCAGCAGGAGCCCAAACATAGCTTGAAAGAGACACTGGAGTTGGCAGCAGGAGCCCAAAAATTGGATGAATCACACCCTGGAGTTGCAAGCAGCAGCAGCAGGAGCCCAAACATAGCTTGAAAGACACACTGGAGTTGGCTTCAGGAGCCCAAAAATTGGATGAATCACACCCTGGAGTTGCAAGCAGCAGCAGCAGGAGCCGAAACGTATCTTGAAAGAGACACTGGAGTTGGCAGCAGGAGCCCAAAAATTGGATGACTCACACCCTGGAGTTGCAAGCAGCAGCAGCAGGAGCCCAAACATAGCTTGAAAGAGACACTGGAGTTGGCAGCAGGAGCCCAAAAATTGGATGAATCACACCCTGGAGTTGCAAGCAACAGCAGGAGCCAAAACATTGATTTAAAGAGACACTGCAGTTGGCTTCAGAAGGCCAAAAATTGGATGAATCACACCCTGGAGTTGCAAGCAGCAGCAGCAGGAGCCCAAACATAGCTTGAAAGAGACACTGGAGTTGGCAGCAGGAGCCCAAAAATTGGATGAATCACACCCTGGAGCTGCAAGCAGCAGCAGCAGGAGCCCAAACATAGCTTGAAAGAGACACTGGAGTTGGCAGCAGGAGCCCAAAAATTGGATGAATCACACCCTGGAGTTGCAAGCAGCAGCATCAGGAGCCCAAACTTAGCTTGAAAGAGACACTGGAGTTGCAAGCAGCAGCAGCAGGAGCCCAAACATAGCTTGAAAGAGACACTGGAGTTGGCAGCAGGAGCCCAAAAATTGGATGAATCACACCCTGGAGCTGCAAGCAGCAGCAGCAGCAGGAGCCCAAACATAGCTTGAAAGAGACACTGGAGTTGGCAGCAGGAGCCCAAAAATTGGATGAATCACACCCTGGAGCTGCAAGCAGCAGCAGGAGCCCAAACATAGCTTGAAAGACACACTGGAGTTGGCAGCAGGAGCCCAAAAATTGGCTGAATCACACCCTGGAGTTGCAAGCAGCAGCAGGAGCCCAAACATTACTTTAAAGAGACACTGGAGTTGGCTTCAGGAGCCCAAAAATTAGCTGAATCACACCCTGGAGTTGCAAGCAGCAGCAGCAGGAGCCCAAACATAGCTTGAAAGAGACACTGGAGTTGGCAGCAGGTGCCCAAAAATTGGATGAATCACACCCTGGAGTTGCAAGCAGCAGAAGCAGGAGCCCAAACATAGCTTGAAAGAGACACTGGAGTTGGAAGCTGGAGCCCAAAAATTGGATGAATCACACCCTGGAGTTGCAAGCAGCAGCAGCAGCAGGAGCCCAAACATAGCTTGAAAGACACACTGTAGTTGGCTTCAGGAGCCCAAAAATTGGATGAATCACACCCTGGAGTTGCAAGCAGCAGCAGCAGGAGCCCAAACATATCTTGAAAGAGACACTGGAGTTGGCAGCAGGAGCCCAAAAATTGGATGAATCACACCCTGGAGTTGCAAGCAGCCGCAGCAGGAGCCCAAACATAGCTTGAAAGAGACACTGGAGTTGGCAGCAGGAGCCCAAAAATTGGATGAATCACACCCTGGAGCTGCAAGCAGCAGCAGCAGCAGGAGCCCAAACATAGCTTGAAAGAGACACTGGAGTTGGCAGCAGGAGCCCAAAAATTGGATGAATCACACCCTGGAGTTGCAAGCAGCAGCAGGAGCCCAAACATAGCTTGAAAGACACACTGGAGTTGGCAGCAGGAGCCCAAAAATTGGCTGAATCACACCCTGGAGTTGCAAGCAGCAGCAGGAGCCCAAACATTACTTTAAAGAGACACTGGAGTTGGCTTCAGGAGCCCAAAAATTAGCTGAATCACACCCTGTAGTTGCAAGCAGCAGCAGCAGGAGCCCAAACTTAGCTTGAAAGAGACACTGGAGTTGGCAGCAGGAGCACAAAAATTGGATGAATCACACCCTGGAGTTGCAAGCAGCAGGAGCCCAAACATAGCTTGAAAGAGACACTGGAGTTGGAAGCAGGAGCCCAAAAATTGGATGAATCACACCCTGGAGTTGCAAGCAGCAGCAGCAGCAGGAGCCCAAACATAGCTTGAAAGACACACTGTAGTTGGCTTCAGGAGCCCAAAAATTGGATGAATCACACCCTGGAGTTGCAAGCAGCAACAGCAGGAGCCCAAACATATCTTGAAAGAGACACTGGAGTTGGCAGCAGGAGCCCAAAAATTGGATGAATCACACCCTGGAGCTGCAAGCAGCAGCAGCAGCAGGAGCCCAAACATAGCTTGAAAGAGACACTGGAGTTGGCAGCAGGAGCCCAAAAATTGGATGAATCACACCCTGGAGTTGCAAGCAGCAGCAGGAGCCCAAACATAGCTTGAAAGACACACTGGAGTTGGCAGCAGGAGCCCAAAAATTGGCTGAATCACACCCTGGAGTTGCAAGCAGCAGCAGGAGCCCAAACATTACTTTAAAGAGACACTGGAGTTGGCTTCAGGAGCCCAAAAATTAGCTGAATCACACCCTGTAGTTGCAAGCAGCAGCAGCAGGAGCCCAAACATAGCTTGAAAGAGACACTGGAGTTGGCAGCAGGAGCCCAAAAATTGGATGAATCACACCCTGGAGTTGCAAGCAGCAGCAGCAGGAGCCCAAACATAGCTTGAAAGAGACACTGGAGTTGGCAGCAGGAGCCCAAAAATCGGATGAATCACACCCTGGAGTTGCAAGCAGCAGCAGCAGCAGGAGCCCAAACATAGCTTGAAAGACACACTGTAGTTGGCTTCAGGAGCCCAAAAATTGGATGAATCACACCCTGGAGTTGCAAGCAGCAACAGCAGGAGCCCAAACATATCTTGAAAGAGACACTGGAGTTGGCAGCAGGAGCCCAAAAATTGGATGAATCACACCCTGGAGTTGCAAGCAGCAGCAGCAGGAGCCCAAACATAGCTTGAAAGAGACACTGGAGTTGGCAGCAGGAGCCCAAAAATCGGATGAATCACACCCTGGAGTTGCAAGCAGCAGCAGCAGGAGCCCAAACATAGCTTGAAAGAGACAATGGAGTTGGCAGCAGGAGCCCAAAAATTGGATGAATCACACACTGGAGTTGCAAGCAGCAGCAGCAGGAGCCCAGACATAGCTTGAAAGACACACTGGAGTTGGCTTCAGGAGCCCAAAAATTGGATGAATCACACCCTGGAGTTGCAAGCAGCAGCAGCAGGAGCCCAAACATATCTTGAAAGAGACACTGGAGTTGGCAGCAGGACCCCAAAAATTGGATGACTCACACCGTGGAGTTGCAAGCAGCAGCATCAGCAGGAGCCCAAACATAGCTTGAAAGAGACACTGGAGTTGGCAGCAGGAGCCCAAAAATTGGATGAATCACACCCTGGAGCTGCAAGCAGCAGCAGCAGCAGGAGCCCAAACATAGCTTGAAAGAGACACTGGAGTTGGCAGCAGGAGCCCAAAAATCGGATGAATCACACCCTGGAGTTGCAAGCAGCAGCAGCAGGAGCCCAAACATAGCTTGAAAGAGACAATGGAGTTGGCAGCAGGAGCCCAAAAATTGGATGAATCACACACTGGAGTTGCAAGCAGCAGCAGCAGGAGCCCAGACATAGCTTGAAAGACACACTGGAGTTGGCTTCAGGAGCCCAAAAATTGGATGAATCACACCCTGGAGTTGCAAGCAGCAGCAGGAGCCCAAACATATCTTGAAAGAGACACTGGAGTTGGCAGCAGGAGCCCAAAAATTGGATGACTCACACCCTGGAGTTGCAAGCAGCAGCATCAGCAGGAGCCCAAACATAGCTTGAAAGAGACACTGGAGTTGGCAGCAGGAGCCCAAAAATTGGATGAATCACACCCTGGAGCTGCAAGCAGCAGCAGCAGCAGGAGCCCAAACATAGATTGAAAGAGACACTGGAGTTGGCAGCAGGAGCCCAAAAATTGGATGAATCACACCCTGAAGTTGCAAGCAGCAGCAGGAGCCAAAACATTGCTTTAAAGAGACACTGGAGTTGGCTTCAGGAGGCCAAAAATTGGATGAATCACACCCTGGAGTTGCAAGCAGCAGCAGGAGCCCAAACATAGCTTGAAAGAGACACTGGAGTTGGAAGCAGGAGCCCAAAAATTGGATGAATCACACCCTGGAGTTGCAAGCAGCAGCAGCAGAAGCCCAAACATAGCTTGAAAGACACACTGGAGTTGGCTTCAGGAGCCCAAAAATTGGATGAATCACACCCTGGAGTTGCAAGCAGCAACGGCAGGAGCCCAAACATATCTTGAAAGAGACACTGGAGTTGGCAGCAGGAGCCCAAAAATTGGATGAATCACACCCTGGAGTTGCAAGCAGCAGCAGCAGGAGCCCAAACATAGCTTGAAAGAGACACTGGAGTTGGCAGCAGGAGCCCAAAAATCGGATGAATCACACCCTGGAGTTGCAAGCAGCAGCAGCAGGAGCCCAAACATAGCTTGAAAGAGACAATGGAGTTGGCAGCAGGAGCCCAAAAATTGGATGAATCACACACTGGAGTTGCAAGCAGCAGCAGCAGGAGCCCAGACATAGCTTGAAAGACACACTGGAGTTGGCTTCAGGAGCCCAAAAATTGGATGAATCACACCCTGGAGTTGCAAGCAGCAGCAGCAGGAGCCCAAACATATCTTGAAAGAGACACTGGAGTTGGCAGCAGGAGCCCAAAAATTGGATGAATCACACCCTGGAGTTGCAAGCAGCAGCAGCAGGAGCCCAAACATAGCTTGAAAGAAACACTGGAGTTGGCAGCAGGAGCCCAAAAATTGGATGAATCACACCCTGGAGTTGCAAGCAGCAGCAGCAGGAGCCCAAACATAGCTTGAAAGACGCACTGGAGTTGGCTTCAGGAGCCCAAAAATTGGATGAATCACACCCTGGAGTTGCAAGCAGCAGCAGCAGGAGCCCAAACGTATCTTGAAAGAGACACTGGAGTTGGCAGCAGGAGCCCAAAAATTGGATGACTCACACCCTGGAGTTGCAAGCAGTAGCAGCAGGAGCCCAAACATAACTTGAAAGAGACACTGGAGTTGGCAGCAGGAGCCCAAAAATTGGATGAATCACACCCTGGAGCTGCAAGCAGCAGCAGCAGCAGGAGCCCAAACATAGCTTGAAAGAGACACTGGAGTTGGCAGCAGGAGCCCAAAAATTGGATGAATCACACCCTGGAGTTGCAAGCAGCAGCAGGAGCCAAAACATTGCTTTAAAGAGACACTGGAGTTGGCTTCAGGAGGCCAAAAATTGGATGACTCACACCCTGGAGTTGCAAGCAGCAGCAGGAGCCCAAACATAGCTTGAAAGAGACACTGGAGTTGGCTGCAGGAGTCCAAAAATTGGATGAATCATACCCTGGAGTTGCAAGCAGCAGCAGCAGGAGCCAAAGCATAGCTTGAAAGAGACACTGGAGTTGGCAGCAGGAGCCCAAAAATTGGATGAATGACACCCTGGAGTTGCAAGCAGCAGCAGCAGGAGCCCAAAATTGCCAGAAAGACTAACCCTGGAGTTGGCAGCAGCATGAAGAGAACAGATACAGATTTTCGGCACATATATCTTATCCAAAGAATATTGATAAAAACTAAGAGTAGCGTAAAGCATTTTCTCAATAATTACTTGTGGTCTGATGCGGAGGAATGTCTGTAACTGGAGAGCAGCGCCTTAAACCTGTTTTGCACGATCCATATTTTTTTAGTGTTGGTCTTGCCCCATCATCAATCTACTCTAATGCATCAGGCATTGGTGGCTGGAAATCTTGGCTGATCCATGCCCGATTCATTTCCACGCAGGCCAGTCTCTCAAAAAAAAACATGGAGAGTGACAGATTAGTAACATATTAGTAACATAGTAACTGTCAGGTCCCGGAGACACCCACCTTCCAATAAATCAGCAACCCCCAATCTCCGCTGCTTTCTTCACCTATAGTAAGCCCCCGTTTGCCGGGACGCTAGACACGCCTCACCGGACACGGCTGCCCCCAGGTCTTATTAGCACAAAGGATGCTGACTTATGCAGGGGAAGGCTGATGAATCCAGGGACTAGACTGAGTAGCGATAAACGGACTGGGGTCATACACGGGTGGTCAATCCGAGGAGGCACGGTACAGAAGGGTTAGACAGAAGAATGGTCAGGGGCAAGCCAAGGGTCACAACGGGAGGTCAGAAGTTCGCGGTACAAAGGAGCAGGCAGAATCGTAGTCGAAGGGCAGGCAAGGTCGGTCCAGGCGGCAATAAGGGATGGTCAAAGCAAGGCAAAATTCACAAGGAGAAGAGCTATCCAAATCACACCCAGTAGCACGCTATAACGGGCAATGAGTAACTGCAGGGTGAAACCCTATATAGGATGGGGACAGACTGGATTGGCTGAGAGGGGAAGTGTGCTGATAGGAGCAACTGGGGAACTCTGGGCTGATTGCCCCGTTTAAACATGGGAGGCGGACAACATTAGGGCAATTGTCTAGTGAAAACAAGGGCTCATTGGCCCAACACTAATTACCTCCGGCGGGCGCGCTGTGCGCAGCGCCGCCGGAGGGCATAAGATACTGACAGACGGGCGCGCGCGCGCGTACGGGGGCACGCGCCAGGAGCGCGCCGCACAGAGAGCGGCGCGCCCGCTCCCGACGCGGCTAGGCAGGAAGCCGCCCGAGCGGCTGCTCGTGACAGCCGAGCGGCGGGCGGGCAGGAGCGACGCCGGCCCGCCGCCAGCTGCAACAGAGAAGGACCGGAGTCTGCGGGGGAACGTGGGTCAGGTGAGGAGACCGTGACAGCCGCCCGAGCGGCTGCTCGTGACAGCCGAGCGGCGGGCGGGCAGGAGCGACGCCGGCCCGCCGCCGGCTGCAACAGAGAAGGACCGGAGTCGGCGGGGGAACGTGGGTCAGGTGAGGAGATCGTGACACTACCCCCCCCTTCACGAGGGGCCTCAGGACCCTTACCAGGCTTATCCGGATTCTCACGATGAAACCTATTGATAAGGGTTTTAGCATGGACATCCTTGGCCGGTACCCAACACCTTTCCTCAGGACCAAAACCCTTCCAATCAATTAAATACTGTAGAGAGTTTTGCAGCACCCGAGCGTCGAGTATTCTATTAATTTCATATTCAGGCTCATCTTCCACTATGATCGGAGGAGGAGACGACACCTGAATATTCTTGGCAGATTTTAACAAAGATACATGAAAGGACGATGGAATTCTCATGGATGAAGGTAACTGGACCTTAAAGGTAACGTCGCTTAGTTTATCTATAATAGGAAACGGACCGATAAATTTAGGCCCTAGCTTAGACGAGGGTTGCCGAAGGGCAATATTTCTAGTAGAGACCCAGACCCAATCACCCACCTGAAATGGTGGTTCAAGTGACCTATGTCGGTCCGCAAAGATTTTATAAGTTCTAGAGGCTTTCCTTAAGTTAGTCTGTATTTCAGACCACACTTTAGTCCTTTCTCGTAGCCATTCCTCCAAGGCCGGCAAGTTGGAGGAAGGACCAGAAAAAGATGATGCCTTAGGGTTTCTACCGTAATTACAAAAAAAAGGCGAAAACCTAGTAGATTCACTCGGCGCATTGTTAAAGGCGAATTCTGCAAATTCGATGAATTCCGCCCATTGTTCTTGGCGATCGGAGACGAAACAGCGTAGGTATTGTTCTAAACATTGATTTACCCGTTCAGTCTGTCCATTAGACTGAGGGTGATAGGCGGTAGAGAGCGACACTTTAATACCTAAACGATTGCAGAAAGCTTTCCAAAAACGGGACACAAACTGAACTCCTCGATCTGAAACAATATTCTGCGGTAAACCATGGAGGCGAAAAACATGCTTAATGAATAACTGTGCTAAATCCGGTGCCGACGGAAGTTTTATCAATGGAATAAAGTGTGCCATTTTACTGAAGCGGTCCACCACCACCCAAATTACAGAATTCCCTTGCGATGGAGGAAGATCAACAATAAAATCCATGGATATGTGCGACCATGGTTCAGCGGGGATTTCTAAGGGAACTAATAATCCCGCAGGAGACCCATGAGTGGCCTTACTTTGAGCACATACCGGACATGCTTCGACAAAGGCGGAAGTATCGCGTCGGATGGTGGGCCACCAGACATGACGTTTGGCGATAGCCAAGGTCTTCCGAACGCCTAAGTGACCGGCAGACTTGGCATCATGTAGTTCCTGTAAAACGGCCAGACGCAAATGAGGTGGAACAAATAAACAATCAGAGGGTTTACCAGGAGGAGAATCAACCTGAAATGGCATTAACGAGCTAGACAGGTCAGGGAGAAGAGTAGCCACAACACAACCTAAAGGCAAAATCGATTCTGGAGGACCGCCCTGGTCCTTACAATCCCCGAAATTACGGGATAGGGCATCTGCTTTGGCATTCTTCTTCCCCGGCTTATAGGTGATAATAAAATTAAATCGAGAAAAGAAGAGTGCCCAGCGCGCCTGACGGGAGTTGAGTCTCTTGGCGGACTCTAAGTACTCTAGATTCTTGTGATCAGTATACACAGTGATGGGGTGTAGGGAACCTTCTAGCCAGTGACGCCATTCTTCAAAGGCCAGTTTAATACCCAATAGTTCCCTGTTCCCAACATCGTAATTGCGTTCAGCAGGTAAAAACTTCCGAGAGAAGAATGCACAAGGATGTAGTTTCTCAGGGTTGCCCGCATACTGAGAAAGAACAGCTCCTACTCCCAGTTCCGAGGCGTCAACCTCCAATAGAAATGGAAGCCGGGTGTCGGGATGTATCAAAATGGGAGCGGAGGTGAAAGTCTCTTTTAACACTTGAAAGGCGTTTTTAGCTGAGGGAGGCCACTCCTCAACAAAAGCGCCCTTACGAGTGAGATCAGTTAAAGGACTCACTATGGACGAGAAACCCTTTATAAACTGCCTGTAAAAATTCGCAAATCCTAAAAATCTCTGAAGCGCCTTTAGGGTTCTAGGTTGTTCCCACTCCAAAATAGCAGAAACCTTGGAAGGATCCATCACCAACCCCCGTTTGGAGATTATAAATCCTAGGAACGGGATTTCAGACACTTCAAAAACACATTTGGAGATTTTAGCATACAGACGATTTTCCCGCAATCTCTGCAACACCGCTTTGACATGTTGACGGTGCTCCACCAGGGAGCGGGAAAAAATCAGTATGTCGTCCAAATAGACCACGAGAAACTGACCCAAAAAATCACGAAATATGTCATTGACAAAATCTTGAAACACTGCAGGAGCATTGCATAACCTGAATGGCATCACTAAGTATTCATAATGCCCATCTTTTACATTGAAGGCCGTTTTCCATTCATCCCCCTGCCGTATGCGAATAAGGTTATATGCCCCTCGAAGGTCTAACTTGGAGAAGACCTGGGCCCCAGAGACCTGATTAAAAAGGTCATTGATTAACGGTAGGGGATATCTATTTTTTACAGTAATCTTATTTAACCCTCGATAGTCTATACAGGGGCGTAAGCCGCCGTCCTTCTTCTCGACGAAGAAGAACCCAGCACCGGCAGGGGAGGTGGAAGGACGGATAAAACCTTTCTGGAGATTTTCGGTGATATAATCTTTCATGGCCTGCTCTTCAGATCTAGTGAGATTATATAGTTTCCCCCTAGGGGGCATAGTACCTGGGAGTAACTCAATAGGACAGTCGTAGGCCCTATGGGGTGGAAGAATGTCGGCGGATTTCTCTGAAAATGCGTCTGCCCAATCTGCATAGACTGGAGGTAAACCATCAAGGACAATAGGTGTGGTTCTAAGGAATATGGAGAAACAATGACTTTGACATGAAGGACTCCACTTCACCAGATCCCCAGAGCTCCAATCTATCACTGGGTTATGGACCTTTAACCAGGGAAATCCTAAAACAATAGGGGATACGGGACTTTCAATAACCAGAAATTCTATTTCTTCCGAGTGGGCAGATCCTACGACTAAATTTACCCAAGGAGTCTTGTAGGAGACCAACCCCCCCTCAATGGGCTTATTATTGACCGCCAGGACCCGAAGGGGATTTTCTAACGGAATAAACGGAATCCCCAGAGTGATGGCCAGGGATCTATCCAGGAAATTGCCAGCCGCTCCACTATCAATGAAGGCGGAGGCAATAGTCCGGGAAGGACCCCAAGAGAGTGTAACGGGTAGGAGTACACGATTATCAGGAGGGAACGATACCTGACCGCCTAGAAGACGTCCCTCAGCAGGATCTAGGCGTTGAAGTTTCCCGCCACAGGAGCCTTGTTTGGGCAGGTTTTGGCAAAATGGCCCGGATTACCACAATAAAGGCAGAGGCCTTGGGATCTGCGCCGAACCTTCTCCACCTGAGAGAGATGGGTAACTCCAAGCTGCATCGGTTCTTCAGGCGATAGGGAAGGAGAGGAGACGGCTGCCCCCTTAAAGCTTGGTTCTTGTCGTGAGGATCCCCAAGGTTGGTCCTTGCCTCTTTCCTGGCGTCTCTCTCGGAGACATCGATCCACCCTGATAGCCAGCTGCATGTATTCGTCCAGGCTTTTAGGCAAAGGATAATTCACCAAGGTGTCCTTGATGTTTTCAGAGAGTCCAATCCTAAATTGGCTACATAAAGCTGGATCATTCCACTTAGAATCTATAGCCCATCGCCGAAATTCTGCGCTGTATTCCTCCGCAGAGCGTTTGGCCTGTCTCAGGTTCCGTAATTTAGAATCCGCTGTCGCAGCCCGATCTGGGTCAGCATACAGGAGTTCCATGGCCGAGAAAAATGAGGAGACCGACTGCAAGGCTTCATCAGTCGGAGCTAAACCAAACGCCCAGGTCTGTGGGTCGCCCTGGAGAAGTGAAATGACCAGGCCGACACGTTGCGCTTCTGATCCAGACGCGTGGGGCCGAAGGCGGAAGTAGAGCTCACAAGAGTTCCTGAAATTAGAAAACTTCGCCCGTTCCCCGAGAAATTTTTCTGGGAGAGGAATCTTAGGCTCGATGGCAGGACTAGGATCCACTGGCGCAGGCATCTGACGGCTCTCCTGCGTTGCCACTCGCTGAGCCAGCTGGTTGATGGCGGTGGCCATAGCTTGAACCTGTTGTATCAGTTCTTCCATCTAGAAGGTATTCTTTTTTTTTTTTTTTTTTTTTGGCCCGTTATAATGTCAGGTCCCGGAGACACCCACCTTCCAATAAATCAGCAACCCCCAATCTCCGCTGCTTTCTTCACCTATAGTAAGCCCCCGTTTGCCGGGACGCTAGACACGCCTCACCGGACACGGTTGCCCCCAGGTCTTATTAGCACAAAGGATGCTGACTTATGCAGGGGAAGGCTGATGAATCCAGGGACTAGACTGAGTAGCGATAAACGGACTGGGGTCATACACGGGTGGTCAATCCGAGGAGGCACGGTACAGAAGGGTTAGACAGAAGAATGGTCAGGGGCAAGCCAAGGGTCACAACGGGAGGTCAGAAGTTCGCGGTACAAAGGAGCAGGCAGAATCGTAGTCGAAGGGCAGGCAAGGTCGGTCCAAGCGGCAATCAGGGATGGTCAAAGCAAGGCAAAATTCACAAGGAGAAGAGCTATCCAAATCACACCCAGTAGCACGCTATAACGGGCAATGAGTAACTGCAGGGTGAAACCCTATATAGGATGGGGACAGACTGGATTGGCTGAGAGGGGAAGTGTGCTGATAGGAGCAACTGGGGAACTCTGGGCTGATTGCCCCGTTTAAACATGGGAGGCGGACAACATTAGGGCAATTGTCTAGTGAAAACAAGGGCTCATTGGCCCAACACTAATTACCTCCGGCGGGCGCGCTGTGCGCAGCGCCGCCGGAGGGCATAAGATACTGACAGACAGGCGCGCGCGCCCGCACGGGGGCACGCGCCGGGAGCGCGCCGCACAGAGAGCGGCGCGCCCGCTCCCGACGCGGCTAGGCAGGAAGCCGCCCGAGCGGCTGCTCGTGACAGCCGAGCGGCGGGCGGGCAGGAGCGACGCCGGCCCGCCGCCGGCTGCAACAGAGAAGGACCGGAGTCTGCGGGGGAACGTGGGTCAGGTGAGGAGATCGTGACAGTAACATATTAGTAACATAGTAACATATAAGGCCTCATTTCATCAAGCAGGGGTCTCTGCAGAATAGCGGTGAGTGGAGCAGGAGCAACCCATCTGCCGTCATCCATTGGTTAACACGATCATCCACTGCATCACAAGTGACATCTGACACCCCCAGTCAACTGTTTGTTGTATGTTATGCTTTGGGTTCAGCTCCACTATTCAGTGAGGATGATCTGATAATCAGAAAAATCAGCAGCTACTGGCCAGCCAAGAAGTGGAGGAGACACTTGCCGCTTCTTCCACTAGGCGGGCAAGTAGTGATAAGGAGAGTGTCGTGGGAGGAGGTGTTGCAAGCGTTTTGGCTCCTTAAGCCGACACTGTTGAGGAACCTGAGGAGGACATCAGTGAGTTTTGAGGGCACTTTTAAAGGCTTGGAGTGATGGAGAGTGACAGATTTAGTGGCCAGCATGGTGGCAGAAGGGGAAAGTATGGAGGCAAATGTGCTCGGGGTAGACCACTCACGCGGCAGGCTATCTTCCCAGGAGGTAATGAAAGAGGGTCCCTGGAGTTGGCGGCGGTGGCGGCAGCAGCATCAGTGAATTAGTGCGGACTGTTGGTAGGACAAATCAGCTACAATGTTGCAGTTTCTCATCAAGCATCCGCAGGAGGTTAACATGGCTATGTGAAAGATGTGTAGGCAGAAGGTGAAGTGTGGCCAGGGTCCCAATGTTGGAACCACAGCCCTGCGTCAACATTTGCAGCGTCACCATAAAGCGGCCTGGGAGAGTTGGCTCCAAAGTGGTGGTCCAGCCTGCTGCATTACCCAGTGGCACACCGCTCTCTGTTCCAGCCAGCCAAGGCTCCACCACCTCCTGTGTGTCATACCCATCCTCTGTTGCTCCAGATGCTCCTCCTCCGCTTAATCCGAGTCAGTCATTCCGCCAGCAATCCATTGCCAAGCCATGTCCAAGAGACAACAGTATGTGCCCACTCATCCAACGTGCAGAAGCTAAATGTGCTCCTGTATAAGTTGCTGGTGCTGCAGTCCCTCCCTTTTGAGTTGGTGGACCTTTCAGAGAACTGATGGCTTGTGCCGAGCCGAGGTGGAGAGTTCCATGCTGTCATTTCTTTGCGAAGAAGGCAGTACCAGCCCTGTACAATTTTGTTGAACAGAAGGTGGGGAAGTCCTTTAGCCTGTCAGTGTGTACCAAAGTGCACAGCAGTGCCTACGTCTGGAGCTGTAACTATGGTCAGGGACAATAAATATCCTTTTAGGACCACTGGGTGATTGTGGTTCCTGCACAACCACAAAAGCAACTTGGACAGGTCCCTCCGCTGTGGCCTCCTAGGCCTTTGTGCCTGTGACAGTGCACTTGCACTTAGCAATGGTGTCACAGAGAAAAGTGGCAAATTGTCAATTACTTATTATTAATAGTTAACATTTATCTTATTTGAACATATTTATAATAATAATATATAATAACATATAACATGGCAACAATAACATATAACATAATAACATAGGTATCAACATTTTTTTTTTTTGGTTAATTTTGTATTGTTTTTTTTTTTATGTTTTGTATTTTTTAGAAACATATATATATATATATATATATATATTTTTTTTTTTTTTTTTCCATTGCCTTTTAATATTTTGTGAATTTTTGTACAATTTTTTTTTTCATTTTTTTATTTTTTTTTTTTACTTTTTTTTCTAAATATTTATTTTTTCTCTTTTTTTTTAATTTTTTTTTTTTTTTTCCAGTGCCCTTCCAGCCTACCATGTGTTCAGGACATGGCAGTTTCACCCTGTTCTTCACATGGTTTGCCTTGAGCAACAGAGTCACACATGGGAGGAACTGCTAAAAATGAGAACTCAATACATGAAATCATGGCTTACTCCACGAAAACTGCAAATGGGGCCCATGGTGACTGACACTGGGAAGAACATCTTGTCTGCGCTGCGACAAGGAAGCCTGAGCCATGCGTCCTGCCATGGCACACGTGTTCAATCTAATTGTCAAGCGTTTTCTGAAGTCTTCCCCCCATCTGAAAGACATCCTAACAACGGGAAGGAAACTTTGCATGCTCTTCAGGCACTCCTACACCGCCAAGCATACCCTTCTTGAGCTTCAGCGTCAGAACGGTATCCCCCAACATAGTCTGATTTGCGATGTTTCCACCCGTTGGAATTCCACCCTCCATATGCAGGATCGACTATAGGAACAGAGAAAAGCCATCACGGATTTCTTGATGATCCAAACGGATAGGGGGACTCCCCTGTGTAACTTCAATGTAAACCAGTGGCAGCTCATACGTGACACCTGCCGTTTGCTCAGGCCCTTTGAGGAAGCTACTTTATTAGTCAGTCGCTAGGACTATGAGATGAACGATGAGATTCCACTGCTTCATGTACTACAACACATGTTGGAAACCATGGCTGATCAGGGCACTGAAGACATGGCGCATACATTTCACAGCCACATGAAGCCTGTGGGGGCTGAAGGGGAGGAGGAGGAGGGGCACAGCGAAGCGCAGTTTAGGTTTGACAAAATGACCATTTTATCTAGTCATCTGACAGAAGAGGAGGAGCAGGAGCAGCCAGAGGAGCTAGAGGGTTGTGAGGAAGGCGAGACAGAGGACCCAGACACACCGTGGCAGTTTGCAGTGGAGATGGAGACAAGTAGTCCCTCTGAGTCACTTGCACAAATGGCACAATGCATGCTCACATGCGTAGTGACCACAGAATTGTCTCCATTTGTCAGCTGGATGACTTCTGGCTCTCCACCTTATTGGACCCTCGCTTCTGGCACAAAATGGGGGCATTTTTTCACCCACTGAGAGGGAGGACAAACTGACCTACTACAGAGACATCCTACGTAGTCAGTTGGGCGATGTCTATCTGCGCCATGGTCCATACTCTCGCAGGTCTGACTCGGGGGGACCTCTGCGCTCACCTTCCACTGCCATGGCTGCCGGGGGGGGGGGGGGGGTGGCAGCAGCAGCTCTATCAGCAGCAGCCTCAGTCTTCAGTCGCTAATGAGTAGCTTTCTACACCCGCATAGTGAGTCTACTCATGAGCAGCAGGAAGACCTGGAGCAGGACCTGAACCAGCAGGTCATGTCATACCTTGACATGACCATGCCAACACACCTTGAGGATCCGCTGGACTTCTGGGAAGCCAAACTTGACTTGTGGCCACAACTAGCAGAGTTTGTCAACAATGCAATTCCATGTGTTTTCGCTTTGTTACTGGTGTATATGTGTTCAAAAACAGACTTTAATGACACAGCGTCTCTATGCTATAGCGACCAGATCCAGAGCGCCAACGCTGTGTGTGTCCATTTTTGATAAGTATGGTGTCGGACGCACTAAGCTGGCGCTACCTTTCGCTCCCTGCAGTGCTGCACTGGTGTTAGAGCGCCCAACACACATCATATTCATCATCACCAGCCAGGTTAATACACCGACCGAGACGCTCTGTTACGGTGCCCGATACCCGCTTACAGCTTCTACTAGCGGTCGCTCTAAGCGCCGCTGTACAGACGCTCATCTGCCAATACCTGTTTTTAGTAATGAATTAGCCTCCAAGTTGCTATATTATGTTTTTTTTTAATCCACTGTACGTGTTTAGGGTGTTTGGGTAGAGCACTTCTACAAATAAGTTGTTGTATTGAGGTAAATATATTATTTTTACATATTTGGCAATGAAAGAACCATGTGGGGCAAACAAACATATTTAAAATGTGTCTATCCAAGCTTGTTTGAAACTCTATAGTCCCCCAACTAAACAATTGCTCCATTCTGTCAGTTAAAGATTGTTTTCTCTGTTGCTAAATATATTGTATATTTAGTTGTTCATAATTTCAAAGAAGGAGGGCCTAAACATAAAGATCAATTTCTTTTTTATTTTCAATTTATTATTTTTCTTGCACTTTATAGTTGTAATACAGGGGCAAAATTCTATGATCTTCAGAGAAATGTAACTGATACATATACACATAATCTAGATGCTGGAATTCTACAAAAAGTCCTTCAACACACTATAGGAAAAGTCATCTTGTTTATAACACTGAAAAAAAACAGTAACCGACTCTCAACTGATTCCATTCTAAAAAAATGAATGCACCGAATTTATAATCTGGAAACACAGAACTGAATGTGTACAAGTTTTAAAATCAGATGATTTTTTTCAAACCTTTGAGAATGCTTTACTCTCTTCGCTAGACATGCCAGAAAAAAGCATGTGAAAATTAAGTAAGAATTTTAAGATAAACAGTCTGACCATCTGGACACAGCAGGGATGCCCTTACTATAAAGGAAGGTGAACTTTGTGCACCCAATCTGGAGATCCAACATACAGTAACTAAAAAAGGCTGATCATCATACCTTTCCCCATTATTGACATTGGATAGAAAGGACTTTAAATGAGTGCCAGTAACCTTGATAGTGATGAAGGCCATCAGAGAGTGGCGATGGCCTTCCTGATGGATCTTGATCGGGACTGTAACTGGGTTTATAAAGCAAACCACTCAGTGGAGGATGATGACAACCTTGCTGTCTCTAATTTACCCTCTAGGACATTGACCATTCAATCCTGGGCATCAGGATTTTGTTGACTTAAGCATTCATTTCATTGACACACTAAGGCAACTGGCTATTCTCAGACCTGTGCATGAATTCAAAAAGTTCTGGTTGACATGCCAGGAACACCATTAAAAGGACCCTTCAAAGATGTGTGCTGTACTCTCACTATATTAATGGCTGCATCTTCACCGAAGAATCAGTGAAGATCATTCAATTTGTGGAAACCACCATCATCAGGATCTTAGGAAAAGACGATAATCAGTCTTACTGTGGAGATGCTATAAAACGGATTGATGGTCCAGGAGGAATTAGCTGATCCACAATGAAGTATCAACTGCACAGATGCGGATAAGAAATCACTCTATCCTAGACACGATGGGGTTGATAGCACAAAGCAAGGGCTTAATTAAGTGTGGTGGAGGCCCTGGGCATAACATTTGGTGGAGACCCTTGATACAGTGTTAATTCCACTGAATGGTTTGCTTTATAAACCCAGTCCTAGAATTTTGGAAAGCATCCCTCAGGAAGGCCATCACCACTCTCTAAAAGCCATGTCGTCTGTTTAATCTAATGTCAAAGACTTTTTCTTAAAGAGGAACAACTAGCTAGAGATATGCCAGGGGTGCAGCCACAGTGCAGAGATCCGTCGCAAGCATGTCAGTGGAGTAGTTGATCACCAGATCTGGGAGGTTTCACAGTACAGGGCATCCTAATTTGGTATGCCACATAAAGAGGTAGAGCAACCCCCCAAGAGTCTAAACTCTATAATATCAACATGTCTGCCATGGTGCCACTCTCACTCTCTCTCACTCACTCAGTCTGTGTCGATCTGGGTAATCCTGTTCCCCTAGCCTCCAAATCTCTACCTCTGTTGGACTTGGCAGTCATGCCCAGCTTTCAACTTCCACCGATTAGACAGTCCCCTGTCTCCCACAAATACAGGGACATCATCATCGGGCATCCAATACCCTACCTTTGCATAGAGGCTGTATAGAAAGCCATGTCCCTACCAGCATAGAAAGCAAACTCCTTAAAGTGGTCCAATCACCAGGATTTTGGTCCCTGCCTTCTGCCCCGGGGAATCCCGATCTAGGATGGTCACCTTTGTGAAACCCCCCAGATTGTCTGCTTTCACTTTCTGCTGTTTACACTCCAAGCAGCACTTCATGAGACGCATACTAATGCGTGCCATAAAGCTGCTGATTTAAACTTCGTGCAGGCATAGGTGTGCCAGCAGCCACACCACTGGCTCCCCTTTCTGAATGGCTTGGCACGGGGAGCACGCACCGTTACCTGGGCAAAGGGCACTACTTTGATGGGCATTTTTGGCAAAAACTTGTATTTAACATAGAAAAGTCAAGCATATCTAAAGATTTGGAATGGCTGTTAAACCACTTTGACATTACTAAAGACATACGTTAACATGAACTGACGAGACCCCTCAAAAACATGTTTTTAGTCCTTTCCTATAGATTCTTTCTCAACCTCACCAAATGTAAAATTAACTGAAAAACATAATTGTTCTTTGTGTACAGACTATTCGAGAGGGGCAACTTCAATAACAAGGATTATTGTGCACACCAAATCACACTTTGGCTAGCCATCAGTTACACAATGGACATTAATAATAAATAAGCACAATAGCCTTGGCTTTAGGAGACCAATTATCTCTGTTTAGCCTGCAGTCGGAGGCATATTTATTTTGTCGCTAATAGGAAAAAATAGGTTTGGAGCAAATCCATTTATTTGTGCACCTGTAATTTGGTGTCAAGTATATAAAAATATTATTTATGAGCAAAGACCTGTTCTTGGCCAGCCCTTGCTACCTAAAAAAAGTTTTTAATGTCCATCTTCCTTCACCTCTCTCCTAATCCCTCACCCTATATCTGTATATGTGCCTTTTCCTTTTGCCTTATCCTCTCATTTTCTCCAGCTTCTTAAGTTCTGTACAAACACACTTAAATTTTGGTTCAGGCTGTTTGACATTGTTAACAATTGATAGAAAAGGGTTAAACAGTCTGACCAATGACTAATAGGTAATACATCTTGACCTAAAGCTCATCTACACCTTACACATACCAATAGTATTCTTGTAGCAAACCCTGACCATTAATCTAGTTGGGTCACACACATAGACCGCATGTACCATAGTCTAACCTGTAAATAATATCAAGAATTTCCTTAAAGTTCTACTGCAGACAAAGAGTAATTGTTACACCATTGTGTCGGTCTACATTAGGTGTTGTCCTAAAGTTTTTCCGTTTTTAAATTGAAGAAGAAATGGCTGAGATATCGGGGTTTACAGTTTCGTCTCATTTTTATTTGGAAAAAGTGGGCATGGCCATTGGATCTGTGATGCGGCATAATAATCTGCATAAAGGGGGGGGTCTGTAAGATTCCCAGAACTTGCATAAGACACCCCAGCTGTGCAATGTGAATCTGGAAGAAAAGGAGGAGGCAGAGAGAGGGGCAAGAGGAGGGAGATACCATCAATCCTGTCCCGCTCGGCTTGGCTGATTGGGGGACGGGATGAAAAAGAGGATGTTATTGGCTGAACCTGTAAACCCGGATATCTCTGCCATTTCTGCTTCAATTTAAAAATGTAAAACAGTTTAGGACAGCGCCAGGACAGAGCCAAACATAGCCTAATGCTGTGGAACACATGGTCTATGGGTCAGTGTGTGACATAGCTAGATTAATACCTACTGTGTCACTTAAACCATTCAGTTCACAGCCTACTGTGATATACCTTGTTATGTCTTATCTAATGTCCAATAACCAAACCCCTACTAAACTTTGTCCAGAACATCTTTGTTGTTGACTTGTTGATTTGCAGACCTGGGGGCATTTCAGACACGTGACCCTCCAGCTAATATATTACCACTTCGATGGTACACTTTATCCAATTTACGTTTTCTGCAACAAAACCTAAATACTAATACAATTATAATATCACATTAGCCAAAACTCCATTCAACTGCACCAGAACCAAATCTTCAATCCCATTTATCTGTACCCCACCCAAGTTGGATTGCCATTATAACTCGTGTATAGGGTAAGTGACAGATAACTAGCCTCAAGTTTTTCTACTTTTATAAGACTTCAATGACCATCCAGCCACTTCTTCTTCCTTGTCCATAGGAAACTGCATGGCTAGTCCTGAACATATGTGTCCTATGTGTCTACATTGGAGCAAGTGTGAGATGTTTTACATACAGACCAGCTGCTGCAAGTTGTGCTGGAATTTCCATCTCAAGTGTTCCATAATGACCAGAACATGGCCTCCATTACTTTAGCCACTTCTGCAATTGGCAAGAGGGAACTGCTTGATTAGTCCTGAATACAGATGGGCGAACCCGATACACAAATTTGGGCAAACTCAGACACGGACTTCAGCCAGAAAACACAGAAAAGCTGGTTGATGGGCTTCACCTAAGTGTGCACTCACCTCATCCCGTGATCCTCAGCGGCGGCGGCATTTGAGTTTGGCTCCAGCAGGGGCTACAAAAAGATGGCTGCCGAATCCCATTAATGACGACACTTCTAGTGACAGTGCTGCCAGCTGGTCCTTACTCTTGGGAGCTGGCAGCCATCCGTCTGCAGCTCCAACAGGGGCCAAATTCAAATGCCGCTGCAGCCGGGCCAGCTGAGAGCTGAGGTAAGTTACAGCAGCATGCTTACTGCTGCACACTCTGTGCCCCCCCCCCCCCGCCACAGCCACCCCCAAAGTTTAGGTCCCCCTTGAATTCAATGGGAACCCGAACATTTATTGAAAGATCGGCCGAATTTGCCAGATTGGACTTTGCCCATCCCTAGTCCTGCACTTATGTGTCCTCCAACATTGTTTCTGCATTAGAGCAAATGTGACCTGTTCTACATACAGACAAGATGCTGCAGGTTGTGCTGGAATTTTCATCTCAAGGTAGATGGCCCCAACAGGAAATACCATCACCGAATCTAAACCTAATATACTTAGCTGCTCTTATAATTCAGTGAAGCCCCATTATCGTAAAACATCTGCCCCTTATGCTTTAGATGCTAAGTTACAGTACCGAGGACAATTTTAAAATGGCTCATAATGTTCATTTTCTACCAGGGCTCACCTCAGTTTTTAGAAGAGAGAGACCTGGAAAAATGTTATAGCCACCATTCCTCTTAAAATTGTGTCTAACAGTAACTAGGAGCTGCAATTCCGTTATGTAGCATTAACTGTAAATGGTTTAATTTTGCTTGATGGATCTACTCCACGATGCCATTTCCGAGCCTTAGAAATTTTTCCAGCTTCTGAGGTTAGTCTGATTTTTCTAATAGGAATTTATAAACAAGTGTTTTTATATCTTTTTGGCTGTGCGTAGGTAGCTCGCAGAGATCTCTGTAAACAAGAAGCAATTTATATTAACGGGAATACGATCAGTGGGATTTAAGGTAATGCAGCAAGACAGTAAAAAAACGTTCATTAGTTCATAAGTGCAATTAAATACTTCAAAATAAAGTAGTAGGTATCCATTTTTTAAATTATTTTTTCTTCTTTTGACTAATGGAAGAGTATTTGAGTAATTATGTTTATTTATCAGTGGTATCCAATTAAAAAGTTGGCAGCTCTGCGACGAAGACGGGTGAGAAATAAAATTAAACAGGAACTCTTGCTTATTTGTTTTTACTGCCTTGCCTTCATTTTGCAGGAACAGATGGTCTTAAATGGGCTTAGGGAGACAGTGTTTCCATGGCAACTAGGCCGGAGCATCATTACAGGCCAGAGGCTCTCCACTGCCTTTTACCTCTGATGTGTAAGCAGACGAGCAAGGGTTAGATAATGTACGTGACACTACAGGTATAGAAGCCTTTAGGTTGCCTCCGGTAACAGCTCCAAAGATGAAAGTGTTGACTTAATTCCCAAACCTGGGTATTATCAACATCTTATTTACCAGGCAATTATGCCGGATGTTACAAAGACATGTATTCTTTATGTAGTCATTAATGGAGCTGTATAACTTTTTTCTATATTTTGTCTGCAAATGCAGGTAGACAATTCAAAGACATAAAAGTATGTAATATAATACAATTTATAAATAGGTTTATTTGTTCTCAAGCCACAGGGTATCCTGATTTGGCATGATCCTTTGCATAATGAACCCGAGGAAGCCCAAAACGTAACTATAATATGTACATTTCTGCTTTACTGTGTTATCAGTATCAGCAGAACCATGTATGTCCCCTTCTACTGGAGACCAATCTGGTGTGCCCTATTGTATTCTTGAGGATTGAGGCTAAAAAAACTAAATAAAAGTGCTTGTTGCTTAATCGACCCCTAGGTAGAAAGAATGGCACTTTTTCCTCTAAAAACAGCAGGAAATACCTGTTTATGAAGGGTCTGATTCCATCAAGTCCTGGTATATCTGTATATGTGTATGAATAAATCACGGTTACTGGACTTGCTGTGTTATTTTCTTGAAAGTGTTTCAAAGTTACTTGTACTGGAATCTGGCGGCAATTAATGGTAACTCCTATCCACATGCTTTGTCTACCATAAACAGTAGGGTGGTGAAGTGTTGGTTGCATTAGCATTACTGTAGTTACTAGGTGTTAGTAGCTGCCATTGAGGTTAACACAATAATATAAGTCCCAGACAATGTGTTACAGCCTCAAACTTGGCTTCTTTGTTTTTCAATTACCATTGCCAATTACAATTACCATTACCATTGAAGTACCATTCCCTTTCATCATCTACTATGGGGTTGATTCGGCACCAGGCATTTCTATTAACCCTTTAAATGCCAGCCTACCTAGAGTTTTTGTCACCCTCTGTTGCCAGACCATTTTTCACTATTTTGCTCTAAACATGTTCAACTGTGATTTTTGAAGGGATTTCCAGGGATTTCTCAGGAAAATTATATATTGTTTTTTTCAGCAGAGTCTTGGCTTTAACATGAAATGTCTTGTTAAGTGTATTCTCAATATTTTGGGGTGAAATATGTACAAAAAAAATAATTTTACTATTTGTAGTGTATTTTTGGAAAAAAAAAGTTTTTCAATGAAATCTTATTGCATGTAAAAGCCCATTTTTTCCCGGTTACAACGGTAACACATATGAATCGGTAGACACCCTTTCCTGCCCAGAAGACTCCCCCAAACTAAAACAGCGCTTTAGGAGATTTTCAGATAAAAAACAACTGCTATGCGCACCCTACAGTTTTTTTAAAAAAACAACCCCAACAAAGGATACATTCTCTAGAACTACAAACCTCAAGCTTTCTAGGCGTATCAGGCTTATTGATGTGGGTGCAGTTTTCTGGAAGTAATATAGTAACATCGTGACATAGTATGTAAGGCTGAATAAAGACTTTAGTCCATCCAGTTTAGCCTGTTTATCTCCTTCCAGTGGTCTAGTAGCCATAGCTGGAAATGTTATTACATGCCAGGAAGGCATCCAGGCCACTTTTGAACATTTTTAATGTATCTTTCATTACTACCTCCTCTGGCAACCTTTAATGTCAGTGGAGAAAGTACCTTTCCTCTAATCTTAGTGGATGTCCTCAGGTTATGGTCACACTCCAGGGTTTAAATATATTTTGGGACAGATTTGTGTATTGACCCCAAATATAATTATACATAGTTATTAGACCACGCCTCAGGTGTTTTTTTTTCTAAACTAAATAAACTTAACTCTGACAATCTTTCAGAGTACTCTAGTACCCGCACTCCATTTATTATCTTAGTTGCCCTCCTTTGAACATGTTCCAGTTCTGATATGTCCTTCTTAAGCACAGGTGGCCAGAACTGTACACAGTACTCAAATTTAAAGGGCATCTGTAGGATTTTACAATAAAAATGTAAACACATCTTAACTCTCTTTAGTTGATCTGTCTAGGTCTGCAGCTTGAAAATATGCCAAGTTAATAGATCTGGCTCCAGTCTTCATGTGTGACACAGACACAATAAAGGGAATGCTCCAAGACATCGCTTGACATGACTATTCTACAAAGTGAAAAAAGCTGTGCACTCCTAAACTATTATGCCAGCTGGGAGCAGATTTCCTGCAATAACTTTGCTCTATGCCAGGGGTCCTCAACCTTCTTTAACATAAAAACTACATGAGAGATGGTCAGGAGACACATTTGGTGTGGCTTGGTGTCTATAAACAGGAAATTAGCGGAAAAGGTTCCAAATAGGCTGCAGTTCACCTGGAGGCATCAACATGACACATTAAGTGGTCCCACACCCATTTTCTACATTAAGTGTGGGGCTTTATTGTGTTTTAGGGGGCATCCAGATTGCTGTTGCACCCTGTGCATAGACTACAAACCCCCCTAAAACTTATATGAACCTTAAACCACTGGTGAAATATGTCGCCGTGATTGGCCACCAGTTTTCACATGGGTCAGCCTGGACCTGCAGCCAGGAAAGAGAAAGAAACTCCATGAGGTTTTAGGTCAAAACTGAGACCCAGACAACCTGCAGGATGAATAGAGCATACCCAGGAACTGCCGGGTCAGGTAAAGAAACATGTTTCTCTGACTGTCTGGTTCAGCATCATCCATGGGTGTGTTGTAACCCCCCTCCCCAGTCACATCAGTGTGATTAACCTCTGCAGGTGTTCTGGTCTATCAGACAGCTGACAGGCAACCATTCATGATCCACATGTGGCTCCCAAGCTACAGGTTGGGGACCTATGCAGTAAGCGGAATATGGTTAAACTCTAGCAGCTAGAAATACACACCTGAAGAGCAAGTCTGGACTGACCTTGGTAATTTCCCAGTTTCAGACAAGGCTGGGTCTCAGAGGGCTGGGGACATGAGAATTCTCAGACAAAGGGAAGAGGAGGAAATTACAAACACATGTGAGAGTGCAGGAAGCACAAGGGAAGCCACATAAATACAATAGACATACACAAATATAACAGCAGAAGGCTCAATTGAGGGAGCAGCAGACTTGAAATGATAACAGACCTCTGATTCAAGGCCCAGTCGATATTAGTCGTCACAGTTGGTTTCAAGACAGCCAGTTTCATCATAGTGTATTATGGTTTCCATGACTGCACTCAATGATAGTTCTTGAAATGTTTAGTATTGCCTGACCTTCTTGTCTAATGGCATATGCAAAATTGCAAAAGGTGTGTGTGTGAGGCATACCCTTGGTATACATCATCTTTTGTCACAACAGGGTGGAGTATGCAGGAACACTGGGTCTAAATGTTTAAGACAGGTATAGTACATACAGTAATAAAACACTTGCGGAAGCTGAGGAAAGTATGAACTGATGCGCGGACAAACCAGCTGATGGTTAATTACTTATAATTCATCTGTCTATAGAACCTGCTAGCTTAAAGAAATAGTCTGCTGTTGATTGTGTACTTCCCCGTAGACTATTACATTGGTAAACATTTTGCCTGCAAGTAAGCAGATGATTACTATTCCGTGAATGGTGTTGTTGTGTACAGTGGCTTACAGACTTAACTATTTAATCTGAGAAAGAGAACACATAGATAGTGGCAAACAGAACATATCTGAGGGCATTTTGTAAAAATTGTTGTGCTAGCATGCATAGCCCTTGATGAATTTTAGCTTTGAGAATGCTAGAAAAGGCATTACCTTCACAGGCAAAATGCTAGGGAGTCCAAAATAGCAAAGCAACAATAACAGCAAGACAGTCAAAAGGAACAAAGATCAATATTCAATGCAATGTTAGATAAGCTTGCCAATTCCTGAGTCATTCCTGGGATGCAGAAGAGCCTGTGGCCACCAGTATGGGCCCAATGTGCTATCATCGATGCTCCAGACTTCAAACATTGGGCCTGTGCTGAAGGGCATACAAGCTTGTACACTTGTAGGGGCAGAAGCCAGAAAGGTGGCCTCGGAGCCACCAGCTCCTATGCTTGTTGAGCTAGGCTAGAAGCCACGTATACTATAGAAAAGCACAGGGTTGTTTTTAGGGAAGGGAAAGTAATAATTAGAGGTTTTAAAATAAAGCCTTTTATTTTTAACCCCTGCTACTGTGAAAATAAAAATGAAAAAGCTCCTAAAAAAGCTCCCTTCTGTCCTGTCCTCTGTCCTTGCGGTTGAAAAAAAAATTATAATCGCATTTACCCCGCCTGATCCTTCCAGCCAGGTCTTCTCTTTACTGGAGGGGGGGGGGAGTGCTCTGATCCCCCGAAGCTCCACAGGCCTCAGATGAGGAATGCCTGGAACAGATGTTGCTTGTTGCCGCCTCTAGTCACTCCTTTTTGTGGGAAGAGCGGGATAACGTCATCCTGCTCCTCATAGTGTCCAACCTGGCTCTGGCTCTGACACCAGTTCAGAGCAGATGGGAGGCCAGGGGGTCACCCCTGGACCTGCACCGATCACCACAGACACCTGTCATCGGTATGGAACAGCAGCATAGGACACAGGATCAAAGTTGAGTATTTTATAAAATTTTAGAAAATGTAATTTTTTCTCTGTGTCCATGTGTTTATTTTTTGCATTTAACCCTTTGTGAACTGGTACAGGAGACATGAGACCTACCAGTTCACAAGGCTTAAGAGGCCGGCAAGTCACCTGTAGCTGTACCTGTAGCTTGCCATTAACCCCCAGTCACCCCATTACCTGCCTCACCAAAGCCCAGGGGGGCCGCAGGAGAGCCGAGGGCCATTTAGGCTTTGTGGGCTTGTAGCCTGCAGGGCAGGGCATTACCATAGTTGGCCCCTGCGCCCTGTTTTACATACCCTGCATAGCTGGTCCCTTGGATGGTTATGCTTTAATTAATCCTTTATGTCCCATCGATCCGCAGGTATAAAAGGATTCCAACATCAGCAGGAGAGCTAGAAGCCAGAGTGATCAGAAGCATGGGATACATTGTTCAGGGATGGATCCATGGGAGGTAAGTATTAAAATACTTACCTGAAGCCTATGTGGGCTTGCAGGGTTCATGGCCGTGGACCACCGAAGCTGGCCTCTGCACCCTGTCTCTGCAAGCCCTGCATAGCTGGTCCAGTGCTGGTTATACTGGGTAGGGGGACCCGGCTCTATTAATTTTATTTTTAAAGGTTTTGTGGGGTTAGTGGATAGTAGTTGTACTTTATTGATAAATGCTCTTTTCAGTTTGGGCAGTCTCCTGGGCGGGCAGGAACAGGGGCTACCACCGGTTTTCTTGAATAAAATAAAATAATTTTTTTATTTAAAATAAACAAGACAACTTAAAGAAAAACAAAAAAAAAAACATCATTTTTATTTTTGTATTTTTTTTACATAGCACAAAATCGTGAAAAAATAACCTGTCAACAGAGCGTGACAACATCTCAAGTAGGATGGCATGTAGGGTATTGTTCTGCTCCGGGGACCTTGTTCTTTCAAATTTAGTTTTTTCTTGTTTGCATATTGATATTTTAGGAAAATGTGTTTTTTATTCTCCTTTTGTATACATTTTTTTAGGGAAACCCTGTGCAACCAAAGAATTCTTCTAGGGAAGAAAGATGAGCCCACTACAATAACCTGGGTACATCTAGAAAGCTTAACATGTGTACTTTCAGAAAATATATGGTTTGTGGGGGGTATTTCAAATATAAATGGCTGTTTGGGTTGAAAAATTGCGGATGCTTTACTTTCGGGTGTTTTCCCTTGACATTACCTATGCATGTTGGGTATTGTTCTGTTTAGGGGGCCTTGTTCTTTCAGATTTTAGTTTTTTTTCTTGTTTGTATATAATTTTTTTTAGGAAAATGTGGATTTGATTCAACTTTGTTATTCTTTTTTGGGGAAACGGGTTGCAAACAAAGAATTCATTGAGGGATTACATCCAGAAAACTGTGCCCATGTCAACAAGTCTGGTACACCTAGAAAGCTTGATGTGTATACTTCCAGAAAATATATAGTTTGTGGGTAGTATTTCAAATGTAAACTTCCTCTTAACAGTATATGTGATCTTTCAAAATCCCTACAAAGGATACACACTGGGTCCCACATCAACGTGTGTCCCCAAAATGTGGTCTGCTACATATAAAGGTTGCCTGATATCCTTGGTCTGTGTAGTGGCACAGCATATGTTGCGGGGGGCTCAGATGTGGACTCCACAGCAGGACCCACCCTGGGGACTGTCGGAGTCTGCATAGTGCTCTGGTTTTCTGACTGTTGGTTGGTCCATGGTGGGCTGTTTTGGGAGGCCCGGGAGCCCTGTTTTTCTGTTAATGGCTTAAATTCGTGCAAGTGACCCACTGCGGGATGAACAGCGGGTCCTGGCGCTGGGGGTGTGCTATCTTTTCCGGGTGCTGCTGGTTCCTCCTAAGTCAGCAGTGGCAAGCTAATCTGACCCTCAGCTGTGTTCTTTTATACCTAATTGAGTGGGTAATTGTACTGGAAACCATTTGGTTTATTTAACAGCCCTCAAAGTCGCAAGCAACCTATAGGCTACATGTGCATATGGACGCAAGCACACTTACTGGGTCCACCAGAGCACGCCTCAGAACATGGGTGCCTCATATAAACGACATCCAAAGACATCCAACATGGCACCTACCTTCATCTGTGAGCTGCAAGCAGAAATAATTATGGTAAGTCATACTTTCATGCCATTCGCCTACACATGTGTGCCGCATTACACTCCTGCCAAGGTGCCAACAAGTGACAGTGGTTGTGAAATACGAGCACATGGCTGTGGTGGAGGCCTGGCCTTCCAACGTTACAGAGCCACAGTACCTTGCTGCCACTGTCACATGTCCCACTCTGGCATGTTTGTAAGCAATGCAGGGGTGCCTAAGTGATTTAGGTTTGACATTTCTTTGCAGTCCGCTACCATTGTGGAATAGGAGAGCTGGCTTCGACTTGTTGGCTGTGGTCAGCGAGTCCTATCCGACAGTAGAAGCAGAGTGGAGAGGTAGGCGCGCCTAAGTGCGTCTGCACTTAAAATCCGCTACTACTGTGGGATAGGAGGGCTGGATTAGTTAGTTAGATGAGTGGACAGTGTAGCCAGGCAGTGGGAAAAGCAAGCAGGATGCTCGGCTGCATAGCTCGAGGCATCACCAGCAGGAAGAGGGAGGTTGTGATGCCGCTGTATAGAGCCCTGGTAAGGCCACAGCTAGAATACTGTGTGCAGTTCTGGAGACCTTACCTGCAAAAAGACATTATTCAAATAGAACGTGTCCAAAGGCGGGCAACGAAAATGGTGAAAGGACTTAAACTTAAAACTTATCAGGAGAGACTTAAAGAACTTAATTTGTACAGTCTGGAGGAAAGAAGGGAGAGGGGGGACATGATTGAGACCTTTAAATATGTGAAAGGATTGAATAAGGTTCAGGAAGGAAGTGTTTTTAAGAATAAACTTAATGATAGAACAAGGGGGCACAACCTGAAGCTAGTCGGGGGGAAGATCTGGAGCAATGTTAGAAAATATTATTTTACAGAAAGAGTAGTAGATGCTTGGAACAAACTTCCAGCAGAGGTAGTTGAAAAATCAACAGTCACTGAATTTAAACATGCCTGGGATAAGCACACATCTATCCTAAGATAAAGAGAACATACAGTATACACATAAGGGCAGACTAGATGGACCGTATGGTCTCCTTCTGCCGTCAACCTTCTATGTTTCTATGTTTCTATCTTCCCAGGTAAGTAAATGTACAACAGAGAAGATGAGCTATCAGGGTAGTGAGTAACATGTTTTACAAAATAATATTTCCTTTTTCGTTGGAAAGTTCTGGCTGCGGATCAAGCCCACCCAGAGGCAAGGGGTCTGACCAGTGGGGCCAAGAAGACTGGGTGTTAGACGGTGACCCCGAAACTCTGTCAATGTCCTCTTCCTCCTCAGAAGCAGCACCACCAGCCATGGAGCACACTGAAGAGTCTGGTGTGTTGGGCTTGGAGTCGCCCACAGCTCCTGCAAATACCAGTAGGACAAACCCCCCAAAAACATACAGGTTATGCTGCATGTAAAGTTTAATAACATGTTTGCTAAGAGCTGATGTCTTGTGCTTCTCTGTCGTTACAAATTCATCAGAGGGTAAGTACACCGCAATGGGGCCACCCGAGACAGAAGCGGCGCAAGGCTCAGGTGGGTGTGAACAATGTCCCAGCATTACGCAAACAACACATGGCCATAAATACTAACTCAGGTTCTTTCACTCTACAGACCCAGAAGAAGAGATGGTGCCACGGAGGAGGGTGGCCCCCTAAAAGTATGCGTCAACCAGTTTGGGTAAGTATGTAAAAATGTGCGTGCATGTACCAGGCACATATGCGGGCAAACAATATTTTTTTTCTCGTTGCAGTTGCCATGTTGGTCCCAGAAAATATATAAATAAAATGTAAAATTTGTTTTTAATAAAAAAAAAAACATTTAAACACAAAAAATGTATTCTAACAAAAACACATTTTTTTATAATAAAACAATGGTTTCAAAGTTATATGCTGTGTGGTGGTGTTTTCTATGCAACTAAAAAATGCCGATGTTAAGCAAACAAACAACGGTGTAAAACAGAAGAGCAAAACAGAATGTGGATTAGGTGAGTAACAGTGGGTAGAAGCAGATGACATGGCAACCAAGGTACAAAGGTAAGTATGTTGAAGGGCATGCAGATTACATGGGATTCCATAGATGCCAGCAGGGGTACAAAAGTTAAGTATGGTGAAGGACATTCAGCCAGCAGGGGGAAGAATGGTAAGTATTGTGAGGGACATGAAGTCTACATGGGATGCCCTAGATGCCAGCAGAAGGAAGAAAGATAAGTATGGTGAATGACATACATATCTAAGTCCAGGTATGTTGAGGTAAAGGGCTATTGTGAAGTGCAGGACTGGAGAAAAAGCACCCTGCATAGGTCAGGTTGGCATCCCTGCCTACCTTTCTTACCTCTTCCCACCACACCTCAGCACACCTCCTCTTTTCCCACCTCACCCCTTCTCACTTCTTTCAACCTCACCTGTAATGCCTCTTTTGTTCTCCTCACCTTTGCCTACATCTTTCCACCCTACCTTTATTCAGCTCATACCACTTCACCTTTTACTGTCCTAGCCTTTTTCCCATCTCACCCTTGCTCACTTTTCCCACCTCATCTTTTCCTGCATCACTTTTGCTCTCCTCACCTTCGCCCACAACTTTCCACCCTACCTCCACCCTTTATCACTTCTTTTCACTTCACTTCTTCCCACCTTACTGCCTCACTCCTTCCTGCCCACTTCTTCCTGCCTCTGCATATACAGTACATAAAAAAAAAATGTTTTAAAGGTCACAGCTTACCTGTGTGACGTGGGGGTGTGTAGGCCTTTATTGGCTGTGCTAAGGATACCTTCCCCAAGGTTTCCTCCAGGTAAGGTGGGTAAAAGTAGATAAACCTTGTACAAAGGTACAACAGCATTCTAGGATTAGCTCAGGTGAGGTCAGTCCCAATGTCTTATTTGAAAGCAAACACATCACTTCCATTGTAATACAGGGGCCCCTCAATGGGCAGCATCAGTTCCACATGGGACCATACATAAAGGCCACCTGGTTAGGCTTCTCAGGTTACCACAGGAAGACCAGGGCCATGTGGAGTAGTCCAAGGTGAAGGAGGAAACAGGGCAAGATGGTTCCAAACATAGTCTTTTTTCAAGGAGGTCTCTCTCTCTCCCATGCTTCCTCCTTGACCCTGGTCCCTCCTGAACCTCCCAGCGGTGCGATCCTAAATTCTTTCTTTCTTGTGCAGGCCTTCCCTCTTCTATGTTCCTTCTCTTGTCAATGAAAACAACTGTCTACTCTTGCTGTCTGATCTCCCTTTTTATCCCTCCTCAGATCCTTTCCTAACCAACATTATTGCTACTAACAGCATATAAGGGCCCTCCGACTTATTCTTTAGTACTAAAGTGCTTTATGCCTTTTCTGGGAATACATATTGATTTCTTATCCTATCCTGCCCTCCAGTGGCCTAACCATGTAACTACACCTAGTTTTTGCTCTATTCCCCAAATAAGAATAACCCAAGCTCTATTTGTCTGGGGAGGGGGGGGGGGGGGGAGTTATTGTCCCTACACATGCAGTAAACTGTTTGCATTTACTTTGCATTTGCTCAGGTTTTATTTTCATGTTAAATATATTTAGATATATAGATATATTTAAATTTTAAAATGTAAAAAACTGTGAGCTAGTTTATTGTTCCCTGTTTCTTGGCATTCTTGTTGAACTTTGTAGCATTGTGTTAATAATAGTCTATGTACTGTATGTTTTTCTCTGTAATTACTACTTTGTACAGAGCTACGGATGAAGATGGTGCTATATAAATAAACAACAATAACAGTAATAATATTAGTAGTACATAACTGGGTTAAAGGTGTTTTTCATCAACATTGTCGGAGCTTCAGTGTAATAACTTCCATTCCTCTACATGATGTGTGCAGCACAGAAAATCTTCCCCTCATCATTTCTAACCTTGTCATCTGACAATCTGATAAACAGCACAGTGATTTATTCTTTGCTCAAGCTATTTTTAATGGTAACCATCTGAAAAATAATACAGGAACATGACAATAAAAAAAATGTTTCCTGCTCTGTAAAGGTCGTGGTTTTCTGATATGTGCAAAAGCAAATTCTGAGAGGAAATGAGTGAAAAATGAAAGAGAAAGTAATGAAATCACCGGGGTCTGAGCCGAAGATTAAAGAGGAGCAGCAGGAGATGGAGCACTCTGTGAAGGGCTCACGAGTGTAGATGAGGATTATTTCCTCCCTCGGCTGGAACAGAGGACATGCAATTAACATTTCACAGACTATTTTCTCTCTGAGGTGCTTTATCTGAGCAGTTTCATCATGCGTTGTTGCCCCACCTGGACGGAGACTGATATCCCCATATAGAATTGATGGTTGTTTTGCGAACAGTAAGATATCACTAGATGACCAGAAAACTGGACACTAGTACTCAAGCCATAGGGCTGAGATTGAAAGATTGAAAGAGATTGAAAATAATCAGGACCAAAAGTAAAAAAAGATACCCCACCCCCAGGGCAACCTGGTTTAGGATGTGCCTCTAGTTAACAATTTCTAGGAAGCCTAAAATAGGACTTTTTATAATAAGATTTCAACATGGGCTATGGGTGACTTAGGACCCTTTCTCTAACAGCCACCATTTGGGCTCATGGTGTGTACACTTACCGTATATCCATTCAACAGACCCCACTAACCACCAGTGGTCACAGCACCAGGTGCAAAAAGTATGCTTTGGAGTAAAAAGTGCTCTTTAGAAAACAATAAAGTAGAAATGCAGTGGTGCTGCATAAACCTCTAGGTAGACAGTGGTGAATGGCACTTTGTACAAAGGAAGCAGTGCGTTTTTTGCACCTGATGCTAAGTCGTGTGATTCAGCACCAGCATAAAGTACACTCCTATTTTTAAAAAGTAAAAATAGTCATTGCCTTCTACTATCTAATTAGGGATTGATTCAGCATCACTGCACTTATATTTTATTTTTCTGAGTAAAGGTGGTGGGAGTCGCTCCATCACTACTATTTATGCAGAGTTATTATTCAGGGCCTGGCGACCAATTTACAGCCCAGTTTAATCCTCTCATCACTATATAATATTCAGCAAACAGGCATATGAATCTTGTACAGAAACTAGAGGCCTTTGTTTGCATACAATTATAATTGCATGTGTTAAACCCCACGCCACATTAAAGTGGACCAACACCCAGGGGGGATCGACCTGGGAAATCGGGATGTCCCGCGGGGTGAAACCCCCCAGGAAGCCCAGAAACATTACCTTAACCCCGTTGCCGCCCGTTTGTGAGTGTAAGAGGGACGCACGAGACTCGGCCTCCAGCGCTCAGAGCCGCTGTGGTTGGACGCCGCTTGTACGTGCATACCACAGCGGCTCTGAGCGCTCTGATTGGACGAGCGCCCGCATAGGAGCGTGGTGAGGTGAGTGTTTCCAGGCGTTCTGGGGGGTTTCACACAGCGGGGCACCCCCGATCGGGGTGCCCCACCGAAGTGGACCAAAACCCAGGATAGTCAAAATCCTGGGTGTTGGTCCACTTTAAGGTGCCCCTTTTGGTGGGGTCCCTACTCCTATTTTTGAGTCCCCAAAGTTGGGACATGCAATGCAATCAAATATTTCAGAGCTACTCACCTGGGAAGCTGCCAGCCTCCTTTTAGAACACTCCACTGGGAGAGATCCATATTGACTGAATCTCTCCCTGTGTGTGTTCATGGCAATTCAACTGAGTATATTTTACTCCTTTTTACTCAAAGGAGTACACACAAAGTACACACAAAGTGTACTTTTTGCACCTAGTGCTGAATCTACCACATGGCTCGTAAACATGGACCCAATTCAAAATATCAGTAAGTCATAATAGCTCATAATAGCTACAGTGGTAACCCAGGGTCAATATGTAATACTATCCCCTCAATTCAAAGAGCAAAAGTTAATTGATTTCGGATCGAGAATCGTAAGTTTGGGTGGGTGTTTGTCATTTTTTCCTTTTTTTTTGGCCATTTCGTATTCGCACGATCGTTCGCGCATAGACGTATATGAACATACGCTTTTCGGACGTCAATCGGATATTTTGCGTTAGTTCGTGTGTTTTTCCCGTCCAAATCGTATTTTTTACGTTCGATCCTATTTTTTACGTGCTTCACATGGGCTTGCGACCAATTCAGAGAGGTGATTGCTAATTGTTTTGAAGGCCATTAAAGAGCTGCTTCCCGAAATGTTTGCCGGCAGCTATTTGGCCTCAGGAGTAGGATGGAGAGGAGTGAGTTTGTGGCACATCAAGGGCTTATGCTTTTTGGCATCGATTTGATCCGGATGTCTGAGAGCAGATTGCCCCTGCGTCGTCGCATGAACATCGATAGCATGAATGATGTTGAGCTGTTTGAGCTGACCAGGCTTAATCGCGCTTCCCTCCATAAATTATATAGTGAGCTGCGGCCATGGTTAGCCCGCACCACAAGGAAGGGGCATGCAATTTCAGGTATGACCAAGATGCTTGGCTGCCTGCAATTTTTGGCGAACGGCTCGTTCCAGAGGCTGGGTGCCCTCTCCGTGGGGATGTCCCAGCCTACGCTGAGCAAAAAAAAATTTTTGGAAGGCATGGCTGCCATAACTCCCAAATATATTTTTTTCCCGGATGATATGGCAGCCAGAAACGCCATTAAGCTTGGTTTTTATAATGTCGCCGACATGCCCAACGTAATTGGTGCTGTTGCCTGCACACATGTGGCACTCGTACCTAGGGCATCCGACGAATATATATATAGGTATATATTTTTGGTTTTGGTTATTATGGGGCCCAACGTGTAATGTAACCTATTTTCCTTTGCAGCAGCATATTTTTGTTTGGCCTTTTGTGTACATGCCTTATTTAGGCTTCTCATTTGTTGTTTGAAATTGTGTGCAGACATGTTTTTTTTTCTAAATGTTTTTTGCCCTTATCACTTACCCTTTTTTTTTTGTTTTTGCCTTAAGGAATCGAAAAATGGGACACTCCCTTAATGTCCAGGCCGTGGTGGGGCCGGACATGCGTTTCCTGAGTGTCCTTGGCGGCTACCCAGGATCGTCGCACGACTCCTATATCCTGAGACGATCTGGTTTGTTTAGGCGATTTGATTCTGGTGAATTTTCGGGTGCATGGCTGCTTGGTAAGTGTGTCCTATTTTTGGTTATCGATATTTCACAGGAATCTGTATTTTTTGCCAATTTTAGCTTTATAATTATTGACAGAAACACGAACCAGCATTTTTTTTTTTTTGGGCTTTTGTGGATTGTATTTTGTTTTTAAAAAAAACGCTTGGCTCACTTTGTCCTTCAGAATTTTTTAACTTTGGTTAGGATGTCTGTAACTTCCATGTAAAAAAATATATTGGGTAGCAGATTGTCCAGAAGTATCTGCTAGTTTTTGGTCCTTTTGTAGTATTGGTCTTTCAATGCCAAAGTGGACTTAAACTGCATACAGTGCATTCTTTATCGAAATGTTGTGGGCCCCTCAGCAGCATCCTAATTGTAACATTTCCTAAACCAGAAAAAAAACATATTTCTAAAAAGCCTTGTCCGTGCAGATGTTTTATCATTCTTTGGTTTATTTAAGCTGCATTTTTAGTTATGTACTACATTTGGCCCAATAGTGTTTTTTCTAATGTGCCCTGGGTGTCTTTTTTGGGCCTTTAGCTTACCTCATTTTGATATATGTCAAATAGTTTGTGTTTGTTGTCTTGCAATGTGTTTATTTTTTGAATTTAATTGTCTTGTTAAGGTGATTCCGGTTACCCACTTCTCCCCTGGCTCATGACGCCTGTGCTGCGGCCCCAGGATGCCTCTCAGGAAGCCTACAACCGTGCGCACCGCAAGACCAGGGCTGTTGTTGAGAGGGCATTTGGACTGTTGAAGACCCGTTTTCGGTGTTTGGACCATACCGGGGGCGCCCTGCAATATGATCCTAACAAAGTGATAGACATCATAATGGCATGTGCTGTTCTGCATAATTTTGCCATTCAAGAACGTGTCCCCCGTTATGTGGATGTTCTGCCCTCTACAGCCCGAGAAGATGATGGTGACAATTATGTGGGCCCACCCAGTGAGTCTGGCCAATCAGTGCGAGCAAATTTGATCTTGCAGCATTTTAGTTAAAGCCTTTTTTTGGGTTCCCATTCTGTGTGTGTGTATTTGCCTTTTTGTTCAAATATTTGTTTGCCCGTAATGTGGCATTACCTTAAATAAAAACAAAATTTCCCTTAATTGTTGCCTAATGTTTTTCCTGGTGTTTACTTAGATTGATCTTTGCATTTTTACACCTCTTAACCAAAAATGTATCTGCTTTAGCCCAAGGTGATGTTAAATGTGTTTCAACTAAAAACGCAACAAGTATTGTAAGTGTGTACATTTTTTACTTTTTGCACTTTGAATGGTGGTGCATAACAAATAGAAATCCACATCCAACTGTGGCTCAAAAAGCAAGAAGTTAGTAAAATTAAATCTACCACATCTACACCTGGAAGTGAGTGGCACAACCAAACAAGGACACCCAGTCCAAAGGCCAGCCTAGTCCAGTCATTAATATTGCCTGTGCCAAGGGATATTTGGGCATGGCCATAATGTCACACAAACATGTCTGCAAACAGGAGGAGCACAAACCAAACAAATGTCAAAAGCCATAATTGGCACATGATACTTGCCAACTACACTGCACATAGACCTATGGCATTGGCTAGTGGCCTTAATCATTACTCTAAGGAGCTCTATGGGAGCAAATACAAAACACAACCTGCATGTGAAACACAAAATGGATTGTTCGAAACATCAAACTACAAGTAAATACAGTGGGGGGGAAGAGAAAAGATGTCCCACACATTCATGGATTAATAGGGTGGCTGCCCATAAAACCCAGGTGGAGGTCCGTGGGGATGGGACCTAACCTGGGCCATGGTTGCATTGTTAATTTGAACTGCTCCATAATGTTTCTCTGCATATTGGTCATATCAGCCATGGCTGACTGGATGCCATTACTTGCATTGACCATGTTGCTGTTGAGGGTCCGAAACTCAGCGAGGATGCCCTGTAAGGTGTTAGTTAGGTTGACCATATCGGCATGCCTTTCCTCCCGCTCATTTTGGAGCTGTGCCTCAAAAGAGTCCCTCTCCTGGTTCCATAAATCAAGCAGGGCACTGTGCCTCCCCTGGGAAATTGTGCGGCGTAATGGAGTCCGCCGCACAATTACCCTGGCTCTTGGGCGTGCCCTGCCGCGTTGTCTCGTCCCCTCAACAGCAACAGGCATGCTTGGCAAATCCTCAGCAGCAGAGTGAACACTGGGGACTGTTGTCTCAGTCTCCCCATGTGCATGCACAATGGATGCAGATTCACTCTGCTGCTGAGGATTGGCCAGAGAAACATTATGGAGCAGTTGCAGATTGGGACCCAGGGGGAGGTCTTCGGACGTGGCCAGCATGGATCCATCATCTTCCTCCATTTCCTGGATCTCTTCCATGAGTGTGTGGGTCTGTAGGGACATAGAAAAAAAATGGTTAAGTTGGCGTCCCAAATTAGGATTCCATCAGTTTAACACATGCTTAAGCACTTGGTAGTATTTTTGGTACTAAATAAACTTACCAGAAAACTCGGATCTGGGCTCCTATGCTGTACGGACCTGGTAGGCATAATCAAACTGGGGGGTGAGTTTACACTTGCTGAGGGGTCATGCTGGGCTGAAGAAGAGAAAACAAAACAAGGTAAACACACACACAAGCATTGTTTTGGTAGGTAATTAAACAAGCCACTATTTGTAATCTTAAGCAACTCTACAGCAAAGGGGACGATTTGTAAAATACACTCACTTTAAGATATGTGAAATGGATCGAGTAAACTGCTAACTGACCTCAGTTCGAAGTCAGGAAGTGTACCCAGTCAGCATACAACTTGCAGAGCACCTATTTTGAGTTAGACTACCATTCTCTAGGTCAGGGGGACTCAACCACTTCTTGTAAAGGTCCATTTAAAGGTATCCGGTGAGAGGTGAAGGTCCGGGCATGGGGCTGTTGCAGGGGGTGTATAGTTAGAAATCAGCACACTGGGGGAGGGGCTATAGATTGCCAAGGCAAAACTAATAAAGGCTGCTTGCCCTTGCTGGGCTGGATGGGTCAGAGCTGAGGGGACAGGGATTGGATGGATAAAGCTGGGAGGACAGGAATGGATGGTGATGGGATGGATGGAGCAAATCTGTTAGGAATGGATGGGGCTGATCTGGGGGGGGGGGCGAGATGGTGGGACAGGGGCGGATGGGGCAGAGCTGGGGCAGCGGGACAGGATTGGACAAAGAGAATGATGCACCAAGTTAGTGTGTACCTTGCAATGCCACTTCCTGTGCAGTACTTCATATTGCAATGCTAGGTTTCAGGGAGCCATGACATTGGCCGGGAGACTAAGCACTACATCGCCGATCAAGGGGGCAGCTCTGAGCACGTCAACACAGAAGTAACTGAGTGCAGGGCTGTCTGGGCAGGGGTCCGGGAATCTGGTGCCAAGGTCCGCATTCGGACCCCGGTCCGCCAGTTGAGTATCGCTGCTCTAGGTCATATATGTTTGGGGGTCTTGATTTAAATTGTTACCTCAAACACAACTCACACAACAAATAGCCAACACATCCCTAATGATGTGTGTTTTGTGATTGAGTCCAAATATATCACTTTTCTTCATAAACTTCGTTACTTCACACATAATTAGTGTTAATTGTTATTTTACATAATGTATGTGGTCCGAAATGTGTGATTCACAGGGACCAAAACAGGACACAAACAGGCACAGTAGTGCGAGGCCAAGCAAGCCACACCATAGGGCCATACCGTCATCTTGGTACTAGTGAACTTTAATTTACTTTGCAACCAGGCAATCATGCAGATTAAGAGTACTCACCTTGTGTACGGGTCGGTGAGTCTGTGTCCCTTAGACCCGCATGGCCACCGACCGCGACAGGATGGAGAAGGCCCAGCACAATCTCCTCAGCAGGTGTAAACTCGAGTTTTGTTGGAAAGCCACCTCCAGTTTTCATGCTGAAATGAAAAAATAGTTTGGTACCCAGAAAAGGTGCATACAGTACATCCTAATCATTACATTTGGATACATCATTTATTTACCTGTAATTATGCCTTTTAATTTCTTTTTGCCGTACAGCATATTTCAGATCCGAAATTTTCTTCTGGATTTGTGCCACATCTTTCCTCTCTTCCCCCGCTGCATTTACTCGTCGTAGGATGGTTTCGAACAATTCCATTTTGCGCTGCTTAGTGGTGTGTTTTGATTTGCTCCCATAGAGCTCGTCATAGAATAATGTAAGGCCACTAGCCAATGCCATATTTTGGTCATGTGAGAATCTCCCACTCAAATGTCCGCGCCGCAATGTGCGGACAGATGGTTGGCTTTGGTGCTCCTCCATGTGTGCAGACACATGTGGTGACATTATGGCCTGGGGCTGTGTAGGGGAATGGAAGGATTGCTGGCTTCCCAATGACTGGACTGGACTGGCCAAGGGACTGGGTGTTCTTGCGTGGCTGGCCACCGAACTTCCAGGTGTAGATGTGGTCTGGATGATGTCCATTCTTGGGCCTCTTGGGGGGCTATGTGCCCTGCTGGTGCCAGGTCTGGGGCTAGGTGCCCTGCTGGTGCCAGGTCTTGGGCTAGGTGCCCTGCTGGTGCCTGGTCTGGTCGTAGGTGCCCTGCTGCGCGGCCTTGATGGGCTTTGGGCCCTGCTGCGGGGCCTGGATGGGCTTCTGGGCCTGCTGCGGGGACTGTATGGTCTTCTGGCCCTGCTTCGGTGCCTTGATGGGCTTCGGGCCCTGCTTTGGTGCCTTGATGGGCTTCGGGCCCTGCTGCGGGGCCTTGATGGGCTTCGGGCCCTGCTGCGGGGCCTTGATGGGCTTCTGGCCCTGCTGCGGTGCCTTGATGGGCTTGTGGCCCTGCTGCGGGGCCTTGATGGGCTTCGGGCCCTGCTGCGGGGCCTTGATGGGCTTCTGGCCCTGCTGCGGTGCCTTGATGGGCTTGTGGCCTTGCTGCGGGGCCTTGATGGGCTTCTGGCCCTGCTGCGGTGCCTTGATGGGCTTGTGGCCCTGCTGCGGTGCCTTGATGGGCTTCGGGCCCTGCTGCGGTGCCTTGATGGGCTTCTGCCCCTGCTGCGGTGCCTTGATGGGCTTCTGGCCCTGCTGCGGTGCCTTGATGGGCTTCTGGCCCTGCTGCGGTGCCTGGATGGGCTTCTGGGCCTGCTGCGGGGCCTGGGTTGGCTAAGTGCCCGGCTTGAGAGCATGGGTGGTGTGGGCTCCCTTGGGCGGCCTCTTCTGGGGGCAGATGTAGTGGTGGCTGCTGTGAGGCTTCCTACCCGTTTGGGCTGTTTTTTGGCCGCAGGGGCACGTGCCTTTGTGGCCCTTTTTTGTGAAAGGGAGGGTCCAGTGTCCCTTGGTGGGGCCGAGGTGCTACTTGCCTTCTGGGAGCGTAGCTTCTTGGGGCCTTGCTGGGACCTGGTTGTTGGGCCCTCAGAGGTCTGCCTTGGCTGTGCGCGTTTCGCTGCTGCCTTTTTGGGTGCCATTTTCGCAAAAATCTCAAAGAGAATGAGCTTTGGGTGCAGGGACCTTTAAATCATGTGCCCAGCGTCTGACGCCTATGCGCACGACTACGCGATCGTACGGACGTACGTTCGTGCGGAACCAGGAAACCGCTGGGGTTTCACTTATCTGCTGCCTTGAAGAAGCATAAAGATGGCGCCCACTATCTTCACCCGTCAACAAGAAGAGATCCTCATGCTGGTAAGTGCCTTGCTCTGCCTTTTAAGCTAATACTGACTGATGTACTACATGTAAATGATGCGGTTGGAACTAGTTTTGGGAATCTTAATGTTTTAGAACAGGCTCCTCACACTTCATCCTCAAGGGCCGAGCCAGGCCACGTTTTCACCTCTCTATGCTGATGTCCTAATTAGGGCAATTGCTCTGGCTTAGCACCAGTTAATTAACCTGTGGAGTAGCGTGGATAGCTGTCAAACCTGGCCTGTCTCGGACCTTGATGCGGATGTTTGAGGACCACTGTTTGCCTAAGACATCAAAACACAACGGCAAGCCACACACGTGCCCAAAAAGTCAGAAACCATCAGCGTGATTGACTAAAAAGCAATAAAACCTAAAAAACGAGTACACAGCCTATGACATTTCCAAATGGGCCATTTTAAGCCAATAACGTATTAGTCTTGCCTCCACTGGCCTGAAACTCTGCTCAAGAATTTAAGAGATGCGCGCAGCCATCTGTACTCAGAAGCATCACACTTACTGAGGAGAGGTGAGTGGGATAAGGTACAGGGGGGTGGGTTATAGCTGTGCTTTGCTCAGACACAGCAGAGCTGTGGTCATGGGAAGGTCATCAGTCCAAGAATGCCGAGCAGCACACACACTTACAGTTTGCATGCACTTCCTGTTTGCAGGCTGCCTGCAAAGAAGGCATTTTACATAAGCCGACATCTTGGATGTTAAAACCATCATAACACGCCAGAGATGCATGTGGCCTGATTTTTAATGTTGGCAATCTGTATGTACAGGGTGTGTGAAACATATAACATAAGACCAGACTCAGAATCAGAGTGAACGTCCGCTTTAAGGCACTCCCCAAAAATGGCTGGCACTCTAAATGTGTGTGTTAATGACATTACATTCGCAACTTGTGATGCAACACATATGGCTCTGTGTGTAAAAGTAAAAGCTCTGTGTCCATTATGTTTTTCAGATCATGCTTCAGCGCCCAATGTGTGTGAAAAAAGGGACATCGCCCGGGAGATCATCGCGGAAATACACCGTGTCACCAGCACCACCTTCACTCACACCCAGATAATGCAGCATTGGTCGGACCTGAAACGTCTGCACATGCCCCGGGTGCGGAGGTTTTTTGGGATCCATTTCCCAAGTAAGTACAAAGCGATTGCATGGTATATGTTCCAAATGTATAAGTTATGCCTTTATTTATAATGACTTTTTTTGTTAGTGTTGGAAATGGATTTCAGAATTCGCCGCACCCGGAGGCGCACAGGCCGACCAGTGCTGCATGCTTCTGCATCTGTGAGTGAAGGTGGTGGATCTCCCGGGCGACGGACCTACCCCTCCTCTGTGGCCTCCTCAGACCAGCCCCTGGACCTTACCACAGAGGAGGGGCCCAACCGCGTGGGCGTGGAGTCATACCCGGCCAGGCATGGGGAAGGCTCTGGTATGTCACTCTTCATGTATATGCACTAAGATATACATGCAAGCCAAAAAACTAAGTGCTCCTTTATTATGTATTTCTAGATGCTTCGGGAGCGGGTGAGGTAGTGGAGGAGGAGGCAGCAGAGATGCTTGAAGTTGATCCTGGCGAAGGTGAGTGATGTCAGCCAGACTGGGAGCCAGATATGTTGGGAATAGTGACTCTATACAACAACTAACCAAATGTCACATGTTTCTACAGGGACTTCTTCACAGCATAGCCAGGACCAAGGGCATCCTGTTGGCCCCAACCAGCCATCTGTCGGCCACCAACAAAGTAAGTAGCCATGCCATTATTCAGATTTATGTGTTTTTGGCTAATAACACACACATAACTAAAGGCGTAGCCAATGTATAGTTAACACTTTCATGTGGGCACTTCGTTAGCTTAAAGCGGACCCTAACTCGTATTAAGAGCCTAGCTAATAAGTATCCCACACACTGTACATACAGATTGCGAACATTCAAAAACAGGCTACCTGCATCTACTGCATGTTAGGAGCCTTTAAACATACAAGATGGCGGCATATGGAATGCGCCATATTTACAGGCAGCATGGCATCCAGATTTAACAAAGTAAGGTGCTGCCATGCATTGTGGGACTGCTGACCTTTCCCTGAACCCAGCTATGCTCTGTATTACCAAAGCACAACTGTAACCTGCTCCCCTGTACTTTATCCCACTCTCCTCTCCTCATTAAGTGTTATGCTTCTGAGTCCAGATGGCGGCGCAGTAATAAAAAATGCACCAAAATGTACTTTTATCTGGTGCAGAATCATTTGGAAAGAGTTTTTGATTTTCATTAAATCATGTTGAAGGTCCGGTTTAAGGAGTTTCAATACTTACCTGTGGGAAATGCATTTACTTTATCCCTTGGAAGAATGACATGTCATGCATTTACATGTATTTGATTAACCAAAAATCTATTCCCAGCATACAAACCGGTCTGGTACTACTATTTATGTTTATTTCTTTATTGGTTACAGGGATGATCCCAAAAACCTTGGCGGGAAAAAAAAAAAAGGATACAGGAGTTGGTGGCCGAGCTGCTGGCCATACAGGCGACGTTGGGGCCAACAGAAGAAGAAGAGGAGGAGGATTAGTGCCCTTGGTCCTGGCTAATTTTGTAATATAGTTTTTAATGTTTTATCATCCAAAAAATTTTTATAGTTTTTACCAAACAACAAGAAAAAAAAAAAAAATTAATAGGTTTTAACAAACACAAAGCAAAAAAAAAAAAAATGTATACAAATAAATTATATTTTAAGCCTTTAGAAATGTGTCATTTCTAATATGCGCCAAAAAATACATTTACACAAACACGAAAATACATGCTTAAAAACATATAGACATATGTACATTATGTGGTTTGGGTAAGTTTTATGGTCGTCAACATGAAGAAGGATGCAAGCGCTAAGGAGTTTGGGTAAGTTTTAGGGAACGAGAAATGAAGAAGGATGCAAGCGCTAAGGGGTTTGGGTAAGTTTTAGGGAACAAGAAATGAAGAAGGATGCAAGCGCTAAGGGGTTTGGGTAAGTTTTAGGGAACGAGAAATGAAGAAGGATGCAAGCGCTAAGGGGTTTGGGTAAGTTTTAGGGAACGAGAAATGAAGAAGGATGCAAGCGCTAAGGGGTTTGGGTAAGTTTTATGGGCATCAACATGAAGAAGGATGCAAGCGCTAAGGGGTTTGGGTAAGTTTTAGGGAACGAGAAATGAAGAAGGATGCAAGCTCTAAGGGGTTTGGGTAAGTTTTAGGGAACGAGAAATGAAGAAGGATGCAAGCGCTAAGGGGTTTGGGTAAGTTTTAGGGAACGAGAAATGAAGAAGGACGCAAGCGCTAAGGGGTTTGGGTAAGTTTTAGGGAACGAGAAATGAAGAAGGATGCAAGCTCTAAGGGGTTTGGGTAAGTTTTAGGGAACGAGAAATGAAGAAGGATGCAAGCGCTAAGGGGTTTGGGTAAGTTTTAGCCTCGTCAAAATGAAGAAGAATGCAAGCGCTAAGGGGTTTAGGTAAGTTTTAGGGAACGAGAAATGAAGAAGGATGCAAGCGCTAAGGGGTTTGGGTAAGTTTTAGCCTCGTCAAAATGAAGAAGAATGCAAGCGCTAAGGGGTTTGGGTAAGTTTTAGGGAACGAGAAATGAAGAAGGATGCAAGCGCTAAGGGGTTTGGGTAAGTTTTATGGGCGTCAACATGAAGAAGGATGCAAGCGCTAAGGGGTTTGGGTAAGTTTTATGGGCGTCAACATGAAGAAGAATGCAAGCGCTAAGGGGTTTGGGTAAGTTTTAGGGAACGAGAAATGAAGAAGGATGCAAGCGCTAAGGGGTTTGGGTAAGTTTTATGGTCGTCAACATGAAGAAGAATGCAAGCGCTAAGGGGTTTGGGTAAGTTTTAGGGAACGAGAAATGAAGAAGGATGCAAGCGCTAAGGGGTTTGGGTAAGTTTTATGGTCGTCAACATGAAGAAGAATGCAAGCGCTAAGGGGTTTGGGTAAGTTTTAGGGAACGAGAAATGAAGAAGGATGCAAGCGCTAAGGGGTTTGGGTAAGTTTTAGGGAACGAGAAATGAAGAAGGATGCAAGCGCTAAGGGGTTTGGGTAAGTTTTAGCCTCGTCAACATGAAGAAGAATGCAAGCGCTAAGGGGTTTGGGTAAGTTTTAGGGAACGAGAAATGAAGAAGGATGCAAGCGCTAAGGGGTTTGGGTAAGTTTTAGGGAACGAGAAATGAAGAAGGATGCAAGCGCTAAGGGGTTTGGGTAAGTTTTAGGGAACGAGAAATGAAGAAGGATGCAAGCGCTAAGGGGTTTGGGTAAGTTTTAGCCTCGTCAAAATGAAGAAGAATGCAAGCGCTAAGGGGTTTGGGTAAGTTTTAGGGAACGAGAAATGAAGAAGGATGCAAGCGCTAAGGGGTTTGGGTAAGTTTTATGGGCGTCAACATGAAGAAGGATGCAAGCGCTAAGGGGTTTGGGTAAGTTTTATGGGCGTCAACATGAAGAAGGATGCAAGCGCTAACGGGTTTGGGTAAGTTTTATGGTTCATAAAGGTAAGTGGTAGCCTGGTGCGAGGCAGTAGTGGTGAGTTTGGTAGTGTCAGATAGGGCCCACATTGGTTTGGGGAGTGTAGCTTGAATCGCGCATGCGCAAGACCTTATATATATACGAACGAACGAATATAAGAGGCCAAAAACCATTGAAAACCAGAGGCAAACGCAAGTAATTGGAAGAGGTGGACGATGGAAGCGGCCGAAAAAACAGGCTGCCGCCGCAACAGGTGATCACATCAACCTGTTTTTTACGATTGACAACTGACTGAGGCAAGTTCGGAAGATAACATACGAACGGACAGGCTTTTTACGATAGGAAACGTATTTGCTTATAGAATCACTCGCAAGTTCATACGAACGCACGAGCGTACGGGAAAAATAGGATGATCGGCACCAAAATCAAAGCTGTTACATGTTTCTTTGAATCGACCCTTATATGTACAACTAGACTGAAATTTATACATGTAAATAGATTTATTGTTTGATTATACACGCATAAATCTTATTAGGTCATAACAACCACCCATAAGATATACAATTTACATTAGAAATACAATTAAAATCAAGTTTAGGTTTAGGGGGTAAATCACATATAGAAATTAAAAGTTAATTCTTTATAATATCACAAGAATATATATATATATATATATTGTAAGCGGGCAAACAATCAGCAGTGACGGACAACGGAATTGAACGTCAAAAACGGCTTTTATTCAGTTCAGTAGATAGTCCAAAAGATTGCAGCATAAATGCAGTAAGCAAAAAGGGTTACTTCACCAACCAAATAGTCCTGGGCTGGGTACTCCAGCAAGCTGATCAATTCCAGTCCACTTTACAGGGCGTATCAGCCCTCTGCTCAATGTCCAGTGCTATCCTTCACCACGGTGCAGCTCAGCCTGGGCTCACTCCAACAGGCTGGTCATAGACAAAGGAAAGGCCGTGTGCTCTCTTCTTATACAGGCTTCTCTTGTAATCAGCGTGCACACTTGTGGAGGGCCTTAGAACATGTAACAACCCGTTAGGGAATTGGGGAAGTGACCTGGGTCCTGAAAACCCGGCCTGGATTGTGCTTTATACAGCCAAGCAGGGGAGAAATAGACATTTTGATACAATTTACCACAATATATATATATATATATATATATATATATATATGATAAAATGCACACCAGGTGACAGAATAAATTACTAAATAATGATTCCCCGGTCAGTATTATAAGGCGTTTGCTCCCCAGTTGTTCCCACATATGGTGCGAGCCTTTGAAAGTGCTGCAAAAACTGGGGTACTCCCTCCGGATTCCTTGGAGGCCCGTATTATGGTTATCCCAAAGTTGGGAAAAGATGAGAGTCAGTGCCAAAATTATAGACCTATATCCCTGCTAAATGTGGATATAAAGTTGTATGCAAAGGTGTTAGCGAGAAGATTGGTGGCCTTCTTACCAGCACTGGTGCAGCAGGATCAGGTGGGCTTTATCCCCGGTAGGGAAGCCCGTGACAACACGGTGAAGGCGTTGAATGTTCACTGGTGGGCCACCTCCCACAGGCTGAGGGCTATGATGCTTTCCACGGACGCCAAAAAGGCATTTGATAGGGTTGATTGGGAGTGGATTGGGTCAGTCTTGGAACATGTTGGCCTGGGGGAGATGGCCCGGAACAGGATCCTGGCCTTATATTCAAATCCTCGAGCGAGAGTTAGAGTGAATAACGTGACCTTGGACGGGTTTCAGATTCATAACGGGATAGGCAGGGCTGTCCCCGTTGATTTTTGCAATTACTTTGGAGCCTTTCTTGAGGATGGTGAATTTGAACCCTAATATTCAGGGAATTCCAGTGGGGGCTAAGTAGCAAAAGGTGGCCACCTACGCGGACGATATGCTGTTCTTTTTCTCGTCCCCCTGGGTTTCAATTCCCTGTTTGCTCAGAGAATTTGAGAGATTTGAGAGATTATCTAGTCTGAAAATAAACTACTCGAAGTCTGTAGCTTTGAACATTTCTCTCCCTACCAGAGAGAGGGCGAACCTAGAGGAGACGTTTCCTTTCAAATGGGAGTCAAGAAGTATCACCTATCTTGGGATGCAACTACCTGTGGAGTTGTCTCAGTTGTTTCAGCTAAATTTTGCCCCTCTTGTCAATAAGCTAAAGGCGGACCTGAATAGGTGGAACAGTTTGAAATTATCATGGTTTGGGAAATTAGCAGTTTTGAAGATAAATGTACTTCCAAGAACCTTTTCAGGGTTCCTTTGGGCCAGGAAGCCTCCAAGAGCAAAAAGAACTAGAGGCCAGAGGTGGACTGGGTCTTCCCTGCATTGATACTTATGTGAAAGCAACACACCTGGCAAGGATTGTTGACTGGATGAGATATGTGGGAGCCTTTTGGCTCACCTTTGTGCGTTTAAGGGGATAGACATCCCAGAGAAGGTTAGATCTCACCCTATCATTGGCACTACATTAGAAATATTCCGGCATGTCTGCAAATGTTATACAGGGATTTCATCGGTGCCTGGGCCTCTTCTACCACTTCATAACAATCCAGGCTTTCCTCTTGGTCGGGAAAAATCCTTTTTGAGCCATTGCAGGGGTCCGTATCCACAGAGCTGCTCATGTATTCTCACAAGGTGTGTTTATGCAGAAGCAGGACCTACAAGATAAACTTGGGGGGCAAATGTCCCACTTGGAATACCTTCAGGTGAGACACTTTGTTCAATCTAAGAGTTTGAGGGGCAAAGTGGAGAGGGAACTCACAACATTTGAGAGAAAGAGTTTAGGGGAGGGCCCTAGGAACCATCTCTTGTCTTGGGCTTATAGTCTGCTGGGGGGAGGTCCTGTTCCGAGGAGACCCTGGGAAGGAAGATGGGAGAAAGATTTTAACTTAGAGCTGACTGAGGAGGATTGGGAAAGGATATATCAGAGAGCACACAAGGGGTTGGCTAACTCCTCTACTCAAGAGACAGATTATAAGCTAATTACTAGGTGGTACAGGACCCCAGAGGTGCTACATAGAATGTTCCCTTCCGCCCGGATATTTGCTGGAGGTGCAATCGTAGGGGTGCTGACATGCTGCGTATATGGTGGTCGTGCCCGTTTATGGTCCCTTTTTGGAAGGAGATACATAGTCTGATTCGGAAAATTTGGGGTTTCTCCCCAGAATGGAATCCAGCCTTTTATTTTTGAATTGGAGAAGGGAGGGGGTTGGATCACAGGACCTTGGCCCTCTAGGTATTCACTTAGCTAATGCTGCTAGAAGGGTAATACCTAGGAGATGGAGATCAAATGATGTCCCAACAGTGAAAGATTGGTTCCAACAGCTGAATCATGTCGAGGAAATGGAGGAAGTTTTGCACCTAAAGAAGGATAGGGCTGAAACATACAGGAAAACCTTGACAATTTGGTCCCTCTTTAAGACTTCCCCTGAGTATAGGGCAGTAATGGAGCCATCAGCTTTACAATAGCCTAGCCATTGAAACCCACCCGCTGGATTCCGCTCTGTGTAATTGTGGCTGGGGTGGCGGGCTGGGTCCTCGCTGGGCTCCTCCTTCATGTGGGAGCATAAACAACAACATGGATACCACTACGAGAGGACACATGTGCTGTAAGAATCTCTGGCTCCCCAACATGAAGATGTGGGTTTTGCATGGATTCTGCATGGAGGAGCTGCGGAGAAGCACTGGACTTGCATAGAGGAGCTGCAGAGAAAAAAATAAGTACAAATCTTTTTTTTCCTGGTATCCTGCTCGGGTCGCTTCATCTTCATTCTTCATTATCCACCACAATAGCGCCATTTTCTGCTGACAGGCGCCTGGAGTTCGTGCACTGCGGGGGGCGAGGCCGCGCGATGATGCGAATTGCGTCATCACGACGTGGCCCGCCCCTTGAGGTGCTGCGTTTGGCGTTGTTTCGCTCTGGGAGCCCTGCTGCGCTGCCTGCCTGCCTCTTCTCCTGGCTTCCTGGTCTTCTCCCTGGCCCGGGTCCGAAGCGGTGGTCCGTGAGTCCTGCTTTAATTGTCTTCTGACAATTGTGCTGTATCCATGCATGATGCTTATTGTGCCCCTTTTTTTCCATTGTGTCTTGCAGGTTGGTCCCATATAGTACTTGTGGTTCCTCCAGGTCCTTCCACCCCCTCCTCCCGGGGTGTTTGGGGGGCTAGTATTGGGGATTGTTCGGGTTTGGTCCTCTGTGCCCTTAAACCCCTTATTGCTATTAATCACCATATGGAGGCTTCTGAGAATAGCAAGCTTAGGGGCCATTCGGGGCGGGCTCCGCTGTGTCTTATGTGTGGTACCCTTTGAGCGGTCGCAGCACGGTTTGTGTCCCCTGCGCTCAGAGTGTTATTGCGGAACGGGATGGGGCGAGCGTTACTCTCCCCAGCCCTATTCTACCTACGGCATCACCGACACCCCACACCTGCATTTAGCCCCCAGCGAGGGGAATGCTAGCTGAGAGTCTCATTCAGACCTGACATTACGCGTGCCCAGTCTTGAACGGCAATTTTCCCGTCCGGCCGCCGGCAAGGCCTCCAGTAAGAAAGCGGCATTTGGACCCGGCTTATTCTCTCTTCGCTGATGATGATGATGCTTATGAGGCTTTTGGTGGCCGTGACTCCAAGGAGGAGTGTGAGTTATTCCATGATTCTGACTCTTCCGGGGACCGTCCGGGCGACTTTGACAGTGGCCCCGGGTCCTCCTCAGATGAGGACATGTGGCCCCCATTTTTCCAAAATGGTGTTTCAGGAATGGGAGAGGCCTAATAAACTGCCCTCGGTGCTCAAGGGACTGGACAGACGGTATCCCTTTTTGGAGGAGTTGGTCCGTCTTTGGTCTTGTCCCCCGGAGGTGGACGCTCCTGTCCTGGGGCTCTCCAAAACGTCTGTTATGCCGTATCCGGACACTACTACCTTACGTGATCATGCTGATCGGCACATGGATCAGCTCGCTTGCCATGCCTTCACCTTTGTGGGGGCTGGTCTGCATCCTGTATGCGCCACGGCCATTGTCTCCATTGCCATTAAAAAGGTAAAGCGCCTTGTTGAGGTCGCCTCCGTTCCCGCAAGCGAGTGGATGAGTAAGGAACTTTTGGCTTGCGCTGACTTTATTGCCCTTGTGCTCTCAGCCATGGATGATGCCGTCCGGCTTGGTGGTAGGGCTTCGGCCCTACTGGTTGCTCTCCGGCGGTCTATTTGGCTGCGGCAGTGGGCAGCCGACGTTGCCGCCAAGAAATCCCTCACCGGGATTCCCTTCATGGGACTTCATCTTTTTGGGGAGTGTCTTGATCTCTTGGCCAAGGATGGCCGGCTCCCTTAGTGCCGGAAGCAAGCACGGCCCTTTCAGGGCTCTTCTTCCTTTCGTCCCTTCCAAGGGGGGCCAGGTTCTTCCTTCCCTGGTGGTCGCAGGGACTGCTGGGGACGAGGTAGATCCCGCGGTCATCCCGGTCTCTCCTGGGGGCCGAAGCCCCCCACCAAGGCCCCTCAGGCATTAGGAGGCGCCCTCACCCTTCTGGGTGGGGGACGGCTTCTACTTTTTGCTCACGTCTGGAGACAGCACGTCTCGGACTGGTGGATTAAGGAGGTGGTGTGCTCCGGCTACACGATAGAGCTGGCAGCCTGAAAGCCCCCAAGATTTCTTCGGTCCCGGATTTCCCAGAACCCCTTGACGGCGCAGGGACTGAGGTTGGCTGTCCAACGACTCCTGTCGTCCGGAGTGATTTGTCCTGTGCCTCTTCAGGAACGGGGTCGGGGGTTCTATTCCAATATTTAACGGTGCCCAGGAATGACGGTTCTCTGAGACCTATCCTGGACCTGAATGGTCTCAACAGATTTGTCAGGTTCAAACACTTCCGCATGGAGACCTTATGGTCGGCGGTGAGCTCCCTTCTGCCGGCGACTTCATGACCACGGTGGACATCAAGGATGCCTATCTGCACGTTCCTATTTTCCGGGGACATCAAAAGTTCCTGAGGTTCGCCTTGGAGGATCAACACTACCAGTTGGTGGCATTGCCGTTCGGTATCTCTTCGGCCCCTCGGGTGTTCACCAAGGTGTTGGTGGGTGTCATGGCCCTCTTGAGGAGCCAGGGCATTCGCAATCTTCCTTAACTGGATGACTTGTTGATTGCTGCTCAATCTTTTCAACAGGCCAAGAGCGACACTCGGAAGGTATTGTCCACTCTCAAAGCCTTCGGTTGGGTGATCAACTATCCCAAGTCTTCGATCACTCCGTCCTTGGTGAGGTCGTTCCTGGGCATGACTTTGGACACCTCTCAGGTCAAGGTGTTTCTCCCTCAGCAAAAGGTGAAGGGTCTTCAGATGCGGGCACGGACCTTGCTGTCATGCTTCCACCCCTCCATCCATCTGGGGATGCAGTTGGTGGGTCTCATGGTGTCTTGCTTCGAGGCTGTACCCTTCGCCCAGTTCCACATGAGGCCTCTGCAGCTGAATCTCTTGTCCGTTTGGGATTGGACACAGGAGTCCCTGGAGCAGGAATTTGCTCTGTCCCCTCTGGCCAGACAGTCCCTCTTGTGGTGGTTGGACTTGAGAAATCTTTTAGCGGGTAGGTCATTTCTACCTCCGTGCTGGGAGATTGTCACCACGGACGCCAGTTCCAGGGCCAGTGGGGCCCTCAGGAGGCACATGTGCCTATCAATCTCCTGGAGCTGAGAGCGATCAGGTTAGTTCTCTCCCAGTTGACTCCCCACCTACGGGGTCGTGCCGTCCAGGTCCGCTCGGACAATCAGATGGCAGTCGCCTACATCAATCATCAGGGTGGGACTCAGAGCAAACAAGCCCTCAAGGAAGTGTCCCTGATCTTGTCTTGGGAAGAGGAGAATGTTCCCTGCATCTCGGCGGTTTACATCCCAGGGGTGGAGAACCAGGAGGCAGACTCCCTGAGCAGGTGGACGTCTCGTCTGGGGGAATGGTCGCTCAGCAACAAGGTCTTTCACGCCCTGTGTCACTGCTGGGGTCTGCCGGATGTGGACCTGTTTGCGTCCCGTCACAATCACAAGCTCCCAAGATTCGTCTCTCTGTCAAAAGATCCTCTGGCCTTCGCCATGGACGCTCTAGCAATTCCTTGGATGGAATTTCAACTCCTCTACGCATTCCTCCCTTTCCTCTGCTGGGTCGTGTGCTGCGCAAGATAGCCCAGGAAGGGGTACCGAGCATCCTGGTGGCCCCCCGCTGGCCGAGAAGATTCTGGTTTGCGGACATAGTTCAGATGTCAGTGGATCACTTCGTCATGCCCGACGATCCAGGGCTTCTCACTCAGGGACTGCTACGCCATCCCAATTTACAAATGCTGTCTTTGACGGCTTGGCTGCTGAATCCTCCATCCTGACGGGAAAGGGTCTGCTGGCCTCAGTCGTCAGTACCATGATTCAGGCTCAGAAGGAATCTTCTTCCATGATTTATTACAGGGCATGGCACGCTTATATTGCCTGGTGTGAGTCTAGTCATTTCCTTGTCACACTTTTTCCCTTTCCAGGGTTTTGGAATTCCAACAACATGGCCTGGAGTCGGGTCTACAACTGAGTACCCTTAAGGGACAGGTTTCAGCTTTGGCAATTTTTTTCCAAAGATCCTTCGCCAACCATAGGCTTATCAAGACTTTTTCCAAGGAGTTAACCATGTACGTCCGCCGCGTAAGCCCTTGATACCGGGATTTGAACTTGGTGCTTTCTGCTCTCCAGGGTCCCCCCTTTGAGCCCTTGTGCAATGCTACTCTGTCCGTTCTTACTCTGAAGGTGGTCTTTTTGATAGCTATCACCTCGGTGCGTCGCGTCTCTGAGCTGGCGACGCTTTCTATGAAGCCTCCTTATTTTGAGCGGCATCAGGATAAGGTGATTTTCCGTCTTAAACCGGAATTCTTGCCCAAAGTTGTCTTGGCCTTTCATCTCAATGAGGGCATTAGGCTTGATTCAGAGACACATTCGTCTGGACTTCCATAGCTGTCTGTGAAAGTTTTAGTGGGTGTTTGTCATTTTTTTCCTTTTTTTCATTCATTTTTCATTCGTACGAACGTTCGGGAAAATGTGTATATGCGCTTTCGATGAAAGAAAGCAAATCGGATCATTTCCGTTAGTTCGGATCATTTTCCAAACAAAATCTGATATTTTTCAGTCGTTCAGATAACTTACGTTGTTGGGATGGGCTTGCGTCTGATTCAGAGAGCTGATTTCCGACGGTCCACCACCCTATAAATCCGTTTCATTTCCGATCCACTTACGGGACCTTTGAGGGCTCGGATTGCTATTGGTTTACATGTTTTGTGGCTATGTGGAGGAGTCTGCGCGCCTTTAGCACCAAGGCATTGCATGTATCAGCATGGCCGAGGCCATAAATTGTATAGCAAGGCATACCTAAATCAATACATTTCATGTATGCCTTATAGAATCCTTTTAATGCTGACCTTAATTAGTCCTTAGCATGTAAACCTTTATTTTTCCACACATCTATATAATTGCTATATTTTTTAGACTTATGTCCTTTGTGAATTATATTTGGATTGTTGAACTTGAATCTTAATTTGTTGTAGGAGTTCTTGTTTTAGTCGGTTACCTTTGCTTTGTGTAATTATTTTATATTTGGTTGCAGGAACCGCAAGATGTGCCACTCGCACAACATACAAGCAGTGTTTTTTGTCCAGCTATGCGATTCCTCAGGGCATCCAGGGTCATCCCATGATGCTTATATATTGCAGAGCTAGGGCTTATTTCGTCAGTTTGAGTCAGGAGAATTATCTGGTGGATGGCTCCAGGGTAAGTTTGCTCACATTCCATCAATCCATTTTCACTGTAAGGCAATGAATATAGTTGATGACTTATGTCTTAACCTATGGCTGTTTTTAGCCCTTTATGACATGTTAAACAATATTGTAGCTTAGAATGTGTATTTTATGTTAGTATTTTTAAATTCTTTCAGGGGATTCTGGATATCCACTCCTGCCCTTGCTCCTGATGCCCGTTCTTTGCCTGCAGAATGCGGGCCAGGGGTTCTCTAATCGGGCACTATGCAAAACCTGGGCCATGGTGACGATGGCCCTCTGGCTTTTGAAGTCCATATTTAGGTGTTTGGACCATACGGGGGGGGGGGGGGGACTGCAGTATGACCCCAACTAAGTTATACCAATAATTTAATTTACATTTTTTAACTGGGACCACACGTGCTAGAGTGGCACAACTGAGTGTCAGGGTCCTTCAGTTGGTGGGCGAGATGCAGGAGCTGCGCGACTCGTTGGGGACCACAGATGAAGAATAATTTTCTGTGGCCTGCCATTGCTATGTATTTTGTTTTTTATAGTTGTAAAAATTTGACATTTCAAAATTTTTAAAGATTTTATATTTTATGATGGAATAAAAAAAAATGATTCAGTGTCATTTCATTTACAAAATACATTAACACAAAACTAATGGGCCTAGAAATATTTAAAGATGAATATTCACATGACCGAGAAGTGATTTGGGTAAGTTTTAGGGGGCTAAAATGGAAGAAGAACCTAACCGCAAAGTGGTTTGGGTGAGCTTTAAGGGTCCAAAAGGGAAGATGGAGGATAGTGCTTTAGCTAAACATTGTAGTAGAAGTGAGAGTGGAAAATATGTAGGCGAGTACTTTAATGAGTTAAGTTTGTAGTGCGCAGGTGCAAGATCGTAAGGATTTCCGTCTGGACGAATATTTATTGAAAAAGGGAAACAGAATCTAACGGGAAACGTAAAGGATTCGTGGGAGGATACAATGGGAAAAGGGCAAAAACGAAAGCCTACATTGTAACATGTGAAAATGAAACGGAAAAGTCACGCTGGAAAATGACATCCTCATATTCGTAATCTGCCGTACGAACATACGGAAACTTTACAGAAAGATTGCAATGCATGCGTAGAATCGCTCGCACACTCATACGAGAGCGGAAACATTTCCAAAAAAAAACAGATCGGCACTAAAACTAAAGTATTTTTTTGTCTCTCTGAATCGAGCCTATTGTCTTGCCTTCTTTGTGTCCTTCCCCTTCTAATTCTAAGTAAAGGACCCTTCATTCCCTGGATGTGGTCAGGGCTCTTAAGAATTTTTTTGGTGGCTACGGAGTTCCGGAAGTCGGACTTCCTCTTTTTGTCCTTCCTGATGGACCTAGGAAGGGCTTGCCTCCAGCCAAATCCACTATCAGCAAGTGGATCAGACAGGCTGTGGTGCAAGCGTATTCTGCCAAGGGGAAGGAACCCCCTTTCAGTGTTACAGCTCACTCCACTAGAGCTATTGGTGCCTCTTGGGCTTTTCAGCACCAGGCTTCAGTTGAACAGGTTTGTAAGGCCGCTACTTGGTCTTCAGTTCATACTTTTTCTAAGTTTTACAAGGTTGACGTTAGGGCCTCAGCTGATGCTGTTTTTGGTCGCAAAGTGCTTCAGATGGTAGTGTCCTGAACTACACGCTGTTGCTCACTGGGGATCCCACCCTTCTTCTTGGACACTGCTTTTGGATGTCCCAATAGTGAAGAATGAAGATGAAGCGACCCGAGCTGGATACCAGGAAAAATACAATTCTGTGATTACTCACCTGTAGAATTGATTTTATTGATATCCTGTTTGGGTCGCTTTATCCCACCCTTGTTCTATTATCCTCTTTTGCCTTGTTATGGTGATTACCGTTGAGAGAGTTTATAGTGGGGCTGTGTGAAGAAACATGGTCTCTGCCTCCCGGCTTCTCTGTATTACTGCTTTTCAACACTGGGAGTTATGGGGAATTTGCTGCCTTTTATGGGCCGGGAGGAGCCACAAGTCTCCTTGCAGTCGACTGTGCCACCTTGTGGCGTTTAACCCAATCGTGACGAATGAAGATGAAGCGACCCAAGCAGGATACCAATAAAATCAATTCTACCGCTGCGTAATCACAGAATTGTATTTTTTCAGTCTCGGCAATCCTTTTAAACTCCTGTAAGTTTCAGCTTTCAAATCTATGGGCCTTTGGACATGAAAATACCAACTGTAAAGGACTGTAAAATCTCACCTGTTCCCACAGCCTTAGCCTATGCACTCTACAAGTTATCCAAAGGTAGGAGTCTTGACTTTGGAAGCCCAACTGGGTGGTCCCTCACATGGATGATCCCATAATAGAGGCATATCATCAGGTACCACCCATTTCAGGCTGGGAATCCTCACCCATAGCACCAAATTTGACATTAGCCTTAGAGTCGCATGGGTGAGTTATAGGACATTACTGGAAGACACATATTATAGGAGGGGTCTGCAGCAATATAGGTGGAACTGAATGTTAACACAGTTATAGTGTGGAACAGAGCAGTTTCTAGACAATTCTGACCCTTCTCACCCATACTATTATGCTGCTGGTGGTATGTGCCATGCAGGGCCTCTTCCTTATTAGCAGACATTAACCCTTCCTAATGATTGAACCCAATATGGAAGCATGAGGGGCCTGGCGTATGGCCTGCATCACTAAAAATGGCCATGATCTAGGATCCCTGAGATAAAGGCATCCCCTGCATATGCAATAGCCATGCTTACTTTTCCCCAGAAATGGGCTTGGGTAATGTGGGAGGATGAACAGGATGGCACATTAGGACCTTGCATAGTTATTGTTGCATTATGAGTATGTCTGAAAATGAGTGTGTGTTCAGCATGGGCCCTGAAAGTTTCTTTGTATAGGGACCATGAATTCCTGGTGACAACACCGCAAAAACCTCCTATTGCTAACAAATCCAAAGCTGTGCTTCACAGACCTACACACACATGGATTAGAAAGATTCTAGGAATGAATTATGGCCCAGTCAAGTAATATCAGTGTAAAAGGCCAGGGCTTGGCCAAGGTCAACCAGTAATCCTGATGGACAGCTATCAGAATGGTCACTGAATCCCAACTCATCTTGTAAACAGGTTTTATTAAGAAGAAAATGAGGTTTTCTACAGAATCCCCAAGAGGACGCTTCCCCGCTAGCTGCAAAAAGCATTATATTTTCCTCTTTTCCTCCAAGACTGTGATATGCCCAGTGACCGAACAAGACAAAAATTAAATGAAACAAGTCAGCTGATCGGTATTGGGAACACATCTATTTCGTAGTTTATTGCTCTTAAAATGACCAAATGCAGCTGTGATTTGGTTATTTACTTGTAAATATTTGTCGGCCTTCCAGGAACAGTCCCAAATGAAGCCATTTCTATGATAATGACTCTAATAATTCTTCAGATGCCCCAAATGGTAATTTGGCACATTTAGCTGCCGATGTAGCCTGTACCGAAAGAGGCCTGTACCGAAAGAGGACACAACACGATGATGTCACCGCAACTGACAAAGCTATACAAGCGGGATAATGCCAGAATATAGAGGTTTCATAATGTGTGATGTCTAATGCTATGCAATAGTAGCGATAAAGCAATTGCGCTATATTGAGCAAGTGCAATTTTTATTATGAGACCAGAAAGAAACAACCTCTTACATTATAATCAGAGGAAAAAAGCGACAGTTTTACCTGTAATACCTCAACGATATTACACAATTATAGAGTGTACAGGCAGATGGCAGTTACCAGGTGAGCAGGCTTGTTTTATAGTTTGGGGAACAAGTGGCTTGGCACCGTTGTTTCGTTTTAATGGCTTTGGTCTGATGCCAGACACATGTTGGCCCCAGCCTATTAGACTGTGCTAGGATGTGGCTTCTCACCTCTGGTGGTGGTGTGTTTGTCACCTGCTCTGCTCTGCAGGTTCTGGGAGAGTGGTGAGCTTGCCTGGCATTGCCAACAGGTGGCCACTGAGCATGTGTAGGAGTGGCCTCAGAGTGGCAAATCTTTTCTAGGGGTGGCAGGACATTTAAACAAAAGGCAAGTGATGTGTATGAGCCCTAAATACATTATAAGGATGTGATCATGATCTACTTTGTTTGAATTTCTGATTATGTCATTTTATTTTGTTTGGATGCTTTATTGTAAGCCCTTAAACTATGTTTCTCGTGGCTTGGCGCAGGGCTGGCTCCAGATTTATGAGGGCCTTTTGGAGGCAGAGTCTCAGCGGTCCCCTTGTGGCATGTTACATCACAAATGACAGCAAGGCTGCAAGTATGGTGGGTATTGCCACAAAATAATAATAATAATAATAATACAAAGAAAGAAATAAGAAGGGATGAAAGAAAGAAAGATATACAAATTTAAAAAAATAAATGAAAGAAAGAAAGAAAGAAGAAGGGAGATTGAAAGAATAACTGAAAAAAGGAAGTACAGTAGGCCAAAAAGGAAAAATAGAAGCAATAAAAGAATGAGAAAGAAAAGAAGAAAAAGATAGAAAGAGATCCAGAAAGAAAAATAGAATGAATGAAAAGTCAGAAGGAAGTCAGAAAGAAATAAAGAAAAGAAGCAATGAAAGAAAGAGAAGTAAAGTAAGAAGGTGAAAAAATAATGACAGAGACAAAAAATAATGTAATAAGGAATAAATAAAAGAAGAAAATAAAAGTAAAGAATAGAAGGAATGGCATATAGAATAAAAGGGAAAGATCTCCTGATGGCCAGGATGCAGAGGGAATGCCCAGGACAGAGAGAATGATCCTACCAATAAGACATGCCACATGACCACCATGTGATGTGGGTCCTTGCAAGTTGCAGGGGCACTGATACCTGCCAGGAAAGCCCAGTCCTGATGCCAGCTCTTTCTCGACAGATCCTATCTTGTTTGTGACGCTGAGCGCAGTGTTTGTTTTAACTGTCAGCCAATGATTCATCTTCTCTGGACATCATTTTGATGTACTTCCTCTTCCTCCCCTGCCCATTGTCCTCCAATCGTGTTTCTCGTCTTGGACGACAGACCAATTCATGCC